>OX422209.1:1200000-1800000 GCA_949130495.1 Sambucus nigra
CCACATGGAAAATGGCCAAGGGGAAGTAACGGGTGTTAACAATGCTTGGGGAGTTCTTCGAATAGAAGAGAATCGTTGACATTTGTCACATTTTTTGGCATAGGCTATACAATCAGCCCTCATCGTTGGCCAATAGTATCCTTGCGTCATTATTCTTTGCAAAAACATCCGACCTGCTACATGGGCTCCACAGGACCCTTCATGGACCTCTTCAATCAAGTCTTTCACCTCGGAGGGATGCACACATCTTTACAAACCTGCTATAATTCCTCGTCTATATAAAATACCATTAGACAATACATAACGAGCAGCTTTAAACTTCAGTTTCTTAGCTGTGAGTTTATCAGTTGGAAAATCCCCTTCTTCAATATATGCCCTGATGGGATCTATCCAAGATGGTCCTAAATCAAGGGTAATAAAGTTCATCATCAGGTCTTCGTCTATGCTCTGACTAGCCAAGACTTCTATTGGAATTATTCTTCTTAGCTCAGTGCATGTTACTCAGGCTAATCGAGCTAAGGCATCTGCTCTTGCATTCTCCAATCTTGGTATTCTAATTATCTGTACTGCAATCAGGCTTGATGAAATCTCCATTGCTTTTGCATGATACTTGATCATTAATTCTCCTTTGGCTGCATATACCCCCAGAATTTGATTTACGATCAATTGTGAATCACTAAATACGATAACCTGCTCAGCCTTCATGGTTTTTCGCAAACTAAGACCAATAATTATTGTCATATTCAGCTTCATTGTTAGAAGCTTTAAATTGAAAGCGCAGAGCATATTCCACACCGATCTCATCTGGGCTATTTAAAACAATCCCTGCTCCATTGCCTATAGTGCACGAAGAACCATCTACATATAAATTCCACATAGGTATATCATTATCAAACTCTTAGTCGGATATAATTCCTCGGTGGAATATTTGATGCTTCTTTATATCCTCCTTTAGCACTTCTTGCTGCTTGTCGACCATATCCTCTTGCTCGTTAGTCGACTTAAGTTGGTCGGAGTTTAAATTTGATGATCCTGTAACATCCACAGGTTGGTCGGTATTCAACTTTTGCTCTTCGGAGGTGTCAGGATAGGTGAATTCCTCTATAAAATCTTCTATTTCTTGCCCTTTAAGCGACGATCTAGGCTCATAAACTACGTCATATTCACCAAGTTCTACTACCCAGTACATCAATCTCCCTGATTTTTTTGGTTTATGAAGAGCTTGCCTCAATGGCATATCGGTATACACAACTATGGTATGATCTTGGAAATATCACCTCATTCTTCTACTTGCTTCGATCAACGCTAGTGCCAACTTTTCTAGTCTTAGATATCTGATCTCTGCTCCTCGGAAGGTCTTGCTAGTGCAATAGATTGGTTTTTACACTCCATCCTCCACTCTTATCAGTGCTGAGCTTACTGGATTTTCTGAGACTGCCAGATACAAATATAGTCTTTCTCCCATCACTGGCCTGGATAACAATGGAGGTGCTCCCAGGTATTTCTTCAATTCTTGAAAGGCCTTCTCACATTCATCATTCCATTCAAAATTTTTTCGGAGTGTTTTAAAGAATGGGATGCATCTATCAGTTGCTCGTGACACAAATCTATTAAGTGCTGCAACTCACCCTGTGAGACTTTGCAATTCCTTCTTCGTCGTTGGAGATCTTAGCCCCAATAGAGCCTTGATCTTTTCAGGGTTTGCTTCTATACCTCCTTGATTGACAATATACCCGAGAAATATGCCTTCTCGTACTCCGAATATGCACTTGGTAGGGTTCAACTTCATTTGATATTTATCTAACTGATCAAAGGTCTAGCCTAGGTTAATTAGATGATTGGCAGCTTTCTTGCTCTTCGTCAGCATATCATCAACATAAACTTCCATATTGTGATTGATTTTCTCTGCAAACACCTTGTTCATCAACCTCTGATATGTTGCACTTGTATATTTAAGTCCAAAAGTCATAACATTATAACAATAAGTTCCCCTTGGGTTAATAAAAGAGGTACTCTCCTTGTCTTCAGGTTTCATTTTAATCTGGTTATAACTAGAATAAACATCCATGAAACTTAATAGTTCGTGCCTCGAGGTAGCATCCACCAGTTGATCAATTCGGGGCAAAGGAAAATGATCCTTTGGGCATGCCTTGTTGAGGTCGATGAAGTTTACACACATTCTCCACTTGTTGTTCTTCTTCTTTACCATCACCACATTTGCTAACCAGTTTGGATATTTGATGTGTTCAACAAAATAGGCTTTCTGAAGCTTCTCGACCTCTTCTCGTATAGCTAGGTTCTTTTCAGGGCTGAACAATCTTCGTCGTTATTTCACTGGCTTGATTTCCTTGTTCACATTGAGCTTGTGACACAGGAAATTTGGATCTATCCCTGGCATATCTTCGTGACTCCATGCAAAAGTCTATTTCAGGCTTCTTAAAAATGCTATCAGCTCTTGCTTTATTAAGGCATCCAACGATGAACCGATTTGAGTTGTTCGTTCTGGGTGTTCATCGTCCAGCATGACATTTTCAGTAGTTTCCACCACCTGACATTTTACGAGCTGCGACTCATCTCCAGGATCTAATATTTCAATTTCTTCACCTTCATCCACTTGATAAGTAGTAGTCTTTTTCCTAGATTCCTCCAGTTCTTCCTGCTCGGCAGACGAATAATAGCATTCCTGATCTACTTTTTGGTCACCCTTCACTATTCCTACTCCAAAATTGGTTGGAAATTTTAGGCATTGATGTACAGTAGATGGTACTGCTTTGAACTTATTCAAACCTACCCTTCCCATGATGATATTGTAAGCTGATTAGACATTCTTATCCATCACAAAAAATCACACTCTTTCTGTTCGACCAGCAAGCCATGTATCGATGAACATCTCCAATTTGATCGTCCCAAGTGGAAAAACTTTCTCGCCAGCAAAACCGAGGAGGGGCCTGTGATAAGGATCTAACTGAGACAACTTTAGATTTAAGTTGTCAAAGCATGAGTAGAACATGATATCTGCCGAGCTACCAATATCCACCAGTACTTTTGAGATCATGATTTCCTTCATCCTCATTTTGATCACCAATGGGTCATCATAAGGATATAACACACATGTGAGGTCATTCTTGGAGAAACCAATGACCAGTTTATCTTTGTTTACCTTCCTCGGGTGATCATCCTCAGCTAGATCTATTCATTGAATGTATGAACAAGCTTGAGCCTCATTGAGGTAAGACTTCCTCTCTGCAGTAAGGTCTCCACCTCCTATACCTCCACCTGTAATAACATTACAATCAAATGATCCGAAACGAATTGAAAATACCTCACGTTCTGGCTGTCTTGGACTTTTGGGGAGATCAGGGTCATCTTTTGGATCATCTTCATAATCTTTTTTCTTATCTTCTTTTGCTCGACGAGGAGATCTAGACCTCTGTCTTATTTTACCGTTGCTCTTTCCGTCATTTCTACGAGCAAAATACTTGGCCAGCTTACCTCGCCTAATGAGTGCTTCAATTTCATTCTGAAGAGCTATGCAATTTTTTTTCGTCTGACCATGGTCTTTATGGAACTCGCAATATTTGGTCTTATTCCTCTTGTCAGGATCTGTCTTCATTCTCTATGGCCAGTTTAGCTCCCCGTTTCTTGATTTCTTCCAGAACGTGGTTTATGTCTACTTTCAAAGGAGTATAATTTCCAAATTTCTTCAACAGTTCCCATGATGGCTTTGCTTTTGACTGCTTTTTAGCACCATTATTCTTATGCTCTTTCTTTTCAGCCTTATCAACCTCCACCTTGGTCTCTTTGGTATCCATATTCCTCTTCGCAGCCATAGCCTCCTCGACGTTCATAATCTTTGCTGATTTTGCCATTAGTTCTGCCATGGTTCTAGGTGGATCTTTGGCTAGAGTGTAGTACAATTTATCTGGTAACAGTCCACTCATCAGAGCAGTAATTGCTGTCTTTTCCTCGTAATCAATCACTTTGAGCTTCTCGTTATTGAAACGAGTTATGTAATCCCTGGTGCTCTCACCTGCTTTTTGTCTAACACTTAAAAAGTGTGCTACTCGTTTAACTAGTTTTTCTCCAAAATAAAAATTTCCAATAAAGAGCTCGGTCAGTTGAAAGAAAGTTGAAATACTCCCCCAAGGAATATTATTGTACCATATTTGAGCAGATCCGGTAAGAGTTCCCGAAAGTCCCTGCATCTCATCTCATCTGGCACAGCATAGATATCGGCAGCATCTTGATATTATTCTATATGAAGGATAGGGTCGGTTTTTCCATCATATTTAGGAGTCACAACTGGTGCTTTAAACTTTGATGGTGTGGGAAAATCCACAATTGCCTGGATAAAAGGTGTCCCTTGGATAAAAGTTCTTTGTAGAGGATTCTTGGCCTTAGCCATTTCCCCTAGTCTATCCTCCAACCTTTGAATAAAACCTTTCCATGCATCATTTCCCTCCTCGGGCCTGTTGGTTCGAGCAACTGACCGTGTTGAATTTGCTTCCTGGGATCTTTCATTACGAGTAGTTGGTCGTGATTGGGCAGAACCCTCCCTTAGATCGGATGGTCGGTGAAAGTTCCTGGACACAATCTTAGGAGGACTCCTATTCCTCCTAGGGCCCAAATGATCAAAAGGATAGACCCTACTTAATCTCTCCAATGCACTAGTCCTTTCTGAAGATAGAGTGATGTTTTACTGAGTATCAGTAGCTCGTACTGATGAAGTTCGACCAGGTTGATAAGAAAAATCATTAGATCTCTCAGTGCGATATGAATAGGTATGTCTGGATCGAGATTCCTCTGGGAATAGTGTTCACCTAGTACGCGAAGAAGGTAAATGGGTGTTTCTTTGAACGCTTCGTTGTCCTGAATGAGTAGATACTCCACCTTGGACAGTTTGTATGATAAATTACTTGAGTCTACATTATATAAGTGCTCATCTAGTTTGGAAATTATGATAAAATTTGAGTCCCATGCCCTAGATACCAAAGAACCTCAGATTCTACACATGATGCCTCAATTGATTCATCTAAAGGTAAATTCTCTACCTCACACACTCACTAGGATTGTATATATATATATATATATATATATATATATATATATTGCATTAATTGCTTGTGTGAGTTAATTCCCTTTTAAAAATAAGTTTTTAATAATTTTGGGATTTTTTAAACAATTTTTAAAAGATTTTATACATAATAAAAGTTTGGTTTTAAAAAATTTGGGGTCATTTTATGTTTGGTTGGGTAGAATCTGAAAGGGCTTGAGACTTGAGGGTGCGTGTGTAATTAATTTTAAAACACGCGTTTTGGCTTCATCTAAACCTTAAACCTGTCAACGTTGTGACAGCTTGATTTGTGTTTATTGTTAGACTCAGAACCTGTATGCAATCTCAGCCCTTGGATATTTTTTATCAACGTTCTGCATGTGTTTTATCCCAATCCATGTGAACCCACTTTAGACCAATCAGCGAATGTTTAATCCATCGCTGATGTTAAACCGTTGGATGGATGTCAAATGCTAAAGACCAAATCTCAGCCATTAGATTTGAGATGATTATCTCGATCCTTCCTTACCTAGTATAAAAGGAGGCTGAGCCTCATCATTTTAAAAACTTTTGGCCAGTTCATCAAACTGAGAGAGAAAAAGAAGAGAGAGAAAACCCTAAAATCTTCAAAACTCTAATCTCGTTTCAAACCCTAAATTCCTTTTAAATCAAAAATTAGTTTACATCCAAAACCAAACCTGAGTGTTTGAGAGTTCTTTTAGAGATGGTTTCAAGCTTGTTCGGGGGTTGAATCCTCTGAGTTTGAGATCTTTTAACCAACTTAGACATTTTAAGTTCGATCTCTATTTCTTTTTATAGAAATAGTAGATCTTGTTATTCTATGTCATATATCTCTTAGATCTGCATTATTTCATTTCTCATATTGAGAAATCATATTTCTTGATTATTTTTCTGTAATGTTTTTCTCGACTCAAGAATCAACAAATAGATTTTCTGTTTCTAGTTCTTACGAAACAAGACTTATGATCTAGTTGGAATCGCAATTGGTGGTTATAATTTCAAAACTATTTTCAAAACCCTCTGAAATTGCTTATACCTTGACCATCTTCTGAGAAAGGTTACCTTGGATTCTGGGTTAGTTTGAATGATCAAGAAAGTTCGTTGTTTCTAAAGAAGAGAGAAACTGAAGACCTTAATCATTTAGATCTTTATGTAATTTTATAGGACTTGTTTGTATAAATAAGTGTGCGTGTGTGCATGCATGTGTTAGAGCACTGTCACAAACACTTGTCACACTACAACACAAGAAGTGTTGGATAAAAGATCTTGAAACATCAAGAGTCGACGTAAAGCTAGAACACAGTGTTGAGAAGTTAACAAGCTGAGAAATCCACATCAACATCACAACTGTAGAGAAGTTAGAATCAAACCAGTGGGTACATATTCTAAACTTGTATAGGTCTGTTTTGTTTTCATGTGTGTTAAATAGCTTGTAACTTGTATATTTTGTTTTAGTGGATTTTTGGTTTGTGACTTAGAAGTCACCGTGGATGTTTCCTCAGTTGGGTGAGATTTTACCACGTTAAAAACTGTGTGTACTTAATCTTTCTACATCTCCTCATCTCATTCTTGTTGGTGTGCTGATTTAACTGATTTAGATTGTTTTAGTTTTGTTTTCCAAAACTAGTTACATAATCTTGAACATATCATGTACATATTTTTATTAAACACATCTTATGGTTAATCTGGTTGATTTAAAGAAAAAAAATTCCACCAAAACTGTTTGGAGTTACTTAGATAGTTTAATCTTAAATTAAACGTCTTAAATAACATCTTTTCAATTGGTATCAGAGCTTGGGAAATTTTCTTTAAAGGTCTTGTGTTTCTGAAATTGTTTTCTTAAAATCAAACAATGGATAAGAAATATGAAAGATTTGGTAACTTGTCCAGACCCCCTCTCTTTGATGGAAACAACTTTCCTTACTGGAAAGTAAGGATGGTTGCTTTCATACAAGGAACCTTGGGAGATGATGGTTGGGACATTGTTGAAAATGGATATACTTATCCTACTAAACCAGCCACTAAAGGAAGCAATGAGAGGATTAAGAAAGTATTAAGTGAATTCACTTGAGAAGAGAAGCAAGCCTCTCTGAACAATAACAATGGCAAGAATGCCATTTTTATGTCTATAAATGAACTTTAGTTCAAAAGGATCTCATCTTGTACCACTTATAAGGAAGCTTGGGATACACTAGTTACTGCCCATGAAGGTGACGCTAGAGTTAAGGCTAATAAAATAAAGATGCTTATCCAGCAGTATAACTCTTTAATCATGTCAGAATCTGAATCATTTGATGACTTTTACATAAATTTGACTAACATTGTGACCAAATTACATTCTAATGGGATAACCTATGATTGAAATGAAGTTGTCTCGAAAATTCTAAGGTCATTGCCACAGAAATTTGATAACAAAAGATATTCTATTGAGGAAATGTGTGAACAAAATCTCACTCCTAAATTACTCAATGGTAAACTGAGAACTGTGGAAATGGAATTATAATTCAAGAAACAATTAACCCAGTCCCATAGGAAGCATAATAGTTTCAATTTGAGTTTCTCCTCTAAACTGATAAAACATGAGCTTAGTATTCCCAATAATGATTCTTATTCTGATGAGGAGTGTGATATAGATAGTTTGGATAATCAGATTGCTTTGATGTCAAAGCAGTTTAAGAAGATTATGAAATTTAGAAATAAAATGGCAACCAGACAAGGCAAGCCCAATTATCCAACTCAGTCTAATCACAAACCTCATGAGAAAGGTTAAGCAAACATCACAAATACATTCATACGAGACCTAACAAAGACTTTAACAATATTGAATGTTTTATATGTGGGAAATTGGGTCATATAGAACAAGATTGTAGAGTTAACTTGAACACGACCAATAAACATAATAGGGCCAACATTTGCAAGACATAGGATGATTCAAGTGACTCTGATAATGAGGAACTTGAGTCATCTGATGTTTTTGATCCTTACATGTATTTCTTTGCTAAGATAATCTATAATGATGATATGCATGTGCCTAAGTATGTGGATGATGATAATAGATCTACTTCTATTATTTTGAATCATGCTGCTACTAGTTTAGATGCTTTAATTTCTGAGAACATTGCTAGTTCTACAGTGGGGTATGTGAGTAAAAGGGAAAGCGATAATGACGATGTCAATGTGTGTGTGAGTTCAAGAATTGAAGAATCACACACTACACTTAGTGATTCGTACACTAAAGACCTCCCTGATGTTCACACACTTTATGCCAAAACTCTCAAGAAAATCTCTAGACTAGAGAAGATAGTGAAAGACCTCCCTAAGAAACTAGAAGACCGAAGTCTAATGGTTAAACTTAACGCTGAAGAGGATACTACCCAATGTCTAACTTATGAAAATGAAGTCAAAATTTTTTATCAAAAATTTGATTGAAACAAATGAAACTCTGGAGAAAAAATATAAAGGGACATTATTAGAATTGGAATAAGTTAAAGAAAAAACAACAACTGTTTTCAAAAAATTTGCTAAGTTTGAAAATAATTCCAATTATTTTGATGATTTTGTTGCTGATTTAAAAACCAATTCTGATGATTGAACTGGAATAGGATTTTTCCCAAATTCAAAGACACAAATTAAAAACTTTGAATCAATCAAGTTTGTTTCAGGTGGTAAAATACCTATGGAAACCTGTCCAGATTTTCAATCCCTAAATGATGAGTTGATAAAAAATAACAAAAGTTGGATATTGGGGAATCAAGTCACTCTAAGTGTGATAGTCTAACTATGGCTAAATACGTTTTCCCTCCGATTAGGAAGAGTGATTCTGCATTTCAAACTATACTCGCTAGGAATAAGGTTCAAAGTCAAAATCCCATGAAACCTATGTTTAGAGACTTTCCTAAGGATATACCCTCTTCAAGCAATCTGTATTGCTCTTATTGTGACATATACGAACATTCTTTCGAAGGTTGTTACTCTAGACGTTTAGTTAATAATGTCTGTAATACCCCTTTATACCAAAACTGAAAGGAGTGCGCGTGCGTTAAAATAGAAAAATTATTTAATTAAACTCAGTTTTATCAGTTAAGTCCTAAACATGCAGTTATATGTGATTGAACAAGATGATGAAACATGCACGAACATTCAAGCACATATATGTGAGGAAAAATCCCCCAAAGGGGCAAAACCATTTATTTTCATTATAATATTGTAACATACAATTTCTCGGACTACAATGAAAATACAGTGATATAGAATTACCCGCAGGCGTCGGATCTGTAGTCGGCGACTGGAAGTTTCCCTTTCCAGGAGGGCAGAAATGAAGAAGAATAACGGTCTTCTCCACAAGGGTATGAAAAGATACACGGATGTGTTCTTGGGTTGCAAACGGATTCATAAAGGATTAGCAAAGTTTGTGTGAATCAAAACATGAGTCTTGGGACTCAAAAAGGTGAAGACTTGATGTAAATGGACTCTCAAAATCGTCTATGTAAGTCTTATGAAACAGCTCCCTCGAAGAAGGTATTTATAGGAAAACACATGAAGAGTTTTGCAAACTAAAAATTCTGCTAGCGTACAGGGTACCCGAACCGGTTCTGGGTCCCTGCGAACCGATTCTCCCAACCGAATCGGTTCGGGCTGGGTTCGGGGAAATTCGCTGGTAAAAAGTTCTTTCAACACTTAGAAAGATTTCCAAGGTTTTTCTTGGAATTATCTCCATTTTCAACAGGCCATAACTTGTTCACCGTAGCTCTGATTAAGGTGTCGTTTCTTCTAGTATCTTTATTGCGACAAGCTCTTCAACTTTCTAGTTGACCGGTCCTACGGACGATGGCTGTAAAATTACCAAATTTCCCTTGAACTTCCCTATCAAGACTAGTTGTACTATTTTGACTTCTCTTGCATACCTCCTGCATTACGAGCCTAAAATCATGGCACGTGAAGATGTTGAGCCATATGAGGGACACATGATGGAGATAATAAATGCTTGATTCCCGTAATTCAGATTGAGGCCGTCATATGAGATCATGTAGAGACGTGCCAAATGTAATGGCGTATGACATAAATAAATAGAACATTTCAGACATGATAAAATGTCCTTACAAATCTCCCCCTATGTCTATGCCGGTACATACATAAAAAATCCGAATTATTGAATAACAAAATTGCCTATACAAATCAACCCTTCCATGAACCCAAAACTGGAAAGATAAAAATGAATAAGTATTTATCGTTTGATCTTTAAATCTTAAAAACTTTCAAATTTCTCATCAGGGTGTGCAATTCAGTGATCATCAATGTAGTACCGACACACATGAGAAAAAAAACAAATACCACGTGACATATCGAGTTTGAAATAAGATAAACATAGATACCAATTTAAAATAGATCCTCAAACACACTCACTCCCCCATAGTATGATAATTCTTCTCCCCCTTTTTATGAGGTCCCCAAATAGACATATATGAGAAGCAGAAATAGATGAACATGGAGAATGTCACAAGGTAATAGACCACTACTTTTGAATTTTTCAAAATTTTTCATACAAGGAAACAGACCACGAACGAGCACAAAACAACCAAGTCGATGATAGCATAAATGTATGGGTGTTATCAAATTTGATAGGAAAATCAATGCTTACAAACATGACATATGTGCACGATGAATATCGGATACTCCTAACGGATGAACTCAAAGTCTTCCTATGGTGTAAAAAAATTTGGTAATATGAGACATTGACTCAATCAAATCGACAAATCAAAGCTCAAAGTGATTTCCACACCAATAACGTCCAAAATAATTTAATGCTTTTTCAGGACTTTCAAGGAAGTGCAAACCCGTTTATATTCTCCAACCAAACTCCCTCATATTTAATTTTGAATAGAGGCATTCTAAATTCTCAAACTTTGGAGAATTGATGGTGAAACCTAATGGCACATATTTGGCATGAATTGCTTTTTATTGCCTTTAAATTTTTCGAGCTCTTTTAACCTCTTTGGACCCCGGATAATAAAATTCCTCCATTTTTTAGGTCCTTTTGAACGGTGGCTTTTGCGTAAAGAAAAGATAAATACCTTTCGCAGCCCCTCCCCGTTCTTAAATAAACACTCAGTCTCACAAAAACGGTTTTTACATGCATTCCAATCTTGTCAAATTTTATCGCATATTGTTAATTGTATAGACAGAATTGAGATGGAAACACTAAAGCCAATATGTGATAGACAAGTACAATAGTCAAATAAAGTCGTACATGTGTGCAATAAAGGAGATAGGAATCAAACATGTAGAGAGATATCATTAATCACATCTCAAAGACTCCAAACAATGTAAAGCACATGGATGAAATGATGTAGCGTCTCAAATCTCTATCAAACAGTCACATGGATAAATGGAATGAAGTTGTGACTTGGCTATCTTAAATGTTCATCCACAAAAGGTGTAAACAAAATACAAAAATCCTTTTTGGTCTTTTCTGAAACTTTTATATATAAAAAAATCTTTTTGGATTTTTCAAAAGAATAAATAAATAGGTGTACAACAAAATAATAATACATATAAAACAACCTAGCAATAGGAAGCATATGATATGATCATGAAAAAGCATCCTATTTTAGACATAGACCAACCCCTCAGTCAACTCTGAAAATCCCCAAAGACTTCCTAAGACTCTCAAATCTAAGGGCATCTAAAGGTTTCGTGAAAATATCGGCTAACTGACGGTCGGTAGGAACAAAACTCAGGGATACGACCTAGCAATAGGAAGCATATGATATGATCATGAAAAAGCATCATATTCTAGACATAGACCAACCCCTCAGTCAACTCTAAAAATCCCCAAAGACTTCCTAAGACTCTCAAATCTAAGGGCATCTAAAGGTTTCGTGAAAATATCGGCTAACTGACGGTCGATAGGAACAAAACTCAGGGATACGACTTTCTCCTCAACTAACTGTCGTATAAAGTGCTCACGTATCCTGATGTGCTTTGTGCGTGAATACTGTACTGGATTGCGGGATATGTGTATCGTGCTCGTGTTATCACAGGAAATGATCATGGTGTCCTATGAAATCCCATAATCCTCCAGCATTTTCTTCATCCACAAGAGTTGTGTGCAACAACTCCCGGCGGCTATATACTCACCCTTGGCAGTTGCTTCTTGCTCAGCCAGGAGACAAGGGCAGAACCAAAATAGAAACACCCACCAAAAGTGCTCCTACAACCATCTACATCCCCGTCCCAATCGGCGTCTGAATAGGCGGACAAACAGTCATCGGTATCAAAGGAATACCAAATACCGTATGAGAGAGTCCCACTCACATATTTAATAATAAGTTTTAGAGCAAGTAAATGTGACTCTTTCGGGACCCCTGATATCGCGCACAGACTCCAACACTAAAGGCTATGTTGGGACGATTGGCAGTTAAGTAGAGAAGACTACCTATTATACTCCGATATATACGTCCTTGCCTGAAGTGTCCTTACTAAGCTTCATAGTGGTACTCATAAGTGTACGTGCATGCTTAGCGGAGTCTAAACCAAATTTCTTCACTAGGTCTCTAGCATACTTGGATTGGGAGATGAACATCCCATCCTCTAGATGACGAACCTGGAGACCAAGGAAGAAAGTAATCTCACCGACCATGCTCATCTCAAACTCACTTTTCATCTCCTTTTCAAAGGGATGAGCATGTTGAGAGCACATGGATCCAAAGACTATGTTGTCCACATAGACATGGGCAACCAAAATTTCGCCTTCATCTCTCTTGACGAACAATGTCATATCAATTCCCCCTCTCTTGAAGCCATGGGCTAGGAGATAGGAAGTAAGCCTCTCGGAGCAAGCACGGGGTGCTTGCTTCAAACCATACCAGGATTTTCTCAGATAGTTTACATACTCTGGGTGCTGAGGGTCTTCAAACCCTTTTGGTTGTTCAACGTAAACCTCCTCTTATAGAATGCCATTTAGAAAGGTACTCTTGACATCCATCTGATATAACTTGAAGCGTAGATGACATGCGATGGCGAGTAGTAGACGGACGAACTCAAGCCTCGTAACAAGAGCAAATGTATCCCCAAAGTCTACACCCTCTATCTGTGTGTAGCCTTGAGTGACCAACCTAGACTTATTTCGGATTATGGTACCATTTTCATCCATTTTATTCTTAAAAATCCACCGGGTACCTATCACATTAGTCTCGCTAGGTCGGGGGACAAGTTCCCAGACATTATTCTTTTTAAACCGAATCAAGTCATCCTACATAGCAGATATCCAGTGTTCATCCTTGAGTGCTTCTTTATAATTCTTGGGCTCGACTTTGGACGTGTAGCAAAGATGGCTAACAACGTTCTCTAGCTGAGCACGAGTCTTGACCCCTAAAGTGGGATCACCTACAATGGCAGAAGGGTCATGACTCTTACGAACCCAAGCGGGTGTGTCCCCTAGCACAGGAGTAGGGTCCACAGGGTGTGAGAGAGGGACAAGTAAATAACTGTCAGAAAAGTCCTCATTCTCACACTGAAGGTTAGGATCAATAACCATCGGAGGTTCATCATCTTGCGCGGTGACGTTTATTGATTCCATAACCTTAGAACTCTTCAGGTTAAAAACCTGGTACACTCTACTATTCTATGAATAGCCTAACAATGTTACCTCGTCGCTTCGGGAGTCAAACTTTCCTAATTGCTCTCTATCCCGTAGGATGTAGCATTGACTCCCCAAAACACGAAAATATGCAAGGTTGGGCTTCTTGCCAGTCCACAACTCATAAGGTGTCTGAAGTGTGTGTGGACACAGGTAAACCCTATTCACCGTATGGCATGCAGTAGACACTACCTCTGCCCAAAATCTCCTAAAAACTTTACGACCTAGAAGCATAGATCTAGCCATCTCCTGGATCGTTCTATTATTTCTCTCAATAATCCCATTTTGCTGAGGAGTCTTCACAGAAGAAAACTCATGTTTGATTCCAAGGCTATCACAATCAGAATCTACCTTTGCTTCCTTAAATTCAGTGTCGTTGTCACTACGTATCCTGTTAATAGTGACTCCGTGTTGATTTTGCAGGACACGACACTTGGTCGTTAAAAACTCTACAGCATCGGATTTCTCTCTCAGAAAACCTACAATGGAGTATCTGGAGGAATCATCCACCATCACGAGGATATACCTCTTACCACCCAGACTCTCGGTACGAGTGGGACCCATAAGATCCATGTGTATAAGCTCAAGAACACGAGAGGTGGTAATGGAATACAACTTCCTATGGGGACTACGAATTTGTTTTCCCAACTGACAGGGTCCACAAACCGTTGAAGTTGGCCTTCTAAGAGATGGTAAGACACATACTAGGTCCTTTTTAACTAAGCGAACGAGATCTCTAATATTTACGTGACCTAGACGTTGGTGCCAGAGATCCATAGGAGTGATCGTGGCGCTGTTGCAGATAAGTGAGGATGTGGGCTCAGTCCCATAGCAATTATCCTTTGTCCTCACCCCTTATACTAAAAGTTTACCGGCTTGATTATAGACCTTACAAGCGTCCCGGTCAAACTTCATGGCAAAGTCAGTGTCGCACAGCTGGCTAATGCTGAGAAGGTTTGCTTTAAAACCTTTGATGCACAAAACATTTTCTAGGTTAGGAAATCAAGGTAACTCGACAGTACCACGTCCTATAATGCTAGACTTGCTCCCATCTCCAAAGGTGACTATGCTATCTTGATAATCCTCAAGAGATGTAAAAAAATGAGGCATCACCTGTCATATGTCTGGAGCACCCACTGTCAAAATACCACTGTGAGGTATTATGTGCTTTGAGAGAGACATGAACAACAAAGGCCTTTTTATCTTTCTTAGGTACCCAAGAAGAGGTGACCTTTTGTTTTCCTTTTTTGTTGTTGGTTTTAGCTGGAATGTGAGAACCATTCCCTGACGGCAAAGACATTCGTCGGAATTCCTCCATCAAACTCTGAGATGTGGCAGATAAAAACTCAACTTTCTCTCTCAGACTGGTAAAATCATCAGTATGCAGACGTGGAGCAGTAGTACGTCATGTCCGACCCATACTATAGCAAAACTCCCTGAGGTGGCCTTTTCTTTTGCAATAAGTACAAAAGAACATAGTCTAAGGCAGACCTTAGTTTGCTTTTCTTGGTCGAACTCTCCTTCGAGGTATTTGACGATGGCCATAAGGAGTCTTCGTAAACTCAGGAACTGGTCCAGGTGCAATTTGGGAGGTGGAGGCACCATCATAACCAATTCCATGCCTATCACCAAAACCTAAAGCGGGGCCGAGGAGCATCTTTCCCATCTTCCCAGATCTGTCCTCGATTTGTACCTTGACTTCCCGTGCTTTCTCAAGATCATGAGTCAGCTGGGCAACAAGGGCTTCAAGTTTCTTCCGAGTCTCCACGGAGGAATGGAGCTCACTCGTAAGACTAGACACTTGTTTAGTCAAGTCCCCTATCTCTTTCTCAAAATTACTCTCTCTCTCTCTCTCTAAATAAACTCTATTTCTCAACAGAGGCAGATTCTCTCTCTCTCTCAGGGCGGTGCAGGTGGAGGACTCTTTCTCTCTCGCTTTTCTTAAATCTTCCTCTAAGTCGGTGATCTTAAGAACTAACGCTTTGTTACGCTTTTTAGTTTTAAATGACTCAAAATATAACTCAGCGTAGGCGCGTTGAATATCACTCTCGCTCTCACTTGTGTCATCCTCCCCCTCACTCACATCGCTCTCACTGTTGAGGTGTCCCTGTGATGCATAATCCTCATCGTCGTCAGGAGAACTAGAAGTGCTCACATGACTAGCCATGAATGCGATGAAGTTACACTCAGGCGGTGAATCAACTCCAGAATCCACCGACTTGACCTCACTGTCGTCGCTAAGGGTAGCATTCAGGATAGATTTCCCTTTCTCTCTGTTCAGACGCGTGGCACACTCAAAGGCTCTATGACCCCAACCATCGCACTCAAAGAACCTCTCACTTTCTTTCTTAGGAGGATCTTTAAAATCTTTTTCATTTTTCTTTTCAAATTTATTTTTCTCAAATTTCTTTTTATCTTTAAAATTGCCATTTTTCTTAAATTTGAGAATCCTCTTGAATTTTTTTGCAAAAAGAGCCAAATCATCTAAGTCAAAATCACAATCAGAATCTGACGTGTCAGTCTCTCTCTTTCTAAATGACTCTATCCTCTCTCTAGCCGACCCCTTACTCTTTTTCTTTTTGGCATTAAGTGCAATTCGCTTATCTTTAGACCTAGCAGTTTTAGGGAACATATCAATTTCATATGTTTGCAAATCTCCTACAAGTTCTTGCAATTTTAGCGTATTCAAATTACACATAGAATTTAGCACAGTGACGTTAGGGATAAAACGCTTAGGCAGAGAATGGAGAATATTTTTAACAACTCTAGCATTAGGAATATGTTCACCAAGATTAAAGCTAGTATGAACAATGTCAGAAAGCCTGGCATAAAAATCATCAAAACATTCAGTCTCATGCATGGTGATGGTTTCAAATTGATTTGTCAAATTTTGCAATTTAGATTCTTTCACAGCATTAGTTCCTTCATGGATGAGTTGTAAAACATCCCATGCCTCTTTTGACGTGGTGCACATCATTATACATTTGAACTCATCTGGTGTGACAGACCCAAAAATAGCACTTAGACCCTTGGAATTGAATGATGACCATTTAAATTCGTCTTCAGTCCAAGAAGTGACAGGTTTTAAATTGATCACATTATCAACAATGACGGAGGGAGGTATCCACCCTCTTTCAACCAAAATCCAGACACATTCATCAATGGCTTTTAATGCAGATATCATGCGAGCTTTCCAATATGCATAGTTTGTCCCGTCAAAAACTGGCATTTTATTATATAACTTCTCCATAATGAACACACTCGTTTTCAAAAATCAATTTTTCAAAAAATTGATATCTTAGAAAAAATTTGCAGAAAATTACACGATAAAATTGTGTAATTGGCTCTGATACCAATTTGAAAGGAGTGCGTGTGCGTTCAAATAGAAAAATTATTTAATTAAACTCAGTTTTATCAGTTAAGTCCTAAACATGCAGCTATATGTGATTGAACAAGATGATGAAACATGCATGAACATTCAAGCCAGTATATGTGAGGAAAAATCCCGGATCTGTAGTCGGCGGCTGGAAGCTTCCCTTTTCAGGAGGGCAGTAATGAAGAAGCAGAATGGACTTCTCCACAAGGGTATGAATAGATACACGGATGTGTTCTTGGGTTGTAAACGGATTCACAAAGGATTAGAAAAGTTTGTGTGAATCAAAACATGAGTCTTGGGACTCAAAAAGGTGAAGACTTGAGGTAAATGGACTCTCAAAATCGTCTATGTAAGTCTTATGAAACAGCTCCCCCGACGAAGGTATTTATAGGAAAACACATGAAGAGTTTTGCAAAGTAAAAATTCTGCCAGCATAAAGGTCCCTGCAAACCCGTTCGCCCCACCGAACCGGTTGGGGTTGGGTTCCGGGAAATTCGCTGGTAAAAATTTCTTTCAACACTTAGAAAGATTTCCAAGGTTTTTCTTGGAATTATCTCCATTTTTAACAGGCCATAACTTGTTCACCGTAGCTCGGATTAAGGTTTCGTTTCTTCCAGTGTCTTTGTTGCGGCAAGATCTTCAACTTTCTAGTTGACCGGTCCTTCGGACGGTGGCTATAAAATTACCAAATCGCCCTTGAACTTCCCTATCAAGACTTGTTGCACTATTTTGACTTCTCTTGCGTACCTCTTGCATTACGAGCCTAAAATCATGGAACGTGAAGACATTAAGGCAGATGAGGGACACATGATGGAGATAATAAATGCTTGATTCTCGTAATTCGAATTGAGGTCGTGATATGAGATCGTGTTGAGACGTGACAAATGTAACGGCGTACGACATAAATAAATGAAACATTTCGGACATGATAAAAATGTCCTTACAAAAACTTTAACTACTCCAGGAGAAGCCGTAACAATCATGTTCTGCCTAGACAACTAGACAAAAACTCTAACTAGATAAAGGCTAGACCTAAAAGATCATTTACAAGAGGAATTCCTAGGCACTTTTCTAAACCAAATGCTCACATCCTCCATAAAACTCAAATGCATGCGCAAGTTTTATCAAATGAGAGCAAATATGCGCAAAAAAAAAACAAGAGCTATTTGGGTTAAAAAAGATGAGTTATTGCCCCAAATGAAGTGTAACATTGTGATTACTGCTTTAAAAGCTGAACACACTCCTTCTAGTTGGTATTTAGACTCTGGGTGTTCAAAACATATGACTAGGGATGATACAAAACTTTTAAACAAAACCAGCTTTGCTGGAGGAAAAGTTATTTTCAGTGATGGTGTATCATCTCAAATCATTGGTAAAGAAACACTCCAAGAAGAAGGATTGCCTCTTCTTGAAAGTGTTCTTCTAGTAAAAGGTCTCAAGGCTAATCTACTTAGTATCTTGCAATTTTGTGACTCAAATCATAATGTCATCTTTTCAAAGAATAATTGCAAGATTTTAAATGAAAAAGCTGAGTGCATAATTATAGGACTTAGTACTCCCGATAATTGTTACACTGTCCAGAACAGTACTGAAGTCTGTAATATTGACATAATGGATGACAATGAAATATGGCATAATAGGATGGGTCACATAAATTACGATAGCCTTAGTAGATTGTCTTCAAAAGAAATAGTTAGAGGAATTACAAAGATGAAACCTATCTCTAACATTATTTGTGGATCATGTCAGGAAGGTAAAATGGTTAAGGCACCTCATAAGAAATTCCAACCACAAACTTGTAAGAATGTGTCATGTGCGATACCTATTTAAATAAATGCACAAACTCCAACCACAAACTTATTTAATTAGAGTCAATTTTTTAATCAAATTAATTCAGCCCTTAAATAAATATTTACGTGTGTGCGTGTGTCAAACCATCATAAACACAAATATGCTAACTCACAGATTTCAGGAAAATTCCCCTCAGGGAAAAACCTTTTATTTCACTATAATTTCTAAATCATAATTTACACGAATTACAGTGAAATCTGCAATAGGTTTACCTCAACAAACCGACATAGATGCGCAGCCTAGAGTCAGCAATGGATTCCATGTAGTGAACCCACATGAACCGCAGTACAATATTCAGCAAAGGAACACCCTCAAGTAATCCTCAATGACACGCAGTTAATCTGTCCTGTACCATAAAAGGCACCTAATTCCAGTAAAAATACGTCTTAGGTTCCGCAAAATAACTCACATAAAAGGAATTGGGACTGTGAATTGGAAAAAAAAAACTTTAAACCCTTAAACCATTGGAGAAAAACACACATGATATTGCATAGCAATTATCGAAATAAATAAAAAAAGGTATTTTAATAGAACTGTATTCTTCACGATTTAAAATGAAAGACTGAATGCTCAAGGCGGTGGCTTGTCAGTCTAAAAGTCAGCGTCGCTCGAACGACTACTGATCTCGTTCGAACAAGATGACATGTCGTTCAAACGACATTGGTCTCATTTGAACGATCAAAACGTAAATCCCGAGGTTCGCCATCACACTTAGAAAAATTTTGAACCTCAAAATCAAACCTCCTTTCAATCCTTTTGTACGAAATAGTTTTGAAAAAAACTTTTATATAAAAAATATTTTTTGAAAAACTAACTTTGTAAAAAACATTTATACAACTTTCAAAAACCATTTTTATAATTAAAAAAAATATTCTAACCTTTATAAAAAAATATCCCAACACTTTTAATATGAAATGTAAATGGAACTTAAACATATTTTTACCAAAATCATCTCGTCGGTGTTTGAATGTTGAACACCACTTGAAATTCGAAACCGTATTTTATAGATGTAAAGTTTCTTAATTCTTCGACGGATTGTACCGGTGTACGACATAATTAATTATGACGGAAATTTATAAAATCATGTCCTTACATGCATCCACATCTAAGACTCGACCCGAACCAAAAATTGAGGTTGTAATGAATCCTTGTGAACCTCTTCCTAACCTAACAAGGAGACTTATTCCATCAAGGATATAGCATCCTAGGAATTTGGACCAAGGTAGACCCAAGTTGGTTTATGTTTGTTCCCACTAAGAAAAAACAGATTACCTTAGGAAATTTTGTTTTAAACTTAAGAGAATTTCACATCCGTGTGTTCCCCGATATGCTCCCTGATGATTTCCCACACATGCTCTCGCACATTACCGTAGAGATTTTGAGAGTTTTTTGGAGCAAGTGTAATTCTTGGTCAATACTTTTAAATGTTTGATGAAGGAACTTAAAAGGATGTATATTCCTATTGAGAACTCCTCCCAATTTAATGATTGAGATTATGACTTGCATCTAGGATAGGGTATTTAATGATGTTCACGTTTTTATCCCTATAGCTTGAATGTATATCTATATTTATATTTGTTTCTTCTTTTTGCATTATTTTGAAAAATCCAAAAATATTTTCGGTTATTTTGAAAAAGTTCAAAAAATCAAAAAATGATTATATTTTTTATCAAAATTTTAAAAAAGACAAAAGGATTTTTATATATTTTTTTCACCTTACATGGACGTGCAATTAAAATATTTGGATCTCCCCATACTTTTCATTTAGTCATGTGACTTTTTCATCGTGTTTTGATACATGGCTTCATTTCTTTAATTTGCTTAACAATGCGTGGCTAGCATTTTTTTTATGATTACTTTCTTCATACTAGACTCTTTATTAGCTTTATTGCACATGTGCACGTACTTTTTGAATATTGTACTTTCTGCCATATGTTGTATAAGGTGTTCTTATCTCAATCGTGATTAATAACGAACCAAATGTACTAGAGATAAGTTGTGTTTATAAGAATTATTCACCGAATTTCGTTTCCCAATAAATTTATTATATATTAAGAAGTGGAAAGGGTCTATGAAAGAGCAAAATTCTCTTTGCATGAAAATCCAACATTTGTAAAAGGATCCTAAAACATAATTTGCACACAAAATAGAAGTGCTAAGGCCAATATTTTTCATTGATTCTTCGCTTCAAATAATTATTATGATATCTTTAAAAATATTGAGTGTGAATTCTATTATATGTGAGATTTTGATCATGTTATAAAGTAGAAGATCAACGGGTTTTCACAATGGACTCTTTTGAAAAGTATTAAATAGTTTGGCATTATTTA
The DNA here is from genome assembly GCA_949130495.1 of Sambucus nigra. Lineage (NCBI taxonomy): Eukaryota > Viridiplantae > Streptophyta > Magnoliopsida > Dipsacales > Adoxaceae > Sambucus > Sambucus nigra. Next base: position 1,221,270 of record OX422209.1, read on the forward strand.
TTTGAGAAGCATTTAAATATATAGCATGTTGCACAAGTTAATTCAATTTCATTTATATTCACCATTCTTACACCAAAGGTTGAAATTGAGTTCTTTCTTTAGAAGTATCTCATTGACTTTATGCGCCTATGTTATAAATGTCTATGTTGATTTGCCTATAGAGAATTTCCATGTAATTACCTTTCATTTTCATGATTCATATATTTTAGTGTTATTCGATGGTGTAATGTATTTGTACACTTATGTATTTTTTATACGTATACTTTTTATGCTTGATAAAATTAAAAAAATTGAAAAAATAGTTGGTATGCCTTTTGGAAATTTCATTGCACGTGCTTAATTGATTATCTTTATGATGTAATTTTATTTGAATTCAGGTGATGCTGTTATTTATGCTTAGTTTCTAACTCTTTGCCTATTACAGACAAAAAGGGGGAGAATAAATTAAAGGGGATTTTATTTTTGCTTTAACTCGTACGTATCACGATATTATTTTGTTTCATGTGTGTGGGTCTCTTTCGCTTCAACTATGATCTCGTGGACCACACAAGATGAAGAAATTCTGTTAAAAATAAAGTCTCAAATGTCATTCCGTTTTGGGTTTAGGAAGGCATTAGTAGAAACATTGTCCTTAAGGTTTTAATTTGGTTTCGATTTTTTTTTGCCAAATAGCCAAAGGGGGAGAGTCGTAAAAGTAAGAATTAAAATTTCTCATTTAGATATTTTGGCGTATCCCGTTAGAAACCGAACACTACATCAGTATATGCTTCCACACGATCTTTGAAGACATGTTAGTGATCGTGAAACGTTCTGAATTTCAAATCATTGAAACCATCACGACACAAAAAGGAGGTATATGGTTGCTAAGGTTTTTGAATTTACTTAGTCAAAACATTCTGGGGTAATAGTTTTATTCGAGGCATTTGTTTATAAAAAAAATTATCAAAAAGATTTTTTTTGGTTCATAACGAAGTAACACTTCATTAGACCAAAATGCATATTTTATTTGAATAAGATTAAATTTTCGTTTGAACGAACATTGGTTTTCGTTAGAATGTACATCTAACGAAAATCAAATGAGAATTTTCCGCCAGCAGAAATAAAATCATTAGAAGTTTGTTGGAAGATCGGTCGAACAAGATTGGCCTTTCATTCGAACGAGTCCTCACCTTGTTAAAATGAAACTATTGTTTTCATTCGAACGAAGTGAAAATTTTGGTCGAAGGAAATTACATTGCCTCGAAAATCATATTTTCTATAAATTGGACTTTTGTGTATAGTTTATAGAAGAACTTTAGGCGAAAATAAAAATTTATACTTGTTCCAAAAGTTCCAAAAGTTTTGTTTCTTTGAAACATTTATTTTTTAAATCATATTCATCCTTAGAATGATTTTTTGAGTGCGTCAAATCCTAGTTCCAAACCAAACATAAAACCCTTATAGAGTATTCTCTATGACTGACTTTTGTGGAGTTGTAAATCTATGGTTGAAGAAGAAAGGATTTTGTATACTTAGGTTGATCAGTGGATACCGAGGGGAGAGTTCCTTCCTGTGAGTAGTGCTAGATTGCATCAAATTATGTTGGAGATTTGAAGACCCTGTGCATTATCCTTAATGGAGATCTAAGTTATTTATAAGTCATCGAGTTTGTCAAACTCTTTAAGAGTGTTGAATATAGATTTTTTCCATAAGAAAATTTTCCTCAATTCTTCTTCTTCTCTGTGTGGTGGGTTTGGCTTAACTGGATTGAAATTTATCCTACATACACACTTAATTCTAATCAAAATAAAATTTAGTTAAAAATTCGATCTTTGTGCATGTAACCTAAGATACATGTAATTCTATATAACCCCATGTTTTCATCCTCAGTCAAGGATACTTTTGGATAACCTTGGGAAGACAAGATATATAGTTGTGATAAGTGTATGATTGCATTCGTCCTAAAGCATCTAGAAGATAAGATGAACTCAATGTTAATTTCATGACCCTTCACCCAATTGGGGTACTTTGCAAGGCATCTGCCTATTATCAAATGTCAAGATAAGTTCTGCATCATGGAAATTATTACTTCACCAAATGGGCTAAGGCCAAACCATTGAACACTGTCACTGAGTGGAAGACCACCAACTTAGTATGGAAGATTTTTTTTTAAGATTTGGTTTTGTTAAAATCCATCATCTCAATAATGGGAAGAAGTTTGACAAATCATCCTTCAGATAATTTTTCTAAGATTATGGCATCAGCAACCACTATTCATCACCAGGTCATCCTTGGGCGAACAGGAAAGTTAAAGTAACCAAGTTGGCCATCTTCCACTATTTAAAGAAGCTTGAAAAATCCAAAGGTCTATGGGATAAAGAGGATCCAACATACTATAGATCTATAAGACCATTGTCAGAGGTTCCATTTAAGGGAACCCTTCTCCTTGACCTACAGTATTTAGGTCGTCATCCCTATTGAGATTGAGATTCTAACACAAAGGTTAGCTCAATTTGAACCATAAGATAATAGTGAGGGGCTTAAGAGGTCCCTAGATGACCTAGAAGAAAGGCATAAAGATTCTAATTATAATGGTTGCCAACAAGCGAAGGATAACCTCTTACTTTAATAAAATGGTTCGCCATAGAGAATTCAGAGTGGAAGACTTAGTCCTAAAAGAGGCAAGTAGTCAGTCCTACCAAGAATCCAAGTGAGGGAAAGTTGGATCCTGAATGGGAAGGTCATTATGTGGTAAATTATTTTAAAGATATGGAAGCATAAGATCTTCCTCACCCATGGAACATGTAACATCTCAAGAAATACTTTCAATGATGTACTCTATTTTTTAAATGAAATGAACCTTTTTCGACTACCTTCATTTCCTCGATGATATATTTATATAAGCTACAATGATTTAATCTTTGTCTCTAAAATAAACCTACAGTCCATGGACCCAATGGGAGTTGCAAGGCTTTCATCTTTGGCTCCCAATAAAATGCTCAGAGAACTACAAGAATTTCACCATTGGTTCTTATAGGCTCTAAGTTCTTAAACGACCCATAAAGAGTTGAAAGACACTCATCCTTGGCTTGAACAAACACTCTAAGGTCTAATAACCCAAAAAAGTTCTAAGGGAATTACCAAAGATTCCATTCTTGATTCCACTTGAGTAAAATAAGGTCTAAGGACCCAAAATGGTCAACCTATAGAACTCTGTTGTGCCTGAAATATGTTTTCAAAAAAATATAAGTATAAATAAACTTTGTAAACATCTCTCAAAAAAGTTAAGCCCTTATTTAAAAGATTTTTAGGGGAGAGCATTTAAAATGACGAAAAATCCCTTGAAACCACGGCTGCCAAAGATTTTAAACTTCCACTATCAGAAAAAATTTGGGGGAGGGGGGCTAAGGGTTTGTAAACATAAAAATTAGACTTCTAGTTTAAAACAAAGGTGCAATGTCCCAAACTTCTATGTATTTCATCCTTAGGTAGTTAAATTCAAAGGTCTTAAGCACCTTAGTGGAACTTAATTTTAAATTTCTAAAAATGGTAGGACTAAAACTGAGTATAAATCATTAGGATTTTTCATATCATCTCACTCAATTATCTCATATGTTGAAATTGAATTAGGATTTGCATGTTTAATATATAATTAGATAGAATTTTTTACTTTAATACATTACCAATTCTCGATTTTGGACTCAAATACAATTTTGTTAAAATATTAGACTTTGCCCTAAATCATCAAAAAAATTGTTAAGTTTAACAACGAGTGTCATTTTAAATAAAAAATAATTTAAAATCCTAAAAAGAAAAAAAAAGATAAAAAGAAAAACTAAAAGAAAAGGATTTTTAAATTAAAAACTTTCGTCAGCAAACTCCCCACCCACCGACCTATAACATCGACTCAGCCCCACCACACGTCAGTGACTCATTACCCAACCCCCACCCCACTCCACCCCACATGCTAGTGACTCCCCCCCTCACACGCCCCTACCTACCCCCACAAGTAGCTGACAGCCCCACCCACTCAGCGTCGCTGACTCCACCTATCGCCGCCTGAAACCACCCCCCCCCCCTCTCTCTCTCTCTCTCTCTCTCTCTCTCTCTCTATATATATATATATATATATATATATATATATATATATATATATATATATATATATATTTATACACAGAAAGTCTCCTGTTTGGATTTCTTATTGTACAAACCTCGGTACATACTATTTTTTTAAAATAATAAAAAATGAATTTTTTTGTTAACTTCATGGATATGATCTCCACGGTGAAAAGATCATTTCCAATTTTTTTCATCAAAAAATTCAATAAAAAACCATTGAGATGAGGTGATTCGTAAAAAAATGGTATGAATATACATTTTCGACCGTTGAAAATTTGGATCGGTGCCACCCACTTGATTGATTGAAGTTTTTTATGAAACTTCATAGATATTATCTTCTCACTGTCGAGATCATATTCATGAAGTTTTATAAAAAAATTCAATCAAAAAATGAGTGAGATGATCGTCAAGATTTCAATGGTCGAAAACATATTTATACCATTTTTTTACATATCACCTCATCTCAACAGTTTTTTATTAAATTTTTTTATGAAAAATATTGGAGATGATCTTCTCACAGTGGAGATCATATCCATGAAGTTTCATCAAATTTTTTTTTTTTTTACTATTTTAAAAAAATGGTATGTGCCAGGGTTGCTCCATAAGGAGTCCTTACAAGAGGGGGAATATATATATATATATATATATATATCAAATCTACTACAAATTGAACAAACAGGTAGGTTTTAATTTTGGAACATAATCGATTTTAGATCTCCAATATTTCGTTAGATTTGTTACCATTTGTAGGTACTGGGATAAGGGCTTGTTGTCGGGAGGAATGTGCTTGTTAGGGGTGGATGGTAATTGTGAATGGGGTGGAAATGAAGGGGTTGTGTTGGGGATGAGGGGTGGGATATGATGAAAAAGATGGGAAAAATATATTTGTATTTTAATTTTCTTTTAAGGTTTTAAATATTTTTAAGCTTTTATGTTTCTTTTAGGATTTTAAATTATTGTTTATTTAAAATGCCAAGTGGCTACTAAACTTAACAATTTTTTTGTCGTTTTAGGTTAAAGTCTAATTATTCAAAAAAGTTGTATATAAGTCTAAAATAGAGAATTAGTAATGTATTAAAGTCAAAATGACCCAATTAATTATTATATTAATATAATAAATAGTTAAATTAGAATAATGATTAGTAATTCTTATATTAGGATTTCGTATGTGGGAAATTAACTTAAAAGTTGATTTGACTTGTTAGTTGTTAAATACTTCCATATTAGAATTAGGTAAATTTGAAAATCTATCAAAGGCCATGATAGACTTGTTCATCTGGAATCATATGTTGTATCATTGACTATAAATACTCAATAATGTAGGCCAATACATAGTGATTATCAATTTACATTTAATATCATATTTGATGCGTTAATGATGATTAATATCGTACTTATAAGACTTGGGATTCAAATTGAAGTTTTCTAATGTAATAGCTATATTAGAAATTGGAATTGTAAATACCCTTGTTAATGTAATTACTACTCCAGTGGAATATAATTGGACTAAAAGCCCATAGGTTACCCTTATGAATTATTATGTTTAGTATGTAGTTGGTTTAAATTGATGGTTGGAAATATAGTAATGGTCGTATGATGGGTTGATTGTTGTTAGCTTAGAAATTTGGATTGAAGATGTTAAACTTTATTATTACATAATAAAAGTTGAGATAGATTAATTGACTAAGTAATGCTACATTAATATGCAAGTATGATTGCCCTCTATTAAGAGATAGTTCTAGAGATTTAAAGTAGCTTTAAAAGTTGAAAATCTCAAAAATAGTAGGGACAAAGTTTCGATATACATTTAATAGGGAACAGATATTCATGTGGAGCTCTAATACTTACTATTTTGAAGCTCAAAACATGTGTCTTAAGGACAAATATTATCATTTTACTATTTTTAGTATAACATAGTTAGCTAAGATAATTGATTATTGGAAATGAACACGGGTACAACACATCTGTTGGGGTGAATGATTGTATTGTGATTATAGCTTGAGTAGTAAGTTAATTGTGGAATGTGTATTGAGATAAAGATATTTATGATGTGAGGATACTTAATTGATAATGATTAAATCGAATTTATTTATTTGTGTGTGCTCGACATATTGAACATCGTATTTGTACGTACCTCGTAATGGCAGTCATGATAGTCAGCATGGATAAACCATTTTTTATTTGGTGGAAACTAATTTTTATTTTTGAAAATTAGTTTTTTTTTTTGTTGGGTATGACTCGCTTTTTCGTCCAAAAATTAGCAATATTAATAACTTGAGGTTACTTGAAATCGTATGAAAAATTTAGGAGATTAAGCACAAAAAATAAAAATTCGAATGATAAAATAAAAAATAGAATAAAGTTCATAAAGAAAGTGTAATTAACCCTACAAAAATTCTATTGTGCATGAATTTTTTACCGAATGTTTGCCGACACACTGACGTGTCAGCTTATTATTAACCAACCAATAACAAGCCGACACATCAGTGTGTCGGTCAAAATTCAGTCAAAAATTCGGGTTCTGTAGAACTACTCTTAACCCTAAAGACATCTAATAACTTAGGTGACGCTCATGGGGTTACAATTTTTTTTTTCTTTGGAATTTCAAATGCAACCATTTAGCTATCAAACGGTTTCGCCAAAGCCATAATGGAACAGATTTGTCTCTCGAGCTCGAATTTCATAATGTAAATGGAATTGGGTTTCTATCTCATTTAACAACACTAAGCACCAAACTTTAGCCTTAAGTTATAACATAACTAATATATAATTCTAGTCCAACACAAAAATGCGATATAAAAGTATGACACAGTTGATCTGTCGTACCCTCATTCGCTTGTGTCCGGACTCTACTAAGCTACACTCTTAGTGAATCCCGAACAGGAGTGAATGAGGGTACCATACGTCAATTGTATTGCAATTTCAGGTCCGGTTTTTGTGTCGGCATAGCATTTTCCCTAAATTATAGTGTCATTTTAACTTAAATCTCCTAATTTTAATCCTTAATTTGACTTACCCCTCATTTTCATAATCCTTTGATTTGTCCCAACGTAGGGGTTAAGTCTAATTTGACATTATCAATAGCGGACAGAGTTAAATAAATTCTTAAACAAAACCCCCTTATTTCATACAATAGTTTGAAATAACCCCCTCATGCAGAGAATTATATCAAAGAGATGGCAAAGTGGGGATTAAGTCCAATATCACATTAAAAAATAGAGATTAAATAAATAAATAAAATTATAACTAGAATGTGGAGCCTTAATTAGTATATCAAATTATCTCAATTTTGGTTTGCCACATCCAAAGTGCAATGTCCCCAATCTTTGTAATATTAAGTTCAAGTCTATATTCAAAACTGAATTTCGCAATTATCTATCAAGAGATAATTGGAAAAACTATATAAATTTGCACCAACTCACGGTTTGCTTTGTGTTTGAGTAAAATTTAACAAATATAATTAATGTGACAATGGAAGCTAAGTACATTTTGCACTTACTCTACCTTATTTTTTAATTTTTCAAAAAGTTCCTTGTTTATTTGTTTTAATAAACTTTTCTTAAGGTTTAGAATAAGATAAAAAAAGAAGAAGGTGTTTTCAGTGTTTGTATATGGCGAGGGACTTTTTATAACAAAAAAAAAAGTTGAACTAAAGTGTAATTAAAAAATTGTTAATAGAATTTTTGTCGAATGATCCAAAAAAATATACGGTTACTTATAATAGTGTTTATAGTATAAATTTTTAAGCATATTTTTTAATATACTAATAATTTTACACTATCTAAGGCAAATAATTGAAAATATATATAGCCATATCACTTGTAAAGTGTCTCTAGTATAAATATTTAAGCATATATTTTGATTAATATTATTTTTAGTATCTAACACAAATAATTCAGACCGGTTATAATATTTTAACTTTACTTTCTCCTTTAATAATAATTATAGTACATTTATATAGGTGTACTAGCTATTATAGTTGAATTTTCAATTATTCTGATTATATAATGGATGATTAATAATAAGTTAAGGTTTTTTTTATACATTACTAATTATCAATTTTAGACTTTAATACAAATTTATCAATTTATTAAATTTTCGTACATTTTTTGTCGCTAAATGTCACCAAAAATCATTTTTAGTGACGAAATTTTATTGACTTATATTTAAGTAAAAAAAAAAGTAGTAGCAGATTAAAGCCACCCAATTTTGCTCTCCTAAAAGTAGAGAACAATAAACAATATCACAAGAAGAATTATTGTGCATATATAGAGTCAGACTCATGTGCACACTAAGTTTGCACATCATTTTTTTTTAAAAGTAAAAAAAATATTTTTGAGCTGGTTTTTTTTGTGTGATATTTAAACATTTCAAGGAACTCATATAAAAAAATTCAGCTAAAAAAATTGTTAGTTTAAAAAAATCGGTCAAACTTTCGCTACTTTTAGCACTTTAAAGCTGCGAAAGTTTGACCGATTTTTTAAAAATAGCAAAAACAAATCCTTTTGAACTGAATTTTTTTATATGGATCTATTGAAATGTTTAAATATCACATAAAAAAATCAACTCAAAAATAATTTTTTTAATATTTTAAAAAAATTGGTTTGCGTCAGCATATGTGCAAACTTAGTGTGCACAGGAATCTGTCTATATATATATATATTACGAAATAAGAGGATAGAGACATCCAATGTCATTGCCAAAAATATGGTCCAACTAAACTGCAGAACAAACAATATCACAAGAATCCATGTATTTGTGTGTGTAAAAGAAATGAATTTGTGTGTGTAAAAGAAATGAACAGTTCAAGATCCAACTGATTAGTGCAGAATTAGCAGCTCTAAATAATTTGAGGCTATAGAAGGAAAAAAATGTGTAAACTTGCAAGAAATGAGAGCAACTTCAAGTGCATCAATTGGAGCTAGACCTAACAAAATAACATACGATGCGATAACACAACAGGGAATTAGGAGTTAACGGTTTAGGCTTATGCTATTTGGGTCAATACCAGGTCAACACGATAGAACCGTTAAGATAACACTGTGGGTTCGAAAAAAAATTATACGCCCATTTGTACTCATTAAAACCTACCAACACGTAAATTTAGGTCACGAATAATTTGTTGTTGGAAACATATTATTATTAGCATATGAAATTTAAGATGTATGAATTAATTATATTATATTTTGATGGAAAGTTTTAGTTACTCAACAGGTCTTGACGGTTTGAGTTAGGTGACCCATTAACTATACGTTTCTGGTATGGGTTTATTAGAAGGAACATATTTGTTATCAGATGGTGTATGGGTTGAGAGGGTTTTAACACAAACTCGTATCACATGACACAAACACGACCTAACACAGACATGTTGACATCTCTCCTTGTAACCCAGCCTGGGTGACACTTTTATTCAGAGAGATCATATAGAAAATGCAAGTTTCATATGTTCATGGGTTGGTTTATCCAAACTCTAGTGACAACTTGTGATGACAATTAGAAGACTAGTTAGTCCCCATAGCACTCGTTCAAGAAGATGAAGGTTCATTTGACCGGCAAAAATATTTTAATATTTTTCTTACTTTAATACATTTCTAATTTTCAATTTTAGACATTAATACAAATTAATCGTTTTATTGGATTTTTGTACAATTTTTGTCACTAAATGTAAAAATTTCGCCATTAAAAGTGAGTGACATTTAACGAGGAAAAAAGTCAAAGTCTAGAATAGAAAATCTGTAACGTATTAAAAATAAAAATAGAAACTGTTTTTAAGCCTCAACAACAACAAAATATCTGGATTGCTTTCAACCAAATAAACTTTCTTAGAAGTTCTTTAGATTTTGAAACCCTAGGTAGAGCAACTTTGAACCATAGATACTTCGAATGTTACCTATCCATATCCATAATTCGATACCCGTCATATATTCTCAGATACGCATTTGATACTTCTTTTTATGTACACAATATACAATGAATAAACATTAAAATTGGATACTTTGTGAATACTCTTGGATGCTCTACAAGTCCGGTCACAAATATAATAAGTATAACAAACATTCAATATCGAAAAATAAATTTTCTTCGCATGCCAAAGAAAAAACGATAAATCAAACTAAATATTATATCAGAACAAAGTAAAATGGAAGAACAAATAACTCATCATAATTATGTGTATATAATTAGATATAGGGAAACAATGCAACACGAGGAGGATGAACATTTAAAAAAGAAATCAAATTAAATAGTATATTTATAGAAAAATAAGCTAAGAAGATATGCAGGTAGTCATATATTGATCATGATTATATGTATTTAATTATATAACACATAACAAAATACTTAATGTTTTAAGAACATTCATACCCATATTTGATAATTTAAGAAATGTTTAACTTCTACTTTGGTTAAAACAATGATAATATTATATGTTATTACTATATATGTGTATAGAATATATAAAATACTTAATGTTTTATCACCGTAGTCGTATCCTAAATTTTTTGGAAAAATCTCAATTTATTATTTTGCCATTACAATCGGTATAGGACCTTCACACTCGCATTAGGGAAAATCTCTTTTCAATCATCCGGGCATAAAAATTCAATATTAGTGTTAATCTATTACCCATCCTCAGATTGCTAAGTGTTGCCTCTTGAATGATACTATCGAAGCTTTTCATTATACTAGGTGTGTCCACGTGCATTGCACGTGTGATTGAATCTAGGTATTCAAATAATGCTTTAAAAGTAAGCAATTATAAATATTCTTACCAACTGAGAAATCCAAGTGGACAAATAAGTAAACAAAGAGAATACAATGTGCAATTACATAAAACAATAATGATAATATTATTATATTTTTTAAATGAAATTCACTACAGTAAAGGAATATAGAGTGGTGGATAGTATGTGTATCTAAGATTCCCGGTACATAAAAAAAGATATAGGCAGTGAAAAGAAACACATAGGCAACACATGTATAGTACGCAAAGAAAATGCCTGCATTAGTACTCCTAAAATTTTCACTACAAGTAAGGAAAGAAAAGTTACATTTTGTGGATAACTTTATGAAGTGACATCAAACTTTCAATGATTGACCGAAGTTCTCCATTCCAAACTAAAATTATAAAAAGATAAGTGTCGATTACGAAGACTAAATCAGAAATACATAAAGGGCTCGTTTGTCAACCCAATCCCAAGGCTTGGAATTGGAATTGAAAAGCAAATTTCAATTATGTGGAATTAAAATTGGCCTTCGAATTTCATTTTTATGGCTTGAAATTGGGTTGCCAAACGGACCCAAACTATAAATTAAAATTATAAATATCAATACTCTATAACTTGAAAACTTTCATGGATTGACCTATGTTTTTTGTCCCACACTAAAATTATAAGTATAGAACTACAAAACAGGAAGATTAAATCTGAAATACAGAAAATGCAAATTAAGAATATAAATATCAAACCACTTCATAGCCAAAATGCCAAATTTTAACAGCGATGAATTTGTGTAGATATACTCAAAAAATGAAAAGATAAACCAAAGTAATTTGAAAAAGAAAAAAAAAGAAATATACAATTACACGGGTGATTTTTTCACCAAAACATTACAGCTGGAGCTTATTTAAGTTTCTAGCAGCCACATAGCTTAACCCATATAACCAAACGATGTAAATGTAAATACTTTTTAAGAACATTGTTGGTACACTTTACATATTGTGATTAAAAAATCACATCATAGAGTTTTATAAAGAAATCGAAAAATAAAATCATAAATTAATTTTAAGTCTACTACTCAAAATTAAATTATTACCTCATGATTATCACAAAAAATGAACCTCGTGCGTGAATTCCAAATATTTACTGCACAATAAAATCAAACAATATTACCTCAATTGTCACTTGATTCCGTCGTAGACGATTCTTGGGTTGAGTCGCGGACTAGGATGCTCTCTTTAAGACGTTTCGCGGCTCTACCCTCTTTGTGCAGGTAGTCTACAGTCACCTCGTCCCCAGGATAAAACAAACCCAGAATCACTCCTGTATCATATAACCATGCACCGTAGTTATATGTCTTCTAACACCCATTCTATATAAATTGCTCAATTTCTGAAAAATATTCAAGGGAATAAATATTTTCATGAAGAAAATATTTTCAGTCTAAGAGGGAGAGAGGAAGAGATTTTTATGGATTTTGTTTTTAACCCAAAACATCCCAAAAAACAAACTCTAGCTATTTTTTTTTCTCAAAACCATGCTCAAGCTTATCACTTGCTTTCTCTTGCTCTCTAAAAAACTGCCGTGAGATTTTTGGCCGGATGATTTTTTTTTTATATGTGGGTTTTCAAGTGGTTGAATAAGTGGGAATATAAAAAAAAAAAATGACTAGTGGACACATGTGGGAGTGAAAAGGGAAGGGCCAAAGATTTGGATCAAAAGAGCTTTTAACTTTCTTTTTCAAAGTTTACACCTTTAATCAAAAGTTTCAACAAACATTGAGTATCACGTTAGTTTAATTTTGAACTATATGTGTGTGATACATATTCAACATAATACCTCCCATTATTACTTTCATAATTTTAACGTCTGAAACATAAGTACCCACCTACAACATATGTGCAATTACAATAGATTGTGAGAACAAAATGTGCATAAATAAAAATATTTTCAATAAATTCTTTTTTTTGACTTCTTAGTCACCCAAAACAACCAACACGGCCATTTCCACCTATCAGCACACAACTAACTCTACAATCAAAGCAACTCACATCGTGAATCCCAAACATAGTCATCATCACCCTATAAACTACCAATATGTTATTAATCATGCAAGTAGAAATGAGAAATTCTAAACGCCCCGCCTGGGGACGGCCTACAAACCGCATTCTTCCTCTTTCTTTTTTTCAAGTTCTTACTGTTTTGTTTATAACTTTTAATATAAAAACAGTTTTTTATATTAAAAAAAAACAGTTTTTTCAATTAATATAAAAACATTTTTTTTTCAATAAAAAATATCGCGATTAATCAGTGCCGCTGGCGCGGGGGGACATTCAACAAATGATTTGGGCCGGAAATGTGGGTCCGCGCCAGCGGCACTGATTAATGGCTTAATGTCGCTGACGCGGACCCACATTTACGGACCAAAATCATTTGTTGAATGTGGGTTCGCGCCAGCGGCACAAATTAATCGCGATATTTTTTTCAATAAAATATCGCGATTAATTAGTGTCGCTGGCGTGGAATCACATTCCCGGACCAAAATCATTTGTTGAATGCGGGTCCGCGCCAGCGGCACAAATTAATCGTGATATTTTATTGAAAAAAATATCGCGATTAATTTGTGTTGTTGGCGCGGACCCACAATAAAATATCGCGATTAATTACTGCCACTGGCGCGGACCCGCATTCAACAAATGATTTTGGTCCGGGAATGTGGGTCCGCGCCAGCGGCACAAACTAATCGCGATATTTTATTGAAAAAAATATCGCGATTAATTTGTGCCGCTGGCGCGGACCCACATTCAACAAATGATTTAGGTCCGTAAATGTGGGTCTGCGCCAGCGACTTTAGGGGATTAATCAGTGCCGCTGGCGCGGACCCACATTTTCGGACCCAAATCATTTGTTGAATGCGGCTCCGCGCCAGCGGCACTGATTAATCGCGATATTTTTTATTGAAAAAAAAATGTTTTTTATATTAATTGAAAAAACTGTTTTTTTTTAATATAAAAAAACTATTTTTTTAATATAAAAAACTATTTTTATATTAAAAGTTATAAACAAAACAGTAAGAAACTTAAAAAAAAAAAAAAAAAAAGAAGGAAGAATGCGGTTTGTAGGCGGTCCCCTGGCGGGACGTTTAGAGTTTCTCAAAATTAATAGTATTATGTTCAGTTGGTTTGAATAAACTGAACTAAAAAAAAGATATAATATTGTACACCTGAAATTAGGCTTAAAGATTTTACTGCAAACAAATATTTTTTTCTTTTTCTAAGATTGTTGAGTACAAATAATAATTCTTGCGATGGGATTCATGAAAGATATTAATAAACATATCAGATTAAGTCAAAATATTCCCCAATTCTTAAAAAATAAGGAATACAAAAGAAACAACCAATGACATAAAGCCAATCGAATATTATAATATAAAATATAAAAGTAATCAAACAAATGAGTCAAATTGAAACAGTCAAATTTCCGGAAAAGCAAAACAATATCTGAACACAAATTAGAGTGCATCATTGCAAACCAACAATAGGAGCAAAAAAATTAATCACAAAAAGCATACTTATAAAAGAGACATTGCAATATTCCTTTTTTTCCCCTTTGAGGCGCTATAAAGAAACTGACCAAATGATTTATGTGGGAAAGCTTATAAGATGGGCTGGGATGCATTTATGATGTACGTATGTGTGTGTATATATATATATAGTCATGCTCTTGTGTGGATTAGTTCGCATTTTAAGAGTGCGGATCGGACATGTGTCACCTGGCGGTGAGCCCAGAAAAGAGAGAGAGTGTCCCTATAATTTATGAGATAATTTTTAGGCGCACCGTTAGGTGACACATATCCGGTCCGCATTCTTAAAATGCGGACTAGTCCGTAAAGAGCATTATTATTATATTTATATATATATATATATATATATATATATATATATATATGTATATATATTATGTATGTGTTGAAGTTATATCTATATAATAAAGGAGGAGGGTTTTTTTGTCTAGACCAGCTAATGGTTGAGATCAAAAGTTGATGATTTTGGTGTTTATCAACTCACGGTTGAGATTTAATCTGATAAGGGGTGGGTTTGGTGGAAATAGCACAAGGCTTGAGATCTGAAACATTGAATCGAGCACAAGGCACAAGGCACAAGGCTCGAGATCTGAAATATTGAACAGAGCACAGGTACTCTGTGATTGAATAGAACATAACTCCCTTCTCTTACTTTGTTTCTCTCACATAGGTACTCTGCGATCTCGGATATTTTGATCAATCATGGTATTGAGGTTAACAGCTCTATGTTAACAGATCCCTTCCCTTCTCTTACCTATCTGACTGCAGCCACGCTATGTTAACAGCCATTGAGATTAACAGCTCCCTTCCCTTCTCTTACTTATCTTACTGTTGCCATGCTATGTTAACAGCTTATAGGACGATATACCATCGGGTACGCTATGTTACTTGGGGAAGAGGAAGACAAAACAATTCAGAGAGAGAGTGTGGCAACGCTGTTAACATAGATGCAGGAGATCTTGGAGTGCTCTCTCTTTCCTCGGCCTTCACTTACAGTGCTCTATCTCTCTCTCTCCGGTTTGTATCTCTTATCTTCAGTTTGTGTCTCCTCCTTTTTGTTTTTTTTTTCCAGATTTCTGGTGATGAGTTTTTCCCAGACCTTCACTTACAATCCGGTGATGTTTTTTCCCCAGATTTATATATCTCCGGTGACGGCCAAACCCCTCCCCCCCCCCACCCCCAACGTTAGGGCCTCTAGCCACCGGTCATCTCCGGCGAGTGGAATCGAAGATTTTGTTTGTAAACCTTTTGTTTTTTTATTTGCAGTTTTTTATTTTTAGAGCCCCTTTTTGGAATGACATATACACACTCAAATACTCTCTCTCTCTCTCTCTCTCTCTCTCTCTCTCTCTCTCTCTCTCTCTCTCTCTCTCTCTCTCACTCTCAAAATATGGGTTTTTTCAGATTTGGTACGAAGCTTGGGATGAGTCTCATTATGGATAAAATGTTGTTTGGATTAGTCTCATTGTTAGAATTGCAAGCTTATGGTTGGCTGCTAAAAGTGAAGCAGGTTCTCTCTCTACGCTCTTAAAATATTTAACAAATAATTTGCATTTCAACTTTCAGGGCAGCTATTAATTTGGTGTTTATGTTTCAATGGATTTGTAAGCATCCGAGGTGCACTCTCTTTGCGTTCTATCTCATGTATATTTTCTTTATCTCAAATTTGTTTTATGGTTGGGGATTTTATAATTCTTGGCTCTGAATTTTTTAGTTCAAAATTATTTTAAAGAAATGGATGATTTTCTCAAATTTTCTAGATTTGTAGGATTCATATTTGGTTTTGTAGAATTTTTGGTGGCATATTAAATATTTTTGTTATTAGTTCTGAATGAAAAACGTATGGTAAATGATATACCCATATGTGCCCTCGACCAGGCCGAGGGCACCCACCAACCAGACGACCCTTCAAGGGGCTGACCCTTCATCAGATTCCGGACGACCCCTCAGGGGGCCGACCCTTCATCAGGCTCCAGACGACCCCTCAGGGGGTCGACCCTTCATCAAGCTCCAGACGACCCTTCAAGGGGCCGACCCTTCATCAAGCTTCAGACGACCCCTCAGGGGGCCGACCCTTCATCAGGCTTCGGACGACCCTACGAGGGTAGGACAGGATGAGGCCTAATTTGGTCCTGATTCACCATCAGAAGGAACTTTGCCCTCGGCCTCATATCATGGGCCGAGGGTGACATCATCACAGCTCGTGGTTTGGGAGACACGTGGAACAGTGCGCGTGAGGCACATATGGCACGTGGCAGACCGTTATAACCAAATCACACCCTCACGTGAGGGAATATTATGTCATCATTTAGCATCTACAGGTGTCAACAGGAGATTGGCTAAATCATCATTAACATGCACTATGCATACTTGGGGGGTACACTGCACCCCCCAAGACCTATATATATTTGTCACCTACAACCCTACAGGGGGGGAGAGATTGATAATTGTAACCCTAGTAAAAACTCTGCTTGTACACACAGTAGAGAGAAAGTGAGCTTATGTGCATTGTATCCAAGGCCATTAGTGGCCATACTTAGTGGATCACACACTCACAGTGGATGTAGGCCTAATTGGCTGAACAACTATACATCACTGTCTTACTCCTCTTATACTCATCTCCTTTTATATACTTATACCCTTACATCTCTATGGCTGCCATGGTTACTATTGTTTGAGCTCATCATCACTTACCCGGTGGTGCTAAATTTCAGCATCATCAGTTTGGCGCCGTTTGTGGGATCGAGAAGACATCTCTTCCTTTGTACATCTTGACCCCACTGGGCACTCTGGTGGTGAACCAGCTCTCCCCCTGTGTGAAGACGTTTCACCATTGAAAGAGACCCATTAAGGTTCTCAAGCTCACCAGTCGTTTTTTTAGTTCAGCTGTTCACAACTCAAACAAATGGCACCAGAGATGCCACCACCACCACTTCCCCCACCGGATGATGGGATAGGGCCCAGTTCCAGTCAGCCACCACCTCAGTCCGAGATGGCTGATGTGGCGGCAACCTTGAAGTCTCTGGCAGCTAGCCAGCGGATCATTCAAGAGCAGTTCGCAGCTCTGAGCCAAAGCATACTGAGACCACCAGGGGTCTCACATGAGATGATTACTCCGGCAGCAGCTCCAGGACAGCATTAGACCAAGGGACCACCCCAGGCACCACGCAAAGACCTGCCACCCCCTCAGCGGCGTAGGGATGTTGCTGACCCTCGACGTCTACGCCTGGGGAGGCAAGGAAACCCTTGCCCTGAAGACAGGTATGATGATCTGGAGGGAGAGGAGGCCCCCATAGAATGCTGGGAGCCGTATGAGGTCTCCAACAACACTGTACGACCTCTTCAGGAGAATAGAGGGAAGAGTGGGAGACCAAATCCTGATGGTCGCCCAAGAGGCTCTGCTTTTGACCGTTTGAACAGGGGGTCGGCCTTTGAGAGGCTGGGCCTAGTAAATGACCTACGGGAAAAGTTGTCCAGATCAAGGAGTGCCGCGAGGTCCAGAAGGGAGGAAGCAGAAGAACGACCCCTAGGATAAGATGACGGTCAGGGGAAAGTAAACAGCCGACACAGGCCAGCAGCGGCAGGACCCTCCGTCCATCTCAAAGAGGCGGCAGGGGATAACATTGGCCAAGCCGACCCTACGAGGCCCTAGAATGACTCAATCCAGCGATTGGAGGATAAGATTGGTGATATACTGAAAAGTCAGGACCCTCTTCAGAGGGGATAGACCATAGGCTCACCCTTTATGGCGAAGATAGTCAACATCCCTACGCCATCAAAGTTCAAGCCACCTGTGGTCACACCAAGATATGACGGGAGCACCAACCCTGTCCACCATGTTGAGATGTATCAATCAGCAGCAGACATATACTCTATCTCGGACGAGATGAGGTGTCGTGCCTTCTCTAGTACCCTGACTGGGGCTTCACATGTCTGGTACACGTCTCTCTTAAAAACTCCATTGAAAACTTTAAGCAGTTGGTAGACTGGTTCATCCACAGTTTTTGCTTCGGGATGAGGCCACAGAAGAAGACCACCCACCTGCTCTATGTTAAGCAGGGGAAGAATGAGAGTCTGAGAGAGTACATATCCAGATTCAACAAAGAGAAGCTGGAGGTGGAAGACTATGAGGAGAGCAGAGCTATGACAGCCCTGATTGGAGGGCTCTAAAAAGGGAAGCTGTTATGGAAGCTTGCTGAAGACCCCCCGAGGACGATGGCTAAATTGCTGTCAATGGCAGGAAAAGTGATGAACGCCGAAGAGGCGATGGCTGCGAAATACGAAGACGAAAAAGGAGGCACTAGTGGGGGTAAATACCCTAAGAAGAATAAAGAGGGGAAGAAGAGGTCTACGGACGATAAGTTCGCGGGTTACACCCCTCTAACGGTCAGCTGTGAACATATTCTCAATGAGATAAAGAGTGACCGGTCCCTAAAGTGGCCTAAAACGTTGATGGCAACCCCCAACAAGAGGAATAAAAACTTGTGGTGTGAATTTCACCAAGACCATGGCCACGTGACAAAAAAATTCTTTGCTCTGAAAGATGATATTGAGAGGATGATGAAAGAAGGGAAGCTCAAAAAGTACGTTGACAAAGGTGCCTTCAAGAGGGGCCGAAGGGATGACCCCAGAAAAAAGCGAGTTGATGCATGTAAAGAAGGTCCTCAAATAAGAGGGGACGACCCTTCTGATGATGAGGACGACCCAGACCTCCCACCGAGAGACGACCAAGGCCCTCAAGAGGCTAAATATAATCTCGCTTGGAGTGGGAATGATCTCCGGGGGTCTGGCGGGAGGAGGGTCTGAGGTTGCAGATAGGAAGGCCCACGTGGCTGAAGCCAGGGCAGTAACGAAGACAGTACACTCAACCTCTCTGGAGGTCAAGTCAGAAAAGAGGAAGAAGGTCGATATGGACACTCTGATAGTGGGGTTCTCAAGAATGGACTTCAAGGGCCTCCTAGACCCACATGATGTCCCTATCGTCATCACTACCAGGGTGCATGGGTGCGAGGTGTCGAGGATCCTGGTAGATGGGGGCTCATCTGCAGATGTAATGTTTTAGCCATGCTTCAAAGCCTTAGGTCTCAGTCGTGTTAGACTCGTCCCGTACCATCATCCATTGATTGGGTTCAGTGGGGAAAAGGTTCATCCACTTGGAGTGTACGAGGCCGACGTCAGGATGGGAAACGAGTGGCCGAGGTGGCTTACTAAGAAGTTCAGTTTATTTGTGATGGATGAACATGTGTTCTCAGCCTACGACATCATATTCGGGCGGGTGGCCCTCAAGGGGTTTGAAGTTGTGCCGTCTACGGTCCATCAGATGATTAAATTTCCTACCCCTTACGGAGTAGGGAAAGTTCAGGGAGACCAGACGACAGCGTGTGAATGTTACTACAACTCCGCTGAAGAAAGAGAAGCACACAAGAGGGCTACAACCACTTACAATATTGATACCCTAGACCCCAGGGATGAGACGAAGCTAAATAAAGGAGAGGCCGCAGAATAGGTAGAATCCATCATCCTCGATGAGGATGACCCGGAAAAAATCGTCCAGGTCGGCAAGTCTCTGAAGCCCAATATCAAGGAAGACCTCATTAAACTGTTGAGGAGAAGACGAAGAATCTTCGCGTGGAGTCATGAAGATATGCCAGGGATCGACCCTGAAATCATGTGCCACAAGCTCAATGTGTTAGAGGGAGCAAAGTCGGTAAAGCAGAAGAGGAGAATTTACTCTAGAGAAAAGTATGAGGTCATAAGGGATGAGGTCAAAAAATTAGAGGACGCTGAATTTATCAGAGAAGTCATCTACCCTGAATGGTTGTCCAATGCAGTCATTTTCCCAAAGGCCAACGGAAAGTGGAGGATGTGTGTAGACTTCACAGGCCTCAACAAGCATTGTCCCAAGGACAGATTCCCTCTCCCCCGCATTGACCAGATGGTAGACGCTACCGCAGGCCATGAGCTCATGAGCTTCATGGATGCCTATTCAGGGTACAACCAGATCTTCATGAACCCTGAAGACAGACTTCATTACTAACAAGGGGACTTACTCTTATAGGGTCATGCCCTTTGGCCTAAAAAATGCGGGGGCAACATATCAGCGCCTTGTAAATAAAATGTTTGAAGACCAAATTGGGAAGTCTATGGAGGTTTATGTAGATGACATGCTGACTAAGAGTTTGAAGGCAGAGGATCATGTGGCAGACCTGGAGAGGACCTTTAACACGATGGACAAATACAAAATGAAGCTCAAACCGGCCAAGTGTGTCTTCGGGGTCGGAGAAGGGAAGTTCCTGGGGTTCATCGTCAACCAAAGAGGCATCGAGGCCAACCCCGAAAAGATAAAAGCCCTTGTTAAGATGAAGACCCCCAAGTCCATTAAAGACGTTCAGAGACTCACGGGGAGAGTTGCTGCCTTGAATAGATTGGTGTCCAGGGCCACAGACATGTGTCTACCATTCTTCAAGATTCTCAGGAAGGCCTTCGAATGGAGTGAAGAGTGTGATGAGGCTTTCAAGGAGTTAAAATCATACATGGGGTCTCCCTTGCTGCTGTCACGCCCCGTGCAGGGTGAACGACTTTATGTGTACCTCGCCGTCTCAGAGTCAGCCATCAGTGCAGCCATTGTGAGAGACGAAGACGAGATACATAAGCCTATGTATTTTAACAGCAAGGCACTCCATGGGGCAGAGAAAAGATATCCAAGGATGGAGAAGTTGGCCTACGCCTTGATTCATGCATCGAGAAAGATGAAGCCATACTTCCAGTCCCATACAATGGTCATCCTCACTAACTCTCCTCTTAGGCAGGTCTTGCACAAGCCTAAAAAATTAGGAAGGCTAATGACCTGGGCTATAGAGCTGGGGGAGTTCGACATTGTGTATCAGCCTAGGACGGCCATTAAGGGGCAAGCATTGGCAGATTTTGTGGCCGAGTTTACTTGGGAAGATGATGAAGCCGAGGGTGAGAGCCTCGTGAAGACAGATACCCAACAAGGTAGACTCACCGACCCTTCTGCAGATAAGGTTGAGACAAGCACCGCTAGAAGGAAAGTGGCTGAAAATGAAGAGGGAAGGTATGTCTTCAAACATGGGTCACTCACCAAGGGAAGTTTATCAGAAGAGCATACCGTGTGGAGTCTCTTCGTCGATGGGTCCTCGTGCGAAAGCGGGAGTGGGGATGGATTAATAGTATCAGCACCCGATGGAACAGACATTGAGTACGCCCTGAGGTTCAACTTCAAGGCCTCCAACAACGAGGCCGAATATGAGGCCTTGATAGCAGGCCTCTCATTGGCCAAATCTCTTAGCGTCGGCCAGATTTTGGTTCATAGCGATTCGAGGCTAGTAGTGAATCAGATACTAGGAGTCTACGAGGCCAAGGATGAGAGGATGACTAGATACCTCGAGAAGGTGCGGTCATTATTGAAGAGCTTCAGATAAGTAAGGTTAAAGAGGATACCTAGGCTCGATAATGGACGAGTTGAAGCCCTTGCTAGGTTAGCCTCGGCGACTAGGACAGACATCAGGAGGACAGTCCCAGTGGAAATTTTTCTTTGACCAACTATTGAAGTTACTGAGGGAACACTTAGAAATTGCCTGAATGTTTCTCAGGAAGCTTCATGGATGGACCCTCTGATCAGATACATTAAATAAGGAGAGATGCCAGAAGCAAGGCAAGAAAGGAAGAAGCTGAGATACAGAGCTGTAAAATTTGCTGTCATCGGAGAAAATTTGTACAAAAAGGGGCTTTTTCTCCCTTTACTTAGGTGTGTGCATCCCCCAGAAGTCCCTTCCATTTTGCAAGATGTGCATGAAGGATCGTGTGCTTAAGACACATTGGGGGTAGATCCTTAGCGAATAGGGTGATCACCCAAGGCTACTGGTGGTCGACTTTGGGGAAAGATGCCGCAGCATATGTAAAAAAGTGTGACAAATGCCAAAGATTTACTACCATCCCTCACCAACCTCATCATCCTCTTACCTCCATTACATCCCCATGGCCGTTTGCAGTGTGGGGGATCGACCTGGTAGGACCCTTATCAAGAGCAGTCAATAACTATCGGTTTCTCATCGTAGCGATTGACTATTTCTCAAAGTGGGTGGAGGCCGAACCGATGGTCACGATTACAGAGAAGAAGACCTTCCATTTCATCTGGAAAAATGTTATATGCAGATATGGTCTCCCCAACACCCTCATCTCGGATAACGGGACTCAGTTCAAAAATACCTCTCTACAGAAGTACTGTGAAAGGGTGAGTATCAAACAATTATTCTCCACCCCGGGCTGACCTCAGGCCAATGGGAAGACAGATGTTCCAAACAGGACAATCCTAGATGGAATCAAGAAGAGGATTGAGGAGGGAAAAGGAAGATGGGTCGAGGAGTTATATGCCGTGCTGTGGGCCTACAGGACGACAGTGAGGACCTCTACCAGAGAGACCCCATTCATGCTAGATTATGGCTCAGAAGCCGTCATCCCCACTGAGATTGGGTTTCCTACTCATAGGGTCCAAATGTATGACCCCCAGAGAAATGCAGAAGAGAGGAGACTCGATTTAGACCTAATTGAGGAAAGGAGGGAAGATGCCGAGATAAGGCAAGCCGCCTACCAACAGAGGACTGCAAGGTTTTACAATCAGAGGGTGAAACAGAGACCAATTGCGGTAGGGGACTTGGTCCTCAAAAAGACTTGGCAGAAGCCCAATAAGCTCCATCCTAATTGGAACATCCCATATAGGGTCATCGATGAAGTCCTCCCAGGAACCTATAGGCTAGAAAACCTAGAGGGGGAACCCTTTTCCAACCCCTGGAATGCAGATCATTTGAAAAAATACTATCAGTAGTGTTGTAAGGTCTTAATGGGCCATAATTGTAATAGGTATTGCTTTGACAGTACACATTGAAAATTAATGAGTGACACGACTCAGAATGTGTCTCTAAAGTGTGTACTCTCTAGGCTTAAGTGCAAGCCTGTCACTCAAGTAATAATCCGACAATTCGGGTATCGATCCTCAGGGAAAAAGGACAACGGAGTTGTGACGATGGAATCAGACGGAGGAATCCTAACGATGACTCTAAAAAAGGAAGGAAAAGATTTGGTTTTGGTTTTTGGGATTGATTAACTAAATGCAATTATGAAATTAGGATGAACTATGCAACTAACTAAATTATCTAAATGAGGAATGAGGAATTAAATTGAAACTTTTTGAACCTAAATGATAAGAAAACAGGATGGGAATACAATCCCCCAACCCTAGTGTAGTGCAGTGACAACGTCAATCATAAATTTATCCGATTAATCCAACCCGGAATTTAGTACTCCCAAGCATTATGTATACGAGGTTCAAGCCCACGTCATACCTAATCTGAGGATGAGTAAATCGGTATCGCGATAATTGCACTCAAATTGTACTCTATATCATCACGAGTACCCAAGGGCAAACGAGATATAAAGATCCACAATTATTATGTAATTACGCAATACAATCAAAATTAATCGTTAAATTCATCGGATTAACGTTATACACATACACTAACACATCAGGTTGGGTTCATGCATCCCAACCTTTAAAACCTAGCCGGACATGTTAAATGGACTAATGCAAGAAATAGTAACGTTGCATGTGCATGAAATCATGATGAAACTATCTAGAAGCATGTAAATACGTATTATGAATGTGAAAAAAAGTTGAATCGATTACGAAAACTAAGCATGCAAGAACAACGACAAAAATCTTGAATCGTCAATTAAAACTTGAAAAACAAACCCTTAACAATTGAATCTTGAAGCAAATAATTCCTTTGATGTTCCTAGATGTTTCTCCTTCTTCTTCTCTATCAAAAACTGAGTAAAACTACTCCTAATGGCTGCTCCTAAGTTGTTACCTACGTTCCCTACAATTTTTGAGAAGTTAAAACCTAATAGGAGACTTGGGAACCAATCAGCATAAAAGACAAAATTCACGTATCAGGTACCCCGAACCGGTTCGGGTATACCTACGAACCGGTTCGCCCCCCCAAACCGGTTCGTCCTGGGGTTCGCGAATGTATACTGGCCTGGAGTTCAACACTTAGCATTTTTCTGGCTTTTCTCTTCTTTTCTTGGATTTTTCTTCATCTTCAACTGAGCATAACTTTTCTACCGTAGCTCGGATTTGGGTGTCGTTTCTTCCAGTGTTCTCGTTGTTACGAGATATTCAACTTTCCAGTTGGCTTCTTCTTGCGGATCGGGCTGAAAAATTACCGAATTGCCCTTTACCTTGCCTTCTTAGCTTTTCTTGCACTGTCTTGCTTCCTCTTTTGCACTGCTTGCATGATTAACCTGTAAAACCAATAAGAGAAGCACGAAACACGAAATAATCGCCAACAAAGGTTATTAGCATAAATGTGAATCAAATCCATATATGTTACATCACTCGGGTTCACAAAAGTACTGAAATTAGGGGGATAAATATGCAATATTTATGCCCAATCAAACCCCCCTAACTTAGAACTTTGCGCGTCCCGAGCAATGTAAAATAATGAGAGTATGAGTTAAGGATCCATCAAAGACTTTATTGGGATAGAGCACCTATTTCGCAGGCAAGCGATTGCATTTAGCGCATGCAACCAGCCTTTAAACCTCTAGGTTACCCTAGTAGGACAAGTTGTGTCTCGTGAGGGTTTACAGTGAATATACCCACAAAATTCGACTCAAAGAAAATTCAAAATATGCAAAAATTGTGCAATTCAAACTTTTCCAGAAAATAGTCATCATCAAGTCATATTTACGAGTCTCAAACCGTAGTGTGTGTGTGCGAAGCCGGAAATGTAATCGCCAATTTTCACTGATTGATCTTTACGTTACTTATCCGAAAATTCGTTTTGATTTCAATTTCTCACGGAACGCTCTCACAAACGAATCTCTCGGATTATGGCATTTCTCTCGGCATGCGTGATATAAAGAGTAAATGTAATGGAAGCAAATTCACGCATACAAGTAGAAAGATGGAAATTTTATGGCAAAAGGATCTCATCAACGGATTACGATTTTAAAAACGGGAACATTGCCTTTATTTCGCACACTTAGCCTCTTATATTATCTTTTGGTGTCTTAACTCTCCACGCGGTAATCAATTTTCGCAATTTGGACTTGGTTAGGACTTTTTCGGGTTAAAGGTTGCATTGGGTAAAATGAAGGAGGTATGGAAGGTTGGAATTGGAAAAGTCATTCGTGATGTCCATTTGTGCATTTTCCGGGCTATTGCTCATTTTTTCTTTTCTTTTTCTATTTTTTTTGTTTTTTTTTCATTTCTTTTCTTGTTGTTTTTGTTGAGCATACTATTTTGTTTCTTGCCCCTTTATATGCACTTTTTGGACTTAAATGCTGAATTTTTTTATTTTTTCACAATTTCGGCTATTTTGGGTTTTTTGGGTTGTCAAACGAAAGGGAAAATTATTCAGCTCAATTTGGGTTGCAAAAGGGTAATTTTTCGCTACTTTTTCTGGCCAATATTTTTGGGGTGACAAACGATGGCCTACTTCATTGTCCAAAATGCCAATTGCGTTGCCATATGCGTTTCGAGGTGAATTTAAGTTTAGAGACTAATTTGGCACGTTTTTCAAGGCAATATTGCACACATTTTTCAACACCGATCAAAATGAAAGAATTGAGATCTTTGACCACTTATTAAGCGCTAAAAAGAACTTTGAGTTAACAATTAACTCGGAATGATTTAAAAACTCGCAAAACGGGATAGTCACGAATCTCGCCGGGTTTGTTAATCTCCACATTTATTCGTTAAGTCGTCAATTTTCGCACAATTTCCATCTTTGGTCAATTTTGGCTCTGTGTATGATGGATATTTACAATTTGAGATTCCAATTCGACTTTTAATGATTTTTGAAAAATTTGAATTCCAATTTTTATTTATTTTGAACAAAAATATTTTTGGGTTTTTCAAATTTTTGTGATTTTTTTTGGAAATTTTTGGGCATTTTGGAAAATTTGTAAAGTTTTAGAAATACGCACTTGTGACCCCCCCCCCTAACTTAGACTTTTGCATTGTCCTCAAGCAAAAATGACTAAAATCTAACTCAAAGTGAATAATAAGTGCGGAAAAATAAAACAAACAAATATGGAAAAAAAATGCGAGCTTCTATTATAACAATGAGAAGCCTGTGTTACATGAGAAATGGGGAAACAACTGTGAATACTGTTAAAGCCCTACCACAACTAATGATTACACCAAAATATAAAAACAATCATAGTTCAAGGTGGAGGTGGGTGGGAGGTGGAGGGTGCATTCGGATCATAAGGGTCATAATAGAAGGGGGGTGGAGGACCGCCGAAGTTGAGTTGGTGAAGGTGGACTTGGAGTTGGTACATCATCCGGGTGTCCCTTCGGTAGGCCGCTTGGTCTTGATTGTATTGGTTGATGAACCCGTCGAGACGGGACTCAACCGTCGAAAGGCGACTATCGAAGTTTGCCCCCGGGGGCTCGAAATCGGAGTCCTCCTCATCCTCCTCAAATTCTTCCTCGTCGACGTCCACCATTGGGTCATCATGAGCTTCCTCGGCCACATCCTCTTCGAGAATGGGACGGTCGGGGTGAGCTACGCGCATTTGGCGTTCGCTTCGAGTGGTGAACGTGTCGCAAATGGGGTGAGGAAGGCGAATTTGTTGCCCGGGGTCATCTACTCCAGCTTCCATCAGAAGCTCCGTAATAAAACGGGCGTAGGGGAGTGCAGTTTTTGCCATATTCATCATAGGTGGCATTGAGGATATCCGCATAGAAGAGCTGGGCAAGGTTGATGGTGCTCTCGGGGTCCAAAAAGTAATAAAGGAAATTAGCGTGCCGTAATCGGACCACCGAGTCATTAGTGGTTTGGTGGATGACCCCACAAGCAATGAGGTGCGTGAAGCGCACCGTGGCGGCCAAACCACCAATAGGAAAGGATTCGCGCTCCCATTCCACCCCGGGTGCCATGCGGGCAATGCATTCTTCTTTTGTGTGGGGGGCGCCATTGTTGGGGTATTGGATGGGCACGGGTAGGATCACCCCTTTGGCACGCATTTTGCGTGCGATGATGGCCGCCGAGAAGGGAATAATGATATCGTCAAGGTATGCCTCGTGAAGTGTGGAGGATTTGCGAACCAAGGTCGCATAAAATTGGCGAATGGTGGCATCAAACACGTTAGCGCTCGTTGGGGTGAGGAAGGAGCACTAACCGCGGCGGTCAAAGAGGGCGGTGACATCACCCGGAAGGTGGTCCCAATCCACGAAACGTTCAATGTGAGTGGGGCGCGTAGTCAATAAGTATTGCTCGGCCCAATGACGTTCTTGGACGCATCGAAAGACCCCCCTACCCGGGTCATCGAGGATGGTGGTATCGTCATATTTTTTTGGTCGGAAGTTGGGGCTGCGTTGGCGCGGCATATTGACGGAAAGAGGGAGGGAGAGGGAGAAAATATGGGAGAGAAAAGAGTGAGGGAGATTGTTTTGGTGTGAGAAATGTAGGAGGGGTGGTGGGGTATTTATAGGTGTGAAGGGGTGGGGTTTTGGTGGGAAATATGAAAGGGTGGGAAGGAGAGGAGGGAAGGGGTGAATTGGGTTGAATTTGGGAAGGAGGGAAGGATTTGGAGGTAAGAAAAATGAAGGGGAAAGAAGGGGGAAATAATGGAGGGAAGGGGATGAATTTGGAAAAGAAGGGGGGAAGAATCTGTCAGGTACCCCGAACCGGTTCGGGTGTACCTGCGAACCGGTTCGCCCCCCAGAACCGGTTCAGGTTGGGGTTCGGGGTAGCAAGCTGGTCCGAATGCTGGAATTCACTCTTTTCTCCGTTTCAAAGTGCTCTCTCATCCTCTAACTTGTGCATAAGGCCCCTAAAAACCTTCTAGACCCTAGGGTTCCCTAAAAATTCCTCGAATTCAACATCGTGATACGTCTTAGCTCCCTCGAAATGCGTTCTAACCGATCTCTTTTGTAACTCAGGCTCCTGACTCCTAACTAACCTATTCACAAACGACTCCTATACACACAATTTCACCTCATACGCGTCGGGGGTGCGACGACCTCACTTTCTCAGCTCAATTGATCCCGTAAACGGGATCCGACAACCAAATTGTGTCGACCTCATACTCACACACCTCTAGGTATGGTTTTAGGCGTTGTCCATTGACTTTGAA
Organism: Sambucus nigra; assembly: GCA_949130495.1. Taxonomy (NCBI): domain Eukaryota; kingdom Viridiplantae; phylum Streptophyta; class Magnoliopsida; order Dipsacales; family Adoxaceae; genus Sambucus; species Sambucus nigra. The sequence goes on from OX422209.1 coordinate 1,249,839, forward strand.
TGTGTTTTCCCCTTTTAAATCGTCTAGTTCAACAGCTACATGGGGAAAAATGTTCTTCACGACGAACGGGTCGGACCATCGTGACCGCAACTTGCCTGGAAAGAGGTGAAGCCTAGAGTTGTAGAGAAGAACTTTTTGCCCGGGATGAAACTATTTTCTTCGAATGATGCTATCATGAGCAAGTTTCATTCTTTCTTTTGTTATTTTGGCGTTCTCATACGCATCATTGCGTAGTTCTTCTAGCTCATTCAATTGAAGCTTACGGGCTTCACTGGCTTTGTCCAGGGCATAGTTCAATTGCTTAATTGCCCAATACGCTTTGTGTTCGAGCTCAACAGGAAGATGGCAAGGTTTTCCGTACACAAAACGGAAAGGAGACATGCCAAGTTGATTCTTGAATGCGGTACGATAGGCCCATAGTGCATCGGTCAATCTAAGGGACCAATCTTTCCGGGTAGGATTGACGGTCTTTTCAAGAATGTTCTTGATCTCTCGATTCTCTAGCTCGGCCTGCCCATTCGTTTGTGGGTGATATCTCGTGCCAACCTTGTGGACGTCGCCATACTTTCTCATGAGCTTCTCGAATGGCCTATTGTAAAAGTGTGTGCCATTATCACTAATTATCGCTTTCGGTGCACCGAAGCGAGAAAGTATGTGTTCCTGTAGGAACTTTATCACTACTTTGTTGTCATTAGTCTTAGTAGCTATAGCTTCTACCCATTTAGAAACATAGTCTACTGCGACTAGGATGTATAGGAAACCAAAGGACGGGGGGAAGGGACCCATGAAGTCAATACCCCAGCAATCAAATATCTCAATGATGAGTATGGGGGTAAGGGGAATCATGTCGCGTCGAGAAATGGCTCCCGTTTGTTGGCACCTATTGCATGACTTGCAAGCGTCATTTGCATCCCGGAAGATTGTGGGTCAATAGAGGCCGCATTGCAGAATTTTAGCGGCCGTCTTTTTAGTCGAGAAATGGCCTCCACATGCTTCCGAAAGACAAAACTGGATGACTTTCGGGATCTCGTCATCCGGTAGACATCGTCGGATGATTTGGTCGGCGTAATATTTAAATAGGAAAGGATCATCGTAAAAGAACATGCGCGACCAATTAAGAAACCTCTTCTTATCTTGCGGTGTCCAATCGGGAGGGACGTCTCCCGTGACAAGATAGTTCACTATGTCCGCAAACCAGGGATACGAAGAAGTAGCAAATAGTTGCTCATCCGGAAAATGCTCGTCTATGGGTATGGGATCACTAGGTACGTCGGACGAAAGCCGAGATAAATGGTCGGCAACGACATTTTCTACTCCTTTCTTATCCTTGATGGAGAGATTGAACTCTTGTAGGAGTAGGATCCACCTTATGAGGCGCGGCTTGGCATCTTTCTTCGCAAGTAAATACTTTAAAGCCGCGTGGTCGGTGAAAACAGTAATGGGAGAACCAATGAGATAGGAACGGAACTTATCGAGGGCAAATACTACCGCTAGCAACTCCTTTTCCGTGGTAGAGTAGTTGAGTTGAGGTCCGGTAAGAGTCCGGCTAGCGTAGTAGATGACATAAGCTTGCTTATCTTTACATTGGCCCAAAACGGCCCCAATCGCGTAATCGCTTGCGTCACACATAAGTTCGAATGGTAAGGACCAATTCGGAACTTGCATGATGGGAGAGGACACGAGCATATTTTTCAACTTATCAAAGGAGCTTTGGCATGCCTCTGTCCACTCAAATGGGATATCCTTCATAAGTAGGTTGCTTAAGGGCCTAGCAATGACTCTAAAGTCCTTAATGAACCTTCGATAAAACCCCGCGTGGCGCAAGAAAGAGCGCACATCTTTCAGTGATTTCGGTGGGGGAAGATCAGCTATGACATCTATCTTAGCCCTATCAACCTCTATTCCATTGGATGAAACAATGTGGCCAAGAACTATTCCCTCGGTGACCATGAAATGGCACTTCTCCCAATTCAACACTAAGTTTTTGTCCACACATCGGGTAAGTACTTTCTCCAACTTGTCCCAATAATGATCGAAAGAGGTGCCAAAAATGCTGAAATCGTCCATGAACACTTCGAGTCCTCTCTCGATCATGTCGCTAAATAAGCTCAACATGCACCTTTGAAAAGTCGTGGGTGCATTGCACAAGCCAAATGGCATCCATTTGTAGGCAAACGTACCAAAAGGGCAAGTGAAGGTCGTCTTCTCTTGGTCAAGTACATCTACCTCAATTTGGTTATATCCGGAATAACCATCAAGGAAGCAATAATAAGGGTGGACCGCAACTCTCTCAAGCATTTGATCAATGAATGGTAAGGGGAAATGGTCTTTCCTAGTTCCCGCATTGAGTTTCTGGTAGTCAATACAAACGCGCCAACCGGTGGTGGTGTGTTGGGGAACAAGCTCTCCCTTAGCATTCTCGATCACAGTCATACCCGACTTCTTCGGGACGACTTGAATAGGGCTCACCCATTTGCTATTCGAAATTGGGTAGATAATCCCGGCATCCAATAATTTGATAATCTCGGTTCTCACGACTTCTTTCATGTTGGGGTTCAGTCTTCTTTGCATTTCTCTAGAGGGCTTGACATCCTCTTCAAGATGAATCTTATGAGTGCAAATCAGAGGACTAATCCCCTTCAAATCAGCGATACACCAACCAAAAGCACTTTGGTGCTTCCTCAGAATTCTCAATAATTTACCCTCCTGCCCTTCATCTAGGCTAGAGGAGATAATAACAGGAAATGTTTCATCCTCTCCTAGGTATGCATATTTGATATGGGAGGGGAGTTTCTTTAATTCGTGGGTTGGAAATTTTTCACTGGAGGGAGCCATGTGTGTATCCCTCGGAGGTAATTCCTCGAATCTAGAAACCCAATTAACCTCTCTCACGTCCTCGTCCGACGTACTCTCATCGAGTAATTCTCTCACCCTTCCAACCTCCCTCTCTAAGTGAGTATACGTCCCCTCACACTAATAGCTCGTCGCTAAACAGGACTCTAAAGCGTCACCACAGAAATTTTCCTCCAAGTACTCTTCTACTACCTCATCTATGAGGCTCACCGCGTGAAGATCATCTTCCTCCCCTGCATTTGGGCTATGTGGAAGATGTTAGTATCCAAGGTAATGTTCCCAAAAGTGAGTTGCATTCGCCCATTTCTTATATTGATGATTGCATTAGTCGTAGCCAAGAAAGGGCGCCCAAGGATGATGGGAACATGATTGCTCGAGTTGAAGGAGGGCTCCATGTCCCAAATGACAAAATCTACCCGAAAGTAGAAAGTGTCAACTTGGACGATCACGTCCTCGACTATGCCTCGTGGGATCTTCACTGATCGATCTGCTAATTGGAGAGTGACCTTTGTGGGCTTGAGGTCGCCCAAATCAAGTTGCCTATAAATAGATTAAGGGAGTATGTTTACACTTTCTCCCAAGTCAAGTAAGGCTTTCTCAATTCGATTTTCTCCAATGATGCAGGATATAGTGGGTGCACCGGGATCTTTGAATTTCGGTGGGAGATCATTTAGTAGAATGGAGCTCACGTTCTGGGCTAGAAATACATTCTTTTTAACTTTCATCTTCCTTTTTACCGTCAACAAATCTTTAATAACTTTTCCATAAGCTGGAATTTGTTTGATGGCATCAAGAAAGGGTAAATTCAGTTTTACTTGCTTAAGTACTTCTAGCACTTCATCACTTGGATTCCCCTTTTGAGCGGGAATCAACCTTCGAGGAAATGGTGCAGCGGAGGGTGGTTTCACTACCACCTCGGGCTCACTAGTGTCTTCCTTGTCACTCTCGTTCAAGGAGACATCTTCGGCCTCTTTCGTGCCGGGCGAAATCTCCTTGTCTTTTGTTGTGTCGTGTGGAGGAGGTGATAAATCAACAACTCTTCCACTACGAAGAGTGGTCACTGCTTGACATTGCTCCTGATGTTCAGTAGATGTGGAGCTAACACTAGTTTGACCTTGGGGAGGTCGTTGGCCATGGGCAGGAAACTTGCCCTTCTCCTGGACACTCAACGAGGATTGTATCTTTAACAGATTTGCATTTATGTCGCCGATCAGACGATCATATTTGGCATTGGTTGCAGTCTGGTTTGCAATGAATTGATTTATGGTATCCTCGAGAGTTCTCCGTTGTGGCGGGATATAATTTCCATGAGATGGTGGTGTTTGTACATGTCCTTCCATATGTGGAGCTTGTTGAAATTATTGTGGTGGAGGAGGGGCAACATGCGAAGGAGGGTTCATTGCGGCATGTTGTTGCCCATAGCTAAAACCGGGATGGTTTTTCCACGAAGGGTTGTATGAATTCCCGTGCGGGGCACCGAAATTACCCTTAAAACCTCCTATACTACTAACTTTCTCTTGCAACATTACTTTGTAGGCGGGTATCGTCGGGCATTCCTGAGTTGAATGTCCCGCCTCACAAATCGCACACACCTTCACGACAGGGTTCGGAATGGGTCCAACTAGTCCTTTTCCATATAACTCGCATAGGTCTCTCAATCCTTTCTCAATGGTGTCCAATCGACAATCCGTCACAGAATTCTTATCTGCGTGGAATAGGCCAGATGCCGATGGAGCAGTGGTGGGTTGTCGATTTCGATTTTGAGCGTTCGGGTCAGAGGTATCCCAGGACTGGGTAGTCTCGGCGACATACCTCATGTGAAGATCAGCATCGTGGGCATCGAGATCGACAAACGGACCGCTTCCCATAGTTTCAACAAGTTGTTTAGAGTTAAGATTTAACCCATTATAGATAAAGGAGATGATTTGCAATGGATCAAATCCATGATGGGGGCATGAAGCCACTAACTCGTTGAAACGTTCATAACATCGATGGAATGGCTCATTTTCATGTTGCCTAAATGCTTGAATTTGAGCCTTGATAGAGATTGTTCGATGTGTTGGGAAGAATTTCTTGAGAAATTTAGACTATAGCTCATTCCAGGATGGAATCGAGCTTGGAGGTAAAGACCAGAGCCAGGTTTTAGCTTTATCTTTAAGCGAGAAGGGGAAGAGTTTGAAACGGATTACCTCTTGTGTACAAGTTTGATCATTGAGAGTATCACACACGTCCTCAAATTCCCTTATATGGGGGTATGGCTTTTCAGAATCCATACCGTGGTAATGTGGTAGCGTCTGGATCATTCCATTTTTGAAACGGAACTGCCCGACATTATACGGGAGTATAATGCATCCCGGAGTGACAGTGCGCTCAAGATATAAGAATTCTCTCAACGGGCGGTACGGAAGCTCGTCCTCACCGGTGGGTGCATTACTATGTTGCGACATCTCTCTCTCACTTGACGACTCGGCGCCCTCACTAGGTGTGCTCGAAGTGTGTCCTACGAATGAGAATGGAGTGTTACTGGAGGCTGAGTGCGACAGTGTGGGCGGTGGGATCCAAAACTGTGGGGCGTTTGGAGTGTGGGGACTATCAGGGTTATACTCAACAAGTGGATTTTCGTGAATGCTGGTTGGAGTATTATGGGGTGTGGGAGTGGTTTCAGAATTTTGCATTAAAGTTTAGGAGAGGTGATGATTATGAATTTTTTTTTTTTTTTTAGTCAAAGCTTTGGATTAACTCAATCTAATCCTAAGTCTACCTAAATCCCCAGTAACGGCGCCAAAAACTTGACACGACTCAGAATGTGTCTCTAAAGTGTGTACTCTCTAGGCTCAAGTGCAAGCCTGTCGCTCAAGTAATAATCCGACAAGTCGGGTATCGATCCTCAGGGAAAAAGGACAACGGAGTTGTGACGATGGAATCAGACGGAGGAATCCTAATGATGACTCTAAAAAAGGAAGGAAAATATTTGGTTTTGGTTTTGGGGATTGATTAACTAAATGCAATTATGAAATTAGGATGAACTATGCAACTAACTAAATTATCTAAATGAGGAATGAGGAATTAAATTGAAACTTTTTGAACCTAAATGATAAGAAAACAGGATGGGAATACAATCCCCCAACCCTAGTGTAGTGCAGTGACAACGTCAATCATAAATTTATCCGATTAATCCAACCCGGAATTTAGTACTCCCAAGCATTATGTATACGTGGTTCAAGCCCGCGTCATACCTAATCCGAGGATGAGTAAATCGGTATCGCGATAATTGCACTCAAATTGTACTCTATATCATCACGAGTACCCAAGGGCAAACGAGATATAAAGATCCAAAATTATTATGTAATTACGCAATACGATCAAAATTAATCGTTAAATTCATCGGATTAACGTTATACACATACACTAACACATCAGGTTGGGTTCATGCATCCAAACCTTTAAAACCTAGACGGACATGTTAAATGGACTAATGCAAGAAATAGTAACATTGCATGTGCATGAAATCATGATGAAACTAGATAGAAGCATGTAAATACGTATTATGAATGTGAAAACAAGTTGAATCAATTACGAAAACTAAGCATGCAAGAACAACGACAAAAATCTTGAATCGTGAATTAAAACTTGAAAAACAAACCCTTAACAATTGAATCTCGAAGCAAATAATTCCTTTGATGTTCCTAGATGTTTCTCCTTCTTCTTCTCTATCAAAAACTGAGTAAAACTACTCCTAATGGCTGCTCCTAAGTTGTTACCTACGTTCCCTACAATTTTTGAGAAGTTAAAACCTAATAGGAGACTTGGGAACCAATCAGCATAAAAGACAAAATTCGCGTATCAGGTACCCCGAACCGGTTCGGGTGTACCTGCGAACCGCTTCGCCCCCCCCAAACCGGTTCGTCCTGGGGTTCGCGAATGTATGCTGGCCTGGAGTTCAACACTTAGCATTTTTCTGGCTTTTCTCTTCTTTTCTTGGATTTTTCTTCAACTTCAACTGAGCATAACTTTTCTACCGTAGCTCGGATTTGGGTGCCGTTTCTTCCAGTGTTCTCGTTGTTCCGAGCTCTTCAACTTTCTAGTTGGCTTCTTCTTCCGAATCGGGCTACAAAATTACCGAATTTCCCTTTAACTTGCCTTCTTAGCTTTTCTTGCACTGTCTTGCTTCCTCTTTTGCACTGCTTGCATGATTAACCTGTAAAACCAATAAGAGAAGCACGAAACGTGAAATACTCGCCAATGAAGGTTAGTAGCATAAATGTGAATCAAATCCATATCTGTTACATCACTCGGGTTCACAAATGTACTGAAATTAGGGGGATAAATATACAATATTTATTCCCAATCAATGAGAAATATCAGTGTTTCCCCTCATCTTGTGTTTATCAGTTCTAGTGCGTGTGGAAACATCTTCAAAGGTCAACCCTCGGTTATAATGAGGGCCAGTGGAGGGGACGACCCCACCACTGTCCTCAAGAAAGACGAGGGAAAACATCATTAAACCATTAGTTTGGTAATTTGATCCCTCGGCTATAATGAGGGCCAGTGGAGGGGACGACCCCACCACTGTCCTCAAGAAAGACGAGGGAAAACTTCATTAAACCATTAGTTTGGTAATTTGATCCCTCGGCTATAATGAGGGCCAGTGGAGGGGACGACCCCTCCACTGTCCTCAAGAAAGACGAGGGAAAACTTTGTTAAACCATTAGTTTGGTAATTTGATCCCTCGGCTATAATGAGGGCCAGTGGAGGGGACGACCCCACCACTGTCCTTAAGAAAGACGAGGGAAAACTTCATTAAACCATTAGTTTGGTAATTTGATCCCTCGGCTATAATGAGGGTCAGTGGAGGGGACGACCCCACCACTGTCCTCAAGAAAGACGAGGGAAAACTTTATTAAACCATTAGTTTGGTAATTTGATCCCTCGGCTATAATGAGGGCCAGTGGAGGGGACGACCCCACCACTGTCCTCAAGAAAGACGAGGGAAAACTTCATTAAACCATTAGTTTGGTAATTTGATCCATCGGCTATAATGAGGGCAAGTGGAGGGGACGACCCCACCACTGTCCTCAAGAAAGACGAGGGAAAACTTCATTAAAACCATTAGTTTGGTAATTTGACCCCTCGGCTATAATGAGGGCCAGTGCAGGGGACAACCCCACCACTGTCCTCAAGAAAGACGAGGGAAAACTTCATTAAAACCATTAGTTTGGTAATTTGACCCCTCGGCTATAATGAGGGCCAGTGCAGGGGACGACCCCTCATTCACCCTCAAGAAAGGCGAGGGAGAGGTTAGTGATTATATAAAAGATTCACAACCCAAACCATACAAAAGGCAAATATGGAAGACAACAAAGGAGATGATATTATAAATGAAATATCAAGTGTTCTAAAAAGAGTACAAAAATGTTAATAACATCAAGAGGGTATGGGCTATAGACAGCCACCCTATGGAACAATATTAGAGGGCAGGGCCTCAACATCCACATGAGGGGTTTCGTCAACGACCACAACTGGCTGGTCTTCAGACGTGCCGACACCCTCAACTTGCACTTGGGATTCCACCTGGGTTAGAGCCTTGACAATCAAGGGGTCGTCCAGTTGAACCGTCTCCAGAGAGGGACGGACTGAAGAGACGACGTCGCCGAACTTAAGGACGACCCACCGACAGGCCGTCCTTATCCCTCTTTCCAAGTACTCCAGGCCAAAGCCTTGGAACTCATCTGAGAGTTTATAAGCTTCCACAGCGTCTGCCTCGGCTTTCTTCACAGCCTCAGATAGCTCAATCTTAAACTGGGCCTCCCGATGGGTCATGGCTTCATCCTTCTCCTTCAGAAGCAAGTCTTTGGCCTTTAGGTCCTCATCATGCTTCCTCGTCAGCTCGTCCATAATTCGTGCATGTTCAGTTCTGGCACTCTCTAGCTCAGCCTTTGCAGTATCAAAGTCAGCCTGTAGGTCGGCCTCATGTTGGATGGCCATCTCGGCCTCATGGAATTTCTTCTGATTCTCAACCATCCATTTAGTTGTCGAGGTAAAGGCGCATACAGACTACACAGAAAAACAAATAGATGTCAAGAGGCTGAGGAAATAGTTAGTGAAAGAATGCAATTAAAGAAATGAATCAAGACCAATACCTGGCCTAGAGCGTGCAGACCATAATCATACACTTTGGCCGGAGGCATCTTTGACAGAAATTCGTAATCAGCAGCCGAGGGAGCAGAAAACATCGATGCCTTGGCTACCCTCAAATTTACGATAAGCGATGATGGCTCGGCCCTCAGATGTGCTAAGTTCTGGGACCAGAAGGCCCCCATGCTAGATGAAGAAGCAGTCCCTTCAGATGCTTCGACCCTTGCCCTCGTTCGAGAATCTGGTCGAGGGTTAACTGGAACCTCAGGCTCTTTTCTTTTGTGTCTATCAGTTGTCGGTTCAATAACCGTCGGCCCCACGGCCTTCGTCTTCCTTGGAGCTTGATGAGGCTCCTTGCCTTTATTCCTGGCCAAGCCAAACAGTAGACTGGGAGCAGTCATTTCCCAAAGATAGTCTGATACACCAGAAGGACGACCTGAAAAGAGGACGACACGTGAGAGAAATGCAGAGATAAAGAGGAAACACTTGAAAAAAGTAAAGAAAAGCACAACTCACATAGTTCTGTAAGGGGGACGACCTTCAAACCAGCTTCCTTGAGGAACCGAGGGGTCATCAGATCTTCAAACTTTGCAAGTTCACCCCCTCTCCCTCATCCTCTCAGATATTTAACTATATATTTCTCTTCCAGGCTAAGTCCGGGGTCTGACCTGGCCTTCATTGACGGGTTAGACCATCTTCTGGGGATCCTCGGACCATCGGCTACAGGTAGTGCCTCGGCGGAGAACTCCCACTCCCCAGAGATGAAGAAGAATCTCTACTTCCAATCGTGGTTGGAGGTTTGTGCCACGTGGGAAAGTTTTCTCTCAGACCTCCTCGCCCCTAGATGATAGTACCCGGGCTGTTTGGCACTACACCAAATCTGCCCATTTGTCAAGGTCATTGACCTTGACAAATTCACCTTGTCAAGGTCAATGACCGTGACATTTCGAGGCGAGACAACTTTTTTTGTCACGATCGTGTCACGGTCATTGACCTTGACACAAAACTCGCGTTTTGTGTCACGGTCGTGTCAAGGTCAATGACCGTGACACGTTTGTCACGGTCAATGACCGTGACAAAGCCGTGACCCTTAGTAAAAAAATTGTCACGGTCATTGACCGTGACAAGGCCGTGACAAAATTGTCAGGGACTTGTTACGGTCAATGACCGTGACAATTCTGGGCAGAATTAAAAAAAAAACTGTTGGGCAGTATGGCCACTGCCACTGCCCAGCAGTATATTTGTACCTGTTATAGCAACGTGGTACCTGTTCCACACATCATATATCCGAACAAACTAAAGATAATGCAAATATATATTCAAATAAGAAACTATTTAAAAAGAAACAACATCACCATCATTTTATCTCAAATTTACAAACTATTTGCATGGAAAAGAGATTTTGTACCGCGACGCTCGGGAACACCTCCTTATCCTTCCCTTCTCGTCCGAATAACGACATAAGTATAGAGCATATGTGGCCTACCCTTAGGGCCACTCCCTGTCCCCTGAATTGAAATAAAGTAAAATTAGTATCTGCCCCTCAAATATAGATAAATATAAATTGTAATTGAAATCGAAATCGAAATTGACATATAAATATAAATACATTACCTGTAGTGTCACTCAAACAGCTAACTTGAGCTCATATGGCACCTCCTTCCAACTAATGTACCCCGGGCAATCGTGTCAATTATAATTCTCTTCATATCTAAACACTAAGAAATACCATAATCCTATGGAGGTATGCGTTGCAAATTCCTTCCAACCGTTGTGTAGCCAAAAATCAGCAGTTGAAGTTGTCAACTCCACCTTTGAATGGGGTATGGAAAGTGGTGGGGTATGGAAAGTGGAATTGAGAACTTCAACCGGTGATGTTTGGCTACATAACGGTTGGGAGGAATTTGCAGAGCATCGCTCCATAGGATTATGGCATTTCTTAGTGTTCGGATAGACGAAGAGATTCAGTCTCCTCTCCACAAATGGGACACCCCAAATAACTATGTACTAATCACCTATTAAAGGTAAGAAGCGTATATTCATGGATTAGTATAAACAAAACTTAGATGTAGTTGGAATATTTATGTATTAATCTCCTCTCCACACACGCACACTACACAAGAGTGAAAATGATAAAGTGCAGATCAAGTAAAAGCATTAAAAATGGATGTTTCGGTACAAATTGAAATAATTATTACAAATTGAAAAATTGTTTCAAATTCGGGTTATCATAAAAAATGGATTGATATTCGGTAGGAGCAGCCAAGTCATCCACACTACTATTTAGATGCCTTGGCGCGTGTTGGACAATTGACCACGGCTCGTTGTTGATATACTCCGAGTAAAACACTTGCTTAACCTTTTGAAATGCACAAACAAACGGCTCATCGCTCACGTGGTCGTTGCTCTTCAACTTGGACAAGTCAACCATGATCAAATTGGTGACAGGATCAACTTTAGAAGCATTTTTATCCTCAACTCTTACCCATTCACAGTAAAATACAACCTCTTTGAAGCTTATATAATCCAATTCAAATATATTTTGAATTACACCATAGTAAGTCATTTCAGCTTCAACGAGGTTTTTATCTTTTGCGCTTGCTCGAAAGAAAGTAAGAGCCTTGTATGAAATACCCGAGTTCTGTACATTTGTACTTTCCTCGTACACTTTAGCGCCGAAAATGTAACCGTTCAATCGATATTTTTTGTACTCTTGTGCCACGAACAAGGGTCCAGTGGCTAGACGAGCAAGCCTTGATGTCGCATCACCCATCTTTAGGAGCTGAGAATATAGATAAATTAATTATATTAGTGGTAAAATATGAGTGTAATGTAACGTTATATAACGACTGTTTTCATTGTAATTACCTCTTGTGTCAACCATAGCCTAAATTCGCTGTCTGATTGTACCACTGTTTTTCGTCTTTTATTGTTCTCACAGGCTTCATATTTACTGCATATTACAAAATTAATCATGTATAAAATAATCTAAAATAATGTTAAACATTATAATATTCGAAACTTACTTTTTCCATTCTTCGACATCTTCATGTGTGTCAAATAGATAACGAGCTACTTGTTCATGTTGCAAACTCGTTAATTTCACTCGTTTTCCCATCACATTACCACCATCATCGAGGAATTCATCAGTGTCATCAACGCTGGTAGAGTCAGTCATATATTCCCGAGTATATATTGATGACTCCACGGTGATGTATTCCTCTGCAATTGATCCTGCAATATATCGCGTATTCTTGACGTAATCTTTAAAAACTTTCATCAATCTTTCAAACGGATACATCCACCGATATCTAACTGGACCACAAAGAAGTGCCTCGTCGCATAGGTGTACCAACAAGTGAACACTTATGTCAAAGAATGCTGGGGGAAAGTACTTCTTCAATACACAAATCGCTTCGTTCACAGCCAATTTTGCGGCCACTATGTGTTCTCGATTCACTACCTTCTCACACAAGAGGGAGAAGGTAATACTAATTTGCATAATAGCCCTACGCAAATCCTTGTGCTTGGAGAAACAGTGCTTAAACAATAGAGGAACCAATTGCATGATCACATGCCAATCGTGGGACTTACACTTATGTAAATCATGAGTAGCATAATTCACAATCCTTTGCAAGTTGGACGAAAAAGTAGATGGGCCCTTCAAATTATATATTGTGTCTAGAAGCACCTTCCTTTCCTCACTCGTCAAAGTAAACGCACCAGGGGGAATTATTGTCCTTCCCCTACTATCTTCTTTCAACCATAGTTGTGGTTTAAGTTTTAACGTTTTAAGGTCTTTTTGTGCATTTTCTCCATCCTTCGAATGACTCCCCCCAAGGCAAGTACCCACAATATGTTCAGCGAAGTTCTTCTCTGCATGCATCACATCCAATACATGGCGCACCGGGTTTTTCTTCCAATAAGGCAAGTCAAATAAAATTGACCTCCGAGACCATGCCTTTCTTATCTCAGTTTCATTCCCAGTTGGGGTCTTCTTATGCTTGACATTCTTAAATTTGGGATTCTTACCTGGCATATTTGGGCCACATTTAGAAGATTTACTTACAATTTCTGAACCCGAAAGTTGTCTCGGCGGTAGCCTATGTTCAACTCCGCCCAATAAAAAATTGGAAGCTTTCTCAAATCTAAAACTATGAGCTGGGGGTAAAAACCTCCTGTGGCAATGGTATACATTTTTTAAGCTGGAGGATAGACGAAGAGATTCAGTCTCCTCTCCACAAATAGGACACCCCAAATAACCATGTACTACACATCCGGATAATGTCCCATAAGCTGGAAAATCATGAATTGCCCACATCAACATAGCTTTTAGCGTAAACTCTTCTTTTCTAAAAGAGTCAAATGATTGCACATCATCTTCCCACAACTCATTTAATTCTTCTACCAAAGGAGCCAGGTAGATATCAATGTCTTCACTTGGTGCCTTTGGCCCAGGTATCAGTAAAGCCATCATCGAAAATTCAGGTCTCATACACTGTGAAGGAGGGAGGTTGAGTGGGGCTAGGATCACTGGCCATACACTCTGATTGGTGCTTAGATTTCCAAATGGATTGAAACCATCTGTTGATATAGCCAAACGAATGTTGCGTTGTTCTCGAGCAAAATCGGGATACTCATAATTCATCCTCCGCCAGGCAGTAGAATCAATAGGATGACGCATGATATTACCCCCTACTTCTGCCCTAGCATGCCAAGTCATTGCCTCTGCAATCCATGGTACTGTGAAAAATCTCTTTAATCTAGGCCCAACGGGAAAATATTTCAATACTTTTTGAGGCACTTTTGAGCTTGTGCCTTCCTTACTAGTAGATTGGACATATCTAGGTTCATCGCATACCGGACAACGATCGAGATTTTCATACTCCTTTCGGTATAGTATGCAGTCATACACACAAGCATGAATCGATTTATACTTCATTCCCAAACCTTTCAAACTGTTCTTCATAACAGGATAGCTATTTGGAAGTGTATTCACCTTGGGTAATAAGCCCTTCACCCATTTCAGAATTCCCGTCATGCTATTGCCAGACAAACCGTACTACGTCTTCAAACTGTGCAAACCAACCATGGCATGTAAAGTTGTTTGATCTTTCTCACAGCCAGAGTATAACGGTTGGGTCGCCTTAAATTTTAAACTTTGGTAGTCATCGTCAAGTTTTATCGTGTTATCTTCACGAGCACTTGAATCTTCTACATCATCAGTAACCTCATTCTCCTCAGCTTCATAAACTCCGTACGCATCATCAACTAAATCCTCTAACATATTATGATCTACGTCGTCCCCTTCTTCATCTATTCTACTTGTTGAAGGATGTTGTGAAGGTTGGTCAGGGACAAAAGGAACTTTCAATTCACCGTGAAAACTCCAAAATCGATAACTATCTTGCATACCCGATCTTAACAAATGTAGTTCAACTGTTTTCCACTCAAACACCTTACCATTCTTACACCTAGCACACGGACACGGAAACTCTTCATCATTACGACATCTCTTTGCATATTTCACAAATTCGTTAGCACCTCTGCGAAACACATCCCCCATTCTATTAGTCTCACCCATCCACTCTTTGTATTTCGGATATCCCATCACAGCTACCACAACTAAACACCTATTAAAGGTAAACAAAACTTAGATTTATAGTATGTTTTTTTTAATTATCCCATCATTTAATTATCCTATTAAAGGGTATGTGGTCCTATCCCATTCAAGAATGCATTTTTCTGTAATATACTTAACAGCTCATGCACATTGTTACGATTTGAAAAAAATTCGACAGCATATCCCCTTAGTTCTCCAAGTGCACGACGTAGATTGGCAGGTGTGAGTGTTATTTCAATTGGTCAATTAAAATAACAGTCACACTTGTCAATCTAGTATGTACCCAGAGAACATTAAGATACGACTGCAGAACTTCCTCCAAAAGTAACAACTTTAAGCCAATAAGAACATTATACAAAAATTATACAGTCTCAAACTGTCCAAACGGGACAATTCGAGAGATCTCATTACAGGGGTAATGACTCTCCAACGGGTCTAAGGGTTATTGAATGCGTACGCATAAGAACTAGAATGCTAGTATCTATGCGCACTATATTTAATTTCAAGTATGTTTCATATAATGGGTTAATTCAAATACACAAATAAATTCATGGGATAATTCAAATACAAAAATAAATTCATGGGATAATTCAAATACAAAAAGAAATTCATGTATTGACCACATACACACACACACACACACACACACTATCTAAGCTGTTCTATAGGTATAAAAATAATTATTATCCAATTATTATCCAACTATTATCAATTATTTATTTTGAATGTAAATATTATTCAAAACCCCACCCACCCCCGCCCCCACCCCCACCCCCTCAGATTAATTCAAGACATAAGACCCTAAAGGGAATCCAAATTATTTCTTGGACGTGAATTCCTCCAAATTATGATCTCATACCTATGTGTGCGTAGGTGTGCCCACCCCACCCCACCCCCTCCCCCCCCTCCACTACCCCCTCCCCCACCCTGCCCCATCCCGCCCCACCCCCACCACACACCACCACACACACCACCACACACACACACACACCCACCCCACCCCACCCCACACCACCACACACACACACACACCACTCTACCCCACCCCCTGCCCCCCTCCACCACCCCCTCCCCCCTCCCCCAAAACACACCACCACACACACACATACACACTGCACCCCACCTCACCCCACCCCCTGCCCCCTCCACCGCCCCCTCCCCCACCCTGCCCCACCCCGCCGCACCCCCTGCCCCCCTCCACCACCCCCTCCCCCACCCTGCCCCATCCCGCCCCACCCCCCACACACGCACACACATACACACACACATATATATATACACATACACACATAAATATACAAACAAATATATATATAAATGGAAGAGAGAGAGAGAGAGAAATTGGACCTGAGAGAGAGAGAGAGAGAGAGCAGCGTCGAGTCGAGAGAGAGAGAGAGAGAGGGAGGGAACGGTGGGAGGGAAAAAAGAAGGGGGAAAGTGATTTTGCTGGAAAAGTTGTCACGGTCGTGTCAAGGTCATTGACCGTGACACGAATTGTCACGGTCATTGACCGTGACAATTCGTTGTCACGGTCGTGTCAAGGTCAATGACCGTGACATAAAACGCGTGTTTTTTTGTCACGGTCAATGACCTTGACAAGGCTGGCCGGCTGAAAGGTGACAATTTGCCCATTTTGGTGTAGTGTGGACGAAGAGGTGATGTTGTAGTAGGCCAAGAATACTTCAGCCGAGGGCTCATCAGTGAAAGCATTCTTCCACAGGGATATGTAGCCAAGGATCGTCCTCCAAGAGTTGGGAGGAAGTTGAGAAGGGGCAACGCCGAGGGCCGATAAAATGTCTACGACGGCAGGATGTAAAGGGAGTCTGACACCTACCTTGAACATTTGTTCGTATACTGTAACCTCTACCTCTTCACCCTCAAAAACCCTCTCGTCCTCAGAGGGAACCCTCATAGTTATGCTGCGGGGCACTCCATAGGCATGCCTCCACAATAAGAGGTCGCGATCCCTAACTGAGGAGATATAGGACGAGGCATGGGAGGTATCAACCTAGTCATCTGAATCATCGCCCTCGTCCTCAGTCCCCTCTCCCTCGGCCTCATCATCTGCCAGAGGCCCCTGGGGAAAGGCCATCTGGATGGCATGTGGAGATAGGGTTGTCACAGAGACAGCCTCAGAGGTAACCATACCCTCGGCCTGTCGGCCCGGGCTTATGTCAAACGTCTATGTTCTACCAGAGGGTCCAGCGCCAGTTGGCGATGATGCTCTCTCATCCATCTCACTTGAATAACTCTCGGCTGGATGATCGGACGACCCACAAGACTCAGAGGGCTCAAATGGTCTTATCGTGGTGAGAGGAATGGGAAAAATGGGTCGTACCCAATTAGGGTCGACCCCTCGTCTCCTCTCCTCCTCTCCTCCTCTTTATTTATTCGTCTGATCTCAACAAATAATTTCTCTCTTAGGGAAGGGAATTCATCAGGTGAGCTATAAAGCCTCCTAAGCATCAAGGGGGATACCCTACACTTGGAGGAACTGGGAGAACTTAATTACAAACAAGTTTGCAATTGACCAGATCGGACTTTTGGATTAAAACAAAGGGAATCAATGGGTTTCACTCAAGAACACTCAAAAACCAGTCGCCGAAAAAGTTGTAAAACGACCCAAATCAAGCCATACAGGCCTAAGAGAAAAAAGCAAAAAAGAAATGAAAGTAAAGAAGGCGCTAGGGGTGAAAGATTACCTGAAGAGAAAGGGCGAAGCTGCTAAGCTTGAAGGTTCGAAAGCTGCAGAAATGGCAAGAAGGCTGGAAGCTAGAGAGAGAGTTCAGGAGCGAAGAAGAAGAAGAAGAGAGAGAGAGTTCAAAAATCTCTTAAATACCTTAGTAACGAGTGGGCCCATTAACTAAGGCAGGGCACAACCCACGAGGAGGGCATCATTAGGGCACAAAGCCCCAGCAAAGTATGCAGCCGCCATGCCTTGGAAACTTAAATGGCAATGAGTACCCGTCTAGGTGTCATATCAGCTTAACAGGTGTCACTCAACAGACCACACACTTGTCTCGAAAGCGATATTATCCCTCATCCATCTCAGCATGATCTATGGCTAAGGGCTGGGGGGTGATTTATATACCCATATGTGCTCTCGACCAGGCCGAGGGCACCCACTAACCAGACAACCCTTCAAGGGGCCGACCCTTCATCAGATTCCGGACGACCCCTCATGGGGCCGACCCTTCATCAGACTCCAGACGACCCCTCAGGGGGTCGACCCTTCATTAAGCTCCAGACGACCCCTCAAGGGGCCGACCCTTCATCAGGCTTCGGACGACCCTACGAGGGTACGACAAGACGAGGCCTAATTTGGTCCTGATTCACCATTAGAAGGAACTTTTCCCTCGGCCTCATATCATGGGCCGAGGGTGACATCATCACAGCGCGTGGTTTGGGAGACGCGTGGAACAGTGCGCGTGAGGCACATATGGCACGTGGCAGACCGTTATAACCAAATCACACCCTCACGTGAGGGAATATTATGTCATCATTTAGCACCTACAGGTGTCAACAGGAGATTGGCTAAATCATCATTCACATGCACCATGCATACTTGGGGGGTACACTGCACCCCCCAAGACCTATATATATTTGTCACCTACAACCCTACAAGGGGGGAGAGATTGATAATTGTAACCCTACTAAAAACTCTGCTTGTACACACAGTAGAGAGAAAGTGAGCTTATGTGCATTGTATCCAAGGCCATTAGTGCCCATACTTAGTGGATCACACACTCACAGTGGATGTAGCTGAACCACTATACATCACTGTCTTACTCCTTTTATACTCATCTCCTTCTATATACTTATACCCTTACATCTCTATGGCTTCCATGGTTACTATTGTTTGAGCTCATCATCACTTACCTGGTGGTGCTAAATTTCAGCATCATCAGTAAACAAATTGTGTAGTTTTAAAAAGATTTTTGTACTTTTCTTTATGTGATTTACCTTTTTTTATTCAATTAAAATTTCCATTCTTCTAGGAGTTTTACTCTTTCATGGTACTAATGTAATTTTTTTAAGTTTTTGAAATGTGTCCAAACTTTTTTATCTAATAATTTTTAAATTCTTGAACTGGATTTTAATGATAGTACCTGAATTTTAGGGACATTGAAAAATTATTGATGAATTTTTTTAAATTTCTTGAATTGTGTTTTAATGATACTGACTAATTTTCATGGGAGTTCTAAACTAATATTAGGTCTTGATTCCTAACACAATGCACAAGGATTTTGTTCATTTTCCAACTATCCCTTTTTTTTAGTGCAGTCAATGGTACTTTTAGTGCAAAAATATTGGTTCATTTCCCTACCTCCTCTCTCTTTTATTTTATTTTTTAGTATTTGGTATGTAAATAAAAATAGTGAACTTCAGCAAACATAATATAGGGTAGGGGACTGGAAAAATAAGATGTATAAGGACTTTTACTCTCTCGGAGGTGCTAAATGTAAAAAAAAAATCATGAATTTGGGGTTTCTTTGAAATTCTTGAATTGGATTGGAATAAAAAAATCATGTATAGTTGTTTCATCTAAATTTATTTAAAATTCTTGAATTGGATTTGAATGAAATTTCTAGATATTTTTTTCATATCACCTAATTTTTAAGGGACCTTGAAAATAATTTTGATTTTTTTTAGGAAATTTCTTAAACCCCCGTTGGATTTTACATCATGTTTGTGGTTGTTTTGAATATAATTTTGAAATATTAAGCAGTTGAAAATTGATGATCTGGATGAGAATAGATGGCGAGTTAAAAAAAATATGTCAATCTAATGTGTACTTTGTACCCAACACACTGTTCAAGGCATGAGCGTACTGCCTAATGGTGTATCTTTTATCCACATAATTTGATTGGTTAGTGAAAAGTTTGAATTGCTTCTTATAAAGTCCAAGATTTCGATTATCCACATAATTAAACATGTAAGAACAAAAAGTAATAGAAGTATGCGATATGTACTGTAAAAATGAGATTATGATTACATATGTGGAAAAATTCATAATACACATAATGCTCTAATTAAAGATGATTTCAAAAGTAACTTGAAATATAAATAAAAAAAATTAAATCGGAGATTTAATATTTTTTGTTAGTATTATTTGTATAGTCATGCAAAACAATCCTAATATTCTACAATTGAACTGGCTCGGGTTACTTTGAGAATGTGTAATTTTAAAACCTTATATGATGGATAATTCTAGGCAATTATTTTTTTCTCCATTTTCGGTAATGTGTGTTTTATAACCACAAATATTCAGGAGAAAATGTATCCACGTGCTATCAAGTTTAAAATATAGTATTTATATTTGCCATATTGGCAACACGTTTAAAATACAAAATATCACGGGAACAAATTTATCGTCGTGCCATCGGCACGGGGACAAAATATAACGAGAACAAATTTATCGTCGTGCCATCGGCACGATTACACTTCAAATCATTGATGTTCATTTAGATAATTTACCATTAATGCCACTTAATAATTTTTTTTCCCGAAATCTGTATAATTTAAAATGTAGATTGATTCATTTGTAGTGCCGTTAACAAATCCGAAAAAATAATAAATTATCCCGATAATAAATTTATCACGGTAACAAATTAATCACATTTAACATGGGAACAAATTTATCACGAAAACAAATTTATCATCGTGTCATCGGCACGAGAACAAGTTTATCGCCGTGCCATCGGCACGGGTACCTCCTAGTATATATATATATATATATATGAGAGAGAAAGAGAGAGAGAGAGGATAGGATCCTGTGCACACTAAATGTGCACATCATTTTTTTAAAATAGTAAAAAATATATTTTTGAGCGGATTTTTTTTACTTGATATTTAAACATTTTGAGGGACCCATATAAAAAAATCAGTTAAAAACGTTTTTCTCTATTTTAACAAATAGGTCAACTTTCGCTGCTTTTAAACACTTTAAAAGCTGCGAAAGTTTGACCGGTTTTTTAAAAATAACAAAAAAAAAATCAACTAATTTTTTTATGGGTTCGTTGAAATGTTTAAATATCGCATAAAAAATCCAACTCAAAAATATTCTTTTAATATTTAAAAAAAAATTAGTGTGCGCCAGCATGTGTGGAATCTTAGTGTGCACAGGACTCTCTCTCTCTCTCTCTATATATATATACACACACACACACACACACACACACACACACACACACACACATGTTTGTCAATTTTTTTAAATTTTCAAAAAGTTGTATTTAAAAATATGCTTACCAAACGCACATCAATATTTATAAACACAAAAAATTGAATTTAAAAACAGTGTTTAAATCCAGTTTTCTGAATTTAGAACCAATCGGACCCTTTTTAAAAGATAGCAGCTTAAAGAGCGTCATACATGTTTTTATGAAAATTATAATTTAAAAGAAATTCTCAAAGTGTCTTTACCTTTTTGTTTTCTTTTTTTTAGTCTTTAACAAATTCAAAACATATTTTATAAACTAATATAATTACACTTTCCAGCGGTTTAATTCTTGAGAGCATTTATCACTCATTCTTCCTATTGGAATTATTTCCATTCACAAATCCAATAATAATCAATATATTTATATGGAGACATATATCTCACGAATTTATCAAACCTATTGCATAATAGAAATCTTATATGGAATCAAAATCATCAATTTACAAAAGCACACTCAAATATATTTTTTCACATCTAATGTACAGATAGATCTTAAATCAAACAAACAGAAAGAAAATCATGCAGAGAGAGAAATGGGTGGAGTAGAAAATTAAGAATCCCTTCTTTGGGTTTTACAATCCATCGATTCCATACATCAAACAACCATCATTGTTAACAGGAAAAAAAAGAAAAATCATTTAAAATGCCAAAGTACAAACATAGAGAACCTCTTTAACCCCAACCCATGACATGAAACCCTATTCCGAAACAATAAACCAAATCATATATGGAACAAGAAAATTAATTTTAATTTTTAACCTAAAACAATTAGCTCATAAAATTATAAATGAAAGAAATCTATTTTAAAAGAACCAATCCCCCACCCACCCACCCACCCACACATACACACGTAGACCTGTCAATGGGTCGTGTCGAGCCGTGTTCGTGTCGTTTTTTATCGTGTTCGGGTCTTATTGGGTTCGTGTCTAAACGGGTGACTTTTTTATCGTGTGAAAAAATCATACCCAAACCCGACCCGTTATGTTATCGTTTCGTGTCGTGTTCACTCGTTAATACCCATTAAGATAATTATTATTTTTAATTGTATACAAGTTGACATATTATCTCATTTTTTAATCCAAATAAACCCATTAATTCATTGACATTACTAAATCTCTTATTTAGTAAAATTCATTATGATTAAATTAACATTATGCTACATAAATTATCTATAAGTTCCAAAAAAATATCTCATTTACTTAAATTAATGGGTCATAATGGGTTTTATCGGGTATTAACGGGTGAAGGGGGTCAACCCTAACCCGACCCGTTAACTATCGTGTCTTATCGGGTTGGCACCGATATGACCCGAACCCATTAAGGGTCAACCCATTAACTTATAACTTCGTGTCGGTTCGTGTCGTGTTATCGTGTCGTGCCTCATTTTGCCAGGTCTATACACACGCCTAAAAAAATGAAACCTAAGAAAACATTTTTTTGACCATAAACTAAACAAATACACAAGAGGGAAGAAAGGGTGAGAGAAAGACAGAGAGATAATACGTGAAAAACTTTTATGGAAGAAGGTGATATTATCAAGAGATAAAAATACTAAGGAGGCTCGTAAAGAAAGGGAAACTTTAGATGAATCGCCTCTTAGCTCACCTGGAGACTGCATTTTACCTTCTTTTTTTTTTTAAAGGTTTTTATTTTGTTGTTCATATAAAAACAGTTTTTTATACGAAAAAAAAACAGTTTTCCTATTAATATAAAAAAATTATTTTTTTATTAAAATTAAGCAACTTTTAATTAAAATTAAAAATATATTTTTTTCATAAATAAAGAAAACTATGTTTATTTACAAAAAAATCTATAAAATGATTTTTTTCAATACAAAATATCATGATTAATTAGTGTAACATTCCAGACCCACATTCCCGGACCCAAATAATTTATTAAATGTGGATCCGCGCCAGAGGCACTAATTAATCGCGATATTTTTCAAAAAAAAAAATATCGCTAATAATTAGTCCCGCTGGGGCGGACCCACATTCAACAAATGATTTGGCTCCGAGAATGTGGGTCCGTGCCAGCGACACTAATTAATCGCTTAGTGTCGCTAGCATGGACCCACATTCCCGGACCAAATCATTTGTTGAATGTGGGTCCGCGCCAACGGCACTAATTAATTGCGATATTTTTTCAATAAAAAATATCACGATTAAGTAGTGCCGCTAGGGGGGAGCCACATTCTCGGATCCACATCATTTGTTGAATGTGGATCCGCGCCATCGGCACTAATTAATAGCGATATTTTATGGGTTCGCGCCAGCGGTACTAATCAATCGCGATATCATGTCAAAAACATAAATTTTTTTATTTATAAAAAAATATTAACTTTAATAAAAAATTTACTTTCAATAATTTTTTTTTATATTAATAGAAAAAACTGTTTTTCTATGTGAAAAATTATTCTTTTTATACAAAAAAATATTTTTATAACAGTTGTTAAACACAAAAGAATAAGAAAGTAAGATTTTTTTTTTAAATGGGGGTGAATGCGGTTCCCCGACGAGCTATGTAGAATCACTCGTAAAGAAATAGAAACTGACTGTTGGTGTGTTTCATTGCTCATAAATTGTAATTGCTAAAGTGGGTAAATTGTAATCAATGATTGGTAAATAACTTTTGGGTCGGCAATCATGAGAATTCAAAGCAATACAGGGATAAATTTGTCAAATGACAACTATAACTGATATTGTCGCTTTTTAATTAGTAGTGATGTTATTCTTATTCTTCGTCCTCTCTATTCACCTAGCAATGAGGGCTAAAAAACATTTCTTAAACCTTACCGTCAATTTAAAACGATTAATTTACTACCCACAATTTTTTTTCGATTTCTTGAAGAAATACAATCCCCTTACATTCCAAGGGGAAAAAATCATAATTAACCTACCTTCTTCCCCACTAGATAGAACCTTGAATTTTCACCTCATAGTTAATCCCACATTTTTTTCTTTTATTGACCACAATCTTGATATTTAATATCAGTTCGAACGTTCTAAAAATTTTCCGAATGTCTCAAGTCCATCCCCATTTTATTACCTAATGCTTTATTATTTACTGCACTGTCGTAGTTTAAACACCCAACATAGGAATCTCCTTCGTACTCCATCTCAAAATCCCCCACAGGTAGATTCACAAGGGATAACATTTCCCAATCTTACAACTACATTCTTTATGTGGTTAGCCTCATCCAGTCATCCATTTTTATCCCAATACAAGGCCTAAATTGGTGACTCATTGAGGTGAAAACGATACGATGGTATGACATATGTATAAATACTTTTTATTTATTTATGTTGTTTGTTTATATGTATCAAAACTGTAACATGATTTAACTTATTATATAGAGAGTGGCAGCCCAAAACACTGAAAATAGGGAAAACCTTTGTGTCCACCCTAGGATTAGGAGAACATCAATTTATCACATTGTAGAAAAGGTTAACATCATATTTTATATTCGTTACATATTCTTTTATGCTTCTAGTTTGAGGATGATTATGTTGAATTTTATCATTACTATTATGAACTTAATGTGTCTTTTTTCTCTTACTTAATAAAATAATAGATGAAAAAAGCTAACTTGTCTACCGTCAAGCTTAGTGTGTATAGAAGGACTTGAAAGTTGAAGGATATGACATATGGTACCGAGGATGGAGCTGCTGGTATAAAGATATTATATTTTAGTGTCCATTCTTGTTGCTAAATGTAAAAACTATTGCATTAAGCATTTTATACTATTGCACACTATTTAAAACTCTTTTCTTAATTTTTAGGAAAGTATACAAAGACAGTTGGATGCAATACTAGAAGGGCGGCAGAATGACCCTAAAGTGAGAGATCTCGTGACGGATATGGACGTGCATTATGTAGGGGAGTTGGTATTCGATTGACATATGTAAGGTCCATGACTTCTCACTTTTATGAGAGCGAGATCGAATGGCTACAAAAGATGATTAAAGAGGGAGAGAAGCGTCATCGTCAAGAAATGGATAAGATTATTGAGGAGGAAGAGACTTGTCATGGTCAAAAGTTGGACGAGTTAAATGAACTGATATCACAGACCACGAGAAAATTATTTTGTATGATGCAAAATGTCGAATTCTCATACTACCAGACGATTCCCCGACTACTTCCATTGTGCAGTTGCAAGGAACAGGTATTCTCATTTCTCATCACTATCTAATTATCTTGCGTAGTGTTAAAAGTTATATATATGTATAGTAAAACTACTTTAATGTTGAAACTTACATTTAAAAATACTACTGTATTGAATTAGTTGAAGGGATTAAAATTGGTGGATTATTGTTATATTGTTAAAATTCTCTAGACTTAGGATTGGAAATATGTAAATAGTTAGACTTACGCTTAGAAACATGACGTCATAGAGTGAAAAAATAAAATAGAAAAAAAAGTCCCTTAAGAGACACGGACACCTCGCACGGGACCACTGTAACTTGTAGGAACTAACCATGTAGTCATGGGACTCCAGATTTGATAATACGATAAACATATGTGTATAGTTAGACTTAGGCTTAAATATATGTTGTTATAGGGTGAAAACATAAAATAGCCACAAAGCGGTCCTATAAGAGGCATGAACAACTTGCATGGGCCCAATGTAACTCGTAGTAACTAACTGTGTAGTCATGGGACTCCTGATTTCAGAATATGGTGAAAATTTAAAAACAGTTAGATTTAGGCTTAAAAACATGCCATCAAAGGGAGAAAATGTAAAATAGCCATAAAACGGTCCCGTAAGAGACATGAACACCTCGCACGGGATAACAAAACTCGTAGTAATTGACCGCATAGTAAGGGGACTCCCAGTTTGAGAATATGCCAAAAAATTACAAATAGTTAGATTTTGTCTTTAAAACATGTCATCAAAGGATGAAATTTTAAAACAACTATAAAATGGTCCTACAAGAGGTCGAAACACCTTGCACAGGACCAATGTAATTCATAGGAACTTAATCGCAGTCACGGTTTGGAAATATGAAGAAAAATTGCAAATAGTTAGACTTAGGCTTAAAACCATGCGCTTATAAGGTGAAAACGTAAAACAACCACAAAACGGTTCATTAAGAGGCCTGAACACCGTGCACGGGACCAATGTAACTCGTTGGGATTGACCGCATAGTCACGGGACTTCCGATTTGAGAATACGCCAAAAATTTCCACACAGTTGGACTTTGTCTTAAAACATACTGTCAATGGGTAAAAATATAAAACATCAACAAAACAGTCCCGTAAGAGGCATGAATAGCTTGCACTGGACCAATGTAACTCGTAGGAACTGACTGCATAGTCACCGGACTCCCGATTTGAGAATATGTAGAAAAAATGAATATAATTAGACCTAGACTTAAATACATTCTTTCAACAGGTGAAAATGTAAAACATCCATATAACGATCCCGTAAGAGGTACGAATACCTCGTATGGGACCAATGTAACTTATAGAAACCGACCGTGCAGTCACGGAACACCTAGTTTGAGAATATGATGACATTTTGCAAACAATTAGATTTGGTCTTAAAAACATGCCGTCAAAAAGTGAAAACATAAGATAACCACAAAATGGTCTCGTAAGAGGTAGAACACCTCGTACAGGAGTAATGTAACTCGTAGGAACTGACAGCGTAGTCATGAGACTCTCGAATTGAGAATTCAACGAAAACTTGCAAACATTTAGACTTAGACTTAAAATATGTCTTCAAAATGTTAAAACATTAAACAGACACAAAATAGTCTCGTAAAAGGCACGAACACCTCGCATGGTACCAATGCAACTCGTAGGAACCAACCATGTATTTTAAACACAAAATAGTATCGTAAGGTAGGATTGAGACAATCCTATCTTAGTAGGACAATTGAAAATGGGCTGACATTTCGCAAGCATAGAACATCTTCCTATCTTTCGAAACAACACATTCTCGTAACTGGCATATCTTCAACCATTAGGGGCATGTCCTTTGTATTTCGAGTCTCCCTTATAAAAAAATAACCAGTAATTCAAATCAACAATTTCACTAGATTGTATCTGGAATATGTAGAAATCATTAATGTTTATTTATACTTTTAATCGATTGAATTATCAATGCTCAACATATTATATACATGATCCCATATTTATTATCGAAGTCAAATAGTAAATCATAAAACTCTGACAACTATTGTACCAGGGCCAAGAAACTACTTATTTTTAAGTAAGACTACCAAGACTACCAAATCCTTACCCTCTATGATCAAGAAATCCTTATAACTCTCTAGATACTCCTAGAACCTAAACCGCTGCTTTTATAACTCAAAATTGTTATGATGGCTTGTACATTTACCTCCTATAATTTTAAGTTCCTTCAAACCTTTTCCCCATTTCCCTTATCTTTCTAATTTGTCCTCATTTTAAGATTTCCTTTCAACCAGCAAAACAATCTTGAATTCTATTTCGAAACATATCAATAAAGTTGTTGTAGAATGTGCATCAATAAATACACAGGACTCTTTGCATACACACTCATCTCTGATGAGAATTTCCCGAACTCTAGAGCAGTGTTCTAAGAATCCTACCTAGGCACTAGAGAGTTCTTTTATACCTTACATAAGACCATATATACACAAATTTACAAATAGTTAGCCACATCACTTTGATATAAAAAACACGGGTCAATGTCGAGAGTTTTTTCAAGCAGGTTCACATTCTTATAAGATCTCAGTTGAGTTTCGAAATGGTGGATAGTGCTTCAATATAGTGTGTTGGGTCCAAAGGTGAATAAAAGTAGTTGTGTTAGGTCTTACTTAGCCCCAAAGAAGGAATTTAGAGCAGGTACAAAAGGGGGTGATCTACAAGAAATGGACTGGTTTAGTATAAAGATCTTAAGTTGGGCTATTTATTTAAAAGTCATGGGGCTTCATTTAGCAGGAGGGGTGTACTCGAAAATGCTCACAATGCTGTTAGGGCGCAGTCTAAATGAATTCAGTACGGAAAAATTCCGTTTGTACATTCAGAACTCAGATCCGACTTGAGGGTGTCATTCAGATTGTGCAGTGATTGTTTCACCACCAAGAGAGGCGAGCCTTTCCCACGCACGCACTTGGATTTCCACTGACATCTGTGAGGGGGAGGACATTTCAAATTAGGAGGATAATGTGGCATCATCATTTGAGATAGAAGACACATGCGACATGATTTTCGGTGACATTCAGGATGGGCAATGCATTTCAAAGGAGGCGAGTGTAGCATAGTCATTTGAGATGGATGAGCAAAGTTCTTGCAGGTATTTGATCCCTTGTTTGGTTATGCGAACGACATAGTGGATGGGTTCGAATGATTTTGCTTATAATCCTTTGTTAAGTTGTTATTATGATGAAAAGGTGGACATGGTGTGAGGGTCAGGTAATTTCTAGAAGCACGGAAGATGTGGGATTGTGCTGAGAGATATTTTTATATGTTCAACTACAATTCTTTGGAAGTTTTGAATCCGTACCAGGTAGAAAGTAGATGGGATGGGGGAATGGCATATTCAATTATTTTTTAGCCGACGGGATTAAAGGTTTATCAAGATATGAAAGGAATGGAAAGAGGCTCTCTTTCTCTCTCTGTCGTAAAATAGAGAAGAGATGGAGAGGGATGATAAGGTGGGGAGGCGAAGTATTGCAATAGCATACAAAAAGAGGTTGGCCAAGGAGATCAAAAGGTTAGAGGTTGGTACATTAACTACGAACAGAGTAGGAAGAAGAGGCGGGGGGGATACCGAAAGACAGGGGAGGATGGAGATAATAGTCTTCACATATCATATTTACAATGAAGATTAGGATCATTTCTTGGAATGGGCGATGGCTGGAACGAATGTAAGAAGAGAAGAGTAATCAACTCTTCTCTTAAGCGGTGGCGCCCAAGTGTTATTTATTTATAATAGACTAAATTGGCTCCATGTCATAGCTTGTGGTTTGTGGGGAGGGAGTTGGATCAAATAGTTTTATTTAGAAGCACATTGGTGTCCGTTTAGGATGTCATTGTTATGAGGTTTTGAGAGTGGTGGATAATTTGGATATGCCTTTTTCAGATGTGTGGGGATCAATGTCACTTGGTGTTTTTTAAGCGTGCATGGGCTAGTTGAGTATGCTTATAGGTGGGAGTCGTGGGAGGAGTTCGCAGGAATGAGGGCTATATAGGACTTATCATGGTCCATTGGGGGTGAATCTAATGTTGTGTGTTTCTATCCAAATAAAGTGGACTATGTAGGACTTTTCATATTTCATATCTGAGTTGTATTTAGTAGATTTTCCAATGGAAGGGGTTGCTCTACTTGTTCCAGTAACAGGAACGGGTCGACCTTGTCTAGATTGGGGATGCCATGGTGTATTGGGGTGACTTTAATGTTGTGAGTTTTCTATTCAAACGAAATAAGAGGTCCTATATTCCAATGCATAGACTTTTCAGATTTCATATCTAATTTGGACTTGGTAGTTTTGCCGATGGAGGGGGTTATTTTACGTGTTTCAGTAATAGGAACGAGCCAAACCTGTCTTAATTGGTTTGTTTTCGTGTTCTCGCAATTGGGAAGAGATCTTCCCTGAGTTGTGAAGATTGGTTTACCAAGAACAGTGTCTAAACATATCCCTATATGTTAGTGTAGTGAGGTGTGGCAAGACAGAACCCTTATTAGATGTGAGTACATGTGGTAAGAGAGGAAAATTTCATGGAGAGGGTGTGCTCTTGGTGGCAAAATTATGATTTGTGGATGCAGGGTATGTTCTAGCAAGTAATCTTAGGATGTTGAAAGGAGGTTTGAAGAAATGGAATAAGGATTCTGACAACGAGGAGGTTAGAATCACTAGGGCTTTAGATGAGATTGGTGAGCTAGCTCAAGAAAAGCATAGAGGTTTTTGTCTACCAAGGAGTGGTTCAGGAGGAAGGAAATAAGGTATTTGGGGAGGAACAGAAGTCTAGGTACATTTGGCTTACAGTATAGGAACACAAAATTCTTCCCCAAACAGGCTTATTCGTATAAGCGCAACAATAAAATCTCAAACATACATTTCTTGGGAACGATGAAAAAGTTAAAACAAGCATTGTTCGTTATAAACAGTTATTTTCAAGAGGCGGATTGGAGGTTGTAGCTATAGGAGTTATTCAATCTCTGGAGATGATAATGTGTGGCTGGTTCTTCAATTCTCGGAGTAGGTGGCACAGGCCTTTAAGTCCATTTGCGAGGATAAGGCCCCATATCCAGACGAGGGGAGGTATGTAAGACATTGGCTGAGAGATTTGGATAGCTTCAATAAAACATTACTAGAGAAGTGGTAATGGGCATTTTCATTGGAGGAAGAGTGGTTAAGGAGGGTGGTGAAAGCCAAATTTGGGGAGGGAGTGCATAGGTGGTGTTCGTGGCAGAGTAGGCTACCTTATGGGCACATGGTAAGGTTTTGGAAGGACGAATGGTGTGGGGAGTTTCATAATACAGACAAATTTCCTAATATATTCCAATTAGCGGTAGATAAAGAGGGTGTGGTGGTTGATTATGTAAGTTGGTGGGTGAGAGGGAGGTGTGGAACCATGTGTGTCTAGGTGATTAATCACATTGTGAGATGGAGGAGGTGGGGTAGTTCGTGGGACCCTTGATGAAGTGGGGGGTGCCAAGTGAAGGGAGGGATTTTCTATAGTGGAGGGTCACTAGCATTAGCAAGAGATGTTTCTCAGTTGGTGAGGCAATTTTATTCCTTGTTAGATAATTTTCATTGAGGAGAGTTTTTATGGAATACTATTTGGCTTACAAAGCTCCATTGAGAGCGTCAAATATTGGCAGAGGCTATTTTAGCGATTGACAACTTGATTTGGAAATGCAAATTCTTGAATTGGTCCTCTCTTTGTATCGTAGTTTATAAAACTTGACAGAGAGGACCAATTCACTAATATTTGGATATACAATATTGGATCCAAATCCGAATACGTATCGGATCGGGTCGGGTCGGGGTTCAGGTCTGGCTAGATATATACATTTATTTTATATTTAATTTTTTCCCCTTCTTTATTTTTTAATCTTAGATTAAAATATTTTGTAATGTATTATAGTATATGATTAGTATAAATAAAACATATATTACTTATATTTATTATATACATAGATATATAATTTTATATATAATACTTGCATGACATATTGATAAAGATATATATATATATATATATATATATATATATATATATATATATATATATATATATATATATATATATATATATATATATATATATAAAGTAATTATGTACAAGGCGGGTCGAAACTTCGGGCCCAGGTTTTGTATAGGATCCAGAACTTACCCATGTAATAAATGAGTATTCGGGTCTTCAGGTCTCGGGTCCAAAACAATAGGCTCAGACCCTATTATAAGTCCCGGGTCCAGAACGAGTCCGAGCCTAGACCCTACCCATTGACAGGCCTAATTAGATTGGAATAAACTATGATAGTACATAGGCACCAGTACATGGGTGTATGCATTTGCCGGTGGGTAGTATCGTAGTTTATTCCGTTATATCGTGTGCCCACACCCATATCTACAATTCGAAAAGAACCTTATTGTACAAACTAAGCCACTACATAGAAACAAATCAAGTTTAAAAAAAACACAAAAAGCCATACTAAACAACAAAACAAATTGAACATACCAGCATTTTGTAATTCATAAGTGCAAAAAGTTTCTGCACTTATAAAATAACTTCTTTATAAAAAGGAAAAAGTTAGAACTTCCTACAAACTCACCTCTCACTGGAACTAAACAGTGTAATACCCCATATTTTTGAGGATTTAAATAATTATGAGATTAATTATTATAGTGGGATTAATTGAATTAGAATGTGAGAATTTAATTGTTAATTAATCCGGATTTAAAAATAAATATTAAGTAACTTGCCAAGGGTTAATACTTATTGATTTAATATTACTGTGTGATATGTAATATGGAACTACAGACATTGATAAATTATGGAGAGTGAATAATACGAGAGTTTGGTAAATCAAGTCTGACGCGCGTGTGAGTCGTGTTGAGACTAATTGATTGGGATAAAAAGAGAAATCATTTTTGGTAACTCTTATGGTCATTTTGAGTGCTCCGTTGGGTCCGGAAGGGTCGAGATAGTCAAAATAGTATACCCGACTGATTAGTTTGGGTCCCGGGATGATTTTATCCCTAACCGGCGCCCCGAGAGGGCATTATGGTAAATTGTATTTTTGAGTTTAATTAATGGACGAAAATTGGGAGTTATTTTATCAGCCAAGGAAAGTCAATTAGGTTTGAGAGACACATAAAGTAAAGAATGGCCACAGAGGGTGTGAGGGAGAACCAATTTCCAATAGGGAATGCCAAATTAACACTACCTTGTACAACCGTGACCACCAACGTGTAGATCGAGAAGAGAAGAACGCGTCTATACCAACATCAAAAAAGGATTCAGACCTTCAACTTAAGGCAAGTGTTTATTACTTGCTTTATTTTAGTAATAATCATTCTCATGTTAGAGTAGGTGAGATGCATCATGATTTACATGTTAATTGGGTGAAAATTTGAGGATTAAATGATGATGAAAGGTTGGGTTAATTAGATGTTAATATCCCTTCATGTATGTAGAGGACTAATTATGGAATTGAACCATATATTGATGAAAGAATCTGGGTTGATTAGGTTCTTTAATTGAAATTTAGGAAATTAGGGTTCATGCGAATTAATTTGGGGATTGTACATAATTACAATGATTAATGACAAATTAATGATCCTAGGATGTTAGGAATGATTTATAATATGTTATGTGTTGATGGGCATTGATGATGAGGCGTTGGGTGTTGAATCTTAGAGGTTTTTAGGTTCAAAAATGGTAGAAAACGCTGAAAATTAGTGAAGAAGACAAAATAGTAGGTCTCGCGCGAAGTGGTTCAAACGAGATTGGTATCTCGCGCAAAGTTACTCGAGCGATATGCATGTGGCAGTCGTTCAAACGACATTGCCATCTCGTTCAAGCGACAGGGTGAATTTCTGGGAATTTTTCTTAGAGTTCAAATTTTGAGTTTACTTATTTATTGGAGTGAGAGAAACTGCCCCATAATAAACTTAAACAAGCCAGAATTTCGGGAAATTATGTGAGAATAAATACTTTACATATTTCGGTATAGAGAGAATGTACCCTGGAGATTACGAGAGAGATAGTAATCTGAATATTTATACTATACGTAGTTTTGAGGTTAAAATACGTATGAGAAATATATATGTAGGTTGGAGAAATACCTATAAATTTTAATAGGATGTGTGTATACCTATTATGTGATATAATTGTTAAGAGCACTAATGGGTGATAACCCGGGGGTGCAAGAATCTTACTATTAGGTGCACTAATGAGTGATAACTCGAGGGTGCAAGGATTCTATCGTTAAGTGTACTAATGGGTGATAACCCGAGCGTACAAGAATATTATTATAAGTGTACTAATGGGTGATAACCCGGGGGTACAAGAGTAATGTTATAAGTGCACTAATGGGTGGTAACTCGGGGGTTCAGTATTATTATGGTTAGGTGCGCTAATGGGTCTTAGCCCGGGGGTGCAATATTAGAATATATATATATAGGGAAGATGTTACTATATGTATATATACATAAACTTGTGAATCATTCTAGTGTGTATGGTTAGTAGAGATGAAAATGTTGATATATAAAATAAATCTTAAAGAGTATAATAGATTTATTATGAGAACGAGAAAACGTGTTAATTAGTTATTCGACATAGGCTAATTTGAAAGCATATTGTATGAACGATACGGGTATACAACTAGTGGGTATATAGATACTATCAGAATGACTTCAGACTAGTTAGACTGGGTGGTATAACTAGGGGAAAATTAGATGGACGTTAGGCGTGCACAATAGATGAGAGGTGAGAAGCTCATGTGAGAGTTCGATAACTAACATGCGTATAAGACTTGTTTTAAGAACCAGTTTTAAATACTTGCTAATTCCTTTTTAAACCGCGGGCCCTAACCTGTTTATTGTATCTCTTCTTTTTGCTATATATATATATATATTACCAGGTGCTCAGCCGCAGGGGTACCAGAATTAGAGATTGGATTATCAGACGTGCTACAACTATTGTGGAGGTTGTAGGTCCTTGTAGTAGACGCATCTATCATTTCCATTCAGTTTTCTTTTAGACTTCCTATTTAGGGCATGTGTCTCCCGCTTCTAGTCTTTTATCAGAGATATTGTATTTAGTTTATTTTATTGTTTGGAGTTTTGAACTGGGAGGTTTTACCTTGTCTTATTTAATTCCATATTTAATTCTTGTTTTGTACTTATTATATTCCTATATATGGTGAATGGTTTATAATTTATACTTGGAATGTTTTAGTTAAATGGTTTATAGTTTAAGACTGAAGAAAAATGAATTTACTTGGTTTTATTAAAATTGGAAATGTTTTGACACCTAGCTGAATTTTATATTAGGTGGTTAATATGTTAAAAAGGTTTTTCGTCAGTGATGCTAAGAATGAACCCATCGAATATTCTGTTTTAAATTGGTACAGGACTGATTACCCTTTATTTAATTGGGTGGGGTGTCACAGGCGGTATCAGAGCATCAGGTTCTAGAGTCCTTTAGGATCTGTACGGCTTACTATGTTTTCAGCCTTGCGTCCTTTGATATAGAGCCCTATCATTAGGACTGTTGTGATCTTTTTTATACGATTATGTCTTCAGTTATTTGAGATTTAGTAATAACTATGGACTAATAAAAAAATTATTTCTCATCTCAGATTCCTCCTCGATGTGCACCAAGAGATAGACAGGCCCGGCTAGAGCCGCCAGCAGTGCAGGCTCAGGGGACAATGAATGCAGAAGAGGTCACCGCGATAGTAGCACAAGCGGTGAATGCAGCCTTAGAGGTGGTGAAGCAGGCCTCACACTAGGTTCAGGCAGTAGCACCAGTTCCAGTGCATCTGTTTCCCACTGCATGGGAAAGAGTGAGAGAGTCCTTTCAGAGGGCATGTCCCCCAGAGTTCATGGGCAGTTTGGATGTGATTATTGCTAGTCAGTGGAAGAAAGACATATAGCGACACCTTCGTATGTATGAGTGGACTGAGGTTCAAAGGCAAGTTTTGGCTACCTTTAAGCTGAGAGGGGCAGCCTTACAGTGGTGGGAGTCCACTACTACTACCGAGGAGCGTGATTTGATGTCGATCAGTGATTTCTGGGTGTGGTTCGACCGCAACTACTTTCCTTCCGCCGTCAAGACTGTGATGAGGCAGAAACTTTTAGGCCTCATCTAGGAAGGGAGAACAGTTGCGAAATACAAGGAGGAGTTCACGTGATTAGAAAACATGGTACCGGATGAGGTGCTTACTGAGGAGAAGCTCATTCAGATGTTTATGGATAGCTTGACGTGGAGAATATGCCACCATCTATTGGGTAACCTTTCCCTACACTCATATACAAACTTTCTGAATGTAGCCTTATTGCATTGTCAAAACAATTGCTTCCATGCTAAGGGAAGCAAGTGAGGGGGAGAGCCCAGCCAGTTGGGCAAGACAGGGGGAGGTAGTGCCAGTGGGCCACCAATTGAGCAGAGTCAGAGGCAGGGTTCACAGCAGGGGAAGTCTGCTAATAGGTTCATGGGGTTGGAAGTAGAACTACCAGGGCCAACAACAGGGTCAGCAGCAGGGCTAGTAGGGCCAAGGTAGGGGTGGTAACGGCCAGTAGGGCCGAGGCTATCAGGGGCAGAACGGAGGAAACTTTATCAAAAAATGTTATACTTGTGACAAGACTGGCCATAAGAAACAGGATTGCCCCAATAAGGACAGATTTCCTCGGCAGCAGGGTGCTCACCAGGAGCCCCAGAGACCCATTTTTCTCGCCGCCCTACCAGTACCAACTCGAGTTCCAGCTTTGCCCACAGCACCAATGCAGCAGGGGAAGTTGCAGTATGGACATGTCTATAACGTCCACAGGCCGTAGTTTCGCAGGCACCACCCGCAGTGGAGGGTAAGTTTTCTATCCATGGTACTTTGGGTCGTATCTTGTTTGATATGGGGGCATCAGACTCCTTTATATCCACTAGATTTGCACATACCACTGGGTTATTAGGCACATCAGAGAGTACAGTGACATGAGTAGACTCACCATTAGGTAGTGCGTCGCTGATTTTCTTCATATGCCAGGGAGTAATGATAGATATTGGCAGTTTGTTTTTATCGGCTAATATGCTAGTGTTAGATATGTCTGAGTATGATGCCATTATTAGCATGGATTGTCTAGTCGAGTATAGAGCCATGATTGATTGCTTTAGTAGGAGTATTGTGTTATCCATTCTGAACCAGGAGATGTTCTTATTGGCGATGCCTCGTTCTGAGGGAGGGTCGTCCACCCACTTATTTTATATAGAGGATGAGACCTCTTGCAATAGTGGTTCCACTCGATTTAATTTCGGTCGTCGGCGAGTTTGATGATGTATTTCAGGATACACCGGGGTTGCCTCCGAGTAGGGAGATCAATTTTTTGATAGACTTAACATCGAGCCCTCGTTCGATAGAACATTCGCTTTATCG
The DNA here is from genome assembly GCA_949130495.1 of Sambucus nigra. Taxonomy (NCBI): domain Eukaryota; kingdom Viridiplantae; phylum Streptophyta; class Magnoliopsida; order Dipsacales; family Adoxaceae; genus Sambucus; species Sambucus nigra. The sequence goes on from OX422209.1 coordinate 1,286,262, forward strand.
TATGGCTCCGACAGAAATAAGGGAGTTACGGGATCAGATAGAATAATTGTTGGGATAGGGTTTCATCCGTAGGAGTGCCTCGCCTTGGTGTGCCCCATTTCTATTTGTGAAGAAGAGGGATGGGTCCCTACGACTTTGTATTGATTATCAGGAGCATAACAAAGTCACGATATGGAATAAGTATCCGTTGCCTCGCATCGATGACTTGTTCGATCGATTGAGAGGAGCAGCCCACTTCTCGAAGATAGACTTGAGATTCGGGTATCATTAACTACGCATCAGGGACCGGTACGTGGCTAAGACTTCTTTTTTGATGAGGTATGGGTCGTACGAATTCAGGGTTATGACATTTAGGCTAACCAACGCCCCAACACTATTTATAGACTTGATGAACAGAGTATTCAGAGAGTTCTTAGATCAGTTTGTCGTTGTCTTTATAGATGACATCCTGATTTATTCCCGCACCGAGGAGGAGCATGCCGAGCACTTACGTATGGTTCTGCAGACCTTATGAGAATATGAGTTGTACACCAAATATGAGAAGTGTGAATTTTGGCAGTGGGAGGTACGATTTTTGGGACACATTGTATCAGAGAGAGGGATATCTGTGGATCCTAGTAAGGTGTCAGCGGTGAAGGAGTGGGGACAGCCCACAACACTGACGGAGGTGCGGATTTTTTGGGGATTAGTCGGTTACTAAAGATGGTTTATTTGGGGATTCTCGAAAATTACGAGTTCGATGACGAATCTGAGTCGTAAGGGTATGTCGTTTGTTTGGGATAATGCATGTCAGTTAACGTTCAATGAGCTAAAGGATAAGCTGACCTCAGCACCCGTACTAGCACTTCCCAGGGCAGGTGCGGAGTACCTGGTTTATACTGACGCATCCTTACAGGGGCTTGGGGGAGCACTCCAGCAAGAGGAGTAGGCTATAGCTTTTGCTTCCCAGAAGCTTAAGCCTCACGAGAAGAATTACCCCACCCACGACTTAGAGCTAGAAGCAGTCGTGTTTGCGCTTTTAATTTAGAGGCATTATTTATTTGGGGAACAGTTTCACTTATTTACAGACCATAAGTCAATGCAGTACTTGTTCACGTAGAAAGAGTTGAATATGTGTCAACATAGGTGGCTTGAGTTTGTAAAATATTATCAGTTCGAGATACACTATCACTCGTGGAAGGATAATGTAGTTGATGATGCATTAAGACGTAGATCAGTAGACAAGAGGGCCAAGGTGTGGAAAGCAGAATGGAAAGAATTGAGACACCAGGATGCCATGGCCTGATCATTTATGTCTGCAATGACAGTTACGCCTCAGATTATTACGAGAGTAGTACAGGCACTAGCAGCGAATTCGTTCTGTCAAGATCGGATAAGGAAGATTTTAGCCGATGGAGCTGAGTCTTATTCAGTAAGCTCCGAGGGAGGTTTGCGCTTAAATGGGAGACTCGTGGTTCCAGAGGGCGAGGACTTTTGACATGCAGTGATGACGGATTCGCATGGGTCACGATTTTCGGTACACCCTGGTGGAGATAAAATATACCAGGATATGAGATGGCAGTATTGGTGGATCAGAATGAAGAGAGACGTTGCAGAGTTTGTCTCCAAGTGTACCACTTATCAACTTGTGAAAGTGGACCACCATAGACCACCAGGTTTACTTCTGCCATTGGAGATCCCTAAGTGGAAATAGGAAGGCATTTCCATGGATTTTATTATCGGGTTGCCCACTTTGCCAAGGTGGAACAATTTTATATGGGTTATTGTGGATCGGTTGACAAAAGTAGCCCACTATTTGGCAGTCAGGAGAGACTATACGGCAGGACAGTACGCCCAGCTATTTATTGCTGAGATAATAAGGTTACTGTCACACCCCGCCTAATTCTGGCGTCGGCCGCCACCAAAACTAAGCCGGGCGTGAACTAAATAAATACCATTCTTAGCATGAGACAGATATGAGACATAAATAAATCAGTCCATAAGATAAATAATTGGTCAATCTCAAATGATCACAAATAACTAAGCGATAACAGATCCATCACATGCTAACTCCAAAAATCCAATCTCCAATAATGATTAAATAAAATATGAAATAATCCCAAAATAAAATCCTCTAAACAACTTTGGAACCGAATGGCCCAATAAAACTCAAATGAAGTCTCATAATACGACTGGAAAAGAAAGTCTAACTAAACTATGCCATAAAGTAAATAACTCCAGCTGCACCTCCAATGATAACTCCGATAAACTTATACAGCTTCTCCAAATTCTAATCCTGAAAAAGATTAGTCAACGCATGGGTCAGAGCCAAAGTCCCGAGCAAGAATACACACTACTCCCCTCAAATAGGATCCTTGAATCCAGACAGTAGCATTATACGCAATAAATATCACAATAGAATATTTTAAATTAAAAGGGATAATTAAACGTGATAGATATAAATCACTAACTACCCTCATAAATCACCATTTATAAAGGCACACCAATATGATTTTAATTTCCCAAGTCCCACGATGTTAATTTCATTAAATTAACGATCTTTTATTATATCCTCATTTTATTATGGCGGTCCTCCCGCCTCGGGTGATTTCTCCACCAAAAATACACATCCCCTCGTCAAAATGCCGGCTGGCCCGTTTAAACTGTCGGCCCTCGCTGATTGACGAGGTTCCACACACGACACGACATAAAACGCCGGCTGGCCCGTTTAAACTGTCGGCCCTCGCTGATTATGTCGCCAATATATTTTAATACCCATCTTATTATCTTAGGTATTAGTTCTCAATTTCTCAATTCACAATATATAATTTACCCCACCCTTTTATCGATGTGAGATCCTCAAAATACCCCTTAGTCCCATACCTAAGGGTTCCCAAGTCATCAATATGTCCTAACTAATGTATAGGAGGATTTTCTAACATAAATCATAACGTAGTCTCATACCAACAAGTGTAACGACGATAAAGTAATAAAAATCAGCCCACCCTCAAGGTGATAAAAACGCAATAATCTTCCCTCACTAGTCCAATTTCTAGAAGGTATTCTAAAATATAGGGGGAGAAAAAAATACCCAACAACCCATCGTCACAAGGAAATATAATAATACCAAAAAGTCATACACCCACGCATGATTAATCAACGTATAAAACTACGCATGATAGTCCAATTCAATTAAATCTTTAATTTAATTATCACAACATCAACAATACCCAAATAATCTCATTTAATTATTTTAAATTAAATATACCAATTTTTCATCATATATACATCAAAAACCAAATTTCATTGTCTCTACATGTATTACATGAGTTATACGCACCCAAAAATTATTTATTTTAAAACTAGGTTTTTTTCTATATGCAACCTACACCAATAAAACCCAAAATCACTCATAAATCCTACATACCCAAAGGGTTATGAATATTATTCAGATTAAAAGATTTTATAAAAACAGTCCCATAATTAGTATTCACTTTTTCTAATTAAGTTACTAATTATTTTTAAGAAAACATGTAATTAAGTGTTTAGGCGACACTTAAAACGCATAATACTAAAGGAAAAGAATAGAGTATTCATGCCTGAATAAAAGTTGGTTTAGAAATCTGATCTTGAATGTGTATTCCTCTAAAAAAATTGACAAAGATTCGTTCTTGACGCGTCTTGAGAAAATCCGGTTAATCTTGACAAAATATGAGTTGAAAGTTATGTAGAATGGGGCTAGGGTTTTGAGGTTGAAGAAGATGAAGAAGATGGGAGGATTCTGATTTTTGAGAAGGCTAAAATGTGTTTTAAAAGATCTAAACTCGTCACTTTATGTTTATATACCAAAAAGAATCCTAATCAAATACAAATACTTGAAAAAATCATTACGGGCGATCGGACCGTTAGAATCGCTTGAAATTTTAGTATGTTGTAGCGAACGGAGAGACAGGACTTCTGACAAAAATTAAGCTTGATCGGACCGTCGGTTTTCTAAAAATATTATTTTTACTAGAGAGTTTTATGTTCCGAGGACTCTTAGAGAGTTTTATATTTTGAGGACTCTTCTAAATAATAAAGATTCAATTAAAACTCCATTTTAATTTCGATTCCAATTCCGTTTGAAAAATTATTTTTCAAATATAAAAACCAACACTTTAAATTATAAAATTTATAAAATCCAAATTTTCATTTTTCTCTGATTTTTAAAATTAATTTAAAAATTCCCATTTAAAAACTCGGGTTGTTACAGTTACATAGTTTACCTCTTGATATTGTGTCAGACAGAGACAAGACTTTTGCATATCATTTTTTGGAGAGTATCCAGGAGGCTATGGGGACTGAGTTGCGGTTGAGTACGGCGTATCACCCGCAGACCGATGGGCACACTGAGCGCACTAACCAGATGCTCGAGGATATGGTGCGCATGTGTGTCCTTGATTTTGGTGGAGGTTGGGAGCAGTACCTCCCACTGGTAGAGTTTGCTTATAACAAATCTTATCAGTTTACGATTGGCATGGCCACGTTCGAGGCATTGTACAGTAGACCTTGTCGTTCTCTGACTTGTTGGATAGAGGTGGGGGATAACAAACTACTCGGTTCAAAAGTGATTCAGGACACATCGAATAGGATCGAGATGATTCGGGGTCGTATACGGGTAGTGCAGGACAGACAGAAAAGCTATGCCGGTGCTAAGTGGTTCTTCAGAGAGTTCGCCATAGGACACCAGGTTTTGCTGAGGGTAGCCCCAATGAAGGGGGTAATGAGATTTGGGAAAAAAGGGAAATTGGCTCCGAGATATGTAGGACCATTTCCTATTATCGAGAGAATCGGACCAGTAGCATATAGGCTTGAATTTCTGAAACACTTGCATCGTATCCATGATGTGTTCCACATTTCGTCACTGAAGCGGTATCTTCGGGATGAGTTGGTACACACTCACATCGCGATTGAGGAGAGACCGGTGGCTATCCTGCAGTTAAAGTGAATTCTGCAGTTAAAGTGAAAATCAGTTATGGTGCATTCATCAGTTCTGCAAAATTCTGCACTACAAATTCTGCACTTGCAAATTCTGCACTACAAATTCTGCACTTAAAGTGGAAATTCTGCATTCATGAAAGTGCAATTAGAGTCCAAAAAAGAGTTTTGCATTAATGAAAAATATGCGCTCACGAAGAGCGATTCTGCATTAACAGAATGACATGAAATACAAAAAAAAAAATTGCACATTACAGTCCAAAATAACAGAATTCTGCATATTACAACCCCAAAACAACAAATATGCAATTCCAAAATGAAATAGTTGTGATTCCAAAATAACAACCATTCCTATATGCAAATCCCCCTATTCCCTCCTCAGCCCTGCAAAATCATAAAACATAAGTTAATATACATCACACATATTATTATGTTAAAAAATAGAGCGAGTGGCCAAAGTATTAAAAATAATGATATCTACCTGGGCTTAATTATCGGATGGATTTTTATCACTTTTTCCCTCAACTTGAATGATATCCTCAGTTGGGTCATGTAAACTCAACGCCTCGTCACCTACAAAGTAAAAAGGAGAAGAAAAAAATCAACAACTTGCTATTATTAAATTTCAGAAAGTTATATCTCAAATTATATACCTTTCACTCCAAACAACCAGCCACGAGTGCAAATCAAAGACTTCACGGTATCAGCTTTTAATGCACTCCGGTATTGGTCAAGTACACGACCTCCACTACTAAACGCTGAAATGCGAAGTGACGCACACAAATCCATCAGTGTTTATGGAGGACCATAAATCAGATGTCAAAGAAACTCTACCGGGAGCAATCTCAAGCATTTTTTTAAGTTTTATCTTCTCTTTCTTATGCATTTTTAGCACATCGGCTTTCGCAGTATTTCTAGATATGGTAACTACATCTTCATACAAATATTGAAAAATTGCTCTAATACCCTCATACTCAACAAATTGAAAAGGTAGGTCATGCCGAATGATAGCCTCACTATTGAGTTCACGAAATGTTTCAGCCTTAAATTTAGTGGAGCGCGCTGTAAAAGACCATTTCTTGGGATTCATAACTAATTGACCAATATCAAATCCTATCCCTCCTTGGACACCAACTCATATGTTTTTTCAAACTTCCCGTTCCAGTCTTAGTTTCACATATATATCGTTTTTCACACTTTTTACACTTGGCCCTTTCCCTCCCATCATCCCCAATTGGAAGCAAATAAAAAAACTGCCATACCTCAGACCAACGCTCTCTTTGACATTTGACTCCATGCTCCTCTTGTCCTTCAATTTTCACTTCAACCTCAACTGCATTTTCATTGTCATGTTCGCACGAGCTGTCTTCTCCGCTCTCCTCCATCTAAAACGCGAATAATAAAAATATTAATGAGTAATTTACAATATATACAGCATCTCAGTGTTAGATGAATACGGCATCTCAGTTTTAAAAAAAATTAGAGAGTCAAAAAAATTATTTTTGGGATAATTTTAAGGTAACGAAGTAAATACACTAATAAAAAAATATAAACTCCAAAAAAATGCAGATCAAATATATATTGTTGAGATCGAGTTCAATACATAAAAAATTATGTTGAGATATTTTTTTAGGGTTTACCTCGTCATTTTCATCCAAATCGGGTTCAATCTCAACAAGATTTGTTGTGTCAAAGGTGACTTTAGCTTTCTTATTGACATTCATGGTGTTAAGACCCTTGTGGCTTGATCAGATCCTTTTTTTGCTGTTAATAATGACCCTTGTGGCTTGTGGAGATGGATATCGTAACCCGTGGCTTGATTCGAAATGGAGATGATGTTACAGACAGAATGTTGCGTTGAGTTGAGAGAAGAATGGAGGTGAAAAAAATCAAAAGGGATGGATCATGAATGGAGAGAGAGAGAGAGAGAGAGAGAGAAGTCTCATTTGCTAACTACGGCCGAAATGGGAATGAATGAGCCCTAGACAAAAAGGATTTAGGTCTCATTTGATTAAAGTGAGATGGATTGAGATTGTGACAAATGGCATAAAAGAAGGGCTTGGATTAAAGTGCAAGTGTGTAGGGTTTAATGGGTGTCTAATTTGTGTCTAATTCGTGTCTTTAATGGGTCGTGTTGTCGTGCCTATTGGGTCGTGTTTTCGGGTCAATTTAGTGTCAATTTTGTGTCTAATTTCTTGACACGAACACGACACGACTTCGTGTCAAAAAACACGAACACGAACACGACACGAACACGACAAGCCGTGTCAATTTCGGGCCAATTTCGTTTCGTGTTGTGTCGTGTTACCGTGCCGTGTCTGAAATTGCCACCCCTACTGTGTGATATGTAATATGGAACTATAGACTTTGATAAATTGTCGAGAGTGAATAATATGATAGTTTGGTAAATCAAGTCTGACGCGCGTGTGAGTCGTGTCGAGACTAATTGATTGGGATAAAAAGAGAAAGTATTTTTGGTAACTCGTATGGTCATTTTGAGTGTGTCGTTGAGTTCAGAAGGGTCGAGATAGTCAGAATAGTATACTCGGGTGTTTAGTTTGGGTCCCGAGACAATTTTAGCCCTAACCGACGTCCCGAGAGGGTTTTATGATAAATTGTATTTTTGGGTTTAATTAATGGACGAAAATTGGGAGTTATTTTATTAGCCAAGGAAAGTCAATTAGGTTGAGAGACACAGAAAGTAAATATCGACCACAAAGGGTGTGAGGGAGAACCAATTTCCAATAGGGAAGGCCAAATTAACACTACCTTGTACAACCGTGACCACCAACGTGTAGATCGAGAAGAGAGGAACGCGTCTATACTAACGTCACCAAAGTATTAAGACCTTCGACTTAAGGAAGGTGTTTATTACTTTATTTCTTTTAGGAATAATCATAATCATGTTAGAGTAGGTGAGATGCATCATGATTTCCATGTTAATTGGGTGAAAATTTGAGGATTAAATGATGATTAAAGACTGGGTTAATTAGTTGTTAATATACCTTCATGTATGTAGAGGATTAATTACAGAATTGAACCATATATTGATGAACAAATCTGGGCTGATTAGGTTCTTTAATTGAAATTTTGGAAACTAGGGTTCATGCGAATTAATTTTGGGATTGTACATAATTACAATGATTAATTACGAATTAATGATCCTAGGATGTTAGGAATGATTTATAATATGTTATGTGTTTATGGGTATTGATGATGAGGCGTTGGGTGTTGAATCTTAGAGGTTTTTAGGTTAAAAATGGTAGAAAACTCTGAAATTTGGTGAAGAAGACGAAATAGTAGGTCTCGCACGAAGTCGCTCGAGTGACACGTGGCAGTTGTTCAAGCGACGTTGCTATCTCGTTCGAGCAACAGGGTGAATTTCTGGGAATTTTTCTTAGAGCCCAAATTTTGAGTTTACTGATTTATTGGTGTGAGAGAAACTGCCCGATAGTAAACTTAAACAAGCCAGAATTTCGGGAAAGTATGTGAGAATAAGTACTTTACTTATTTCGATATAGAGAGAATGTACCCTGAAGATTACAAGAGAGATAGTAATCTAAATATTTATACTATACGTAGTTTTGAGGTTAAAATACGTATGAGAAATATATATGTAGGTTGGTGAAATACCTATAAATTTTAATAGGATGTGTGTATGCCTATAATGTGATATAATTGTTAAGAGCACTAATGGGTGATAACCCGGGGGTGCAAGAATCTTACTATTAGGTGCACTAATGAGTGATAACTCGGGGGTGCAATGATTCTATCGTCAAGTGTACTAATGGGTGATAATCCGGGGGTACAAGAATATTATTATAAGTGTACTAATGGGTGATAACCCGGGGGTACAAGAGTAATGTTATAAGTGCACTAATGGGTGATAACTCGGGGGTGCAGTATTATTATGGTTAGGTGCGCTAATGGGTCTTAGCCCGGGAGTGCCATATTAGAATATATATATATATATATATATATATATATATATATATATATATATATATATATATATATATATATATATATATATATATATATAAAGTATATATACATAAACTTGTGATTCCTAATGTGTATGGTTAGTAGAGATGAAAATGTTGATATATAAAATAAACCTTAAAGAGTATAATAAATTTATTATGAGAACGAGAAAACATGTTAATTAGCTGTTCGACATAGGCTAATTTAAAAGTGTATTGTATGGGCGATACGGGTATACTACTAGTTGGTATAGATACTATCAGAATGACTTCAGACTAGTTAGACTGAGTGGTATAACTAGGGGAAAAATTAGATGTACGTTAGGGGTGCACAATAGATGATAGGTGAGAAGCTCATGTGAGAGTTCGATTACTAACTGCGTATAAGACTTATTTTAAGAATCAGTTTTAAATACTTGCTAATTCATTTTTAAACCTCGGGCCCTGACCCGTTTATTGCATCTCTTCTTTTTGCTATATATATATATATATATATATATATATATATATATATATATATATATATATATATATATATTACTAGGTGCTCAGCCGCAGGGGTACCAGAATTAGAGATTGGATTGTCAGATGTGCTACAACTATAATAGAGGCTATAGGTCCTTGGAATAGACGCATCTAACCTTTCCATTCAATTTTCTTTTAGACTTCCTATTTAGGGCATGTGCCAGCCGCTTTTAGTCTTTTATCAGAGATATTGTATTTAGTTTATTTTATGGTTTGAAGTTTTGAACTGGGAGGTTTTACCCTGTCTTATTTAATTCCGTATTTAATTCTTGTTCAGTACTTAATATATTCCTATGTATGGTGAATGGTTTATAATTTATACTTGGAATGTTTTAATTAAATGGTTTATAATTTAAGACTGGAGGAAAATGAATTTACTTGGTTTTATTAAAATTGGAAATGTTTTGACACCAAGCTTAATTTTATATTAGGTGATTAATATGTTAAAAAGGGTTTTCGACAGTGATGCTAAGAATGAACCCACCGAATATTCTATTTTAAATTGGTACAGGATTGATCACCCTTTATTTAATTGGGCGGGGTGTCACAAACAGATGTATGGTTTTCAAAAAATTGAAAAGACAACAAAAACTTAATTATGTCAATTTTAAATTGGCAAAATGGGGTAAGTAAATGTATGTTAACCATTATAAGAAGAAATATTAATGGACCTCGAACTGTTATAGACTTGTAGTATTACTCTCTACATAACCTTAGTCTCCTTGTGAAAATTTATGGCCTTGTATGTTGATGCCTAAGTATACACTTACCTTAAGGTTATCCAAACTTCAACTTACATAAAGCTCCTAAGGGGTGCACAACTTCATTTTTTCATTCTCCTTGGGCTGAAAAAGAACCCATTCTATAAAAAACCAAGACTAAAAAATAGAACTCATATCATTGATGTTATAGTACCGTACATTGGCACATACTATTTGAATACTCTTTGCATTCTCCATGACCCATATCATTGATGTTATGCTCCACACAACTGTAGGAAAAAGGGAGAAGCATGTTTATCATCTCCTCCAAAGAGCTCATTTCAATAATTGGAAAAGAAAAAAGGGCATAGCATCAGGTTTATGTATTAAGAAACATATATAAGCATACATAAAGGTCATACCCATTGCACTAGGTTCCCGCTTAACTATAGGTCTGGGAGAGACGGATGTCGGTTGTCCTCACCCCCATATATGGAGAGGCTGCTCCTATGCCTCAAAAATTGTAGCTTGGACGCGATCACTTACCATCGCACCAAAGTACATAATAACTATAAAATGTTCTCTTCTAAGGAGAGCTTGACAAGTATCAATACATTAATTCTATCATTTAATAATTTTTAAGATCCCTACAATGCTCTCTTATAAGGAGAGCTTGTCCATGTTCAATATGTTGATGCCATCATTTAATAATTTTAAGGTCTCTAAGAATTTCTATAAAAAAAAAGGTCGTACACAGTGAACAAGGCTCCTGCTTAACTTCAGGGTCTGGGAGAGGCAGTTACCCCCATATAAAACTCGAGACCAACCGCAGCTTGGGCCAGGGCACTTGCCATTGCACCACGGTACAACCTCTAATATATATACAAAATATGAAAGGAATTTGTGTCCCATCTAATACAAGTGTCAAATATCCAATGCCTTTATTCAATCATTTTTAGGAGATTTAATAACATTGCAGGCGCCAAAATAACATTGCATCATATAAAATATAAGTGCAAGTATAAAACAACGATGCTTAAGTAACATTGAAACGTATAAAATAACAATATCAAAATACCATTAGGGGCCTAAACCAAAAGTTTCAAAAATATGTCGTGCTCATTGACCAGGTCTTAGCGACAATAAACTAGAAGAAACATTATTATAATTAAAAATAAATAAACAACATCCGTGCATCACGCGGGCTGAAAAACTAGTATAATATAAAATTTTAGGACTCTTTGACTTAAATACCTCCATAATTGAGACAATTGACTTTAAGTACCTTTAAATAATTCCGTTTTGAGTTTGGTGCCTCAGCCATTTGTCCTCCGTTAGAATTAATGTTCAAATATCAAGCACGTGGACTCGCTAACGGCACTAGGCTGTAAAATAGCAATTTGGGGGGAAGAAGACTGTGAAACGGGAATAGGGAGTGAAGCTTTTGTTGTGTATATGTGGCACACTGGACACAATCATGGATACACATATTGACACTTGAACGTCACAATAACTCATTTCTATGGCGTACGGAAAAAATAGAATAAAATCCCGAAATGGTGCATGCCAATAAATACATGCCACAATCATTCAAAATAATAATTTGCCAATGGTAGTCATAATAAATCCAAGGATAAAAAAAATAAGTCGAAAAATAAATGAGTTGCGAACGTTTTAAGTCGATATACTCTATATATGTACCCAACATAAGGTGAAAAAATAAACGAGGTCTCACATACATTTCGAACAAAACAACTGAACCCAAAATGTTGAAATTTTCAAACATCCTTGATAAAAGGATTAAGCATGTGAAGGTATGTATTAATAAAAAGGAACAACTGTATGCTATAAATTTCAACATATAATCTGTTAAAATTAATATCCATAGCTAAAATCATAATGCCTTGAATTGGTTTCAAGGGTGGAAAATTCCAGTCATTCACTCCAGAATGACCTTCCTTTAGCCATATAATATCTTGTTTTACTGCCATGTTCTTGAAAACCAAATGGATTGAAATTATTAATTTGATAAAACCACATAGACGGAAAAGTTGAGTCATCATGTAAATCATTAAAAACAAATGAAGCACAAAAGAAGTTATTATAATAAAAGTAATATAATAACAATAGCATTATATCATAAACACACAAAACTTTCATTGAACTTAGAGAAAGGTACAAAAGAAAGTAAAAACAAAACAGTGGCCTAGCAGTCCACAAATACAACCAAACCTACATAAAACTCTATACAAGCTTAACAACAAATAAGAAAAAAGAAACCAAAAAGATTGCTGCATATGCTCACATACAATAGGCACATAACACGATTCTCCTCAAACGAATGATCCATTTTTAGTATACAGCGTGACTCCATCAAAGAGAAATCATGTGCAAAGAAATGTGCTCAAATTCTTTTGATGCCAATGCCCATAGAGATTAAACAAACTTAATTTTTTCCCAAATCCAGTCCTTGCCCTCTTCTCTTTCTTGAAAAATTCTGTTATTACGTTCAATCCATATATCTCAAAAAATTCAAACACAACACATCTCGAAAGGTACATCACCTTCGAAGGCTATCTCAAAACCTCATGTTCCCTAAGAACGATATCTATCGGAGATAAAGGCATTGCCCCGACTATGTTAAATTCTCTAAAAACCTAACAATGGAGAAAAATGTGATTATTGGTCTCCTTGTAACGAAGACCACCAATTTGAGGATAGTTTCAAAAAGGGTCTTCTCCTTTGATATAAGTCACATGTGTTGACTCTCTCATGATCCACGAACCATGCCAATGGCCACATTTTCCTAGAAGGATGAAAAGGAGTAAAATAATGGTTATCAGAAAGGATATCAAAGAAGTATTTACAAGGGAAGCCTTGTTTGTCCAACCTCATTTTAAGGATGAACATTTTCAATGAGTCCCAATAAATATATAAACTCCTCTTTCTCCAAATCGTTAAAATTTCTTTGGAATGATAAATTCCACAAAATCTACCATATTGAATTCACCAAAGCAATTGAATGATTCTTATTCAAAGAAAGATTGAATAATCGGGAAATCTATATTGAAAAGAAACTTCCCTATTCCAACAATCCTCCCAAAACCGAATGGACAATCCATCCCCAACTACCAATGAGAAGCATATAGAAAAGAGAACGATGCCTTGCAAAATGAACTTCGATGGACTTCTAAGGGAGCCTCTCTCCACCCTATTAGGATCCCAAAAATTTCTATGCAACCCGTATTTTTTTCCAAATGATTGTGTACCCAAGGGAATATACCTCTAAGGGAAACCTCCACAATAATTTTGCTAACACGACTTTTTTTCGGCCCTTTAAGTTCCCTATACCTAAGCCCCATCTATTTTTAGGTCAATCTACCCTCACCCCACCTTCCCACAAAAGATCTATAATTCTCTTCTACATTATATTTGCCACTTTTGTAGGTAATATTAAAATGGATAAGAAATAAGTGGAATTCTTTGTAAACCCTACGAGATTAGGGTGTGTGGTTACCCGGAATTTAGTATTGTAGGCCTGGACGAGTAGCCCAGCCCTAGCGGCCCAAAGTCCAGGCCCTTCATCTTTTGTATTGATTCGATTTCCCCACGACCCCATGAAGGGAAGTTATAGGGGAGCACGATCCCATGGAGGGAAGTTATAGGGAAGATGGCTAATAAGGAGGAACCCATCACCTCCACTAACTAACATACACATGTATAAATTAAACCCTAGGTCCTGGGCAAAGGACAAGTTGTATTCTCTGTACTCATTCTCCAGAATATTGAGAAATAATACTGACTGCACCACCGTGGACGTAGGTACATCTTTGCTGAACCACGTACATCCGTTGTTGTGTGATTGGAGTTTTATTTTCTTTGTTCTTTCTTGGTCATTACTTCTCTCATATTTATTTGTGTTGCACAATCATTGTCTCCACAATTGGCGCCGTCTGTGGGAAACGTTCATCTTTCCCTGAGAAGAGCCCACGCCAATAAAAGAATCTAAGATGTCTGGTCACAGCAGCAATGCTCCTCAAGCAGGAGATATTTAAGAGCCACCTGCTCCTTGTAGGATTCGGTCTGAAGTCCGACATTCAGATCGTGGGGCTCGCTTGGAAAGGCCAGCCTCAGAAGAAGGTCAAGGACCAGTAAGGTCCACGCAGATATCCAGATTGATTGATGCATACGAGGCAAGGCTCCATGAGCAGAGGGAGTCATCTCACAAATATGAGGCTGAGAATGCTCGCTTGAAAAGAAGACTGGAAAGACTGGAGAAGGAACTACGTCCTGATACCAGGAGACACCCCTATCGCACTCCTAGCCGTCAGGCGAGCAAATCTCGCAACCGAGGAAGGAGCCCTAGGCGGAAATATCAAGGGGTCGAAGGTGGCGACTCAGACGATGACCTCCGCGAACAACTAAGAAGAGCTCGCCGCTACCAGAGCCCTGCTCGCAGCGACGAAAACATACGGAACCTGGTCCGCAGAGAAATGGACCAACATCCAGCTCACCGCGGCACCAGGTCGACCAGAGAACTCGCCAGGAGAGCCCTCAAGACCCAGATGAAGTCACCCTTCAGGAGGGAAATTGAAGAGGAAGAGGCTCCCAAGAAATTTGCCATTCCAAGGTTCAAGATTTATGACGGGAAGACTGATCCCATTGATCATGTCAGGCAGTACCGGCAGGCCATGACCCTCTGGAATCATCGGGATGCACTGATGTGCCGTATTTTCCCCTCGAGCCTCCATGACGTGGCCCAGAAATGGTTCGAAAAACTCCCTCACCGATCCATCAGAAATTTTAAATCCCTGGCCGAGCTCTTTACGACCCGGTTCATCACCAGCAGCTTCCATTCCAAAAGGATGGATGCTCTATTAACAATGAAGAAAACGCCTCAAGAAACACTCCGAGACTATGCGAAGAGGTACTGGGAGTTATTCAACAAGATCGAGGACTGCGCGGAAGAGGTGGCAGTGGCTTCCTTCAAAATTTGTTCTACCTAGCTCTTCCCTCATTTACCAGTCCTTGACGAAGAAGGAAGCTATGACCATTGACGACCTGATGGCCCGGATTGAGAACTATGCAAAGGTGGAAGATGTCACCCGCCTTAATGTAGGAGAAAACGGTCGAGCCAAGCTCACTACCAAGGGAAGTGAGAAAGTTGAGAACCAGAAGAAAGGAGGAAAGAGTGGGGGCAAGAATGGCTCCAAAAACGGAGGGAACCCTGACGTAACAAAATCGTTCCAGGCAGTCAACACCGTCTTCAAAGAGCCAATTTACAAAATTCTCGCGAAGATCAAGGATGAGCCGTTCATCAAATGGCCCCGAAAAATGGGAGGAGACCCCTCGAAAAGAAACAATGCATTAAGATGCGCTTTCCACAAAGAGGGAGGGCATAAGACCGAGCACTGCAAGGCTCTTAAGTCCCACCTCGAGGAGTTGGCCCAGTCTGGACATTTGAATGACTTTGTGGAAAAGAAGGTAGAGAAAGTGGCTGCCCACAGAGAGGCGAAACCCGACAACGTGCTGGAGGATGATGCCGGACATGAATTCGCAGTAATCCACGGAGTATCTGATGTCAAGAAAATACAAGGGAACTCAGCTCGAATGGAGGTAAAGAAACTGACAGCGGTAATGCAAGCTTTTCAGATTGATCCAGCAAAATCACAGTCAGGAAAACGTCGGCGAGCAGAGGACATCAACTACAACAAGCATATTGTTTTCACGGATGAAGACCTAGTGGGAGTAAGGACCCCACATCATGATGCCTTGGTCATTACACTCAGGATAGCCAACTTTGACATCGACAGGCTGCTCGTCGATCAAGGAAGCTCATCCGAAGTAATGTACGTCGACCTGTTCAGGAAATTGAAGTTGAGCGTCGCCAACCTAAAGGGACCTACTGTCCCTCTGGTCGGCTTCGCTGGAAAAATGACCATGCCCCTGGGAAAAATAGTACTGCCAGTGCGCGCTGGAAATGTTTCCAAGATGATCGAGTTTTTGGTGGTCGATATTGATTCACCGTATCAGGCCATCCTCGGCAGGGGATGGCTTCATGCAATGAAGGCAGTCTCCTCGACCTACCATCAGAAGCTCAAATATTTTACCGAGCGAGGAGTAATGGAGATACACGGTGACCAGGCGATGGCAAGGAAGTGCTTCATAGCGGCCATCCGACCGAAGCCAGAGAAAAAAGCTGATCAACCCAGTGAGAAAGTGGAGGAAGGTGCAATTCCTTCCAAATAGCAATTAAAATACGGAAGGCCTGGAGTAGAAGAGACCAAGCTCCTCCCCTCCGAGCGTGTCGTCGAGGACCTGATAGAAGTGGCGGCTAGGGAAGGCGACAATAGCAGAGTCTTCCTGATCGGAGCGTCACTCACCAACCAAGAGCAAAAAGAGTTGTCAACCTTACTCAGAAGCAACATTGATGTTTTTGCTTGGGAACCTTATGAGCTGCCAGGAATCGATCCCAATATGGTCTGCCACCAGTTGCACGTCGATCCCACATTCAAGTCGATAACACAGAAGGCACGGCGAACTGCTCCCGAGAAGGCCAGAGCAATAGAAAAAGAAGTCGAAAAACTGCTGGATGCAGGATCCATACGGGAAGTGCAATTCCCCAAATGGTTATCCAACCCAGTGGTAGTTCCGAAAAGCAACGGAAAGTGGAGAGTTTGCATAGACTTCACGGACCTCAACAAAGCCTGACCCAAGGATAGCTTCCCTCTTCCAAAAATATACCAACTAGTAGACGCCATCGCAGCTCACGAACGAATGAGTTTCCTGGACGCGTACTCAGGGTATCACCAAATTCCCTTGTATGCCCCAGATCAGGACAAAATGGCGTTTATCATGATAGTCGGTTTATATTGTTACAAGGTCATGCCTTTTGGGCTCAAAAATGCAGGGGCAACCTATCAGCGACTAGTTACTAAAATGTTCAAGAATCAAAGGGGAGACACAATGGAGGTCTACATCGACGACATGCTCGTCAAGAGCAAGGAGAAGGAGAATCACCTCTCGGACCTGTCAAGTACCTTCGAAATCCTCAAGAAGTACCGAATGAAACTTAATGCGAGCAAGTGTTCCTTCGGTGTCCAGTCAGGGAAGTTTCTTGGGTATTTGGTCAGCAAGCGAGGCATAGAGGCTAATCCGGACCAGATTGATGCAATCAACAGAGTGCAACCTCCTCGCACAATCCGGGATGTACAGAAGCTCATTGGAATGCTCGCTGCTCTAAATCATTTCATTTATAAATCCTCCGAGAGATGCAAGCCTTTCTTCCAACTCTTAAAGGGCAGCAAAACAGTAGAGTGGAGCCCAGATTGCTCGTGAACATTGGACGAGCTCAAGTCCCACCTAAGCACTCCACCACTTCTTGTCATACCACAACAAATGGACTCTTTGTACCTCTACCTCTCTGTATCCAGTCATACTGTCAGCTCGGCGCTAATGTGCGAAGTTACTGGAATCCAACATCTCGTCTATTACGCGAGCAAAACCTTATTAGATGCCGAGCAGCGCTACCTACCATTGAAAAAGCTCGCATTCGCCCTAGTAATAGCCTCGAGAAAGCTGAAGCATTACTTCAAAGCTCATACGATCATCGTCCTTATATCACACCCCCTTAAGGCTGTCCTAAGGAAGGCAGATTTGTCAGGTAGACTGTCTAAATGGTCAGTCGAGCTCGGTTGGTTTGACATCCAATTTCAACCAAGGACAGCTATCAAGGGTCAAATCCTCTCTGATTTCATAGCTGAATTCACAGGCGAAGAACCCTCCAACCAGGCTAAGCCAACAGAGCAAAACAACCAAGCTACAGTGGAAAGCTGGAAACTATTCGTTGATGGAGCCTCCAACTCAAAGGGGGCAGGGGTAGGAATTGTTCTCATCACTCCAGAAAACACAGTCCTTGAGAAAGGAATCAGGCTGGGATTTGCAGCCTCCAACAATGAAGCAGAATACGAAGCCCTAATAGCAGGTCTCCAAAAAGCGCAAACTCTGGGAGCAAAGCGTTTGCAGGTATTCGGCGATTCGCAACTAGTTTCCAACCAGATAAGTGGAGACTATAACGCAAAGGATGAAAGAATGGCAACCTACCTCTCTTTGGTGAAAAACTTAATGACGAGATTTGAAGAGATCAACATCCAGCAGTTTCCCAGGGGGCAAAACAGCCACGCTGATGCATTAGCAGCCCTGAGTTCGGCAGTTGATTCTAACCTTAAAAGGGTTATCCCTATCGATTTCCTCAGTTGACCAAGCATTTACCCCAACTGCGAGCTGCCAAACACGGAACCAATACTCCAATTGGAATCATCCCCCAGCTGGATGGATCCCTTGAAGGACTATTTAAAGGACGGAACGCTTCCAGAGGATAAGAGAACTGCCCACCAGATAAGGGTTAAAGTTGCCCGCTTTCACTTATCCACAGGAGGCGACTTGTATAAAAGATCTTTCTCCGGTCCCTACCTCAGATGCGTCCACCCAGGCGATGTCAAGGCAGTGTTTCACGAGCTTCATGAAGGAATCTGTGGAAGTCATGTCGGAGGAAGGTCTCTAGCCTTCCGAGCAATGAAGGAAGGCTATTGGTGGCCATACATGCAAAAGGACTCCGCAGTATATGTCTGCAAATGCCTGAAATGCCAACTTCACGCTCCTATGGTCCACCAGCCCGCCAGCGAATTAAAATCCCTGACTAGCCCCTGGCCTTTCGCCCAATGGGGAATGGACATCGTGGGACCACTGCCCACCGCTGCCGGCAATCGCAAATACCTGTTGGTTGCAACTGACTACTTTACCATGTTGATCGAGGCAGAACCACTGGCGAACATCCGAGATGCTGACATGATAAGGTTTGTATGGAGGAATATAATCACTTGATTCGGAATCCCCAGAACCATCATCACTGATAATGGAACACAGTTCGAGAGTGGCCCTTTTCAGGACTTCTGTAATGAACACGGGATCAGGCACCACTTCAGCTCGGTGGCCTACCCTCAAAGCAACGGACAACCTGAAGCTTCCAACAAAACAGTGATCGCTGGATTGAAGAAGCGGTTAGAGCGAGCCAAAGGCGCATGGGCAACCGAGATACCGCATATCCTATGGGCATACAGAACGACTCCTAGACGAGCAACATGAGAAACGCCATTCTCACTAACATATGGTATGGAGGCAATCATCCCACTAGAAGAGGGATTTCCAACAATGAGATCCGACCTTGTGGAACAAGGCCAGAACTATGAGGCTTTACTCGCTGAACTCGACCTGGCCGACGAGCGCAGGGAACTTGCCCTAGTGAAACTAGCGAGCTATCAGGAACAGCTCGCGAAGCACTACAGCAAAAGGGTCAACCCGAGGAGATTCAAAGTTGGGGACTATGTTCTAAGAAAGGTCCTAGGCAACACAGTGAAGCCATCAGACGGTAAGCTGGGCCCAAACTGGGAAGGACCTTATAAGATAATTATAGACGACCTGCAAGGTGCCTATCATTTGGAAACAATGGAGGGCAGGGAGATACCACGAGCATGGAACGCAGCTAATCTCAAGAAATTCTATTTTTAGGAATTCTATTATTAAATCTTTTATTGTATTCGTTATGTGAAAGGACAGTTCATTTCCCATTTCACTAATGAAAATCTCTCAGTTGATCAGTCCCTAATTAGTAACATTACACATCCCTTCCAAATCACAGGCATAATGTTCGACATAGCAGGGGAACACCCCTCCTCAGGTCATCGTCATGAAGCACGACATACCTCTTAGCATTGACCCTGGCAATATATGAAGCCCTACAGAGTATTCTTAGGCATCAAACCTACTTTGGTTAAACAAAATCCTGATCGGATGAAGACATCCAATACCAGGTGTGTCCTCGCCAATTGCCCTACTTAGGCCTAAGGGAGTGTGACGACACAACCTAAAAGGTAAAGTGAGGGCACAATGGTATTCTTGCATTATACTGGACTGGGTGGACACTCGCATGACAAAATAAAAATAATTATGAAGCAGCGAAAATATAAAAAGATTGGATAAACACGTTTAGTCGGAAAAATTACCCACAACGCGAACTTTTCATTAATCATTTATATTTACAAACAATGATAATACATGTTTAGTCGGCGAAGCTCGCCCAAAGCATTTACATTATCAAAAAGAAAAAGAATAACAAAATATCAAGGAGGTGGAAGCCTCCGAGCAAGATAATCAGCAACTTTAGCTCTCCTTCCATCATCAGGAGCGGGGGCTAGCTCTTCCACGACCTCATTTGCGTCCAACTCCAATAGTTGTCGGGGAATAGCATCAATGGGGATCCATCGATCATCCCTCCTGAATGGATTGGGCATCATAGTGGAGGAAGACATCTCGTGTCGATACCATAACACCGAGTTCCTCGGGACCTGCTGCTCTCTCAGGGCCCTCAACCACCCTCTGATGAAAGAATGTTCTTCGAACTCCGATAGTCTCGTGGGAGCATCCAGCCAGCCCTTATCGTAGCCATCAGACCACACTTGGCGAGGGCCCTTCTTGAATAAATGCCGCAATCGGGAAACATCCCTCTGGAGCCCAGCAGCAATTACATAAGCTCGTCGAATATCGTCGCGCAGCTCCCCAATCTCCCGCTGTTCGACGGCGTCCCTGTTCCTACCCCTGGCACTCCTGCCATCACGCGGGAGGGGAGGCCGAGCAGCACGCGACGAAGAAGAGCCTTGCAGCACTATTGGAACGGTGCTCGGCGAATGCTCCTTAAGCTTCGAGACCTCCTGCCTCAGTTCTTCGTTCTCCTGCTGCAGGAACTCCCCAACTTGATTAATCTCGGTGGCCTCCAGTAACTTTGCTCTCAGTGCACTAACTTCTTCTTGTACTGAGGCACCGATTTCTTCCATTTCCTGGAGCCTATCCTTCAGCTTAGCCACCAGCTCGGATTGCTCCTTATATTTTTTATTCCTAGACCTAAGTGACTTACAAAGTCTAACAAAGGCCTGGCGAACAGCAGGGCTTGCATTAGGACCAAGAGTCCTACCCAATTGGGAGGTAGCGGGAATATAGTCATCAACATCAACCAACTACAAGTAAAAGAAAGAGATCAGCATAAACAAAAATGAAGTCTTTTCATTAATAAGGAACGATGCTACATCAGATTGAAAAAGAAAAAATTACAAAGCAGCCCTATTAATTAGCAACCTCGGGTGGCCCAGAGGTGGATGGTCCCTTGTCCTTATCAGCATCAGCAGGGGCATTACCCTCTGCAGGGGTGTCCTCTGTCCTCTCAACCAAAGGAGTGTCAGCAGGAGTCGCCTGAGAGACAGGATCAGTGCCTTCAGCAGTTGGGGGAGGGTCCTCATCTACGATTGGCCTCGGCCCTGGATCGTGCTCGTCAAAGAGTGGGGATGCAACGTCCACCCCAGAAGCCACGAGAGCCTTATTCCAATAAACCTTCAAAATCTAATCATATCACACAGTAAGCGAAGCGGCTGCCGCCAGAAATCGACTCTATAGCTCCCGAGGAATTGCAACACGGCTATTATGGCTAATCATTTAAATTTGTTAGGCCCACATGCATGGCACAACAAATTTAGGGGTAATTGTGGGTACCCGGAATTTAGTATTGTAGGCCTGGACGAGTAGCCCAGCCCTAGTGGCCCAAAGTCCAGGCCCCTCATCTTTTGTATTGATCCGATTTCCCCACGACCCCATGAAGGGAAGTTATAGGGGAGCAGGATCCCATGGAGGGAAGTTATAGGGAAGATGGCTAATAAGGAGGAACCCATCATCTCCACTAACTAACATACACATGTATAAATTAAACCCTAGGTCCTGGGCAGAGGACAAGTTGTATTCTCTGTACTCATTCTCCAGAATATTGAGAAATAATACTGACTGCGCCACCGTGGACGTAGGCACATCTTTGCTGTGTGATTGGCGTTCTATTTTCTTTGTTCTTTCTTGGTCATTACTTCTCTCATATTTATTTGTGTTGCACAATCATTGTCTCCACAGGGTGCTACCTCCTTTTCCATCCATATAACCTTTTCCATCCATATTCATCTGGATAAAAGAGAATGAAAAACTCTTTTCTTTATTCTTTCTTTGAAAAGTTTCTTGAACTTCTCTATCCTTTTATCCACCTATAGATAATGTAATATTCCCCCTTTGGATCCCATAAATTTCCAAAAAAATACACTATATAAGATTTTCCAAAAAAATCCACAATCAAGGATCTGTTTAAAAATGGGATCTTCCTACCAGTGGTCCATGCTACATATTGTGCAAGATTTTCTAAAACGATCGACAATCAAGAAACGTTTTGACAAATGTTTTACGACACGATTTTTTTTGGTAAAATCATGTTATAGATGGATTGATGAGACATTAGCTCTAAAAAGTTTCTAATTAGAAAGATTGAAAGGAAGTCCTTCATTAGTGTCCCAACCACTCTTAAAAGCCACTTTCTTAGTGGACAAAAATCCCTTAAAGACCTCCACCCAACTTTCCAATCTTCTCAAAAGTATCCAAATTCTAAAGATTGGACACATTATCACTTAACAATTTATTAAATGACTTCTAAATACTTTTCCACGAATCATAAATAACATCTCCCACACGCACTACAACAGTCTTCGAATTATTACGGATCACTCAATATATTATTGTAAAAGAAGAAATTGGCCTCTTATCAAATTTACCTCTACCACCAAAAACATCAGCATAATAAACTTCCATGTTCACCCTTGTTTTACCAACAAAACCTCTCATCTTACTTAACACCAAGTGTATTTTTACTACCTGCAAATATAAATTGAAAAATTAACACAACATATGCATACAACCTTTTAGCATTCACACCAAAAGGGATAAACATATTGTTCTTTCTTCCATCATTCTTATTTATATTCTCAAAGAACATTCTTTGTTCATTCCTCCTTTTAAGGCAAGAAAAAAATCCATTTCCTTGATATTACTTTAAGAATGACTCATCAAGTCTGTTTTTAACAGCTTCTTGCAGTTTCTCATAGAACCAATAAAGAAAACCTAGGTCAAGACTAAAACTCTAAAGGAAAAACATTGTGTTCAACTTCACTTTAAAAGCACGACAGTTGTACTGTATCAACTATAAGGCGGACATGAGTTGTTCAAATTTTTTACACCAGTTGTTCAAGCTACTATGGGTGGTTTTTTTTTTTTTTTTGGTGTGTGTGGGGGGGTTACTCATTTGACAAGTTAATACTAACTATAATCAACAACCACAATTGGAGAGGCCATGTGGTATAATTATTCCTTAAACCAATAATGTCCTCCTAAAGAAGAGTTAATAATAACATGGTTATCAATACACTCAGAATTTTATGTCACATCATGCCCACATTGTTATACCAACATATTACGTAACTTCCAACATTTTTCAAGTGAATTTCAGAACAATCGTTGACACCACTTCAAGGTATACCATATGATGTTCAAAGTGTTAGCGGTTAGATTTATTCAAGCTATTATTATATGTTTCTTGTCGTTTAGCATTTGAAGATTAAATACTATTAGAAGTAAACTTAAGCAAACTTATGCATCAATCAACAAAAATAATTGGACCCTACATCACCAATACTTAAACCAGTAATATCCTCCTAATTAAGAATTAGAAATAGTATGGTTTCCAGTAACAATAGCCAAATAAAATGAGAACATCATTTACCAAAACACTTGATAATTCTGTAAGTCTAGCTGTCCACCTTGGTATTATATGCCAACTCAGTACTTTTCTGATGATAGCAGTAAATACATAAGTTTGAGGTATCAATTAAATAAAACACAATAACACAACCTATTATTATGGACCCAATACCTCTCAATGAGCAAAAATAGTGTCATTGTGTCTAGGCGGTCTATCAGGAATTGATCATGGCTTAAACTTTGAAGCCTCGTGTCTTGCCAGTTTTGGAGGCACATGACTGTTACTCGCATCTGCTTGAGATCATAAAAGACATCAGTATCATGCAAGGTCAAAAATGTTGTAGCCACACCCATCTTCCCTGCACGACCCGTTCGTCCAATTCGATGAGTGTAAATTTCAATATTCCCAGGCATATCATAATTTATGACATGTGCAACATCCGGTATATCAATCCCACGTCCAGCTGCATCGGTAGAAACCAACACATTATACCTCTTTGCCCTAAACCAGTGAAGACTAACTTCTCTTTGCTCCTGCGACTTCCCACCATGCAAAGTTATCACACGATAGCCTGACTTATCCAAACCCTTAGCAAGCCCATTGGCAGCCTTCTTAGTATTTATAAAGACAATCGCTGTCTTATCACCTAACTCATCGAACAATTTTTACAGCCAATGCATTTTCTCCGATTCCTTCATCATAACCACATTTTGCGTAATTAAATCCGGCGCCTTCCCCGCCGTCCTAATAGTCACTACAACCGGATTCCTCCAATACTTCCTTGCAAGACTCTCCACAACCGGTCGCATTGTGGCACTAAATAAATATGTCATCCGATAAATCCTCTTCTCATCAAGCTCTTCATCCTCATTCTCCGGCTTAAAATTACTACTAGGCATCGCGTCCATTACCCCCACAACTTGCGGCTCAAAACCCATATCAATCATTCGATACGCCTCGTCAATAACCACATAATTAAACTGATTCAAAACCGCGTAACGCCTCTCCAAACAATCAATCAACCTCCCTGTGTCGCAATCACAACCTCACACCCTTGCCTAATCTTAAACCCCTGCTCCTCAATCGACTGCCCACCCACAATCGAAACCACCTTAATCCCTAGATAATGCGCAAATTTCACCGTTTCGTCCTCAATCTGCTATGCCAACTCCCTCGTCGGCTCCATCACAACAGCGTAAGGCCCCTCCGCCTCATTTTCCTCACTCATAGGAGGCAACCTAGTTATATACGTCAACATAGGCAACACAAACGCAATAGTTTTCCCCAAACCCGTCTCAACAACACCAATAACATCCCTTTGTTGTAACCCCAAAGGAATATCAACCATTTAAATAGGGGAAGGGGTTTTATACCCAGCTCTGTCCACAGCCTTTAGGAGCTCAGAACTTAATTTACTCTCAACCCAACTCCTCATTGGCCTAGGAAACCTAGAGCCTTTATAAAAAATATTAAAATCTTCTCTAAAAATCCTCCAATCTCATTTTGTCATATCTTCTAGTTTCTTATCAGACCAATGACTATCAACCCTCATATCAAATGTATCATAGATATCAGCATTCTTTTCTTTAACTCTTTGAGCTTCTTTTTCTTCTGGGTTTTCTTCAATTCCGTCTTTTTTTCTAATCTCATCTCTCAACTCCTTTTCTGTTTTGGCTGCCAACTTTTTTTGTTCTCTACGGTCCATGCCAGCACGAAAACCACGGTCGAATAAGAGATGGGCCTCGTGCGGATTTTGTTAAAGGGAATTCATGTCACGAGAAGTATCTTCTGTGTTTTCCCAATCGAATGAGAAACGAAATTTTTGCTAGGTTTGATAACACATTTTTTGGGATTTTTTGGAATGAAGGTATTGTTCTTTTATGGCCTCGAGTTCTTTTTCGCATTCTCGTTCTGCTAGTTTTTCTAATCTGTCTTTTTCTCTTGCTTTGTGTTCTTATTCTCTCTCTATCTCTGGTGCGATGCTCATAATCACGATAGTCTCTTTCTCTCTCTCTTTCTTTATCTCTTTCTCTTTCTCTTTCTCGATCGTAATCACGGGAAGAGCGGTGGTGGTTTTTGGTTTCGGAAGGATCAGAATGAAGTTTTGAGGAGGAGTTTGAAGAGTTTGGGAGGAGTTGTTGGGAGTGGAGTTTTTATTGGGTGATTTGTTCTTGGCGACGTTAAAGGACTAATTTTTCGCGTACAGCTTTAGGGAGGAAGACAGGTTTTTTGGTGTCAAGTTTCGAGGTGATGTCATTTGTGGCTCGTTTCATTTTGTCGTCGACGTTGGGAATTGGATGTGGGAATTTAGTGATAGCCTGAGGTTGTAAGGGATAGCTTGGTGGATTACAGGAGGGAAAATAGTATACCGCTCAACAGTGGGGACCGGTCGTAACTATCAAACCTGCAAACTAAAACATAAGTAAAATCATGAATAGCAAATTCAAACCAATTGACAATCATGTATAAAGTAAGAGCATATGAAAATGTAAACCAATACCAAACAGAAATAATATCAATGGAATTATATTGATAGAAATAATATTATTGTCATTTGAATACTTAAGCAAGTTGCTATACTGAGTTGATTCATTAAAACTGATTAGAGACTCATATGGACCAAACACGAAGTGCATCCAATCACAGAAACCTTAAACGGGTAATTAGGCATACTTTATTGGCATGATTGAAAGTGCAGGGAGAAAGAAAGGAAGGACCGAGATGCTTGATTCTATGAAGTGGCTTCATATTTTTTGAATAAAAATAGTTTTTCAGCAGTAAAAAACTCAAACGTGTGTAAATAGTGGAGAAGTACACATAGACACACAATTACAAGTTTCGAGATCAAATTAATGCAGAACGCAATGAGAGCGATTTGGAGAGTGATTTGGAATTGTATATGAGACAGAAGGTTAGTAATAATATGACGTTTAAGCGAAGGGCTGTATTTGAGTTCTAAAGGTAGTCATATAGGTCTACAAATTGAAAATGTCAAAAACCAATTAATAGCAATTTATTACTGTAAGTAAACAAAAGAATGGGATGAGGGATGATAAAACAATAACAATGATTCTTATATTTTTGCAACGCGACATGATTATGGACAAAAACTTTTAGGGTGTGCTTGGAAGCCTCAATTCGAATTCCATTATTTGGTTCGAAGAGTTTAGAATTGTCATGGGATTCTAATTATAAGAATTCCAATTTCATAAATTGAATTCCAACATAAAAGTAGATATTTACAAAATCATATCTTTATGGAATTGATTACGCAGACAAATCCACACAAACACACTGCACAATTCACAAACACGCACTGCATATATACAGTTTCACACACGCATACATAGTTTCACATAAACATTGTGCATAGAGTTTTGCAAGAGCGCGCGTACATTGCTCATAGCATTTCACGCGCAAGCAAGCGCACATAGCACATATAGTTTCACGCGCACACTGCACATAGCGCGTATAGTTTCACATGAACAAGCACACTGCATACATAAACACACAATTTCGCACATGGAGTACACACACAATATTATGGGAAATGCTTTGTGTCCCAAACAACTCCCCAAAATCCTCCCCCAAATAGCATTAAGTGTTGTACCTTGCGGTAGGGGTCCCGCCAGGGCACAACTCATTAATGCTATTTGGGGAAGATTTGGGCATTTATTTGGTACCCATAGGATCACTCATATATACAAACACCATACAGTACAAACACACACTTTACACACAATTTTTTCACATACCCACACACTTTCACTCACACGTGACACATAAGAGTTTCACTTGCGACACATACATTGCCCAAAGAGTTTTATGCACACTGATTCACACATTTCACATGCACACAATGGACACTCATCGCGCGCACACAATTTCACACACAGTACACATAATATTACACGAACACGCATACACAGTTTCACTCACACACAACGTGTAAGAGTTCAACGCACGCGCCCACACACGTATTGTGCATAGAGTTTCAGGCACACTGTTTCACACAATGCACATGCACACAGCACAGAGTTTCACACACATAATTTCAAACACAGTTTCAACAACAGGCACGCAATGTGCACAGACAATATTGCACAAAAACTACACACAGTTCCACACACACACCGTTTCACTCGCACATAGCGCATAAGAGTTTCACGCGCGTGGGCACACACAAAGGCATGGAGTTTAATACACAGACAATTTCACACAATACTACACAAATATGAATTCAGAATTCTAATAAATCCCAATTCTAGACATCCAAACATACCCTTATCAAATCTCCCCAAAAATAAGTTAAAATCATTTTTAACAAATCCCCCAAACCACTAGAATTCTAATAACCTCTGTTGTTAGTATCGGGCGATTCACGATACGAATCACAAGATATGGTTCGATACAGCAAGAAAACGAGACGAATGACATGACTGTATCAAACAATCCCTCTGTATCACATGAATTGGCCGAGAATCGCGAGTCGATACGTGAACCGTATGACTCGCGATACGTAACAAACAGGTTTTTATCTTTTCTATCGGCAACTAGCTTTAAAAAAGTCAAAAAAACTTTTTTTTCTGGATGAAAATACATTTAATAATGTTTAAAGACTTTAAAACACATAAATGAGCAAACCCTAGGTATAAAAGGTCATTTTCTCACTTTTCTTGTGTTCCCCGCCATTAATATTCTGTCCACCATTAATAAACTCACTTTTCTTGTCTTTTTCTTCAACTTTTTGCCAAGAGTAGCTTCCATCCTTTGTTTTGGTACTTCAATAAGTAACCTAGTTTATTTATTTATTGTTTCTCATATATTTATTTATTGTTCCTCTTTATTTATTTATTTCTTGTTCCACCCTATTTAATATCCTTTTCTTCAAGTATATTTATATAGTTTTCCTCTTTATTTATTTAGGAAATGACTAAACAAAAGAGAAAAGTTATGGTTGACCCCACATGGGATTATTGTGAAAAAGGGAATGATAATAGATTGCATTTAAGATGTAATTTTTGTAAGGATGCAAAATGGGGTGGGATTTTTATAATGAAGCACCATCTTGCCAGTATGGGAAAAGATGCCAAAAAATGTATGAAATGTCCCGAAGATGTTAGAAAAAAATTTGCAAACATTTTAGGAGTAAATGAGGAGGAGTATAATGAAGAAGGGGTGCAACAAAATGAGGGCGAAGAAGAGGCATTTGAAGTTGAGAAATTTTTTTAAAAATCAAAGAAGGAAACTATGGATGCATATAGGTCACTAAAGGGAAGAAAAAATAAGGTTTTGTAAAACAAACAACTATAAATGCAATGTTTAAAAAGAGGGTTCATGTACATTTGTAGTTTTTTTTATGGAAATGGTATAGCTTTTAATGTAGTAAAAAGCCCGTTGTTTACAAAGATGGTAAAATCAAGTGGTGATTATGGAAAGGGGATAAAGCATTTGTCTTACCATGAGACAAGGGTTACTTACTTAAACAAGGAAGTTGAAAATGTTGAAGCAACTTTAGGAAAATATAAACAAGAATGGAAGAAGACGGGGTGCACTCTAATGTCGGATGGATGGACCAATGGGAAATCAAGGTCCTTAAATAATTTCCTTGTGAATATCACTCATAGAATATTTTTTTCTCACTTGAATACTTCCTCCTTTGTAAAGGATGCCAACAAACTAAGTGAACTACTTGATTCAATTGTTGAGGAGATAGGGGAAGGGAATGTGGTCCAAGTAATTATCGATAATGCGTCAGCTTATGTTTTAGCTGGAGAAAAGTTGGAAAATAAAAGAAAAAATTTATTTGGGTCTCCTTGTTTTGTTCACCTTATTGATTTAATGCTAAGTGATATAGGTGATCCACTAATTTTTCATGACACCATTAAAAATTAAAGGAGGTAACCGTTTACATATACCGACATTCTTGGTTTCTTAATTTCTTTCAAAAATTCACAAAAAAGAAAGAACTCATAAGGGAGGGAGTTACAAGATTAGCTACATCTTTCTCGACTTTAAAGAGATTCCAAGAGAAGAAGATTCCTCTTAGGCCCATGTTTGCATCGGAGGAGTGCGACATGGCACCATATGCACATAAGTTTGATGCCAAGTATGTTGAAAACATAATTTTAGGTGATAGTAAATTTTGGAAGGCAATCAAATATTGCTTGAAATGTGTTATCCCCCTCACTAAGGTTTTAAGGCTTGCAGATGGTGATTTGAAATGACAATGGGGTACATTTATGAAGCTATGGATAGGGCCAAGAAGGCAATAGCAAAAAATTTCAACCATAAAGAGGCAAGGTACCGAAGAATATGGATAATTATTGATACAAGATGGGACATGCAACTCCATCAACCACTTCACATGGAGTGTCACTTTCTCCACCCAAGGTAACTTTTTATCATAAATTGTATTTGTATACTATGTTTATTTATTGTATAATTTTTCTAACATAATGCATATGCATGTGTATACTTTTTTAGATTCCAATATAGTGAGGGGTTCAATGCAGATAGGGAAGTCAAGGGATGGTTGTACAAAACCATTGAGAAAATGTATCCAGATGTTGAAAGCAAAATTGCAATTGCTGAACAAATTGAGAAATTTCGTCAGGCGGAAGGGCTATTTGAAGAGAGCATGGCCGTCTTGACAAGAGATAAGACACAACCAGGTAATTAGTTGTTTTTTTGCCGCATTTTGGCCCTGTTTTGACCTATATTTATTGTTGTATTTGGGCAGCAATATGCCCTTGTTTTGGGCAGAAATAAGCCCATGTTTTGTCCAGCAATATGCCCCAATTTTGGGCAGAAATAAGCCCCCGTTGTGGACAGAAATATGCCCCTGTTTTGGGCAGAAAATAAATTTCTTTTTACCCCTGTTTTGGCCTATTTATGTTGCTATTTTTTGGCCTCTTATTTATGTTTATGTTTTCATTTTTTAACCTATTTATTCTAGGCATATGGTGGGAAAATTACGGAGAAGAGTGTAAGGAACTCCCAACAGTTGGCAATAAGAGTGCTGAGCCTCATTTGTAGTGCCACGGGATGTGAGCGAAATTAGAGCACGCTTGACCATGTGCACTCAAAGAAATGAAATCGTTTGGAGCAACAAAGATTGAATGCTCTTGTCATTGTCTATGACACCCCGACTAATTAAATACCGGGTAGCTACTCCTTTATTAAATTAATTCAAAATGCCAAGTTGGCTCAGTTAATAGCATCATTGTCGAAAACATTTTATTATTAGTAACCACCTAGTATTTAAAAAGTAAGTTGCCAATTTTAATTAAAGTCTGATTAACATGCAACAAGTGTAATGAAGAAATAAGTAACACCATTCACCATACTGAAATAAAACGAATAACCATCACATAAGGTAAATAAAGTCTGGAGGAAAACTCCTCGCTACAATCCCATGCTGAAATAAATAACCGAATACTGAAACAATACATGCTAAAGTATGAAAACTAAAATGTAAAAGATGTAACTCTAATAGAAATGGGCAACATGCCCTACAACTGATAGATAGTGACTCTGGAATCCAAAAGATAGAAGCGTCTACAAGCAAATCCCTGTAGCTTCCACAAACAGCTACAGCTCGTCACCTGAATGAGAATCCTATGCTTGGTGTCCTTGTGGCTGGGCACCTAAAATGGTTTTACAAAGAAAAAGAGATTTGAAAAGCAAACAGGTCAGAGCCCGAATGTGGAGTTATATTTTAAAAACCTGCAAGTGCTTTAAAAACATTTAAAACATTAAATGCAAAGTACATGTTAGGACGTGCACTCACATGATCTTCTCACCTCTCGTCTAACTGTGCACTCCTAACGTAAGTACCCATCTAAATGCACTAACACCTAGCTACGTGACATCATCTCTAGCTAGACTATCATAGGTCCTACCCATATTACTCGGTTCTATTAACATTATAACGCTCGTAATTACGTAGGGGTTTAACGTAAACTCAGATGCTCAAAAGCAATATATATATCACTATCAGTTAACTCGCTATATTTCTCGAAATAATATTGTAATTATATTCACAACAATAACATGAAGGTTCTCATTAATAAGTGTATATTAATCACAACATAAATATACGATATAAGCACCCCGAGAACTAAGCTGTGGTGCACACATACTCTGCTATCCATCCCGGTACATCACGTACATAAGGATCACATATTCCGAATCTCTCAGGAATAGTTCAGATAACACAAATCACAAATAGTGGAGGCGAACACAGTCACATCACATGGGTCACGTACATACCTACGCTCCCACGATCAGCGGACTTATTAACATCCCAATAAGTCTTTCTCTGACCTATGTTCATCGAGGTAACCAGTCTAAATCCGGGCAACACAAGGATTAGAGGGCCCTAAGCGAACGCAAACCTCCCGTGATAGCAAGTATGGTAGGTATGTCATACATACAATTCATATACCAATACTAAGTAAACACTCGTCTTAGTAATACCGTAGTTTAATCGTAGTACATATCGCTTTCTCGTACTAACTTATAATATCTACACTTATATTATTCCGGTTTATCATCATACGCGCCATAATCGATTCTCACGTCGTAGTAGACACTCACGTCTCAACCCAAACGGTTCATTTAATATAACTCGCGTATATGGTTTACTCCTCTTAATAACCCAAAAGTCCCAAATCTATCCTTACATCATCAAAGGACGGTCATCTATATCCTCGAACAAGTTTACGGGACTCCAAAAATCAAAACAGTCCAAAAAGGACCAAACTGTCAACTCGTTAGAAGTCTCGTTCGAACGAGACTGTTCGAACGAGGTTCCTCTGTCAACTCGTTAGAAGTCTCGTTCGAACGAGGCTGTTCGAACGAGATTCTAGTTCGTTCAAATGAACTGTACCTTCTAACGATATCTCGTTCGAATGAGATATCGAACGAAATCCCTTTTCGTTAGCAGCGACTGGTCAACTTGTTAGAAGCTCGTTCGAACGAGTTCGTTCGAACGACCTGGGGATTGCTTCTAACGACTGACCAGTTTCGGCCCAGATTTTTCCCCAATTCGTTTTCATCCATTTTTATCACTTCTAATCTCTTCCAAAGTTCATCCTAACAACGTTTTACGGTCTCTAATTCATCCTAAACATAATCAAGTCATCTCCTAACATGTTTTCAAGGATTAAATCTCTTTAACATCAATCAAAATATAAATCTCTACACTTTTTCCCCAATTATTTCAAGAACATGAACCCTAACTTTTGAATCATGAATTAACTCACTATAAATCCATTTTAATTCCTTCCTATCACAGATATCATGAGAATAATTATCTACCTATCATTCTACATGCAATTCTCCTCAATATTTTCAAGTTCTAAGCTCCAAGCTACATGGGTTTTCATTATCTCTCAAGAACAGTTATAATTCATCAATTTTCTAACATGGAAGAAACATTCTACGAATTTAAATATGATTAAAACACTTGCCTTGGTTCGATTTCTGATTTTGGTGTAGGTTTGGTAGAACTTTTCTGTAGAATTTCTTCTCTCCAAGCTTCCTCTCCAATGGTGGCTTAAGGTGGCTAGGGTTTTGATTTGGGAACTTAGAAAACTCTTCTAATAACCTACGTAGCCTTCTATGTTAATATGGGTTGGTTAATGGATTTAGTGGGTTTAATCCACATCAGATTTACATCTCTAATTTTCGTCACTTTTAATTCCTCAAAATGTAAAATTACCAAAATACCCTTTAAGTTGCCGGTATGGCCTAAAAATACCCCGGGACCCAAACTACACCCCCGGCTAGTGTTTTTTGACTATCTCGACCCTTCCGGACGCGTTGGCGCACTCAAAACGACCATACGGATTATATATTTTAAATTTACTTTTATAATCAAAATATTACACCGTGACGCGGCGGTCCCACGCGTCTCAATAAAATTTCTAAAATGCCGTATATAAATCTCATGACAAATTTCATAATTCCAAATACATATGTCAAAACATGTATGCACATAATCAAATACCAACTCGCATCTCGTTAGTATTTATAACCCGGATTAATTTCCAATTAATACGCATTTAATTAATTAATCCCAAAAATAAATATAGTCAAAAGTACGAG
Organism: Sambucus nigra; assembly: GCA_949130495.1. NCBI lineage: Eukaryota > Viridiplantae > Streptophyta > Magnoliopsida > Dipsacales > Adoxaceae > Sambucus > Sambucus nigra. Next base: position 1,320,212 of record OX422209.1, read on the forward strand.
GTATTACATTGTCAAGTACAACATTCAACTCGAGATGAGACTATTGAAGCAACAACAAAGGGGTGAGACATATAATCTAATTTGTCTATCGGATATGGATTCCGATGATGAATGGATAACCGAGAAGGTAGGTCCATGTCTTCTCGAAGACCACTCGTGGATGGATGTGCGTGAATGCTTCCAAAAGGAAGGAGGAAGTAGTAACAAACGAAAGCGAGGTATGGTTTTTTTAGTATATTTATCTTGGAACTATTAACAAAAGTAACTAGTAATAAGCTACATCAAGATGAATCAATTAATGTATATTTTTGCATGTTTTTTTCATATAGGAGCAAGGAACTTGAATGTTAGGAGGAAAGGGAAATCGATTCGTGTTGATGAGGATGATATTGAAGTTATTGACGATGACGAAGAGGATGAGGAAGAGGAGGAGAACCAAAGATAAGAGGAGAGAATATTTGTACAAGATGATGATGAAGACGATGATGATGATAATGAACTAAACATTGATGATGATGATGAGTAGGACTAGGATTTAGTAATAATTAGAGGAGTGATGAAGATGATGACTTTATTGGATATATTTTGAATTTTGGTTATTATTTTTTGGATACTATTAAGATATCATCATCATAGTTGAGGATGACACCATGACGATACCTTAATAGTTACTTAGTATATCTCTAAATATGGCTTGTGGATTCTCTTTTTGATATGACTTGCGGAGAAATTATAAGTTTGAATCATATTATGTTATATAATAGATTGTAAAGTGTTCTCTATATTTTTATTTATATTTTATAATTTTATTTATTTTTTGTGCCGTATCACAATACGATTCACGATACACAGGGTTTTCGACACACGATACGTATCACGATTCAACAACTATGCTAATAACCCCTTAACATCACAATAAAAATACATGAAGTAAGAAAGAACAAAATTCTCAGAAAAAATGATTGCTAATTATAAAAAACATAAGCATCCAGAACAATAAAATATTTATACTCACAACAAATACAAAATGAAATATCAAGAAACAGGAATATAAAACCCTAACCTTGTATCAGCTACACTATCGTCTATGAGGGATACGAAGTAAAAAAAGAAAAAAGAAAATAATAAAATGGGTTCTACTAGAAAGACCCAAAACCCGTCTCTTTAGTGTGTGTGTGTTTGTTTAGGAAAACACTATACACAATTTTTTTCACATACTCACACATGGCACGCATAAGAGTTTCACGCGCGCCACATACACTTCCCATAGAGTTTTAAGCACACTGCTTCACACATTTCACATGCACGTAGTGGACACTGCACACACACACACATAGCACACAAAAAATCACACAATTTCACACATAGTTTCAACAACCCACACAGTACACAATATTACACGCGCGCGGTTCCACTCACATATAAAGCATAAGAGTTCAACGCGCACGCGCGCGCGTACTGCGCATAGATTTTTATGCATGCTGTTTCACGCAATGCGCACACACACGGCACAGAGTTTCACACACATAATTTCAAACACAGTGCACACTCACATGCGCGCGCACACACAATTTCGCACACTTTCAACAACACACATAATATTACACAAAAACTACACACAGTTCTACACACACCATTTCGCTCGCACATAGCACATAAGAGTTTCACGTGCGCGTGCACACACAAAGGCACGGAGTTTAATATACACACACAATTTCACACTAAATATTACACAAACCTTAATTCAATATTCTAATAAATCCCAATTCTAGACATCCAAACATACCCTTATCAAATCTCCCCAAAATAAGTTAAAATAATTTTTTAAAAAATACCAAAAAACACTAGATTTCTAATAACCCTTTAACATTATAATAAACATACATGGTGTAACTAAGAAAGAACAAAATTTTATTTCGGAAAAATTGATTGTTAATTCTGAAAAACATAAACATATACATACCCAGAACAATAAAAGATTTATAATCACAAAAAATTCAAAAATGAAATATCAATAAACAAGGATATAAAACCCTAACCTTGTATCCGCAACACTGCCATCTATGAGGGATAAGAAGCATAAAAAAAATATATAATATGGGTTCTTTTAGAAAAGACCCAAAACCTCTCTCTTTAGTGTGTGCTTGTTTTGGAAAACGTTTTTTTGGGAAATTAGGTAAATTACATCAAACTCTCCTGAACTATAGTGATTTTACAGATAGCCCCTGATCTAAAAAACTCGACAAAGAACCCCGTAAACTAATGAATTTTTACACCTAGCACACTTCCATTGAAAATGAGTCGATAAAAACATGATTTTAAAAATTCTATGAATATTTTCTAGGCACAAAGTTTAATACATAATATCATACACAATATTACACAAACATGAATTTAGAATTCTAATAAATCCCAAGTCTAGACATCTAAACATACCCTTATCAAATCTCCCCAAAAATAAGTTAAAATAATTTTTAAAAAATCCCCAAAACCACTCGATTTCTAATAACCCTTTAACATTACAACAAACATACATGGTCTAACTAAGAAAGAACAAAATTTTATCACAGAAAAAATGATTGGTAATTCTGAAAAATAAAAGATTTATAATCACAAAAAATCCAAAAATGAAATATCAAGAAACAAGGATATAAAACCCTAACCTTGTATCAGCTACACTGCCATCTATGAGGGATAAGAAGTATGAAAAGAAAAAATATAATATGGGTTCTTTTAGAAAAGACCCAAAACCTCTCTCTTTAGTGTGTGTTTGTTTTAGAAAACCTTTTTTTGGGAAATTGGGTAAATTACATCAAACTCCCCTGAACTATAGCGATTTTACAGATAGCCCATGATATAAAACACTTGAAAAAGAACCCCCTAAACTATTGAATTTTTACACCTAGCACATTTTCATTGAAAATGAGTCAATAAAAACATGATTTTAAAAATTATATCCATACTTTCTAGGCACAGAGTTTAATACATAACATCATACACAATATTACACAAACATGACTTCGGAATTCTAACAAATCCCAATTCTAGGCATCCAAACATACCCTTATCAAATCTCCTAAAAAATAAGCTAAAATCATTTTTAAAAAATCCCCAAAACCACTAGATTTCTAATAACCCTTTAACATTACAATAAACATACATGGACTAACTAAGAAAGAACAAAACTTTATCACAGAAAAAATGATTGGTAATTCTGAAAAACATAAACATATTCATACCCATAACAATAAAAGATTTATAATCACAACATTTTTAAAAATGAAATATCAAGAAACGGGGGTATAGAACCCTAACCTTTTATCAGCTACACGGTCGCCTATGAGGGATAAGAAGTGTAAAAAGAAAAAATATAATGTGGGTTTTCTATAAAAACCCTATACCCGTCTCTACCTTGGTAAATTACACAAACCCCCTTGAATTATAGAAGTTCTGCATATAGCCCCCTAATCTAAATTTTTTGACAAAGAACACCCTAACACATTTTCATTTAAAATGAGTTGATAAAAATATGATTTTATGCATAAAAATGCTAAACGTTTATGCATATTTTTTAGGTGTCGAAATTCAATAGTTGAGGGGATTGGTTATCGGGTTTTTTAGATTAGGGGGTTATCTGCGAAATCGCTATAGTTGAGAGGTTTTGGTGTAATTTGCCCAAATAATTTTTTAGGGCAATATCAAATTTTAAAATTTTTGTGTGTGCGTTTTACTTTAATAATAATACATTACTAGTTTTTGTTTTCAAACATTAATAAAAATTTATCAATTTATTAAATTTTAGTACATTTTTTATTGCTAAATATTGTCAAATACTCCATTTGTCCTAAATTAAGAGTTCACTATTATATTTTGGATTGTCTCAAATTAAGTGTCCATTTTTCATTTTTGGACATAATCAATGAACCAAATGAATATGGACTCTTGATTTTAGATGGCAGCAGTATAACTTTTAGTGGTGGATTTTTTTATATTTAACAATGAAATGTACTAAAGTTTAGTAAATTGATTAATTTGTATTAAAATTTAAAATAGAAACTAGTAATGTATTAAAGTAAAAATGATTTTTTTTTAGTTTAATACATTATTAGTTTTCAATTTGTAAACTTTAATTCAAATTTATGAGTCTATTAAGGTTTAGCATTTTTGTCGCTAAATGTCACTAAATATTAAATATTCACATTTAGCGATAAAAAAGTGTTAAAGTCTATCAAACTATGTAATTTATATGAAAGTTTATAACCGAAACTTAGTAATGTATTAAAGTTAAAATAACTCAATTTTAAAAGAGTGATACTGGATAGAGCATCTCGAGTAAAGACTTTTTACCGACCTTCTTTTTAAAAATAGTAAAAAAAAATGACCTGGTTTTTTTCCTTTTTTTTGTGTCTGTTTAGAAATATTAGGAAATTCTCAAAACAAATCAATTCAAAATGATTTCTTATGCTATTTAAAAAAAATCAGGGCGGAATGTTTTAGTTGTTAAGTTGCTTAAAATTGACATATTTTGATCGATTTTTTTAAAATATAAAAATTCATTTTAAATTGATCGAGTTGTGATCGACTTAGCACTGGGGACTTGGCGATAGTGCGAGCGTCGTATTGTTTGACTCCTTTAGAGATGCGAGAGTTGGGAGATCAGATTTAGTAACTTTTGGATGGGGGGTTTTGAGTGTTCCAGCAATGTGTCTTGGGCCTACAGATCTCGATAATCGGCAGATCTAAATAGTAGTGTATCAGGAGGATTCTTTATTTGGATTTCTCCTGTGAGACGTTCCACGCATCAAGCATAGGAAGTGTTGACGTTTGGGCTCTAGGACATTGGTTTATTACGTTAATCATTACACGTGTATAGATAATGCTTTGAGTAGAGAGCTATTATATGATTTAAGGCCAACGGAGCCAAGTGATGCTATGTAGAGAGCATTGGGGGATGATTGCACCACTAGTTGATAAGTGGGGCAATCTCAAGAAATATTGAGTCGCGATTAGTAAGATAATCAAGTATGCCTTTACCGTATGATCATACAGGGAATATGTAGTTAATTTTGATGTATGTGGGTTTCATATGAGATATTTGTACATGTATGCACATGGTATGGCCTGTATGGACGCCCTGGTCAGTTCGATATTCAGTATCATCTGGGAAAGGGTAACGTGGAGGTAAATGTGTTGAGCCGTATGCCTATAGGGTAGTTAGCAACATAAATGGAATGGTGAGGTGAACTGAACTTTGTTAGGGGGAGAAGTTAGTCTGGGCATATATAGCATGAAGGACTATCACACCCGAGATCGATTAAAGGACTGGGAATACACATGGAAGGTATCCTTCTTGCCAAGAGAGGGTACAACAACTTTTGGAAGGTATAGTGGCGTCGTACTCAGTCAGTTCTGAAAGTGTCTTGCCCATCAATAGGAGGTTGATTATCCCAGACAAGGGTAACCTACTAAATGCGCGGTTATGGAACAGTTCTTATCATTTTTGGTGGATTACACGATAGGGCGGTAATGCTCTACTTTCCATTACAAAAAGAGAGTGAGCCCGCAAGAGGTGTCACTCAACATTATTTTGGATCGAGATAAGATCTTTGTGTCCCACTTCTGGTAGAGTTTTAAAAAGGTGATGGGGATAAATCTGCGTTTGAGCACGTCTTATCACCCCCAGACCGATGGGAAGATGAAAATAGTGAATCAGCTGTTAGAGTATATGCCGAGGATATGTATCCTGGATTTTAAGGGAACCTGGGAGCAGTATTTACCTTTGGTAGAGTCTGCGTATAACAACTCATACCAGTTCACTATTAGCATGGCACCATTTGAGGCTTTGTACGGGAGGAATTGTCATTTGCCCTCGTGTTAGTTAGAGGGGGGAATAATAAGATTCTCGTGCAAGACGTGATTCCAAATACGTCGAAGAAGATTGAGTTAATCAAAGATTGTATTCTGATAGCTCAGGACGGTAGAAGAGTTATGTCGATACGAACCGGAGTTTGTTGGAGATTGACATGCAAGATCGGGTATTGATACGGGCATATCCCAGTAAGGGAGTGATACAGTTTGGGAAGAAAGGGAAGTTGGCTCCCAGGTATGTAGGTCCTTTTCCAAGCGACGAGAAGGTATATTATTATTCGAGTTCTTCTTAAGAACTCAAGAATTTATTATTCCCAAACACTATTCCATTAATCCATTAATACTTACCCACTTACCTTAGTGTAATTAGAGTTCTTATTTATCTCTCGCCCTAGATTAACATCCATCAAAGTCTCATTTATTACTCAAACATTTTGTTTTTATTAACCATTATTGTGATATTTATAAAAAAACTTTCACCATTACAAGTGCATTTATTATTTTTTTCACTATTAAACGAGTTACACCTCCATTATTCACAACATATCCCAGATTAAACTACTCTCTTACATTTGGACATTTGGTGACTCCACTGGGGAGGTATTCATGTTAAAATGGTGAGTGATAACATCAAGTGCACTCTATTTGATGATAACCAAACTGAGGGAGAAATTGATACTCCCACAACTGACCTTCCATAAAATATCATCGTCACTAGAGGTGTTCACATGGAATACGTTTCCACGGGAACTATAATGGGGCCAACTCATATGTCCAACATTATGTCCAAGTTTATGGAGTTTCTTCAAATGCACACTAGAATGATGGGGTTTGATCCAACGATGGACCTTAGATCTTTTTTTACTTTAGTAGCACCACCGAAAACTCCCTTAATAGAGGTGAATGTTCAACCTCGTCCTTCGGTGCCTAATTTCTCAAACATCATGTCAGTACCACCTGTAGAAGTATCTATTGATGTCACCACTTCCCCTTAATTCATCCCACCAAAAGATAAATCAACTGATGCAGTGGTAGGCCTAAATTTGACTCTAAGGAAGTAAAGAAAAAAAATGATGAAGAATATGATATTAACCCTATAGCCTTCCAATGACGATATGTTAATCTACGATGACTTACAAATTCATTATACAAATGAATATAACGACGAACCATACCTTAAGCAGTATGTTCCTCGAATTTGAGAAATTTAACATCGAACGCTTCATTGAATATCTAGGAGCTCATTATAACAACACGAGGCTCCATTAGAGAGAGTTTCCTAAATATATGATAGAGAAAGCCTATACTAGGTATTGCCACTTGGATCTAAGGAGTGCAACCACATGAGAGGATATACATGTCCAATTTTTGCAAAAATTCTTCTTGATAGAGGAAAAATTTACCTTGACCTAGCTTGATCATGAAAATTAAAGGCTTTGTGAAGAAGTTATGGCATACACTAGAAGGTTCAGAGAGAGGTCTCTCGATCTCAGAGAGGACGCGACATAAACTAATCTCTTATGGATATGTTGTTGTATGTAAAAATTACTCTTCTACATGGAACAATGAATAATAGACACCTGTCATCCTACATGGCCACTCATCTATCTTGATCAGCATCAGAGACACCTAATCGGCTGGAATGCTGACCAACTCTTAGAATGTAAACCATCAAGAATAGCAAGGTTACTCGGATGGAATGTCGACCAACACTGAATTTCAAAAGTCTCATTTATTTTATACAGATGTAAATGCCTGGAGATATAGGCATTCCATCACTAGGGTTTCACACCACTATAAATACATAATCTCCCTCAGCTCATGGAATAATGAATTTAATCACAAGCACACCATACTGAGCTATTGTAACTGTATAAATAACACCAACAGTGAACGTAGGCTTTCTTTATAGATGATCCATTTTAAAAACCTTGCCTCTTATGTGTTTGTTTAGATTGCTTACTTTAAATCATCTATGATTATAAATCTAGACCCTAACAATTTTTAGGCATCAATAAATGGCATCGTTTGTGGGAACAACTGTTCGCCATCGTTCTCTATTATTATTTATCATTTCATTCTTCGAAGAATGGTGAATCTTTCATAAATTAGCCTAGGGGCTGCAGTTAACAACCCAAATATATCTACTCAACCTAGAGGGAAAAATGTTGAAGGAATATTACCTAATTTGGCTAGAGGATAGTAAGACACACTACACCAAAATACTAATTTTTTTACTGCCTTCTTGTAATTGCTAATGGGGGAGACAATTTTTATCACTGCCATTACGAGTCATAAAATATTTGAGTAATGAAAAATTTGAGTCAATAAGTTTGTCACTGCTAATTGTAGGTCCCCAAAATATAACTTTTTCTTGTGCGGAATTAAGTTAAGGATGAATGCAAATCAACTTTCTCTTTTTGAAAACTCTTTTTCAATTTTATCAAACCAAGTTGTGACACAAATTATCTTAACCAAATTTTATCTCTATTAATCCTAAACATGCATGTAGTGAATAAAGCAAGTAAAGTTAAGTAAAGATACTCACAATGCCGGATGTACGAGGAAAAATCCAAAACGGAAAAAAAAACCTCGGACGGCCCAAGCCAGACAATCATTATGAACAATGGTTTTACAAAGACAGATTAGCCTTACATAATAACTCGATCCCCATGGGTTTTGATGCACCATCTGATCTTCTACCATTTTTTAATAGTGCCCACACAGAAATTCCATCTTCCACGATGTTCATCCACAACACTTGACTCCACGAATGTCTCGGTGTCCACCGATAAAGCTTGAGTTATCTACAATGTTGAACATGATGTTCGTCGCTTGTCCGTCGCAAAACCAGTAATCACAACTTTTCCAAAGATGAATAAACCAAACTTGATGAAGCAAGGATCACATAAACATAACGTAATAAAAGCTCGGATCTTTGCAAACTCTAAGGATGTGTTTAAGCCTTTGAAACCATAGAAAAACATGTGCAAACAGGTTTCTGGATCGTAAACTATTTTTCCAAAATGAACCCCACTTCGAGGAAAATGGACACCTCTATTTATAATAAAATTGATTCGGTGTCAGAATCTCATTCGAGCGAGATGCCAAGTCATTCGAACGACAGTGGATCTCATTCGAACGACATCAAATGTCGTTTGAACGATGTCGTCAGATAGAGTTCTTAATTTAAATAGAGTTTTGATTAAACCCAACTCTTATCCAATTCTCATATGTCCTTATCTAACATAAACGAAGTGTAGACAATTAAAACTCTTTTAAAAACATTTTCTTTAAAGAAAATAACATCCTTATTTTTATGAAAAATGAATTCCGAGTTTTATTAACATTATGCATTCATACCTGTGTGATCTCGGAATGCAATTAAACCTTGAAGACGAGAAATTGCACTAATTAAACTTCGGCATGATTGAATCTTTTGTAGCTTTGCTGCAACATCTTCAATAAATCTTCAATACGTCATAGACTCGAGGGATTAGACAATATAAAATCTATATATGACACAAAAATGTTTTTTTCCGAGAATAAGTCAAAACTACATTAAGACTCAATTGGAAATTTTCTCCTTACAAATCTATTCCTTTGACTATTTCGGGACAAAGCCAATCGTGAAATGCCTAAGTCGGGTCGTCAAGTCGTATGATGCCTAAATCCCATTCCATAAACCCAAAATGAAAATACATCATCAATATAGGATAAGGTTCTTCAATAATGGAACGACAAGCATGAAACTCTCTCGAATGTCTGAATGTGATGTAAACTTGAAATCTCGTATCTCTTTAAGCATACCTACACACATGAAACAGACAAATAACCAATGAAGTATGGAGGAACAAATGATATAAATTAATATAAAATATCAAATCTGAATCATTTATTATGTGAGTAAACACGATACCAATATGTGATCATAAAACGACATAAAACTCATAAGTCTCTCCCCCTACATCACATACATCTCTCCCCCTTTTTGTCTCGAATAGACAATCCGGTGAAAAGATAAACAAATCTAGCATGAGATATACTGTTGATGTAAAAAACTAGATTACTCTAATTATTTAATAACAGATAAATAAATAAGACAAAAGATTTTAAAGTGGTTCAGCCTTATATGAATGGCCTACGTCCACTGTTATGTTATTGCTGAGTGTTTGGGAATTCTCGATTACAAGTGCTATCAAGAAATTCCGGTCCCCTTGAATGAGGGTGATACAAGGTATTTATAGCCCTTTAGGCTGTACATGAAAGGGTGTTACATTAAATGATACACATATGAAAGGGTAATTCACTTAATGTTCTTCAAACGTGCGCGTCAAGATGATAAGCATTCAATGAATAATTGAACTGTTGATTATCTGTCAATTAATGCTGTGGTCGAGATGCAGCTCGAACCGTCTTAGTTGCTCGTCGTCCAAGAGTTCCTCGGAGCATTGGAGTTCCTCGGAGGGTTGGTATTCCTCGAAAGACTGGCGTTCCTCGGAGTATACCTGTTGCTCGGAGTGAGTATGTTGGTCGGGGGAATGATCATCCTTGTTGCTATTGTGCCTCGTAGATTGACATGTGTCTTCTTATTATTCGTCCACATCAGCATACTAATTTTGGTATCAACATATACCAAGATGATTAAATCAACATGAAGAATAGTTAGATAATCATGAAACACCCAGCTAAATATGATCAAATAAGGTCAAATCAGTAGCTAGCAAACAATTAATCACACATAAAATATAACAATCAAAACATGTGTGATTAAACGAACTAAATGTAGCAAATATAATATTGAACAAATTGAACTGCATAATCATCAAACCAGTACCAAAATAGAAATAAATATGCAACAGGGTACTGAAATAGAAATCAACCAAAAAAAATCAAAGTGGTCAACTAGGCTGTCGTTTGAATGAGCCAAGAATGCCGCTTAAAAGAAATGAGACATCGCTCGAACGAAACAGTATGTCGTTAAAACAACATTGACAAATTTTCACAGTCTCCCCAGAAAATTAAACAGAGTTGCCTAGTGAAAAAAAATTCCATAAAATACTGACTGGAAGGGGCTCAAAACTGTGAAACATGAGTAAAACATAAAAAACTCAAAAATAAACAAAATATGAGTAACATGCTAACATAGTATCGATGTGCCTAAACATGAACATGGAATGTATGGGTGTGAAATACAACAAATGAATCATAATTCCAACACATCGAAACGTTCAAGAAGCTCTAAGTGAGAGCAATCTATCCTCAAACTTTATCATAGCCATATGTAACAATTAAAGTGTGATCTTAATGAACTAAACAAACATCATGCACATGAATCCGGAATTTTGACAATTCTACAAATAATACCGTCATGACACGAATTTTCAACGTTAGGATTCTTTGTGCAAACCCGTTTAAAATTTTAATCCACCTTAACTCCCTCAAATATATATCATATTTTCTTTTGAATGAACTAAGCTAATTTGACCAATTTTTGGCATATGATACTTTTTATTGCCTTTTGATTTTTCGGGGCTCTTTAATACGGTGGTTTTCACGACAAGTCAATTTTACACTCTTGCATCCCTTTCCCATACACTCATCATATTTTCAATATATATTAAAATGCTCACAGGTAAACGGTTATTACATGCACACCTTCTCCTTGTGTCTACTTATGCATAGAGGACAAAATTGAGATGAGAAAGTCTCACCAAACTCAAGTATGCAAGAGTAGTCAAACATCTATATAAACTCGTGCATGTGGGCAAAGATGGCATATATACAAAGTCGAATCAAAATGCATATCAACTTCGAAACAACCCCATAATACAATGGTTAAGATCATTCTAAGCATCGATAATAATGAACAAATGTCCTAGCCACCTGGATAAAGGAAGGAAGGGGGTTTGAGAACGCCAATATGCCACATCAAACATGTTAACTCAAAAACAAAAAATCGAAAATCTTTTTGTATTTAAAAAAAAATAACAAAAACAAAATATTTTTGTATTTTTCAAATAAGGTGAAATAAAGGAAAAAAATATAATACAAAAGATAAATATGGTAACACACTCAACCTATAAATTTATCATGGGAAGAATCAAGTGCAACCAAATGAGAACCATGAAGTTTAAGTCCTAAAGCTACCAAATCCGACTTCCTAACCCAAGTAGGTGTGAAACGATGCATGGGGCAGGGTGAATCGAAGAAACTTTATTCCTAAACTTCCTAAACTTTATAGGAGCATTCTTAAGGTCGTAGAAAAACTTTCTAAGGTGACCTTTCCTACCAAAAACGTGCAAGTGTAGCGATGGTATGGAAAGTGACCTATATGTGGACCTTTTCTAACATTCTTATGTGGCTCTCTCACACGTGCGGGGGGAATGGGAACAACACGATCATCAAAACCAATACCACCCCTATCTCTCTTAATTTGGAAGATGCCTAGCATCCTATCCAATTTCTCACTTCTAGCCTCCAAGTTAAACTTAACTTTAGATGAGTCTCTCAAACTCTCCTCTAACTCCTTAAACCTAGACTCAAGTATACGGGTAGACCCCTCAAACTCTAGCACCTCCTTTTTCAAAGCCTCCATCAAACCTCTAAGGGTGTCTCTCTCTTTATCGACGTATTCTAACTTGTCCCTAAGCTTCTTCTCCCGTGCCCTACGATCCTCAATTAACGCATCATTATTTTCTACGACGCGCTATTTCAACTTAGCTTGTAATTTTGAGTTAGCCTTTTTCACCTTCACCGTCTCCTCAAACAACTCTAGAAATTCAACTTGAAACTCTCCTATGTCGATCTCCTCATCCTCGCTCTCATCACCCTCACCCTCTTGGGAATCAATCTCAACAGCCTCGGAAGTGTCATGCACATGAGTATCCTCGTGGGAAGATATATCATCGTCGCTTACATAACATGCCATAAACACAACAAAGTTACGCTCAATGGGGGAATCCTATCCCTCTTTCGGTTCACTATCACTTAAGGTGGCATTATAAGCAATTGGTTGCTTGCCCTCTTTCTTAAGTCTAGTGGGGCACTCCTTGACTTTGTAACTATACCCCTCTGTAAGGACGCAAATTTCTAATTGAGTCCTTTGTTGTTTTGGCTCAATTCCGAACAAAAAAGTTTGAGTCGTAGGATAAAGTATATTGATTACCTTTCAAGCCTATGACGTGTTTGTTGAAGACGTAGCGGCAAAGAGTATAAAGCTTCATCATCATGTCGGTTTCGTGCCTCGTTTATACGTCATCAACCATAGTTCCATGATCCCAAGGTATGAATGCAATTATATATATATAGGATCTTGGAACTTGTTTATTGTGTGTTAGGTTTATCTAAAACTGCGTTTTAATTTCAGAAAGTTTTAATTAAAACTTTAAAATAAGTTTATAAAGTTTTCTGGGCTAAAATCGAATTTTCCAAATTTCTGGAAGTTCGTTCGATATGTCGTTCGAACGAGATTGTCGTTCGAACGAGATTTCCAATAAGATTCTAACGAGTTCATACTGGAAGTTCGTTAGAAGACTCGTTCGAACGAAATGTCGTTCGAACGAGAGGCCAGGCAGGAACAATTTTTGGCAGTTTTAAGAAGTTTTTCTCCCACTTCCCCACTTGGTTCTTAACCAACTTTTTTCAGACTTTATTATGGGCGGGAATAACATTTTCCAACTTAACTTTTCCATTCTATTTCATCTCTTAGAGAGTTTGAGAGCAAAATTGTTTAAGAAAAATGTTCTTGTTTTTTAGTGAGATTTTTTAGAGAAAAATATACACCACTCTACTTTACACCCAATTGTTTATTTCTTCCAAGTTCCCATAGTCATATATCTTACTTGGAGTTTGGCATCGGGTTCATCTCTTTCATTCAAAGAGAAGTTTTGGGTTAGCTTCTACATCCATCAAAGAAAGAAGAAGCTGTTTGTTGTGGCATTACCCACTTGGAGAAAGGCTCCTTGTTCGGGTGATGGTGACCATACAAAGTCCGATCGGTGGACTCCGAGACTGCGGTGGAGCTCCATGGTTATCCGCTAGGAAGAGGTATCTACAATAAGAAGCATCGAGACTTGAGAGGGATCGAGTCGTGTGTTGTAAGCCTTTCTGTCTTATATTTGTAAATTCCGTATCTAGTGGATTTGAGGCTAGGGCCGTCCGAGGTTGTTTCCCGTTGTGGGTTTTTCCTCGTACATCGCTGCGTAGTGTGATTGATTTACTTTTATCTTGCATAATAACTTAGAACTTATGCTTAGGCTAATTCAAGATAAAATTGGTTTTAATTATCACACTTAATTTAATTTGGTCCATAATTAAATTTGGGAAATGTTTCGTTAATTCAATTCAAGTCATTTAATTTAATTTGTTAAAATTGGTTTGACCTAACTTGATATAATTTCAAAACATGACTTAGGCAAATTTTCTAGGACTTGGATTAATTAATATGATTTAAGTGAAATTTAAATTTGTGTGTGTATTAATAGTTTTCACTTGGTTTAATTTTAATTTGTTAAGAAATTAAAATTTGTTTTAAGTTGAACCATCACATCGCTTCTGCATCTATTTCATAAAAAGGAAATATTACGATTTTAAAAGAGTTTAGAATTCGGGGATCCACCTCCTTTTACACCCTCACACCTGAAACACCTATCAGACTCATCTCTCTTAGGTTTCTCACTACTATCCTTAGGGGTGGAGTCTCCCTTGTTCTTGAATTTCTCAAATTTTTTTGCATCTTTAGATTGCTTATGAATTTGAAGAAATGTTTTGAACTTTTTGCCAATAAGATGTCATCCTCAAAGTTGGAAACGGAGTCATCATTCGAAACTTTAGTCTCCTCCTTTAGGTATTTCAAAGCAATTGCCCTTTTTTCTTTGGCACTTGCTTGGAGGTAAACATATCGAGTTAATAGGTTTATAAGTCACCTACGACCTCTTCTAGTTTCAACGGGTTAAGCATACCAAGGGAATTTATAATGGTCACTTTAGCCTCAAACCTACTCGGCAATGATCTCAAAATTTTCTTAATTACTTGGTTATCAGGAATCTTCTCACATGGGTTAAACGTCGCATTAACAATAGTGGACAACCTAGTGTAAAACTCATCAAATGTCTCACTCTTTAACATTTTAATCGTCTCAAACTATGAAGTGAGGTTTTGGAACTTAGACTCCGTAAGCGTGCTTGTGCCCTCATGAGTGAGTGCAAGAGTATCCCAAGCTTCTTTCGAAGTTTCACAAGTCATGATACGATTATACTCTTCAGGTGTGACATCTGAGGAAATAACATGCAGACCTTTAGAGTTATACTGTGCAAGCCTATGTTCAGTCTCAGTCCATGACTCAACGGATTTCAAACTAGTGACCTCACCCTCTCTTGTGACAGGTGGTGACCACCCTTTTTCAACAGTTAACTAGACGCACTCATCACTAGATTTTAAAGCACTTCTCATTCGCAATTTCCAATAAGCATAATTAGTGCCATAAAAAATAAGAGTGCAAAAATGATCATAACCACCAAGATTCATCCTTACAAGCAAAGAGGGATCAAACACAATAAAAATGTATTTCTAGCTCTGATACCAATTTGTAGTTCCCCAAAATATAACTTTTTCTTGTGTGGAATTAAATTAAGGATGAATGCAAATCAACTTTCTCTTTTTGAAAACTCGTTTTCAATTTTATCAAACCAAGTTGTGACACAAATTATCTTAACCAAATTTTATCTTGATTAATCCTAAACATGCATCTAGTGATTAAAGAAATTAAAGTTAAGTAAATATACTCACAGCACCAGATGTACGAGGAAAAAAACAAAAGGGGAAAAAACCTCAAACGTCCCAAACCATACAATCACTATGAACAATGGTTTTACAAAGACAGATTAGCCTTACACAATGATTCGATCCCCACAGGTCTTGATGCTCCTCTTGATCTTCTACCATTCTTTAATAGTTCCCACACAGAAATTCCATCTTCTACGATGCTCGCCCACAACACTCAACGCCACGAATGTCTCGATGTCCACTAATAAGGCTTTAGTTGTCTACGTTGCTAAACACGATGTCCGTCGCTTCTCCACCATAAAACCAGTAATCACAACTTTTCCAAATATGA
Organism: Sambucus nigra; assembly: GCA_949130495.1. Taxonomy (NCBI): domain Eukaryota; kingdom Viridiplantae; phylum Streptophyta; class Magnoliopsida; order Dipsacales; family Adoxaceae; genus Sambucus; species Sambucus nigra. Next base: position 1,336,197 of record OX422209.1, read on the forward strand.
ACAAACCAAACTTGATGCAATAAGGATCACATAAACATAACGTAATGAAAGCTCGGATCTTTGCAAACTCTAAGGATGTGTTTAAGCCTTTGAAACCTTAGAAAAACATGTGCAAATAGGTTTCTGGATCGTAAACTATTTTTCCAGAATGCACCCCACTTCTAGGAAACTGGACACCTCTATTTATAATAAAATTGAGTCGGTGTCAGAATCTCGTTCGAGCGAGTTGCCACGTCGTTCGAACGACAGTGAATCTCGTTCGAACGACATCAAATGTCGTTTGAACGACGTCGTCAGATAGAGTTCTTAATTTAAATAGAGTTTTGATTAAACCCAACTCTTATCCAATTCTCATCCGTCCTTATCTGACATAAATGAAGTTTAAACAATTAAACCTCTTTTAAAAACATTTTCTTCAAAGAAAATAACATCCTTATTTTTATAAAAAATGAATTTCGAGTTTCATTAACATTATGCATTCATACTTATGTGATCTTGGAATGCAATTAAACCTTGAAGACGGGAAATTGCACCATTTAAACTTCAGCATGATTGAATCTTTGTAGCTTTGTCATAACGTCTTTAATAAATCTTCAATACGTCATAGACTCGAGGGGATCAGACAACATACAATCTATATATGACACAAACATGTTTTGTTCCGAGAATAAGCCAAAACTACATTAAGACTCAATTGGAAACTTGGTTTTTACAAATCTCCCCCTTTGACTATTTCGGGACAAAACAAATCGTGAAATGCCTAAGTCGGGTTATCAAGCCGTATGACTCCTAAATCCCATCCCATAAAATCCAAAATGAAAAATACATCATCAGTATTGGATAAGGTTCTTCAATAATGGATCGGCAAGCATGAAACTGTCTCGAATGTCTGAATGTGATGTAAACTTGAAATCTCGTATCTCTTTAAGCATACTTACACACATGAAACAGAAAAATACCTAGTGAAATATGGAGGAACAAATGATATAAATTAATATAAAAAATATCAAATCCGAATCATTTTTATGTGAGTAAACACGATACCAATATGTGAGCATAAAACAACATAAAACTCCCCCTACATCACAGACACTAATGACAGTCACAAATCTTACCATATAATGAATTTGTGACTGCTATAAGGAGTCACAAGTTTATAACTGTCACAAGGAGCCACAAATTTATCACTAGGCTTAAGTTATGACTCTTATGAGCAGTTAGAAAATTGTAACTGTTATGAGCAGTCACAAATTTTAGATTTATGATCGCTATTAGCAATCAAAAATTTTTGCCTGCTCGTAGCCATCATAAATTTTGACTTAAGACTTAATTTTTTACCGATATGAGCGGTCACAAATTTATGACAGCTCATAGCGGTCCCGAATTTTGGTGTAAGAGTTAATTTGTAAGTGTTATTAGGGGTTAACAAAATTTTGAACTAGGTTTAATTTCCCTCTTCTCTCTCCTACGTGCTCTTCAATCTCTCGCTCTTCTCATAAAAATTTGGCATAGGTTAAACTCTCTCTTCTCTCTCCTCTCTCTTCTCACAACACTCATGCGGCATTCAATTTTGCTGTGAAGGGCTCCCCTCTCTCTTTCGATGTGAGTTTTCCATTTTTCTATTAGTTTGTTATTTGGAGTTTTCAATTTCGTTAGTTTGGTGAGTTTTTGATTTTTCTGTTAGTTTGAGTTTTGTTAGTTTGAGTTTTGGGTTAGTTTCGTTAGTTTGAGGTGATGAGGGTGGAAATGGGTTGCGGATCCAATCGATAATAATAGTTTGTTAATACCTAATGATAGTTTGGTAATCCCTAATGAGAGTATGCATAATTTTATTGCCAGTATCGCCACTGCGTACTTCTTGGTCCAGACTTGAAATTTGATAGGTCATATGCTTTTTTATTTCATCATCAAACACTACAAAAAAAGTAATTTTTGAGACTGGACTTTTGAGACGATTAAAATTTAGTCTTTAAAGTCCACCTATTGGGACGGATAATATTAACGGTCTTAAAAATTATTATTATTTAAAATCCATTTTATTACCCGTCCCAAAAAATAATACTAAAGGGACTACAAATTAGTAGCCGTCTCAGAAGGATTGAATTTGAAAATAATACTAACTATTTGAATAGCATAATGCCAATTCATTTTTCCAAAAGGATTGAAGATGCCAATTCATTTATTAAAGCACAAACTTATATGTGAACTTATTCATAATGGGGTTTTAGGAAACCATAAAATCTTGGACAGTTTCAAATTTTTGTTTTATAGTTAACTCCTATTTGTAGTGTTTAAGTCCAAATATCCCAGTGACCATGCCATGAATAAAGTATAGATTTGGATTTTTGTAAATAAAATCCTTTTTTATCAAGGGGGGGGGGGGGGGGGGTCATCCAATAGATTTTGGAATTTTTGTAAATAAAATCCTTTTATCAACAAGGGTTAGGTAATCCAATGTGTTAATTCATGCTCATACATTAACAATTCTAATAGCATTTCCCCTGTCCAAGTTTAGGGGACCTTGTAGGATACATTGTTTTTCGTGTATAAAAAGTGCAAAAGAAAATCTCCTGAGATGCATATTTTACGAGAAATGTTTTGTTGAAAATACCCCAATTTGTTGTTAATGCCCTTCTTCCTAGAAAGCAAAGCGTTTCAAAATCAAGAAGTGGAATGATGTTGCTCTCTGGACTTAGGGTCCATTATAATACCTAACCCTAACTTTAATTTAGACAAAATACTTGAATCATATGTTTGTAGTTAATTGAGTTGTTGAAATTTGATTGTCTAGTGCAAATATCATTATGGACGACTATGTTATTTTTAAGAATCATAGTATGGATCTTCGCGAGTGTTTATAATTATTATGATTGTTTGTTACTTTGATTTTGTGTTTTGATTGTGGGGAAATTAATGTGTTTTGATTGAATTAGGTATAAAATGCAATGCTAATCAAGCTAGTGCCACCAATGATGAGTGTACTATTGCATGTGGTATGTATGAACTCTTTTCATAAATTTTAGCATTTAAGGATGTTACATATTTCATTATTTTTTGTACTGAATTGATTTGTAGTGGTGATAGGAGGTTGAGGGTGAGCCAATTGAAAACACAAATTGTTAATTGGTTGTTGTAGTATAGCTTTTAGATTAATCTAAGAAAAAGAATTTATTTCTCTCTCTATATTCTTTTATCAATATTCAAGGCTAATTACAAATGAAGACCAGTGGCCTATTTATATGTGAGCCAAATTTCACATTATTTTAATATATTTTGTTGTTTAGAGTTAAGCCCAATTACTATTTATTTTCATCAAGCTTGTTAGTGTATATTTTGTGTATATCCCCTAAATTATGGGATGGATATCTATAACATGAGTTAAGTGATAATATTATGCATTCTTCTTGTTATATCCTAATGGGCTCAATGCAAAATCAAATTTAGTGTCATACTCGGGATCAATGCTTTCTTTTTGTTCGTGGATCTGTGTAAGTATACATGTGTACTGTGTGCATTATTCGGTTTTTAAACAAATTGTATTTCTTTTATTTTAGTCCCATAACTCATTATCACATTGGGGCTTCTCCATGGTTAATGATCGAATAAAGGGGTAACTTGTTGTTCAAAAGGAGAAACTTTTGTATGGATCTGAAAGAAAACTTTTCCATGGTCAATGATGGAACATTAGGGCTACTCATGTATGTGTTGAATTTAAATTTGTTACTCATTTGTACATGACACAGATGATTGAATAACAAATAATCTATGTTATTAAAAATATGTTTCAAGAAGTGAAGAAGGAAGAGGATAGTTTACTGAGTTTAAATTTAATTGTTGTATGTGCCAAATTAGAATGGCAATCCTTTGGTGAGTCTACTGGAGTTGGAAGCAAATTTTTAGTGCATTGGCAAAATATTAGTGGATATTTTGTTGTTGTGTCTCATCTTTTGGCCCAAACTGATAAAAATGGTGTTAGGAATGGTAAGAATATGTGGATTTAATCAATTTATATTCATGATTTGTACGAATGTAGCTGTGAAAGGCTTTTGTAATTAGTACAAATCATGTATATTCATGATTTGTACGAAATGGTGTGCCCCAAACCAAGATTTGAGCTCCCTCACAAGTAGGGGGACACACTGTATGCTCAAATGTACACAAATGTGGGAGTCTATTATGCATGTCCTTACGGTTGAGGTATTTGACGGGTTTGGGGTAGTCCATCAAATGGGCTTTGGGGAAGGTGGGATGATAATGGTGGTGAGTGGGCTATGAGTGGTGTTATGGTGGCTGATGTAGGGAGGAAGGTGGTTGTGTGAGCGCATTGACTTGCCCAATAATGACCTCGGGGGTGGCTGGGTGAGCACATTTACTTGCCCAATCATATGTGCAAAGCTATGTTTATACTCACTTGCTGATTTTAGTATGCACACGTTTGCGGATTTTTTAGGATGTGTTATCAATTATAGCTATGACTCCATCTGCTCGGAATCTTATTCACTATTGTGAAATGGAGACGATTAATTTTTTGGGGGGGAGAATAAGAACCATTATTAATATAGGTAGAAAGGCCCTACCTTTTAGGCTCATACAATTCTAAAGCCAACTAAGAATGAAAATAAGAAAAATACTTGATGAGAAAAGTATCTTATCATTCTTACTTGAAGCTTTGAATTTAGACTTGTAACTAGCATCCTTAATAAAGTTTAAAACTCTATGAATAATGAAATTATTAGTCATCATAGAACCTTCAAAAACACTAGAATTTCTACATTTCCATAACTCCCATTGAATATCACCGAGAATGATTAAAAAAAGGAATTTATTGATTTTTGAGATAGATCTTCGCATCCACCAGGATATAAACATAGAGTGAAAAGAGTGATGATCAAGTTCAAGACGAAAGATACCTGAGAAATAGTTCCAAACAGCTGCTGCAATAGTCCCGGAGATGAACAGGGGAGTAAATTCATCTTTTTCATTAAAGCAACACCTGCATATAGAAGCTAGATGGACTCCCACATTTGAATATTCTTCTCAAGAGGGACAATTTTATGGTTGCATTTCCATAGGAATATCGATCATTTCAATGGAAGCTGATGGTTACAAATGCATTGGCAGATAAAAGAATATGACTTATGAGATCTGGTAGCTAACCAAGCAGTCTTAGAAGAGAAACAACCATTATAGGTGAGACTCCAGTAAGGTACAAAATCTAAAATAGGAATAATGGATTCATCAACGAAATAAGTTTAATTTTATGTCTATTCAACTATAAAATATGTTGCAGCAATTGATGTCTATTCGACTATGAGATGAGTTATTTTTATACAAGTTGATGTCTATTCAATTTTGTGTCAATTGAACTGAGATAAAACTGAATTGAATTCTAATTGTTTTGCATTGTATGTTGATTTGGCAACACTTTTAGAATCATTTTTAATGATTGTGATTATGTTGTCATTTCTATGTAATACATAGAACCATATTTTAAATGTATACATGGAATTGTAATCTCTTGGGATGAGGAAATTCCTCCCAAGTAAAGAACCTTAAGGTTAATTAATCCGTAAAGAACTTCCTTTCACATCCGCAAAGCAAGAAATTGTATTTGTATGCCGAATGTGTTTCACTGCTTGGAATAATATCCTTGGAATGTGGTGTAGCAAAAAAAATCCATGAAACTTTGCTTGACACTACTAGAGTTGGGTTTCTAGCAACAATATTAATATGAGGAAGCAAAATATTTACACAAACAAGAACACACGTGCATAAGTTAGGGTTTTCAATCATAAGTTAGGGTTTTCAATCATAGTCTTTGTCATTAAGGCTGTATTTTTCTTTTTGTTTGATTCTTATCCCTACTAAATTATGAATTGTCTGTTACCTTCCAATCTTATTTAATTGGTTAGGAAAATCTTAGGTTCATGTAATGATATTGATGAAAAAATGCTTAGATTGTGTATTCAAGAACATGGTCTGATTTCTTACATGTTTCCTGCTGTAGGAGGTGTTAAAATGACTACCGATGGCAGTTGTGATGATTCCAATAGGAATTGAACAGAAGGCCTTGGAGGTTTGGTTCTTGATGACCAATGTGTTTGTAAAGTAAGTTTTCATGGGAAACTGAAAATAAAGCATTCAGTTTAAAGACTGAATTAGAGGGGATTTTTAACAGCCTAAATCTGATAACGGAAAGAGCGTGGACTAACTCCCAAGTTCAAATGGATTCACAAACTATAGTGTGGATGATCAACTTCCAATTTAGTAAGCCAAAAGTTTGTTATTTAGATTTTTATTACCTAAGATTGTGAAGTAACAAACTTGACCAAAGAACATAGTTCAAGCTTAGGCTTAAAAACTAGACCAAGGAATACAGTTCAAGGTTAGAACAACAAGTATTTTCATGATGCTACATGATTAACTATCACTTTACAACCTTGACTCGTTGATCTCTTTACGGAATATGCCGACTTACTTTTGATAACCAATTACATCACTATAGAGTATACTGATGAATACTTCAACTCGCCTTTATTCTGACTGCAGGACCAAGCTAATAGGAGAAATAGGTGTCTTGGGCACCTTTATTCTAAATTCAGGACCAATTAAGGTACAACCACCCTTGCAAGGAAGGTACGTGATTCAATTAATCTTTGATCCATCTTCTCAATAATTAAATATGACCCAGACTGCGTAATTGAAAAACCATACACCAATTTGTCCCATCTAGTCTTGCCTTGTGAAATCCCAAAGATGTCAGTACTCCTACTGATCCCAAAATGTTCTCCACATCGGATGACAATGCATTAATGAAGCAAATCCTGGCAACCCATTCTTCTAATGGACCCTATTGTGAAACAAAGTCATGTAGGTTTCTCTAGGTCGATCACTATTGAGTATACATATAAGTAAAATATTTGTAAAGTTTTTTCTTTTATGTCTGTTTAATGAGTAAGTGTACCATATAATTTGGTGCATGGAACTATAGTACATACGGAGTTTTCCCATGAGGATCTTCGAATCGACTCCATATTTCTGGGCAAACGAGGAATCCTAGTTGTTCAGGTAAGTTTGCCTTTCCTACCTGTTCATTTTTTTTCTTAATGAAGTGTTTGGTTTCTATTTTTAAATATCTTGGACATCCTATGAAACTCAATAGTGCAACAATTGTGTTATATACTTTCCAGTCAATGTTTAAGTATCCAAACAACTCAAGTCATTTAGTATATTACTTTTTTCCTTTTGGGGTTAGGATTGAGACATTTAGGTAAGCTTGACGACCCATAGTTTTCTTTTTGTGTTTTGTCCTGGAATAACCAAAGGGGGAGATTTGTAAGGACAAATTTCCGATAGTCAATTTGTATGTATTTTTTCTTATTCCTTGTTTAGACAAAACCTTTGAGTCATCGGTTAGGACCAGAGTGTGTTGGCTTTTCCAGACTATCCTGTTTGTTTGAAGATGTAGCGGTGAGATTTCAGAGATTGCATTCATCGTGTCGGGTTTCCAACCATGTTTTCTCTTTATGTTCTGAGGATCTCTTAGGTATGAATGAGTATAGTATTTATCCGTGGATATTCTAGTTTTGGGTGTTTATTTTTAAAAAAAGGTTTGAGGGTGGTTTTTAAAATATTTTGGAAGAAAAATATTTTTTGGTTTTAAGTCATTCGAATGACTTTATAGACTTCATTAGGATGAGATTGTCCATTCATTCAAATGATCTTTAAACGAGTATCAAATGAGGTTTCTCTATTAGCAGAAAAAATATTGTATGAACACGTTAGAAATTGGTTCAAACGGGATGAGTTATTCATTCGAACGAGTTTGGTTTTGAACTGAACTATATATGAAGTTTCGTTCGAACGAGTCCACAAAATTTATGTCGCCTTGAAAAATGTTTTTCCTATATAAAAGGGTCATGGCATTAATTTTGATAGAGTTTTTTTTTTGCCGAAAATCACTTTCCTATCATAAACCCAAAGCCTTTAAACCCTAGCTTCACCCTAACCCTTTGAGATCCAAGATTCAATATTTATATGATTCGATACCTCATTTGGCATCAAGGTTTTACTCATCAACATATTTGTGGTGTTGTGGTGAAGCTAGGGGGAGGGGGTGACGGATTTTTATTTATTTATGCTAAATCAAATTGTTATTATGTAGTTTTTTTGGTTATATGGATTTTCATAAATTGGTTTGTTGTTGCAAGTGATTATAAAGTTTCCTTTATTTGTTTGTAGGTTTATGGAAATTGGTTTTTCAAAGAAAGAATGGAGCGGGCATTTGTGGTGCAATTTCGAGGACATATTTGGTTTATAATAGTTTCATTCTCACTATTTGAGATGGAATTTTTTTAATTGATTTTGGATGGATATGTAATTGGAACAAATACATTTTTGAATGTATGTATTACTTTGGCAGGACAATTTTTGGATGTATATATTGGTAGGACAACATTTGGATGCTAATACTGGCATGACAACTTTTGAATATATATATGGATATGACTAGTTAGAATTGATTTTAAGAACATTTGTGTTGATTTTATTTCATAGGACAACTTTCGAATGTAATATATGGATATGCATTCAAGTGAAACATCCTATAAAAAAACATATTTAGGACTCTTTGCTACATAATAACAATTTGGATTTCGTATTTGCTGTTAACGCATGGTGGACTCCGAGTTTGTGGTGTTGTGGTGAAGAAACATTGGATTCTGTTTTTTTATCCGTAGACAGTTGCTAAGTTATTCGGGGGATATCGAGGCATGTCTGGAATAACACGTTTTGGTATTGCGTGAGTGAACTCTTGTGTGAATATATGTGGTGGATGAGGAGATAAAAATGTCAAGTCTTGTGTGACAACACGCCTATTTTAATATTGGGTAGTCAATCCTCTACTAAACTATAACAGGAATCTCAACATTTATCATTCTCAATATCACTAAGGCAATAATAATATAATATAAATAATAAAAACAATCCATACAATCACAATGAATATAATAACCACCATGCATAAATAAATAATAAGTGTGAATCGAATAAACTATCGGTCGCCAAATAAACATCCATCGTATAAAATGTATAATAGCTGAGTACGAAAAAGTAAATGTTTGATAAATGTATAACAGTCTGCAGTCCGATAAAAGCCTATTATCTATGGGTAACACTCCCAACTATAAATGGAAATACCAGATCCTATCTAGATAAGAATCAACTAAGGTGCCTAAGCAAAGGTGTAGCATCCACAACTTCTATTCGGCAAGAACATATCTATCCCTGCTGTCCCGGTCACTGCTGCTGCTGCACACCTATGGTGTAAAAAGGAAACCAAAGAAAGTCAAAAACCTACGGGTCAAATCCCGAAGAGTAGAACATATTTTTTTCAAGTATATAATTGTTTTAAATCGTTAAAAATTTAGTGTATTACTTTCACGATTCACCGATCACACTCACTTGAGATAAATCTTACCCCCAACTATAGTGTGCAACTAATGTATTCATTTTTATTTATCTTAATTAAACTACTCGATCAAACTATGACACAAAACCGATATTTGAGCCCAATTCTGCTAAAACGCTCCATTAGCTAAGTCTAACTACATTCAATGGGTATACATTTATAATTAATATTTTAGCCACACACTTGTTATAATTAAATAATCACGTAATTAACATAACATAACTACACTCATGCTCTAAATATATATACACACTATATCACATAAGCATACATATATATCGCTCATTATATACATATAATCGTATCCCTAGAGCTTGGACATCACCGATACATTCCTCGTGCGTTATTCGCCTCTAGGTATCACGCCTCACACCGAACCATCGGTCAGAATCTCACCACCGGTCCCAAACGAATACGCATACAATAGAGGCTATCATAGACATACATCCGTGGGTCGCAACCATATCACATCGTGCCCAACCGGACTCGAAACCAACATTTATCCTCATACACAGATAGCGGTCATGCGACAAAACTATAACCTAGGGAATCAGCACAGCAACTACTGGTAACTGCCAGGGTGGCTTGCCCATTATGCGCAACCCCCTATGATAGCATACCCGAGTAGGAATGTTCAAATAAACAAGTATCATACAGACATTCTTATATATATATATATATACGCGCCCTCTAATATGTATATATAATAATTACCGAACTCGTTTGCATATCCCACCGCATACGGTTCAGCTAAATCTCGAAGTTCATCCTAACTTCATGATTTGTTTATTTAACTAGTCCCTTACCCGAGCACCCTAGTTAATAATTAACTTCCCACTAATAAATAGCGACACAAAAATATTTTTAATTAAAAATTCACTCACTTGGAGAAACTCTCACATAATTGTTTGAGTTCATAAAAATACCCGGAACCTTTCCATAATCCAAACCCGACCAAAACCCATGGGTCATTGGAACAAATTCCCTACTCGTTCGAACGAAAATAGCAACCCGTTCGAATGAAGTTCGAGTGAGATTACAAAGATCGATTCTGAAGCAATTTTCTTAGGCGGAATTCATTCCCCAAAACCCAACTTCATTTATAGGGTTTTTTCTACCAAAATTCCAAGAACTATAATCCATATATCATCCAAAAAGCATAATCCCATCACTATATATTTTATTTTTACATGGAAATCCCCCTAAATTCAAAATTACAATTCTTTTATCAAGTTGATTATTAAAGATTCCATCTTTTATCTAGGTTCTACATCTTCGTCCATTAAAACCCAAAATTCTATTTCTAACTATCAATATAATCAATCCCATCTTACTTATTTATTCAAGATCATTCAACATTTATCAATAGGTTTCTTCATCAAATCATCAATTTTCAATCTTTCATACTCCAAATCCCCAATTTTTATTTTGAACCAAAAAAGTAATTAACTTCAAATAAAAATGCAATATAAAACAAGTATTTACTTGCCTTATGGGAATACAAATTCGAAGTCTTCTATGTCGAGTTAAATCCTCTTCTTCTCCTCTTCAAGACCCTTTATCTTTTCCTCTTCTCTAGGGTTATCTCTCTCCATCTTTTGTTTGGAATGTGAAAGGTTGGTTATCATTCACCTTACCAAACCCTTAAATGTCCTCCCCAAAACCTAATCCCATTTACCTCTGAATTATATGTATAAAATGGTCATCCTACCCTTATACGGGTCCTTTTGTGTCTAAAAATCTCCCAGAACACAAACAAAATACCTGCGTACATATTCTGGACTATTTCGACCTTTTACTGATCACCGATACACTCAAAAAGGTCATCCGAGCCACCCAACTCCAATTATGCTAGCATCTCATTAATCGAACCCCACATGTGTATACTCAACGTGTCACCCATAAATTGTATCGATCCGTTGATGTAACACCCTATCAACCTATCACCAATTAAATCATCAATATCACTCATACGAGACATATAATAAATCATAATACTATTTACTTATCACACACAAGTAAATGATAATTATAATAAATATTAATCCCTTATCTCGCTAATTAATATTTACTAAATTCCATTTTAATTTTCTCCCAATTACATTTATAATATAAAGTAATTAATTAATACCAAAATTATATGGTATTACATTCTTCCCCACTAACAATGAAATTTCATCCTTGAAATTCAAACGTACCTGCTATAAAGAGCTTTGAACACTTTTCTCGCATGTCATCCTCATGCTCCCATATAGACTTGATAATATTGTCGTCTTCACAATGTACACGCACTAACGGTACCACCTTTAACCAAAACTTATACTCACTATGATCTAAAAGAATAACATGTCTCTCCTCATATGAGATATCTGGCTACAAGTCAATCTCTTTTAACGGTATGTACCAATCCATGTCACCCCCGTGATACTTCTTCAACCATGACAAATGGAACACGTCGTGAATCCTCTACAAATTCTGTGGGAAGGAGAGCCTATAAAAAATCGACCCAATCCTCTCGATAATGGTAAAAGGCCCCACATACCTAGGTGTCAGCATACCTTTTTTTCCAAATCGCATCACTCCTTTCATGGGAGATACCCGCAGTATCACCTGATCATCCTCGTTAAGCTCACCAAATCTCCAATTCGCATTGGAGTAACTCTTTTGCCTGTCCTGAGCTACCTAAATGCGAATCCTAATCAACTTGATACTCAATGATGTCTCTTGAATCAAACTCAACCTGAGTATCTTGTTATCCCCACCTCTAACCAATAAAAAGGCAAACGATAAGATCTCCCTTACAAAGTCTCAAACAATGCCATACCAATAGTGAACTGTAACGAGTTATTATATGCAAACTCAACTGAAGGAAAATAATGCTCCCAATTACCCTTAAACTCTAGAATAGACATCCTTAACATATTCCTTAACATCATCTAGCCTCTTCACCTATCCGTTGGTCTAGGGGTGATAAGTCGTGCCCAAACGCAACTCTGTTCCCATCGCCTCCTGAAAGCTCTGTGAGAAGTGGGACACAAAGATCTTATTCTGATAGGAAACAATGTTGAGATATATCCCATGCAATTTCCCTATCTCCACTATGAATGACTACGCATACTACCCCATTGTGTAATCCACTCGAACAGGAAAAAAATGGGCTACCTTAGTCAACCAATCCACAATGACCTAGATGGAATCGTGACCCCACTGCGATGTCGATAACCCTGTGATGAAGTCCATCAAAACACTCCCCCTTTTCTATACCTAAATCTCTAATGACTGTAAAACCTCGGCTGGTATTTGATGATTGAATTTCACCATATGACAAGTTATGCACCTGGAGAAAAACTTTATAATGTTTCGCTTCATCTCGGCCCACCAATATTGTTGCCTTATATCCTGGTACATCTTATCCCCTCTGAGATGTATCGAAAATTATGACCCAAGCACCTCCTGCATAACTGCGCGTCGTAGATCCTCATTATCTGGGACTATCAACCTCCCATTGAAGCGTAAGCGACCCTCGGAACTGACTGAGTAAAACTCCGCTCCGCACACTAATAATTATTTAATCATCTCCTGGCAAGACAGATCCCCTGCCCGTGCTTTTAAGAGCCTCAAAATTATCTCGAATGTGATAGTCATTACTACAAAGTAAGCTCGGACTACCTTATCCTCCTGACAAAGCTCTGCCCACTCCGCCTTACACACCGATGCCAACTACCCTTTCGGTATACAGATCAACGAATCTGCCACTATTTTAGCCTTCCCCGGATGATATTGGATGAAAAACTAGTAATTCTTTATGAACTTAAGCCACAAACACCGCCTCATATTTATCGCCTTCTGCATGAAAATATACTTAGGTCATTTATGGTCCGTGAACAATCGAAACTTCTCCCCAAGAAGATAGTGCCTCCAAATCCTCAAGGCGAATACAACTACTACTAATTCCAAGTCATGAGTGGGATAGTTCTTCTCATAAGTCTTAAGCTTATGAGATGCATAAGCTATGGCCCTCTCCTCCTGGTGGAGAACTCCCCCAAGTCTTTATAAGGATGCATCAGTAAAAACAAAGTACTCCACTCCTTCCCTAGGCAATACATGTACTCCACTCCTTCACTAGGTATACATTTATAAGAAATATTTTAGCAACACACTTGCTATATGTAAATAATCACGTAATTAACATAATATAACTACATTCATGCTATAAATAGGTATAAACACTATATGATATAAGCATACATATATATATCGCTCTCTATATGCGTATAACCGTATTCCCAGAGCTTAGACCTCACGGATACATTTCTCATATGCTATCGGACTCCATGCATCACGCTTCATACCGAGCCACCGGGATAGAATCTCATCACCGATCCAAAATCAATACCCATACAATGGAGGAGGTCATAGACATACATCCGTGGGTCGCACCCATACCACATCGCGCCTAAACGGAGTCAAAACCAACAGTGATCCCCACACACAGGTAGTGGTCATGTAGCAGTACTATAACTTGGTAAATCAACCCAATAACTGTTGGTGTGAGCTGCCAACTGCGCGCTACCTCCTACGATAGGACTCCCGAGTAGGTATGTTAAAATAAACAAGTAGAACACGCACATTCATATATATTAGGGGTGTGCAAAAAAACCGTTAACCCGAAGAACCGAACCAAACCGACCTTCGTGGGTTGGGTTGGTTCGGTTTTTTTTCTCCACGGGTTGGTTCTGGTTCCAAAAAATTGAGAACCGAAGTGTTCGGTTCGCTTCTCGATTTTATACCTGAACCAAACCGAACCGAACCGAGAACCGGACCCATGGAACCGAACCAAAGAACCTACTCGAGAACCGACCCATGAACCTGAACCATTAACCAGAATCATTAACCATAACCATTAACCAACCCGAGAACCAACCCACGAACCAGAACCATTAATGAAAATCGCAAACCAGAACCGCGAACTAGAACCGCAAACCAGAACCACGACCCAAACCGCGAACCAGAACCGTAAACCAGAACCAAAAACCAGAACCATGAACCAACCCGAAACAAACCGAGAACCGATGGTTCGGTTCCGAACCGAACCGACCAATTTTGGTTCTGGTTCTGGTTCCAAAACCATGGAACCGATCAATTTCGGTTCTGATCTGGTTCCGTAGTGGAACCGAACCGAACCGAACCATGTGCACCCCTAATATATATATATATATATATATATATATATATATATATATATATATATATATATATATATATATATATATATATATATATATAACAATTACCAAACTCATACACATATTCCACCGTGAACGGTTCACCCGAATCCCGAAGTTTATCCCAACTTCCCGATTTACTTATTTAATTAGTCCCTTACTTGAGCCCCCTAGTTAATTATTAACTTCCCACTAATAAATAGTGATACAAAACTATTTTTAATTAAATATCCACTCTCTTGGATAACCTCCCACATACTTGATTGAGTTCATAAAAATACCCGGAACCTTTCCACAATCCAAACCCGACCCAAAGCCACATGTCATTCGAATGAATTACCTTCTCGTTCGAATGAGGTTCTAACGAGATTACAGAGAACATGTCTAAAGCATTTTTCTTGGGCGGTATTCATCTTCAAAAACCTAACTTCATTTCTAGGGTTCTTTCTACCAAAATTTCAAGAACTTTAATCCATATATCATCTAGAAAACACAATCCAATCACTATATATTTTATTCTCACTACACCAAAACTGGAAACTTGTCATGGTCATAGACCTTGACAAGTTTGACCTGTCAAGGTCTATGATCGTGACAAGTTTGGGAGTGGCAACTTTATTATCACGGTCCTGTCAAGGTCAATGATCGTGATAAGTTATTGGACTTGTCACAGTCTTCGACCTTGATAAGTTTCTGTCAAGGTTAAAGACCGTGACAGGATCGTTATAAGTCCAATAACTTTTCATAGTCATTAACCTTGACAAGACCGTGACAAGTTTATTTATCACGGTCCTGTCAAGGTCAATAATCGTGATAATTTTGGGCAGAATATAAAAAAATCACTGGGCAGTATGGCCGCTGCCATTGCCCAGCAGTATACTTGTACCTGTTATAGCAAAATTGTACCTTTTCAAATAGCATATATCCAAATAAAATAGAAATAATGTACCAAATCATAACATATAATCCATATCCAAATAAAAGAAATGCAAATATCCATATCCATATCCAAACCAAATTGTACCAAAATCAAACAAATACAAATACATCCAATATCCAATATAAAAGATAGAAATAATGTCATGAAGTAGGTTGGAGGAGGAAGGAAGGCCACACGACATATGAATTGAGACATTCGTAAATATCCTGAATGTCACATTGCTCGCGCAACCACAAAGGTGAGTTCTCCTTTCCCTCCACCACATGCGCGACGAGCACTCATGAACTGGCATACCCGAGCCGTAGTCCGTGTTCCTCAACCCCCTCGATATCGGCTCCCCACAAGTTATGTCGAGTAGAAACACGCTCGGCCAACCGATTGTTGACATATGGCGCTCGACGGGGGTCACGATCGGAAATGGATCATCACTTGGCACCGAGTCCGTGCGTATCGGTGATGAAGAATGACATCCTCGTCCTCATTCTCCTCTACCTCTACCTCCTTATCCTTCCCCTTGCCTTTACCCAATCGACACTTCATGAAGGCGTACATATCTTGGACCGTCGCCTCCAACCTTGATAGCATATCATCATGGGTGTCCACCTTATGTGCCAACCCACTCCTGCTCGTCTCCATTTTGATGATCCTCGACTTTCCCACCCGTAATATCACCCCCCAGTCCTCCCCTTGCGATCCACCCCGAGCACTTGGCTGAGTGCGTCCGTAGCCAAAGATGCTTTTTTTGGCATCAGACTGCGACTCATGCACTTCCTTAAGCTTTGCCAGAAAAGAAAAAAATAAAAAATTACATGATTAGTTAATTAAGTAAATAAAAACATTAAAAGATAATTAAAAAAATAAATATATTTAACTTATAATGGTGGATGCGATGCTCGGGGACACCTACTTTTGCTTGCCCTTTTTCATCAAAATTTCCACATAGGCATCGAGCCTATGTGGCCTACCCCTAGGGCCACTCCTCGTCTCCCGAAATAAAATAATAGAGAATTAGCAAGAAACGCAAAGTAATGCTAAATTATAATAACTAAAAATAAAGAAAAATAAAAACTTACCAACCTATGCTCCATCTTAGTGTACGACGTCCGCCTGGAGTAGTGTACGCTCAACTTTTTTGTACGGTTCTCCCTCTCCGATTGGCGAGATGCCAATTGCCGCTCATTGGTCTCATTGTCGATAAACTTTTGTCACTGTGCCAATAAGATTGTCTCCTTCGTGGGGACGCGGTCACGTAGCCCCAGAATGGACTCCCGAGTCTTCCCAAAGTACCGAACTCACATATTCTTCTTCCACGTCTTATATTGATCCCTCAATTGTTCGAACGTGGACTTGCGGAGATGTGGGGGCAGACCGAATTATTCCTGTTAAACAAATATAAATAAAAAATAATGTAAGTCTTAGTAAATATAAATATAAATATACTACCTGTTGTGCCCCCCATCTTGAAGTCTAGAGACACGTCCCTCCAATCAGTGTACCCAGGGCCAACGATCACCTTCAGCAACTCTAGTGCTCTAGCCATTAATTTCGTCTTATTCTCGACTACTGACCCCAAGTTTCCCCATTTTAGGGGCCTACTGGCCAAGGAGCCCTCGTCGCCCCCGCTACCATTCCCGGATGAAGTCATTTTCTGCAAAAATTGTTATTATTAGTACAAACATGAATATATACTTTGAATTAATTCTCAAATCCGATAATAACAATACATAACAATACCAATATCAATTTATACCAATACCAAATTCGATTTACACACACATATGCACACTACCCCACCCCTCACGCATAATACAAACATGTATATAAACTTTGAATCAATTCTCAAATCCGATAATAACAGTACATACCAATATCAATTTATACCAATACCAAATTCAATTTACACACATGCACACTGCCCCCTCCCCCCCCACGCACACACAGTCCCGAGTTATGGACTTTGAATTAATGCTCAAACCCGATAATAACAATACATACCAATTTATACCAATATCAAATTCAATTTATACGAATAGCAAATTCAATTTACACACATGCACCCCCCACCCCCAGCACACACACTCTCGGGTCATGGACTTTGAATTAATGCTTAAATTGATTAAAATCCTAATTAAAATGATCAAGTAAAAATAAATAAAAAGCATTAAATCTAAAAATACTGCAACTAGTCATTACAAATAATTTGAATACGCATTACAAATCTAAAAATTATTTCAAATTCGGGTTATCATAAAAAATAGATTGATATTCGGTAGGTGCAGCCAAGTCATCGACACTACTTTTTAGATGCTTTGGTGCATGTAGGATGATTGACCATGGCTCGTTGTTGATATACTCTAAGTAAAACACTTGCTTGGCCTTTTGAAAAGCATAAACAAATGACTCGTCGCTCACGTGTTCGTTGCTTTTCAACTTGGACAAGTCTACCATGATCAAATTGGTGCCACGATCAACTTTACAAGCATTTTTATCCTCAAATCTTACCCAATCACAATAAAATACAAACTCTTTGAAGTTTACATAGTCCAATTCAAATATATTTAGAATTACATACAGTAAGTCATTTCAGCTTCAACGAGGTTTTTATCCTTTCTACTTGCTCGAAATAAAGTAAGAGCCTTGTATGAAATGCCTGAGTTCTGTACATTTGTATTTTCCTCGTACACCCTTGCATCGAATACGTAATCCTTCAATCGATATTTTTGTACTCTTGTGCCACGAACAAGGGTCCAGTGGCTAGACGAGCAAGCCTTGATGTCGCATCACCCGCCTTTAAGATCTGAGAAAATAGATAAATTAATTAGGTAGCCATAGGTACCGCCACCCCCACCCCCACCCGAGTTGATCTCCACTACTCAGGTGGTAGTGATAGTGGCACAGGCAGTCGAGACAGCGATGTGATCTACGACAGCTCATTTTCCACAACCCCAGGCACCACCTCCAGTGGCACCAGTAGTTCAGGCTCCAGTGGGGCCACCGTCTTGGCAGCGAGTTAGGGAGACCTTTCGTAAAGGTCACCCGCCTAAGTTTCGGGGTAACACCGATGTAGTAGAGGCCTGTGACTAGAAGAAGAATATTCAACACCATTTGCGCATGCTGGAGTGTACCCATGTGTAGAAATAGATGCTTGCTACCTTTCGTCTATCGGGGGCAGCCTTACAATGGTGGGAGTCAGTTACCACTGTTGAGGAGCGAGATTTGATGACAATATCTGAATTCTGGGTGCGGTTCGATTGAAAATACTTCCCACCAGTGATAGAGGGTGAGATGAGGAAGAAGTTCAGTGAGTTAGTATTCGGTGATCGGTCAGTGGAAGACTATGAGGAAGAGTTCACTCGTTTGATGAATTTTGTGCCAAATAAAGTGAGCGATGAGGAGCGGAAGAAGTCGAGGTTCATGGATGGCTTAGCCTGGAGGATTAGGCATCATTTGATTGGGAATTCGGAGTTAGTGACTTATACCGATGACGTTAATGCCGCCCTTGTACATTTCCAGGATCATCGCTTCCATGCGAAGGGGAGCAAGAGAGTAGGGGAGTCGAGCCAGGAGGGCAAGGCAGTTACGGTGGTGACACGAGTGGTACTCAGCAGTAGACTAGTAGTCAGCAGGGGAGTCAGGCTAAGAAATTTAGGTCTGGCGGGTTCCGACCGGAGGATAGGGGTTCCGTTAGGGGCAATCGGGCCCAAATCAGCAGTAGCAGGTTCCTCGGGGCCGTCAGGGCCAAGGGAATAATGAGGGAGGCCAGCAGGGCTAGCCACGTCAGGGCCAACGACAAGGGGATGGTCAGAAATGTTGTTTTGTCTATGGCTAGCCAGGACACGTCAAGAAGGAGTGCCCGCAGAGGGGCATAGGTCATCAGCAGGGTGCCTAACAGGGGAAACAGGGACAGATGCCGCTAGAAGCACCAGCCCCACCCGCCCCACAACAGTAGGGGCAAATGCACTACAGACGTGCGTATAACATCCGGGATGTTCCCAAACCTCCAGCACAGCAGGCACCGCTAGCAGTTGAGGGTATGTTTCTCATTCATGGTTATGAGGGTAATGTACTATTTGACACGAGAGCATCGCATTCATTAATTAAATATAATTTTAATTAACGGGTAGGGCTACTAGAGATCGCGGGTAGTCTTCGTATGTGGGATTTGATTCAATCTATTTGTCGGGGTGGTGGACATTTTGATTGGGAGGGTTAGTTTAGCAGCACACCTCTTAGTGTTAGATATGGAGGGGTACGATGTCAACCTGGGTATGGATTGGTTGACAGGTTATCGGGCGACTGTGGATTATTATGAGAGGACAATTGTGTACTCCATTCCGGGATAGGAGATGTTCCTAATAGCAATATTGCTACCTGATGGAGGGTCGCGCACACACTTATACTATATCGAGGAGGAAACCTCATAGGAGGTGGTAGTCCCGTTAGATTTAATCCCGGTAGTGAGGGACTTTGAGGATGTGTTCCAGGAAATGCCAGGGTTTCCACCCAGTAGAGAAATCGAGTTTGTAATTGATTTAGCACCAGGGATGAGTCCAATTGCTCGAACACCTTACTGTATGGCCCCTTCAGAGATGCGTGAGTTGAGAGAGCAGATTCAGCAGCTCCTGGGTCAGGGTTTCATTCGGCGAAGTACATCATCGTGGGGTACGCCAGTGTTGTTTGTAAAGAAGAGGGATAGTTCACTTCGATTATGCGTGGACTATAGGGAGCTGAATAAGGTTACAACACGTACTAAGTATCCGTTACCTAGGATTGATGATTTATTTGACCAATTAAGAGGGGCGTCTTACTTCTTCAAGGTTGACTTGAGGTCAGGGTATCATCAACTGCGTATCCGAGAGGAGGATGTTCCTAAGACTACTTTCCTGTCACGGTATGGATCTTACGAGTTCAGGGTGATGCCATTCGGGCTCACCAATGCACCAACGGTGATCATGGACCTCATGAACAGGGTTTTCAGGGAGTATATCGATCAGTTTGTCATCGTGTTCATTAATGACATCCTGATCTACTCGCGCACCAAGGAGGAGCACGTAGAGCATTTGCGTATGGTTCTACGAACACTGCGGGATCACCAGTTCTATGTCAAATTCAAAAAGTGTGGATTTTAGCTGTGGGAGGTGCAGTTTCTTGGTCACATGGTTTCAGATTGGGGTATTTCGATGGATTCGAGTAAAGTATTGGCGATGAGGGAGTGGGGATAGCCCACAACACCGACCGAGGTGCCCAGTTTTTGGGATTGGCCGATTATTATAGGCGGTTCATTAATGGATTCTCAAAGATTACGGGCCTTTTAACGAATCTGACTCGGAAAAGGGGACCTTTCACTTGGAGTGATCATTGTCAATTAGCTTTCGATGAGGTAAAAGACAAGTTGACACTTGCACTTGTACTTGCTTTGCCGAAGGGAGGACTAGAGTATCGGGTTTACACTAACGCATCCCTACAGGGACTTGGGGGTGTGCTTCAGTAAGAGGAAAGGGCTATAGCTTATGCGTCCAGATAGCTAAAGCCCCATGAGAGGAATTACCCCACTCACGACCTAGATCTAGCAGCAGTCGTTTTTGCCTTGCGGATATAGAGACAGTATCTACTGGGAGAACAGTTCACCTTATTTACGGATCAAAAGTCACTTCAGTATCTCTTCACACAGAAGGATCTGAATATGAGGCAGAGGCGGTGGCTAAAATTCGTGAAAGAATACCAGTTTGATATTCAGTATCATCCTGGTAAGCCTAATATGGTAGCAGATGCATTGAGACGGAGATCGACTGGGGAAATATCAAAAGTCTGGAAAGCGAAGTGGATGGAGCTTCGATATGAGGATGATGTAGCCAGGGCCTACATGTCAGCATTATCCATCACACCTGAGATCATTATGCAAGTTGTGAGGGCTTAGGCAGAGGATCTGATCTTCTGGAATAGGGTGAGCCAGTTGTTAGCCGAGGGAGCAGAGGGTTACTCGATCATCTCGGAAGGAGGCTTATGCCTTAATGGGAGACTATTTATGCCAGAGGATGACGAATTGAGGCACGTTGTTATGACGGAGTCCCATGGATCGAGATTTGAGGTACATCCCAGCGAGGATAAAATGTACCAGGATATGAGGAGGCAGTATTAGTGGGCAGGAATGAAATGGGACATAGAAGAATTTGTCTCGAAATGTGCCACATGTCAGCTCGTGAAAGTTAACCATCAAAGACCATTAAGGATGCTACAGTCGCTAGAAATTCCTGTGTGTAAGTGGGAGACAATCTTCATGGACGTAATTACAGAATTAGCTGCATCGCAGAGGGGTCACGATTCAATATGGGTCATTATGGATCGGTTGACCAAAGTGTCCCACTTCCTGTCGGTCCACACGGACTTTGAGACGATGCGTTATGCACAACTATGCATAGCAGAGATTGTTAAGCTGGATGGGGTGCCGATAAATATTATCTTTGAAAGATTTCTTATAATGTGACATTTAATAACATCCATTTTCATTATAATGACCTCGTGTGACAACCATAGCCTAAATTCGTTGTATAATTGTGCCATTGTTTTTCGTCTTTTATTATTCTCACATGCTTCATATTTTTTGCATAGACCATGACGAACGTATTACAATAATCTAAAAGTTAAAATAATCTAAAAGTTAAAATAATTTAAACCTACGTTTTCCATTCTTCGACATCTTCATATGTGTCAAATAGATAACGAACAACTTGTTCATGTTGCAAACTCAATAATTTCACTCGTTTGCCCATCACATGACCACCCTTATCGAGGAACTCATCATTGTCATCCACGATGGTCGAGTCAGGCATATATTCCTGAGTGTAGATTGATGACTCCACGGTGATGTATTCCTCTGCAATTGATCCTTCAATGTATACAATTCACAGTAAAATACAACCTCTTTGAAGCTTATATAATCCAATTCAAATATATTTTGGATTACACCATAGTAAGTCATTTCAGCTTCAACGAGGTTTTTATCTTTTGCGCTCGCTCGAAAGAAAGTAAGAGCCTTGTATGAAATTTCCGAGTTCTGTACATTTGTACTTTCTTCGTACACTTTAACGCGGAAAATGTAACCGTTCAATCGATACTTTTTGTACTCTTGTACCACGAACAAGGGTCCAGTGGCTAGACGAGTAAGCCTTGATGTCGCATCACCCATCTTTAGGAGCTGAGAATATAGATAAATTAATTATATTAGTGGTAAAATTTGAGTGTAATGTAATGTTATATAACGACTGTTTTCATTATAATTACCTCTTGTGTCAACCATAGCCTAAATTCTCTAATTGTACCATTATTTTTCGTCTTTTATTGTTCTCACAGGCTTCATATTTACTGCATATTACAAAATTAATCATGTATAAAATAATCTAAAATAATGTTAAACATTATAATAATCGAAACTTACTTTTTCCATTATTCGACATCTTCATGTGTGTCAAATAGATAACGAGCTACTTGTTCATGTTGCAAACTCGTTAATTTCACTCGTTTTCCCATCACATTACCACCATCATCGACGAATTCATCAGTGTCATCAACGTTGGTCGAGTCAGGCATATATTCCCGAGTATATATTGATGACTCCACGGTGATGTATTCCTCTGCAATTAATCCAGCAATATATCGCATATTCTTGACGTAATCTTTAAAAACTTTCATCAATCTTTCAAACGGATACATCCATCGATATCTAACTGGACCACAAAGAAGTGCCTCGTCGCATAGGTGTACCAACAAGTGAACACTTATGTCAAAGAATGCTGGTGGAAAGTACTTCTCCAATACACACATCACTTCGTTCACAACCAATTTTGCGGCCACTATGTGTTCTCGATTCACTACCTTCTCACACAAGAGGGAGAAGGTAATACTAATTTGCATAATAGCCCTACGCAAATCCTTGTGCTTGGAGAAATAGTGCTTAAACAATAGAGGAACCAATTGCATGATCACATGCCAATCGTAGGACTTACACTTATGTAAATCATGAGTAGCATAATTCACAATACTTTGCAAGTTGGACGAAAAAGTAGATGGGCCCTTCAAATTATATATTGTGTCTAGATGCACCTTCCTTTCCCTACTCGTCAAAGTAAACGCACCAGGGGGAATTATTGTCCTTCCCCTACTATCTTCTTTCAACCATAGTTGTGGCTTAAGTTTTAACGTTTTAAGGTCTTTTCGTGCATTTTCTCCATCCTTCGAATGACTCCCCCCAAGGCAAGTACCCACAATATGTTCACCGAAGTTCTTCTCTGCATGCATCACATCCAATACATTGTGCACCGGGTTATTCTTCCAATAAGGCAAGTCAAATAAAATTGACCTCCGAGACCATGCCTTTCTTATCTCAGTTTCATTCCCAGTTGGGGTCTTCTTATGCTTGACATTCTTAAATTTGGGATTCTTACCTGGCATATTTGGGCCACATTCAGAAGATTTACTTTCAATTTCTGAACCCGAAAGTTGTCTCGGCGGTAGCCTATGTTTAACTCCGCCCAATAAAAAATTGGAACCTTTCTCAAATCTGAAACTATGAGCTGGGGGTAAAAACCTCCTGTGGCAATGGTATACATTTTTTAATCTAGAGGATAGACGAAGAGATTCAGTCTCCTCTCCACAAATAGGACATCCCAAATAACCATGTACTACACATCCGGATAATGTCCCATAAGCTGGAAAATCATGAATTGCCCACATCAACATAGCTTTCAGCGTAAACTCTTCTTTTCTAAAAGAGTCAAATAATTGCACACCCTCTTCCCACAACTCATTTAATTCTTCTACCAAAGGAGCCAGGTAGATATCAATGTCATCACTTGGTGCCTTTGGCGCAGGTATCAACAAAGCCATCATTGAAAATTCAGGTCTCATACACTGTGAAGGAGGGAGGTTGAGTGGGGTTAGGATCACTGGTCATACACTCTGATTGGTGCTTAGATTTTGAAATGGATTGAAACCAGCTGTTGATATAGCCAAACGAATGTTGCGTTATTCTCGAGCAAAATCGGGATACTCAAAATTCATCATCCGCCAGACAGTAGAATCAATAGGATGACGCATGATATTACCCCCTACTTCTGCCCTAGCATGCCAAGTCATTTCCTCTGCAATCCATGGTACTATGAAAAATCGCTTTAATCTAGGCCCAACGGGAAAATATTTCAATACTTTTTTAGGCACTTTTGAGCTTGTGCCTTCCTTACTAGTAGATTGGACATATCTAGGTTCATTGCATACTGAACAACGATCGAGATTTTCATACTCCTTTCGGTATAGTATGCAGTCATACACATAAGCATGAATCGATTTATACTTCATTCCCAAACCTTTCAAACTGTTCTTCATAATAGGATAGCTATTTGGAAGTGTATTCACCTTGGGTAATAAGCCCTTCACCTATTTCAGAATTCATGTCATGCTATTTCCAGACAAACCGTACTGCGTCTTCAAACTGTGCAAACCAACCATGGCATGTAAAGTTGTTTGATCTTTCTCACAGCCAAAGTATAACGGTTGGGTCGCCTTAAATTTTAAACTTTGCTAGTCATCGTCAAGTTTTAACGTGTTATTTTCACGAGCACTTGAATCTTCTACATCATCAGTAACCTCATTCTCCTCTTCTTCATAAACTTCGTACACATCATCAACTAAATCCTCTAACATATTATGATCTACGTCGTCCCCTTCTACATCTATTCTACTTGTTGAAGGTTGTTATGAAGGTTGGTCAGGGACAAAAGGAACTTTCAATTCACCATGAAAACTCCAAAATCGATAACTATCTTGCATACCCGATCTTAACAAATGTAGTTCAACTGTTTTCCACTCAAACACCTTACCATTCTTACACCTAGCACACGGACAAAAAAACTCTTCATCATTACGACATCTCTTTGCATATTTCACAAATTCGTTAGCACCTCTGCGAAACACATCCCCCATTCTATTAGTCTCACCCATCCACTCTTTGTATTTCGGATATCCCATCACAGCTACCACAACTAAACACCTATTAAAGGTAAACAAAACTTAGATTTATAGTATGTTTTATTTAATTATCCCATCATTTAATTATCCTATTAAAGGGTAAGTGGTCATGTCCCATTCAAGACTGCATTTTTCTGTAAGATACTTAACAGCTCATGCACATTGTTACGATTTGAAAAAAAATCGATAGCATATCCCCATAGTTCTCCAAGTACACGACGTAGATTGGCAGGTGTGAGTGTTATTTCAATTGGTCAATTGAAATAACAGTCACAGTTGTCAATCTAGTATGTACCCAGAGAACATTAAGATACGACTGCAAAACTTCCTCCAAAAGTAACAACTTTAAGCCAATGAGAATATTATACAGAAATTATACAGTCTCAAACTGTCCAAATGGGACAATTAGAGAGATCTCATTACAGGGGTAATGACTCTCGAACGGGTCTAAGGGCTATTGAATGCGTACGCATAAGAACTAGAAGGCTAGTATCTATGCGCACTATATTTAATTTCAAGTACGTTTTATATAATGGGTTAATTCAAATACAAAAATAAATTCATGGGTTAATTCAAATACAAAAATACAAATTCATGGGTTAATTCAAATATACACACACACACCCACACACACACCTCCCTCCACACCCCCCACTCACCACATACACACACACCCCCACCTCCCTCCACACCCCCCACTCACCACATACACACACACACCACCACCCCCACTCACCACATACACACACACCCCCACCCACCACATACACACACACACACCCACACACACACAATAGCCCCCCACGCTTCCCCACCTCCCTCCACACCCCCATCCACCACACATACACACACACACACACAGCAGCCCCACCCCCTACCCCCACCCTGCCCCACCCCCACACACGCACACACACACGCACATATACACACACACACACACATATATATACACACAAACATATATATAAATGGAAGAGAGAGAGAGAGAGAGAGAGAGAGAGAGAGAGAGAGAGAGAGAGAGAGCAGCGTAGAGAGAGAGAGAGAGAGGGAAGGAACGGCAGGAGGGAAAAAAGAAGGGGAAAAGGTTTTTTTACTGCAAACGTTGTCACGGTCATTGACCGTGACAATTATTTAAAGAATTGTCACGATCATTGACCGTGACAAGTCCGTGACAAGTAAATTTATCACGGACTTGTCACGGTCAATGAACGTGATAATTCTTTGTCACGGTCGTGTCAAGGTCAATGACCGTGACACAAAACGCGTGTTTTTTGTCACGGTCAATGACCTTAAAAAGGGTGGCCGGCTGAAAGGTGAAAATTTTGTCATTTTGGTGTAGTGATTAAGGTCTCAGACACTGTGAATGAGTGAGGTTAAGTGGGGCTAGGATCACTGGCCATACACTTCGATTGGTGCTTAGATTTCCAAATGGATTGAAAACATCTGTTGATATTTCCAAACAAATGTTATGTTGTTCTCGAGCAAAAACGGGATACTCATAACTCATCCTCTTTCAAGTTGTAGAATCAATAGGATGGTGCATGAGATTTTCCCCTCTTTATGTCCTAGCATGCCAAATCATGGTACTGTGAAAACCCGTTTTAATCTAGGCCAAGCGGGAAAATATTTCATCACTTTTTGAGGCATTTTTGAGATTTTTCCTTCCTTGCCAGTAGAGTGGACATATCTAGGTTCATCGCATACCGGACACCGATTGAGATTTTTATACTCCTTTCGGTATAGTATACAGTCATACACACAACCATGAATTGATTTATACTTCATTTCCAAACATTTCAAACTATTTTTCAGAGTAGGATAGCTATTTGAAAGCGTATTCTGCTCGGGTAGAAAGCCCTTCACCCAATTCAAAATTCCTATTACGCTATTTCCAGACAAACCATATTAGGTCTTCAAACCATAAAAACCAACCATGGCATGTAAAGTTATTTGATCTGTCTCACAACAAGAGTATAACGGCTGGCTCACCTTAAATGTTAAACTTTCGTAGTCATCGTCAAGGTTTATCCCGATATCTTCATGAGCACCTGAACCTTGTACATCGTCAGTGACCTCATTCTCTTCCACTTCATAAACTCCATACGCATCATTAACTAAATCCTGATCTAGCATATTATGATCGACATTGCCATCCTCCCCTTGTACATTTATCCTACTTATTGAAGGTTGTTGTGAAGGTTTCTCGGGGACAAAAGGAACTTTTGGTTCCTCCTGAAAAACCCAAACTCAATAACTATCTTGCATACTAGATATTAACAAATGTAGTTCAAATGTTTTCCACTCAAATACGTTACCATTATTACACTTGGCACACGGACACGGAAAATCTTCATCATTTTGGCATCTCTTTGCGTATTTCACAAATTCATTAGCACCTCTACGAAACACATCCCCTAATATATTTGTCTCACCCATCCACTCTTTGTATTTACGATATCCCATCACACCTACTACAAACAATCACCTATTATGAGTAAGAATGTATATTCAATTTATATATGAAGTTGACTTAATGTAAATTAAAATTACAATTTATATATTCAGTTTATTCATGCATTCAAATTTCAATTTTAATTTGAAATTAACTTAAAATTTAATTTATAATATTAAATCATATTTCCACCATCTCCTCTAAACGGAGAGTGGTCATATCCCATTCAAGACTACATATTTCTATAATATACTTAACAACACATGCACATTATTCCAATTTGAGAAAAATTCGACAACATATCCCCATAGTTCTCCAAGTACAGGACATAAATTCGCAAGTGTGAGTGTTATTTCAATTTATCAATTGAAATAACACTTAACATCGCATCATCTAGTATGTACCCAGAGAACATTAAGATACGACTGCAGAACTTCCCCTAAAAGTAACAAGTTTAAGTGACTAAGAATATTATTATACAGAAACTATGCAGTCCCAAACTATCCAAACGGGACAATTCGAGAGATCTCATTACAGGGGTAATGACTCTCGAACGGGTTCAAGGGCTATTGAATGAGTACGGATAAGAACTAGAAGGCTAGTATCTATGCGCACTATATGTAATTTTAAGTATGTTGTATTTAATTATCGTAACTTCGTGATCGGCCACTCTCGGATGGGTCGTGACACAAAGTAATTTTAGAAAAAAGTTGAAAACTCTCCCTCCCCCAATTTGGACAATAATCCAGTGGTCGTGCCACTTCCAAAATTAACCAACCCAACAAATTAAGACAATATAATTATTTAAGGATTTATTAGTGTGAATTAAATTAAGGATTTAAAAAAAATTAAACAGCTAACTTCCATATCCAACCACATCCGTCCAATATAATTCAACAGCAACAACAAACCAACAAATGTGTATCCCGTACTCCTTTTAATTCATCTACTCAATTAATTCATTTCCAACAACAAAAAAAATTAACCTTATCTCAATTTTAGTTAGTTCTTGATGTGTATAATCAGTGGCTTGATTATATTAATAGCATCTCCGAAGCAAAAAAAATTATGTGTTATGAATGTGTAATAAAATAATGTGATTGTTATGTGGTGCATGAAAGGAATTCACACATTGTCGGTAGAAATAATCTTCTCCAATCCATATGTTTATACATTAACTTCTATCCTGGGTGATATAAAATATATATTTATAATTGGGTTTTTTCGACTTTAATTCATTACTAATTGTCAATTTTAAACTCTAATACAATTTTGAATTTGCCCAAAACCGTTAGAAAAATCGTCAACTTTAACTACCACGTGGCTTTTCTCAATTAAAAGAATTTAAAATTCCAAAAAAAGTAAGAAAGCAAAAAAAATGGCATTTTAATATAGAAAAAAAATTCAAAAACCATAAAAATCTTTAAAAAAATCTTAAAAATCCATCCCCAACACTTCCCTCCCCACTCCTCCTACCCCTACCCCTCCTCCCACACATACACACACTAGCACACACACAAACATAAACTTCCCCCTCCCCCTCCCCCCTCCCCCCCCCCACCCACCTGCACACACACATGAAAAAAATAAGGGTTATATAGACAAATATACATATATGCACACACACATATACATACATAAAGGAAAGCGAGAGGGAGAGAAATCGTACCTTAGAGAGAGAGAGAGAGAGAGAGAGAGCAGTTGCACGACAGAGGGGAAAAAAGGATGGAGTTGGAAACGGTGGGGGAAAAAAGAGGGGGTAGGGTTTTTTTATTGACAAAGTTGCTACAGACCTATCAAGGTCTTTGACGATGAAAACATTCTAAAGTTGTCATGGTCAATGACTGTGACAAGACCGTGACAACTGCACTTGCCACGATCATTGACCTTGACAAAACCTTATCATAGCCTTGTCAAGGTCAATGACTGTGACAACAAATGCGTGTTTTGTTATCACGGTCAATGACCGTGACAACTCTGTCCGGCTGAAAGGTGACAGTTTTGCCTTTTTGGTGTAGTGTCTTACATGGAAATCCCCCTAAATTCAAGATTACAATTCTTTTATCAAGTTGATTATTAAAGATTCCATATTTCATCTAGGTTTTACATCCCCTTTCATTAAAACCAAGAATTCTATTTCTAATTATCAACATAATCAATTCTAACTTACTGATTTATTCAAGATCATTCAACATTTGTCAATAAGTTTCTTCATCAAATCATCAATTTTCAATCTTTCATACTCAAAATCCCCAATTCCTATTTTAAACCAAGAAATTAATTAACTACAAACGAAAATGTGATATAAAATAAGTATTTACTTGCCCTGTGGGACCAAAAATCCAAAACCTTTTAAGTCGGGTTGAATTCTCTTCTTCCCCTCTTTAAAGTCCCTCATCTTTTCCTCTTTTTATCTTCTCCATGGTTCTCTCTCTCTCTCAATCTTTTGTTTGGAATATAATAGGTGGGCTGCCATCTACCTTTCCAAAACCTTAAATGTCCTCCCAAAAATCTAATCCCATTTTCCTATTAATTCTAGGTATAAAATTACCCTCCCACCCTTATATGGGTTCTTTTATGCCTAAAAACCCCTCAAAAACCAAACACAACACATGGTTTTTTTTACCCTTCCCGGATCACCGGTGCACTCCAAAAGTTCATCTAAGTTATCGAACTCCAATTATGCTAACATTTCATTAATCGGGGTCGACACGTGTATACCCAACACTCCGCCCATAATATATCGATCCGTCGATGTAACACCCTATCGACCTATCACCAATTAAACCATCACTATCACTCATACGCTACATATAATAAATCATATAACTATTTACGTATCACACGCAAGTAAATAATAATTATAAGGAATATTAATCATTTATCACGCAAATTAATATTTGCTAAATTCTAGATTAATTTTCTCCCAATTAAATTTATATTATAAAGCAATTAATTAATATCAAAACTAAGGGGTATTACATCTTGCTAGGGCAACGAGCCTGTGTTGTAAGTCTTTTGTCGTCTCCTCTGTAATTCTGTACTTAGTTGATTTTGTGTGGTCGGGGTATTCGAGGTTTTTCCCATTTGAGGTTTCCTCGTACATCGGGTGTTGCATGATTCTTTGTTTTACTTTATCATTTTGTCTCCTAGATGCATGTTTTAGTATATAAGATAAAATTTGCTAAAACTGGTTAACATGACATTCTTTTATAATTGGTGCTTAGGGTTATTTTTTTAAGTTGAATATTTAATTTGAAAAAATTAAAAATTGGTATGTGTGTTTTGACAATCCTCCGTATTTTAGCGACTTCAATTATGTAATACTTTAGTATCGGGTGTTGTTTTAGTTGGGTTTATGGGATGAGAGTACAACAAATACCTTGCCTTGGGTCATGTTATTGAGTTGACCCATTAAAGATTAATGGTTGTCCCTTATTGAGTTGACCCACAAAAAAAATTTCTCCCCATTCTCCCATCGCCACCCCCAACCCCAATAGCCACTCCCTCTATCACCATCAAAACCTTCCTCCACTATCGTCCCCACCAAAGAGACGATAGATAAAGGGTACTTTTTATGCTTAATTGTTATTATTTTAATTATTTAACAAGTTTAATAAGGAGTTGTCGTTTAGTTTATTCCTATTTCTGACAAATTTTTCGATACACTCCCATCTTTTAATATTAGGAGTGAATTGCAAAAACTAACCCTTAATTAGGCTTAGGGAAACCTAATTAATTGATTTGAAAAATATTTTCAACTGGGGGATATGGTAATTTTTCTAAGGGGGTCTATAGCAAAATAAATCGTTAAAATGAGAAAATTTCATTTTGTTTCATTATTTTTGTTTAATCTATTAGTCAGTTTGATTAAGGGAAAATGGGAGTGTATAGAAACACTGGTAATAAAAATAGGGGATAACTTCAAAATATTCCTTTAATAATTAAGCTTAGTCAATTAATTGGTTGACTAACATATTGGATGCAAATATAATATAACCGGGACTATTGCAATTCTGTTTTTTTTTTAAAACGATGGTGTATTGCAAAAAATATAAATCATGAGCGATATCTTCATGAATTTTACGGGCAGGTTAAATTTTTGAGTGATTCTACTGAACCAAATTTTTGCTCGAAATTTTGTAGACATACTGACTTGGCAATTTGTTACTGGTTGGTTTTTTATCCCACTGGCATGGACCCCCAAAATCAACCAACAACAAGCCACCACATGAGTGTCTACAAAATTTCGATAAAAAATTCGGACACAATAAATTTTTTGTAAAATTTTACTATTACCATGTCCATATAATTTTGTAATTAATTCTTGAGCTACAAAAATCTCTGCCTCCCTTATACTGGATGATAAAAATGTTACACCCTCGCAAGAATTAAAGAATCCATACCCAGATAACCATGAGGGTTAAAAGCACCCTCTCTCACTAAAATCAAATGGGGTAACCATGCTCCACGAAAGCTCATTCTGTACACCACTATAATTTAATTTAAAATGTAATAAGGCATATCACACGAGGGGAGGATGAAATTGTTTTTATAAGATACACTATTATTAACGAACTGAGAATTTGAGTTTTTTATGGGAATTCAATGGTGCGTATGTTTATAAACATTAACAACACTTCCATGTTTGCGTGGCAGTTTCTAGGTAATGTCTTGAATCAATATAACATTTATTTAAGAAAAAATGGGGCGTGATTTTCAATATTATAAGGTAAATAAAACTATTATGGCCCAGTTTGGTTGCGCAAATTGTTTGATTATATAAATTGTTTCATTGTGAATTAGTGAATTATAAATGAGTGAATTTGAAATGAGTTAAATCCAATTTTACACGATGTTTGGTAATTTGAAATTGATGTTAAGGTTCTATGAAAAAAATATAAAAACAAATCAAGAGAGAGGGGGAGGGAAAGAGAGAGGGAGAGGGGATATGCACTTAATGTGACTTCTATTTCAAATGGGTTCATTTCACATTTTTTGTGAAATGATCCAATTTTAGATTTTGCACATGAGCTAAAATGAGACAATTAATGAATCATTTCATTAATGAAACCAAACACAATTAATGAGTCAATTTGTAAATGGGGCAATTTATTAATGATACAATTTACAATTTTGGGACAACCAAACAGGGCCTAATGGATTTCAATCACAGCAATTTTTGTAAATGCATATACCGAATAGTCCTTCAAATATTTTTAAATACACGTTTAGTCTAAATCTTTTATTTTGTTTCAAAAAATCTCTCATCACATAAAAACACTCCAAATAAGGACAAACACAAACCCATTAACCCACCTCCCTTCACAACCACCCCTACTGCCGGAGCTCCGACAGTTTGAGGGGGGGGGGGGGGGGGTGCGAACCTTTAAAAATAAGATAATATTTGGTAAATGGGTGTTTGAAGGACTAAATGGGTTAAACTAAAAATATATGTCTTTTTATAAAATATGTATTTATGTTGGGGACTTTTCGATAATTGACCCTTTTCCTAAATGTATGATGATTTACGTTCACATTATTTGTGGTTGAATTTTTGAGTTTTTAAAGCAATGATAAATTTTTGTAACGTTAATTCTAAAGAAATGATGAGTTTTTCTAAATCATATTCTTAATCTAGCAAAAATTCTAAATCCTAGTAGTTTTTCTAAAACAATGATGAATTTTAAAATTTTTGAGTTTTTAAAAGCAATGATAAACTTGTTTCAATCGTAGTGCTAATCTAGATGCGTAAGGACAAATAAATCTCCATAAGCATGGATAATTTTGCAACCACAAAATTGAGTAATGTTATAGTGACATAATTTTTTTCTAGGCATAGGTACTTTGTCATGTTATGAACTTGACTGATGTCTGATTAATTTGCCCTAGGTAAGCTTACGATAATTAGCATCAAATAACTGAATATTGTGTTCTTGAGATTATCATTACCATTTTCTAGTATTCACATATTGAGTTAAACATTTGTATCATTTAAAATATAGAATAAATGCATAAGAGAACAAACATTATTACGTAATGTTTTAATTCAACCATTAGCTTTATCTTTCTTGACTAATTAGTGTACAGGTCAGTCATACAAAAGAGAGGGATGTAAACTTCAGTGTTATTAATTGGTGCTATTGGAATTTTCTCATGCCACAGTCCATGAATATATTTATTGTGTGCTTCATATTTTTATGCTTTTTGTTGACAAATTGTTATCCTTTGGTATAGAGTTCCAGAGTTTTACTGGGATCAATCCACTTCTGTTGGATCATTATTTAGGTTTCAGTTACTTTATTTGTTGGTTGGATATGTAGTGCTTATATTAGGATTGAGCTAATTTATCGATGTGTCAAAAGTTATAAACTCACTTCATGAATGGTTATATAGGAATGGCAACTAAATTTTGTATAGTATGTCGACATTTTGTCTCATGTACTTAAAGAGTATAGGTAATTTAAATAAGAGGGCTGATTGGTACTTACTTCACTTTGCGTACCCATATTCTTTTTTTTAGACTCATACCCAAATTCATTTTCCTCTGTGTTTTAGGGTTTGCACACACTTCTTTTCTTATATTTTTATTTGATGGGGTGAAGACTTGAAGGTGAAGTATTATTTAATGTTTTACAAATGAAGGTATTTACCCTCTCAAATGTTAAGTGCGTATAATTTTTTTTTTTTTCAGGAATATCATATGGGTAATGGGAAAAAGACTAATTTACTCTTTTGCGCTACAAAATATGTAAATATCAAGTTTTTAGTTTATTTGTAGTTTATTTCCACAGCAATTTTACAATTGATTCTATATAACTAATTTGGGATTTTTGTAACTACTACTTTTTAGTATTTTACATTTATTAATTTGCTCTCCTTTATATTAAAAATTATTATTTACCACTGTTTTAAAAAATCCGCCTAAGCTTGATGCTTGGGAGAAACGCTCCGCCTTAAGATTTTTACGCCTTATTCTTGGTAAAACCTTTACGGTGCGTTTTTTTCTAAAAATAACAATGCTTTAGTGAAAC
This sequence comes from Sambucus nigra, assembly GCA_949130495.1. Taxonomy (NCBI): domain Eukaryota; kingdom Viridiplantae; phylum Streptophyta; class Magnoliopsida; order Dipsacales; family Adoxaceae; genus Sambucus; species Sambucus nigra. The sequence goes on from OX422209.1 coordinate 1,371,337, forward strand.
GATATCGCCTTTTAAAGAATTTTTTTACAAATCGGGGCATTATCTCATCAAAAATAATCAAATAGTATTTTAATTCGCATATATTCAGACATATTTTAGGATATGTACAATTTTAGTATTTTAATAGCCTTGTTATGGTTAAAAAATATTAAAATATATTAAAAAGGACTAAACGTCTTTTCATGAGTTTTGACGTTCGCCTTGGGTTTTAAAACTTAAGGCTTGAACTCCACACCTTGATCACGCCCCGTATTTTTTAGAACTTTGTTATTTACTAGTGAAACGATATCGCATTTTAAAGAATTTTTTTACAAACCGGGCATTCTCTCATCCAAAATAATATATTCAAACATATTTTTATGATATGTACAATTTTAGTATTTTAATAGCCTTATTATGATTAAAAAATATTAAAATATATTAAAAAGGCCTAAACGTCTTTTCATACCTTTTGACGCTTGCCCAAAATTCTAAAACTTAAAACTTGATATCCATACCTCAATCACGTCCCATATCTTTTAGAACGTTGTTAGTTACTAATTAAATATTTTCAACTAAGTATATGCCACACATATGTTGTGTGTGAAAATTGACTCATAGGCACATCATTGAAATGACATTTGGTCATGGTTACATGTCTTCTTAAATATAATATACTGGCAGCTCTAGAAAAAATTATCCCGGGAGAGAGAGCATAGATGAAAATGTACACCAGGGATCAAATAGAGAAAGAAACAAAAAATAGATCGTATCACTGTTTGCCCTCGGCTCCAACCTGGAAATAGCAAAAGCAGACCAAAAAGACATGTAAAAGCGGATCGATGGAGCCGGTGTGCTGTATTTAGGGTCTTAAATGTTTATGTTTTTTTTTGGAGTTATATGGGTTTTATTTGTGCTGGTACATATCAATAAAATGTGTTGTCTTTCCAAAAATGTATGATTAACTTGAATAAAATAAACAAAGTATGGCAGGTCACTTATTGCATGATAAAAGCTTTTGGTACGGAGTAAATACACATGTTAATCAATGGAAAGATGTGGCCATCTGAGATGGCAGCTACTCACGAGTCACACCATTTAATAAGTAAAAAAAATCTATTTATTTTTATAATACAAATAATATTAGGAAGATTAATTTAGTGGACATATTTCATAGACACACACATAAGATAAAAATAAGTATAAATTTTTAATGCAAATTTTTATGTTATGGAGGGATCCACAACAATAAGATAAAAACTTTTAATGCAGTGTGTTCACAAAATTTGTCCACGAAGTGAATCTCCCTAACATTTTCCTTTACAATATATAACCATTATTTATTTTTACAATATACAATTTTCAAATTAAAAAAAAAAATCAGCCTAACTATAAAAAAAAGAACCATTATTTACGACACGAAATGATTTTTTTTACTTAACAGAAACCAATTAAAAAATTACACAATGCGATTATGTATCTTTTACTTTTTAACAAACACGTTCACGATCCAAATTAAAACGTAACGCGACATTAAATCGTTCTTTTTATACCGTTCGCTGACCATTTTTTACAATTTAAAAAAAATCGTTTTACTATAATTAAAAAATGGTCCTCGCCAGCAGTATGTATAGGCAGTCCGACCATCTATACATATCATTGGCGTGGACTGTTTTTTCTAATATATTGGTCCACGTCAGCAGTATGCATAGACACTCCGACCACCTATACATATTGCTGGCGCATACCAACATATAAGAAAAAATGGTCAGTGATCGGTTATTGTCCCTGGCGCGGAACCGCATTGCTTAATGGATGTGGGTCCGCGCCAGCGGCCCTAGCAAATCGATTTAATTTTATTTTTATTTTCATAAAGCTATTTTTTATTTTTGATAAAACTGTTGTGATACGCTGATATAACGTGTTGCGATTGGTTATTGTATAATGATTGTGGATCCGCAACACCAGCGACAATAATCAGTTTTTTTCCTTAACAAAATCTTTTGTTTTTCATTAAAAACTTCTTTTTGCTAAAAACAAAAATCTGTTATTTTTGTCGAGTCGTGTTATATGTGTCAGTTGACACTTCACTGTGTCGTTTTACTTTTTGTCGTGTCATTTTTTTATCCAATAATTTATAATACTTTGACACTTCACTGTGTCGTTTGATCCCGTGTCGACATCTGTGTCGACGTAGCTTTTCTCAATAAAAAATATATTGTCTGTGTAATATTAACACAGTAAATGTTACTACTTGTAAAAATGTCATAGATATAAAATAATTTCATATATTATTGTGTATGTAATATTAACACAGTAAAAATATCGGTTTTGTGAAATGTCATTTTATGAAGAAAACAAATGATGTTGACAAATTTAAAACTTATTTTTTTTTTGTTAAAACCATTTTTATTTGAAAAATGATAATTGATCCAATTTTGTGAACCGATTTTGTGCATTGATGCATTTATGTTGACACAGCAACTCTGTTGGCATTATATTTTTTTGTTAAGGTATTTTTCATACCACGAGGTGTCCGGGCCATCTTACGCGCACCTCGACTAATCCCCGCTCGTGGTTCGTGGCTTTCGCTGTCCAAACATTATTTTGACACTGTCAGGGATCGAACTGGGGACCAAACTCAATCCACCCTCAAACAGTATCTCAGTGACACCCTTATACCACTGGGCCAAGAGGCTTGATTTGTTGGCATTATATATACTAATGTTTATGGAATGAAATGGTAGAAAGCAGTGTTGATTTTATTGAGTTGTGTTTATGGAATGAAATGGTAGAAAACATCTCTGTTTATGAATAAAGCAACAATTCTTTTGGCTTTATTGAGTTGTGTGGGTGAGTGGGTGCCAGCTGTATGCCGCATCAGTCGGTTGATAAAATCGGTGCAAAATACCCGGTACCAATAGTACCCCTCCTTATTGCATACATACACACATTGGCATTTGGTATATCAAAGTACTACTCCAAGATTCTGAAATAACTATTATATTGGTGACTCTCCCGATTAAGTAAAGCGAATGCACTTTGAGTTGGATAATGGTCATCCATAAACCCCAAGAGACTATTTCTATTATAAGAATTAACCTTGTACTCTATGAAACCAAAAACAAATTTGAACCTTATATGATTTATAAAACAACTTCAGTGAAATACCAAAATCAACTTCTAAAGAGTAAGAAATAGAAATTGCATGGTTCGTAAATAATTCAATTTATAAATAAGTATATCACTTTTCTCATATTATAAAAAATAAGAAAAACTAGAAGAAAAGGGTAAAGTAACATAAACCCCCTTAAACTAAGGCACATTGTCACCGTTGATAATTTACTCAATATCAAATTTTTATTCTCTCTATTAAGTTGTTATTCTAGTCCTTCCATCTCAACTCTCAACGATTCAAACTACTTGCATCTTGTTGACTCGTGAGTGTTCTATTCTTTATACTAAGTCTTAACACAAAATTGTAATAAACAGAATCATGTTGTTTGCGATGAAAATGGAGATTAAATATTTGATAGATTTATTATCGCCCTCTTTAGTTGATCGATGTGGAGTTCGTACAGGTTATTGGCGAGTTGGTTGATGATTTCATGCAAATGATCATCGATATCATTATAGGGGTGGTTCGAACGCAAGCAGATGATTTTTCATCCAAAGAGAAAGTTTGTACGATTGTATATGTAAGAGATCGTTTCGTTTCACGGGGTACCATTATAGATCATCTATGATATAGGGATTCAAATTTTTTATCATAGTTTTGGGGAATTTTTTAGGGGGTTATGATAACTCGGTTACACTTGAGTATGTCTTACCATCATCAAACAGATGGGAAAACAGAGAAGGCCTATAAGAAAAATTAACAACAATCATTCATTACGGCACCGTATGAGGCATTGTATGGGTGACCATGTAGATCATTGGTGTGTTGGTTGGACTTGTGCAAAAGTTATTTATTAGGACCTGAGTTTGTTGAGGTGACGACTAAGAAAATTAAGATGATTCGGGATCAGATCAAGATAAACCATAGTTGACAAAAGATCCATGCAGACTTGGAGAGGTAGGATGTTACATTTCAAATGGATGATCAGTTGTTTCTCAAGGTTTCACCCATGAACGAGTGACGCGTTCATAGCGTCAGGTAGAAATGCTTCTGTATCATCTAAAGCTTCCAAACCATTTAGATCGGGTACATAGCGTGTTCAATGTATCCATTATTCATCAAGTCTTGTGTGGTGCGGCCACTTATCAACACTTTGACTTGGGGATATTCAGTTAGAGACCGATGTTTCATATAGTAAGGAGCCTATGCGTATTTTAGACCATAAGGTCCATATTTTGAGGTCTAAGGAGACACCAATAGTTCGTGTCCAGTGGGGTCACCACAATGATGATGACTCCACTTGGGAGCAACACAATACGATGAGGCAGTAGTATCCGTAATTATTATTTACACTATAATATTGCCCGACCAATAGCGTATCGCCTTTTGGAGATATAAACCAGTTGTTACATCAAAGAAATATTATGGGTCAATCTAACACTAATGACTACGAAAGTAATTGACACCCTTTAAGACATTGAATGTGGGGTAACCACTTAAGTAGATGGATTTAGGATCGTGAGTGCACCTAGGAGGGAACTTGTAATTAGGTAACCACACAACAGTTGCAATAGAAATTGTATGTCAAAGTAATCTCTAAATAAGAGGATAAAGGATGAAGTAAAAGAGGACTCTTTAAACAAAAAAACTACTTTTACTCGTTTAAACATTTTTTTTTCATTTTCTTTATTTTACTGTTATCTAGTATAGTTTATCTTGAGATAAGATGGTTTCTAAGAATACATGGTTTTTACTGGAATTCCATCGCAAAGGATTGTTTGGATTTTGCCAAATGATATAAAAAATGCTAACAGCATGGTCCAATGACACCCTTCCTATTTTAATACCAGGTGATCAATTCTTTATTAACATAAAACAAGAATCCAGTATTATTTCAATCTCAGCATCACCGCCGCAACAAGTAATACAATATAAAACAAATGAAACCATACATTTAATGAAATGATAGAATAAATAATAAGCATAAATATAAATAACGTGAGCCGAATAAACCAATGGTCACTAAAGGTAATTATCCAACGTAAACAAAAATTGATAAATAAAGAATATCTCTGCAACAATAAAATCCTATCCAAATACAGGCAACATGCCTAAAAGGAAATAATGGAAATGAAACTGAGTCCTATCTAGACAAAAAGAAGTCGAGGCAGCTACAATCAAATCAGGCAACATCCATAGCTACTGCTCAGAACGACATGAAAAAAATTACCATGGGATCCCTGTTGTTGCTGCACACCTGGGGTTTTGAAAACAAAAATAGATTTATCAGCGGGTCAAAGCACAAAAATGTTTGAAAATATTTTGCAAATAAATAAATGATTTAAATAAAAACATGTAGTGTATTACTTTCACTGTTAATTCACTGATCGCACTTATATGAGAACTTATCCTCACCTTTCATCTATAGTGCGCACCTAACGCATTCATTTTATTATCCTAACTATACTACACAGTTTAACTAGGACAATAACCATTGTAAAAGCCCATTCTGCTAATAATCACCATCAGCTAACTATATACTACCCTCACTAGGTATACTTTCACGAGTAATAATACTGTTACCCACGTGTTACAAATAAATATTCACACAATATAATAACATAGCTACACATCGTGCTATAAATAGATATACGCACAATATCTTGTATACACATACATATATATCACTTGCGATACACGTATAACCCACATCCCTAGAGCCTGGATCTCGTGGATGCATTCCTCGTGTGCAATCGGGCACCAAGTATACCACAAATCACAACTACGCCATCGGGTCACAATCTCACCACCAAACCCAATGTAAACACAAACAAATGAAGGTTGTTATGAACATACGTACCCGGGTCGCAACCATAACACATCGCACCCAATCGGTCTCCAAACGAACACCTATCCTCACACATGAATAGTGGCCATGCAATGGTATTATGACTAGAGGAATCAATCCAATACCTGTTGGTCAATGCCACGGTGGACTGGCCACTATGCTCAACCTCCTAACGATTGCACTACTGAGTATAAATGTTCAATATAAATAAGCAACAATCATATATATATATAAGTACTGACTTCGTACAAAAATCCCACAGCGTACTTGTCTATCAAATCTTGAAGTTCGAACCGACTTATTGATTATACATGTAAGTGTTAACTCACTTGAATTCCAAGTTCATCTCACCCAAAACCATTTACCCATTGGACTAACACACGTACCAAACCCTGAAAATATTCCCTAGTAGTCACAATCTATATCGGAAGCCCATACGTCCATTTCCCAAGCACAGGCGGGTCAAAATAACATGCAACAAAATCTGGATAGGCCAGAGAGCTAAATCGATTCGATTGTCTAACCTAATCGGTTCGGTTGATAGAACCATTCCGCTCCCCCCCAGCAAACCGATTTAGTTTGCTAGGCTACCAATCGCCTTATTCCTCAGGTTTTCACTTCTTAAACACTCCAATGGAGATCCCAAGCCTCCCAAAATCCCAAATTGACTTCCCACATCATTATATAACTATCAAAAAAGCATTATAACACCAAACTAAACTTGAATCCCTCTTTAAAACACCCGGATTCCTAAACATAAATCAGTTATTACAACTAAGAATGTAAGGACATTTTTATCATGTCCGATATCTTACATGTATGTATATTCTACACTGCTACATTTGGCACGTCTCTACACGATCTCACACGACGGCCTCAATCTGAATTCTGGGAATCAAAGATTCAACATCTCGATCATGTGTCCCACATCTGCCTCAATGACTTCTCGTTCCACAATTTTAGGGACTTAATGCAAGTGGTACGTAAGAGAAGTCAAAATAGCGAAAGAAGGCCAGATATGGAAGTTTAAGGGAATTTTGGTAATGTTATAGCCACCGTCCAGAGGTTCGGTCAACTGAAAAGTTATAGACCTCGCCGCAAAGAAGACATTGGAAGAAATGACACATCAATCTGAGTTACGGTGAAGAAGTTGTGGATCTTTGAAAATGGAGAATATTCCAAGAAACAAATTCCTGAAAAAGGCTAAGTGTTTCAGTCCCAAGTTCCAGCGATATTTCGCAAACCGAAGGCCAAATCGGTTCGGGGGAGAACCGGTTCGTGGTACACCCGAACCGGTTCGGGGTACCTATATGCTGACAGAGTTTTAAAATCATGAAAATCTTTATTGGTTTCCCTATAAAAGCCAATGTCGGGGGAGTTATTTTATAAGACTTGCAAATATGTTTTTGAGAGTTCTATCACCTCAAGTCTTTATATTTTTGAGTCCCAAGACTCATGTTTTGATTCACATATCTTTTCCAAACCTTTGTGAATACGTTTGCAACCCAAGAACACAACATTGTGCTTATTCAACCGTTGTGGAGAAGCCGTCTTCCTTCTTCATTGCTTCTCATCTGGAGTTCCAAGGAAGATTACAGCCGCCGACTATAGAACCGATGTCTGTGGGTATTTTTGTGTCATTGTATGTTTCATACTAATTTGTGTAACCATATATTACAAAATTATAGTGAAAAATAAAAGGTTTTTCCCCTTTGGGGGATTTTCCTCACATGTGTGTGTTTGAATGTCCTTGCATGATTTCATCTTATTCAATCACACCTAGATGCATGTTTAGGATTTAATTTAGGAAAACAGATGTTGATACAAAAATTAGTCAGCTGACATGGATCAATTAGATAAAGGCATGTGTCAACCTACGTGGAAAATACATACTTTCACCGAGATACTCAGGCATTCCGAGCTACTCAAGAGTCCTGAACTACTCAAGCGTACCGAGCAACTCAGGCGGTCCGAGCTACTTAGCGTGCAGAGCATCTAACAAAGAAAACCAAAAGGCAACTACGCATTCAATGAACGTCGAATTTAATGCGCATTATTATTGTACAGATGTATATGTCTACTAGAGGATAACACATTATCTTTTCATATGTATAGCCTCAAGTGTATAAATACATTGTAACCCAGTCATAAAAGGGGACTTTTGGATATCTTGGTAAACCCATTATCAAGATTCAAGGCAAACAGTCAGCAATACAACAACAGTGGACGTAAGCCATTTTGATAGCCGAACCACTTTAAAAATCCATGGTCTTATTTATTTATTCATTTTTATCTGTGATTAATAAATTAGATTGTATCTAGTTTTTTACATCAACAGATTGGCGTCGTCTGTGGGGACGACTATACTTAGCATTTTTCACCAAAAACTCATCATATATGGCTGAAAACCCAGAAGCCAGTAATTGGAATAATATTGGGGTCCCTCCAAACCCTTCTACTCCACCAAATATACAAGATTTGGCTGCATAATGGCCAACTTAGCCCAAGGGAAAACATCCATGCAAGAAACCATGCGTCAACTTATACAAACTGTTCGAGATGGAGCACCTGCCCAGTCAGGACAACAAAGAGTTAAGAGAAATACCCATCTGCCATCTTCAAGAACGAGACGAACGATGTTCCCAGAGGTTTCTCAATCTAGGCATACTGGCTCATGTCGTACTGAGAGATCTAATGATCCTTCGTATCAACCTGGCCGGACTTCTTCAGTATGAGTTACGGATTCTCAACGAAATGTCACTCTAACTTCAGAACGGGCTAGCACTCTGGAAAGGTTGAGTAGAGTCTCTTCTTTTGATCGATTGGGACCTAGGAGGAATATAAACCCTCCTAAGATTGCGTCGAGGAACTTTCAACGACCATCCGATCTAAGGGAAGGTTCTGCCCAATCACACCCGACATCCCGTAATGAAAGGTCCCAAGAGGAAAGCTCAGCGCGATCAGTTTCTTGGAAAAATAGGTCTAAAGATAGAAACGATGCATGGAAAGGTTCTATTCAAAGGTTAGAAGACAGGTTAGGGGAAATGGCTAAGGCCAAGAATCATCTACAAAGAACTTTTGTCCAAGGGACACCCTTTGTGCAGGAAATTGTGGATTTTCCCACACCATCAAAATTCAAAGCTCCTATGGTGACACCTAAATATGATAGAAAAACTGATCTTGTCCTCCATATAGAGAAATACCAAGCTACTGATGATATCTATGCGGTTCCCGATGAGATGAGATGCAGGGAATTTTTAGGAACTCTCACCAGGTCAGCACAGATGTGGTACAACAACCTTCCTCGGGGGAAGATTTTGACTTTCCATCAACTGAAAGAGCTTTTCATAGGGAATTTCTGGTTTGGAGCGAAGCTACTTAAAAGAGTAGCACACTTACTGAGTGTTAGATAGATACAGAAGAAAGAACCAGGGATTATATTACTCATTTCAGTAACCAAAAATTTGAGGTGATTGATTACGAGGAGAAGACAACAATTACTGCTCTGATGAGTGGTCTGTTACCGAACAAGTTATACTATACTTTGGCCAAGGATCGTCCCAGGACCATGGCAGAATTGATGGCGAAGGCAGCCAAGATCATGAACGCCGAGGAAGCCATAGTTGCGAAGAAGAATACAGACACAAAGGAGATCAAGGTTGAGGGTAGTAAAACTGAGAAGAAGGATCACAAGAACAATGGTAGCAGCAAGTAGTCAAAAGGCAAACAAATACTGGAGCAGATGAGGAAGTATGGAAATTATACTCCCTTGAAGGTATATATAAATCACATTCTGGAGGAGATCAAGAACAGCGAGGAACTAGCCTGGCCAGAGAAAATAAAGGCAGATCCTGATAAAAGGGACGAGTCCAAATATCGCGAGTTCCACAAAGACCGTGGCCATACGACCAAAAATTGCATAGCTCTCCAGAATGAAATTGAAGCACTCATCAGGCGAGGAAAACTGACTAAGTACGTTGATCGCCAAAGCGGTGGAAAGACCAACGATAGAGGAAGGCAAAGATCTAAATATCCTTACCGAGCAAAAGATGACAAGAAGAGAGATCACGAAGATGATCTAAAAGATGATCCCGATCTCCCCAAAAAGCCAAGGAAACTCGAGCGCGAGGTATTCTCAATATATTTTGGATCATTTGAATGTAATGGCATTACAGGTAGAGATGAAGGAGGTGGAGATCTTAGTGCAGAGAGGAAAGCTTACCTCAATGAGGCACAAGCTTGTTCTTACATACAGTGCATAAACTTAGCTGAAGACGATCGCTCAAGGAAGGTAAATAGGGATAAACTGGTCATCGGTTTTTCTCAAAACGACTTGGCAGGTGTACTATATCCTCATAACAACCCCTTGGTGATCAAGATGAGAATGAAGGATGTGGTGATTTCACGGGTATTGGTGGATAATAGTAGCTCTGCAGATACCATGTTCTACCCATGCTTCGATAGCTTGAATCTGAAGTTAGCTCAGTTGGAGCCATATCACAGGCCCCTCCTCGGTTTCACTGGTGAAAAGATTTTTCCACTTGGGCAATCAATTTGGACATGCTTATTGGTAAGTGGCCTGCTTACCGAACAGAAAGAGTACACTTTTTTGTAATGGATAAAAATGTCCAATCAGCCTACAACATTATCATGGGGAGAGTAGGTCTGAAGAAGTTTGAGGTAGTGCCATCTACGGTACATCAATGTTTGAATTTACCAACTAATTTCGGAGTGGGAGTTGTGAAAGGCAACCAGAAAGTAGCTTGGGAATGCTACTATTCATCTGATGAACAGGAAGAACTGGAAGAAGCCAGGAAGAAAACTACTACGTATCAAGTGGATGAAATAGAAGATGTAGAGATTGAAACCTTGGACCCTAGATATGGATTTCAGCTCGTGAAGGGTCAGGTTATGGAAGCTACGGAGGATATCATTCTGGATGATGAATGCCCAGAACGAACAACTCAAATTGGTGCACCATTAGACTTATCAATAAATCAGGAACCGGTGGCATTTTTAAGGAGCAAAAAGCAGACTTTTGCATGGAGTCATGAAGACATGCCAGGGATGGACCTGACTTTCCTATGCCACGAGCTCAATGTTAATAAGGAGGTCAAGACAGAGAAGCAGCGAAGAAGAGTATTCAGCCTAGAGAAGAGCCAAGCCATACAGGAAGAAGTAGAGAAACTACAAAAAGCCTCTTTTATTGAGGACGTCAAGTATCCTGATTGGCTAGCAAATGTTGTGATGGTAAAGAAGAAAAACAATAAGTGGAGGATGTGTGTGGACTTCACTGTTCTTAATAAAGCCTGCTTAAAGGATCATTTTCCTTTGCCCCGAATTGATCAGCTAGTGGATGCTACACCGGGGCATGAATTGTTGATCTTCATGGATGCTTATTCTGGTTACAACCAAATTAAGATGAAACCATAGGAGAGGGAAAGTACCTCTTTTATCACCCCAATGGGAACTTATTACTAAAATGTTATGCATTTCAGACTTAAAAATACAGGTGCAACATACCAACGGTTGATGAATAAAGTGTTCGCAGAGAAAATCGGTCATAACATGGAGGTTTATGTTGACGATATACTGACAAAGAGCAAGAAAGTTGTTGATCATTTAGTTGACCTAGGCTAGACTTTTGATCAGCTAGAGAAATACCAAATGAAGTTAAATCCCACCAAATGCATATTTAGAATACGAGAAGGCATGTTTCTCGGGTATATTATTAATCAACGAGGCATTGAGGTGAACCCTGAAAAGATAAAGGCCCTACCGGAACTATGATCTACAGGTATTAAGAAGGAAGTGTAAAGTCTTACAGGACGGGTCGAAGCATTTAACAGATTTGTGTTACGAGCAACAGACAAATGCCTCCCATTCTTCAAACATTTTGAAAAACTTTTGAGTGTAATGATGAATGCGAGGAGGACTTTCAAGAGTTGAATAAATATTTGGGGACACCTCCATTGTTATCTAGACCAATGATGGGAGAAAGACTATACTTGTATTTGGCAATTTTAGAGAATGCAGTTAGCTCGACGTTGATAAGAGTGGAGGACGGAGTGCAATAACTGGTCTATTACACTAGCAAGGCCTTCCGAGGAGCAGAGATCAGATATCCAAGGTTATAAAAGTTAGCACTAGCATTGATCGAAGAAAGCAGAAGGATGAGACCATACTTTCAATCCCATACTATAGTAGTGTATATTGATATGCCATTAAGACAGGCTCTGTACAAACCGGAGAAATCAGGAAGATTAATGTACTGGGCGATAGAACTTGGTGAATATGACATAGTCTATGACCTAGGTCATCTTTTAAAGGGCAGGAAGTAGCAGACTTTATTACATAATTTACTTACTCTGACATCCTTAAAAAGCAGGAGCATAATACAGAGCAACCTGTGGGTGTTATGGGATCATCGAAGGCAATCCCCGACCAACTTCCACTAGTAGATCGACAGGAAGAGACAGATAACGAGCAATGGGAAATGACGGGTAATTGCCCAAGGATGGGAGAAGATAAAAGGAAGTATCAAATATTCCATCGAGGAATTTTGTCTGACTAAGAGTTTGATAATGATATACCTGTATGGAATTTGTATGTGGATGGCTCTTCGTGTGCCACGGGTAGTGGAGCAGGAAAAATCCTAAACAATCCTGATGGAGTTGATATTGAGTATGCTCTACGTTTTCAATTTAAGGCTTCCAATAATGAAGCTGAATACGAAGCTGTGATCGTGGGTCTTAGTTTGGCCAAAATCATGAATGCAGAGCAGGTTATTGTATTCAGTGATTCACAATTAATTGTAAATCAAATTCTCGAGTTGTACACAGCGAAGGGAGAATTAATGTTCAAGTATCAAGTAAAAGCTATGGAGTTTGTATCAATTTTTACTACAGTCCAATTGATCATAATAATGAGATTGGAAAATACAAGAGCTGACGCCCTAGCTCAGCGGGCCTCAGCAACACGCACCGAGCTATGAAGAACTGTCCTAATAAAGATTCTGGCAGATCTAAGGGTAGAAGAAGTTTTGATGGTGAACTTCATTGCCCTCGACTTGGGTCCATCCTGGATGGACCCCATCAGTGCCTATATCGAAGAAGGAGTTGTGCCAACTGATAAACTCGCAGCCAAGAAATTGAAGTTTAAAGTTACTCGTTATGTACTGACCAATGGTATTTTGTATAGAAGAGGCATTATAGCAGGACTACAGAGATGTGTGAATCCCTTCAAAGATAAAAATTTGATTGAAGAGATTCACGAAGGCTCTTGTAGAGCTCATATAGCAGGTCGGACACTTTTGCAGAGGATAATGACACAAGGATATTACTGGCCAATGATGAGAGCTGATTGTGCAGCTTACGCTAAGAAGTACGATAAATGCCAATGTTTCTCTTTCATTCGAAGAACTCGCCAAGCATTCTTAACGCCCATTACATCCCCTTGGCCATTTTCCATGTGGGATATAGACTTGGTCAGGTCACTTCCAATGACCAGAGGGAGATTCAAGTATCTGGTAGTTGTTGTGGATTATTTTACCAAATGGGTGGAAGTTAAACCTCGCATTGACATGACGTATGACAGGGTCTATAATTTTATTTGGAAGAGTATCATTTGTAGATATGGTCTCCCATATGCATTCATTACTGGTCATGGAACCCAATTTGACAACGAGGAGTTCGCTGCATATTATCACCAATCCAATATTCAAAAGATCCACTCCGCGCCAGGCCATCCCCAGAGCAATGGGCAAACTGAAGTGACGAACAGAACCCTACTGAATGGTTTGAAAAAAATGTCTGGATGATGCAAAGAGAAAGTGGATTAACGAGCTACACTCTGTGTTGTGGGCTTATCGCACTATACCACGAATAGCAAGTGGGGAGTCTCTATACATGTTAGCCTTCGAAAGTGAAGCCGTCATACCTGCTGAGTTGGGTCCACCCACACATAGGGTGCTTAATTTCAATTCCCCTGTAAATGACTTGATGAGACGTTTAGACCTGGATATGCTCAAAAAAGTTAGTGAAGAAGCAGCGATCAGGAATGCAGCCTACCAACAACGAACAACCTTGTTCTACAATAAAAGGGTGAATAAGTGCGACTTGAAAGAGAGGGATTATGTGCTGAAGAATGTGATCCAGAAGCACAATAAACTAGAGGCCAACTTGCATGGACCTTACAGAGTAACTGAAGTTGTTCGTCCTCGGATATATAGAATTGAAACTTTGGAGGGAGAAGAATTCAAAAATGCGTGGAACGTAGAGCATCTGTGCAAGTATTATCAGTAATAAAAATTCATGTGTAACCCATTTCTCTCAATATGAATAAAAGAGATTTTTTGCCCATTTTTCTCTTTTGTTAAATTTTTTTGGAGTATTCGTGCTACACACTACACAAACCACCAACTCCGGTTGGTCGGCAATTCAACAACAACCAACTTCGATTGGTCAGCAATTCAGTAACCACCAACTCCGGTTGGTCGATAATTCAACAACCACCAACTCCATTTGGTCGGTAAATAAAAATCATACAAGGCAAAATCCTGTTTGATCACGAACGATCTCAAGGGACACCCCAAACTAGACAAGAAGATGAGTGACCTTCCTCGGCATCCATTGTCTAGGCAACAAGGTAATCCTGGCACGATTAATACAACTAAACAAGAACATGGGATGAAAATCATTCCATTGGTTAGGCACAAAGAGTGACAAGTCACTATAATCAGACAACAAATGGAACAAGTTCCATTGTCTAAAACGAAGCAGGACATTTTATCCTTCTACAGATACATATACATACATACATACATATACATACATACATATACATACATATATACATACATATATATATATATATATATATATATATATATATATATATATTCACCAGCAGATAACAAAGACATTTTATAAAGTAATTTAAAGGAAATGAAATTGCACAAAGAATAAACCTTTCTTTATTAAAACCAAGCAGATTACATACGAAATGAAATTTGATTCATTATATATAAATGTTCTATTCTATGGGTTTCTTTCCTTTTTCTTTTGATACAGTTTCCATCCCAGGTGGAGGATAATCTAATGGATAAGGAAAGTTTATAAAATTCATATCTCGCAGCATTCTGACGTTAACTATGGACGGTCGATCAAGTAAATGCTCAGGACAAAATTAGAATGAAGACTATAATCACCAAGATATTTGGAAATCAAACACCGAGGAATAGCACGAGATGGAATCCAACTAAGATCAAGTTTAAAGGGAGGCACAGGCAAATCAAGCACTCAAGGCTCATAATAATCCCATAAGAAGTTTCCTTGCTCCAATTTCAGCACACACATAGCATTCAACCATTCCTGATTGTACCCCTCATTATTTGACTGTTGTAACCGAGCATCAAGATGATACAGAGCTTCATTGTACCCTGCCATCCAAACCTCTCTAGGCTGTTTGTGAAATTGATAAGTCAATCTTTCAAGCTGCTCATGGAGCTTCTTCACCAGAATCTCTTTACTTTCCAGCACATAATTCTGATTGGAGAGTTGGTCGGTAAAACTATGAATTTTTTTAGACATTTTTACCAAAGCCTGATTATTCGTCGTTAATTGAACGACTTGATTTTCTAAGGCCAACTGAGTTCTTATTTCATCAATATTAACCCGATAAGCCCTTACTCGCCCACGGGAAGATGGTATTGCTCTGCCACGAGAAGGTGTGGAAAGACCAGCTCATTTCGAAGTCTCTAACTCTTCCCTTAAGGTAATATTTTCAGTTTCTAAAAAGGAAAAACCGTCATCATTAATTGGGATCAAGGCTCCCGAAAAAGAGGAGGAAGCAGATTTCACTTCCTCTTGCAACCCGATATTATCTTGCTCTAGAAGCTTGGCAATGTTTATATGCTCTTCAATCTCAAGCTTTAACACACTTCCTTTTTCTCATAGGCCGAAATGTACTTGTCATAACCCCCGTCGGCACTCAATTATTGGTACTTTTTCTCATAGCCTTTATGCAAAAGTGTAGTGGTCTCTTTGTGTTGAAGTTGAAGTTCCTCGATCATGCCATGAAGGTCTTCAATCATTTCATAATAGGACACATTATTGGCTACAACACGATCAAGTAGACACTTCAAGTACTGGTAAGCATCAATTGCTCATTCAAAGGCATCGGATCCAATGATGTCTATTATTTGGGCCTCAGTAAAATCTGCACGAGGAGCTTTAAAATAATCGTTGCATTTCTTCATTAACTCTGTATCATTAGCTGATAAGAGTTCGATCCTGGCCATAAACTAGTAAGGAGAAAATAAAATGCATCAACAATGATACAAGACAGGTCAAAGAAAGACACAAGATAAATAACAAAAGTTCATTCTTATTCACCATACAAAAGGAAAATACATTCCAAGTTACAACTGAGGAAAAAAGAAAATAACATAAGAACCGAACAACTTTACACCTTCTCCTTATTCACTATAATATCTTCAGTTAGTTTGGAGGGAAGAGCAGGTTGATCGGAATGTAGTGCAAGTTGCTCGAAAGAAGTGCTTGCTTGATGAACTTGCTCGAAAGGTTGGGGAACGATAGTAATGGTTACCTGCTCTTCTACCATCACAGAAGACTCATCAGATGGGGCTTCATCTTCTTCTTCTTCGCCGATGATAGGAGGAGGGCCATGAGTATGTCTTTGAAATAATTCAGAATCATCTACAGTTTTCAATTCTTTCAAGGCTGCAACCCATCCATCTCTAAAGTATTTTAGGCTGGCATATTCCATCTGATAAGTAATGGCAGTTAAAGCCTTGTTCCATACTTTATCCCAGCCAGAGCTAAAAGACTTCTTTACAATAGTTTTCCTCTTCACTTTCTCCAATGAAGCGTGTTCCTAGGCAAGCTTCACCTTTTCTTCCAGCTCTTTCTTACTCCGTTCAGCCTCAACCTCCTCGACAGATTTTAGCTTATCCTCAAGATCTTTCTTACGTCTTTCAGCTTCTTCAAGCTTGTTATCAACGACCTTCAATTTTTTCACCAACTCTTTAGAATCATTTATAGCTTGTCTCGGGTGGTCTTGACAGATTGAAGTTCATTCTCCCAAGTAGTTTTTCTTTCTCGTACTTCTGGTGGGATTCATTCAAAGAGCGGGATAGACCAGTAAAAGCCTCTTCCACCCCACCCGAGGAAGTGTAAGCCCTGATAGCTTCATCTTTCTTCAAGATGCCATTAAAGCAAGACATAAACTGAAAAAGGAAAGAGCTCAACTCAGAATATGAATGCAATATGTAAAGACGAGAAATAATAGGGATGAAGATACTTACTGACGCAATATGTTGGGCGGATAAATCAGTGAGCTTCTCCCGAGAAAGGTAATCCTCAGCAGCTCGATGTTCGGGAAGGACCCAAGATTTGATCAAGTCCTTGGACGAACTAGGAGCGACGAGATCTGGAGCTTGAGTTCTCAAAGGACCCTCAATATCAGAAGGTTGAGAAACGGTTTCTATAGGTCTTTCAGCGAGACCTCTTCTTAGTCTCTTTAGAAGAGGACTTTCAATCAAAGGTGCTGCCTCTCCTTGTGTAATAGCAACACCTTCAATCAGAGGTGCTGCCTCTTTTGGAACAACTTGGGGCTTTTTACCCACCTCCTTAACAATTGTAATTGTTCCCTTAGATGGATCAATGTCCATTTTCTTTGTCCCCTGAGCTGGGACATCCACAACTTTACTTTTCTTTACCCCCATCAACACTAGGGGAGTCTTTGACAAAGAACTCAGGCATCCTCCTTTTCTTCATCATCAAATCGATAATGGAAATATCCAAATCAGACGAGGAGTCTCCCAAACTTTCTCGAGATGTTGGCGGTTGATCAGAATTGATAACTGTAGGAGGTGCAATAGGACGTGCAATGAAAGACGAGGTGGTATTTTTGTACCTCAACAAATAAGAAGCAACTCTAATGTGCTCCCCAGCAACTCATTGGTGCAAGCTCCAGATAAGTTTTAAATCGTTTATGTTAACGTCAATCTCTTTTGGGGGCTTCCTTTTATTGTCAACTGTAACAAACAAAAATTAATGTCAATGACGCATTTTGTCAAACATGAAGAAAGCTAACTTCAAAAACTAAAAACAACCTATCCCATTTCCATAAAGCGGACATCTGGGACCTTGGTACACATCATTTTCATTTAATGGGGGGTGTTGCCAATTTTTCATCACAATCCTATGATCAAAATAGTCCCTGTTGGCATAGAGAAGATTGACAACTAAAGCTCTATTCGAAAACCTAGTTTTTAAATAAAAAGTAGTGTCGCTGGTAACCCATTTATAACAATACATAATTTCAGGAATTTCTAAATGAGTTCCATGAATTTGATTCAACCTATATACTCCATTAACTACCCTCCATGTATTTGGAGCTACCCTTGTAGGTACAATATCGAAATATTGGTAAAAATCCAAACTCAAAGGATTTAGAGGGAAAGAAAAGCCACACTCCGCTACAAAAAGGGAGGGAAACCAATGTCCCTCCGCCAGAGAAAACAAATCAGAAGGACAACAAGGCTCCTCTAAAATAACCCAAGAGGGAATTGAAAAATCAGTCCGGAATTTATCTAAAGATTCAACAAGGTAAACCATAATAACTAAAACAAAGAAAGATGAAGGAAGAAAATCTTACAGAGAACGGAGAAATCTGCTAATGACAGACGCTGGAAGAACGACAGTACGAAGTAGAGAGAGAAAGTAAAGAGTTCAGAAAATATGGATGAGAAAATTAGAAACGATGGGATTTTTGTCGCTCTTAAATACCTTACATCAGGAAAAGAGAAAAGAAATGATTATCGGGAAAGACGTTTGCGTTTCCAACGAATAAATCATGAGAAAGGCTCAAGTGTCGAAGTGACTTGTAAAAATTCAAAATATTTACAAGTTTGCCATTACGCCCTCAAATGGAAATAAATACAATAAAAATGACCCAAGTGTTGGAGATCTGTAATCCAGGAATCTTTTAAGCAAAATGTTCCACTCTTTCTTATTTAACTTCAACTGTGAAACATTGGGGGCTTCTATTGATACAAAAATTAGTCAGGTGACATGGATCAATTGAATAAAGACATGTGTCAACCTACGTGGGAAATACATACTTTCACCGAGCTACTCAGGCGTTCTGAGCTACTCAAGAGTCCCGAACTACTCAAGAGTCCCGTACTACTCAAGCGTACCGAGCAACTCAGACGGTCCGAGCTACTTAGCATGCAGAGCATCTAACCAAGAAAACCAAAAGGCAACTTCGCATTCAATGAACGCCAGAATTAATGCGCATTATTATTGTACAGATGTATATGTCTACTAGAGGACAACACATTACCTTTCCATATGTATAGCCTCAAGGATATAAATATATTGTAATCCAGTTATAAAAGGGGACTTTTGGATCTCTTGGTAAACCCATTATCGAGATTCAAGGCAAACAGTCAACAATACAACAACAGTGGACGTAGGCCATTTTGATAGCCTAACCACTTTAAAAATCCATGATCTTATTTATTTATTCATTTTTATCTGTGATTAATAAATTAGATTGCATCTAGTTTTTTACATCAACAACTGAATTTAATTTAATAATTTCCTTATTTGAATGCACGCGCACTCTTTCAAATTGGTATCAGAGCCAATTACACATCTTTACCATGTAATTTTCCGCAAATTTTTTCTAAGATATCAATTTTCTGAAAATTTGATTTTTGAAAACGAGTGTGTTCATAATGGAGAAATTATATAATAAAATGTCAGTTTTTTAGGGGACAAACTATGCACACTAGAAAGCCCATATGAGATCTGCATTAAAAGCCATTGATGAACTTGTCTGGATTTTGGTTGAAAGAGGGTGGACTCCTATCTCAATCACTATTAGTAATGTGACTAGTTTAAAACCTAAAGAAGAATTTAAATGTTCATCTTTTAATTCTAAGCGTTTAAGCGCTATTTCTGGATCTGTCACACTAGATGAGTTCAAATGCATAATGACGTGCACCACGTCAAAAGAGGCATGGGATGTTTTACAACTTACCCATAAAGGAACTAATGTTGTGAAAGATTCTAAACTGCAAAATTTGACAACTCAATTTGAAACTATCACCATGCTTGAAACTGAATGTTTTGATGAATTTTATGCTAGACTGTCTGATATTGTAAACACTAGATTTAATCTTGGTGAACACATTCCTAATGCTAGAGTTGTTAAAAAGATTCTTAGATCACTGCCTAAGCGTTTTATCCCTAAATTCACTATGTTAAATTCCATGGGTAATTTAAATAGGCTTAAATTAGAGGAACTTGTAGGAGACTTACAAATTTATGAAATCGATATGTTTCCTAAATCTACTAAGCCTAAAGATAAGGGAATTGCACTTAATGCCCATGAGAGAAAGAGTGAGGGGTAGGCAAGAAAGAGGGAATCATCTAAAAAAAGAGAGATAAATACGTCCGATCTGAGTGTGACTTTGATTTAGATGATTTGGCCCTATTTGCTAAAAATTTCAAGAAAATTCTCAAATTTTAAGAAAAGTGGAAATTTCAAAGATAAAAAGAAGTTTGAGAAAAATAAGTTTGAAAAGAAAAATAAAAAATACTTTAAAGATCCTCCTAAGAAAGAGAGTGAGAGATGGTTTGAGTGCGACGGTAAGGGTCATAGAGATTTTGAGTGTGCTACTAGGTTGAACAGAGAAAAGGGAAAAATTGTCCTTAATGCTACCCTTAGTGACGACAGTGAGGTCGAGTTAGTGTACTCTAGAGATGATTCACCGCATGAGTGTAACTTCACCGCATTCATGGCTAGTCACGTGAGCACTTATAATACTCCTCATGACGATGAGGATTCTACTTCACAGGGACACCACGACAGTGAGAGCGATGTGAGTGAGGGGGAGGATGATGCAAGTGAGAGCGAGAGTAATCTTCAACGCGCCTACGCCGAGTTATATAATGATTCATTTAAAACTAAAAAGCGTAACAAAACGTTAGTTCTGTAGAAGATATGGATCCCCGTATTTTAATTTTCTCAATTAAAATATTATTTCCTTATATATATATATATATATATATCAAGATGCGGAAGCGTAAGATGGTTCACAAGAAAACGAATTACCAAATTTCAATTTTCTTAAACAAATTAAAATTAAAAAGTAATAATTTCCTTTTTAGATATGCGGAAGCGAAGATGATGGTCAAATTAAAAAAAAATCACAAACTTTAATTTCTTTTCAAATGAAAATTAAACCAAGTGAAATAAGATTAAATCCACACAAGTATTAATTTCACTTAAACCAATTTATTAATCCGACTCCTAGAATTTGCCAAAGTCATATTTATCAATGATTCCAAATTAGGCCAAAACCAATATTAGTCAATCGACATGAATTAAATAGACAATTTCCCAATATTTATTTTAGCACCAAAATAAATAAATAGTGATTAAACCAATTTTATCTTTTTAACCTAAACATGAGTTCTAGGCGAGTGCGAAAGATAAAATAGAAATAATAAATCACTACGCCGCGATGTACGAGGAAAAACCCAAGACGGGAAACAACCTTGGACGGCCCTAGCCATAAATCCACTAGATACGGATTTACAAATACACGACTCGATCCCTCTCAAGCCTCGACGCTTCTTCTTGTAGATACCTATTCCTAGCGGATAACCTTGGATCTCCACCGCGGTCTCGGAATCCACCGATCGGACTTTATATGTTCACCGTCACCCGAGCAAGGAGCCTTTCTCCAAGTGGGTAATGTTGTAACAAAAACTCTTCTTCTTTCTTTATGGGATGTAGAAGAAAACCCGAAACTTCTCTTTGAACGGAAGAGATGAACCCGGTGCCAAACTCCAAGCAAGATATATAAATATGGGAACTTGGAAGAACCTAATTTGGGTGTAAACTAGAGTGATGTATATTTTTCTCTTTGATAAAAACTCACTCAAAACAAGAACATTTTCCTTAACCAATTTAGCTCTCAAATTCTCTCTAAGAGATGGAATAGAATGGAAAAGTTAAGTTGAAAAATGTTATTCCCGTACATAATAAAATCTGAAAATGGTTGGTTAAGAACCAAGTGGGGAAGTGGGTGAAAAACTGCTTAAAACTGCCAAAAACTGTTCCCGCCTGGCATCTCGTTCGAACGATATTTTGTTCGAACGACATTCTCGTTCGAACGAGTCTTCTAAAGAAGTTCCAGTATGAACTCGTTAGAAACTCGTTGGAAATCTCGTTAGAACGATAATCTCGTTCGAACGACATTTCGAACGAAGTTCCAGTATGCCTCAATGGGAAGTCATTTGTAATCTCGTTCGAATGACATCTGGTTCGAACGACAATCTCGTTCGAACGACATATCGAACGAACTTCCAAAAATTTTGGAAAATTCAATTTTAGTCCAGAAAACTTTAATTAACTCTTTCTGAAAATAAAACACAATTTTAATAAAACCTAACACCCAATAAAACTTGTTCCAAGCTCCTATATATATAATATTGCATTCATACCTTGGTAGCATGGAACCATAGTTGATGACGTAAAAACGAGGCACGCAAACCGGCATATTGATGAAGCTTTATGCTATTTACCGCTACGTCTTCAACAAACACTTCATAGGCTTGAGAATATTACAATTAAATACAATCCTATGAATAAATGTTTTTGTCCGGAATTGAGCCAAAACTATATATGGACTCAATTGGAAATTTGTGTCCTTACATGTTCTTAGGATCACAGCTTTAGAGGAAAATTTAGAAAAATCGAGAGAGAGAGAGAGAGAGTCCTCCACTTGCACCACCTTGAGGGAGAGAGAGTTTGTTTAGAGAGAGAGAGAATTGTTTCGAGAAAGAGAGAGGGGACTTGACTAAACAAGTTTATAGTCTTACGAGTGACCTCCATTCCTCCCTAGAGACTCAGAAGAAACTTGAAGCCCTTATATCCCAACTGACTCATGATCTTGAGAGAGCACGAGAAGTCAATGTAAAAATCGAGGACAGATCTAGGAAGATGGGAAAGATGTTCCTCGGCCCCGCTTTAGGTTTTGGTGATAAGCAGGGTATAGGTTATGATGGTGCCTCCACATCCCAAATTGCACCTGGACCAGTTCCTGAGTTTACTACGACTCCATATTGCCATCGTAAAAAATCACATAGGAGAGTTCGACCAAGAAAAGAAAACCCAGGTCCGCCTAAGACTGTGTTCTTCTGTACGTATTTTAAAAGAAAAGGCCACCTGAGGGAATTTTGCTATAGTTTGGGTCGAACACGACGTATTGCTGCTCCACCACATCATACTGATGATTTTGATAGTCTAAGAGAGCGTGTTAAGTTTTTAGCTGCCACGTCACATAGTTTGATGGAGGAATTTCGACGGATGTCTTTGCCGTCAGTGAATACTTCTCACTTCCCGGCTAAAACCAACAACAACAAGGGTAAACTAAAGGTTACCACTTATTGGGTACCTAAGAAAGATAAGAAATCCCTTGTTGTTCATGTCTCTCTCAAAGCACATAATACCTCACAGTGGTATTTTGATAGTGGGTGCTCCAGACATATGACAAGTGATGCCTCATTTTTTACCTCCCTTGAGGATTATAAGGATGATAGAGTCACCTTTGGAGATGAGAGCAAGTCTAGCATTGTAGGATGAGGTAAAGTAGAGTTACCAGGATTTCCTAAGCTAGAGAATGTATTGTACGTCAAAGGTTTGAAAGTAAACCTTCTCAGCATTAGCCAGCTGTGCGACGCTGAATTTTCTATAAAGATTGACCGGGACGCATGTAATGTCTATAATCAATCCGATAAACTTTTAGTGCGAGGGATGAGGACAGAGGATAATTGCTATGGGAGTGAGACCACATCCTCACTTATCTACCACAGCGCCATGATTACTCCTATGGATTTGTGGCACAAACGTCTAGGTCACGTGAACGTTAGAGATTTGACTCACTTAGCTAAAAAGGACCTAGTACGTGGCTTACCATCACTTGAAAAACTAACTTCCATAGTTTGTGGACCCTGCCAGTTGGGAAAGCAAATCCATATCCCCTATAGGAAGTTTCATTCCATTACCACCTCCCGTGTACTTAAGTTGATTCACATGGATCTTATGAATCCTACTCGTATTGAGAATCTGGGTGGTAAAAGGTATATCCTCATGATGGTGGATGATTTCTCCAGATATTCGATTGTAGGTTTTCTGAGAGAGAAATCCAATGCTGTAGAGTTTTTAACGACCAAGTGCCGTGTCCTGCAAAACCAATACGGAGTCACTATTAACAGGATACGTAGTGACAACGACACGAAATTTAAGGAAGCAAAGGTAGATCATTACTGTGATAGCCTTGGGAACATAAATTTTCTGCTGTGAAGACTCTTTAGCAAAATGGGATTATTGAGAGAAAGAATATGACGATCCAGGAAATGGCTAGATCTATTCTTATAGGTCGTAAAGTTGCTAGGAGATTTTGCGTAGAGGCAGTGTCTACTGCATGCCACACGGTGAATAGGTTTTACCTGCGTCCACACACTCTTAAGATGCCTTATGAATTGTGGATTAGCAAGAAACCCAGCCTTGCATATTTTCGTGTTTTTAGGAGTAAATGCTACATCTTACGGTATAGAGAGCAATTAGGAAAGTTTGACTCTCGGAGCGATAAGGGAATAATGCTAGGATATTCATCGAATAGTAGAGCGTACCGGATATTTAACCTGAACAGCTCTAAGGTTATGGAGTCAATAAACGTCACCGTGCAAGATGACGAACCTCTGATGATTATTGATCCAGACCTTTAGTGTGAGGATGAGGATTTTTATAGCAGTGATTTTCTTGTCCCTCACCCACACTTTGTGGACCCTACTGCTGTGTTAGGGGACACACCTGCTTGGGTTCGCAAGAGTCATGATCCCTCTATCATTGTAGGTGATCCCACTTTAGGGGTCAAGACTCATGCTCAGCTAAAGAACGTTGTTAGCCATTTTTGCTGCACGTCCAAAGTCGAGTCCAAGAATCACAAAGAAGCACTCAAGGATGAACAATGGATATCGGTCATGCAGGATGAGTTGCTTTAGTTTAAAAAGAACAATGTCTGGGAACTAGTCCCCCGACCTAGTGAGACTAATGTGATAGGTACTAAGTGGATTTTCAAGAATAAAAATGGTACCATAATAAAAAAATAAGGCTAGGTTGGTTACTTAAGGCTACACACAGATAGAGGGTGTAGACTTTGGAGAGACATTTGCACCTGTTACGAGGCTTGAGTCCGTTCGCTTACTACTCGCCATCGCATGTCATCTGCTCTTTAAGTTATATCAGATGTATGCCAATAGTGCCTTTTTAAATTGCATTCTTCAGGAGGAGGTTTACGTGGAACAACCAAAAGGGTTTGAAGACCCTAAGCACCCGGAGCACGTTTACTATCTGAGGAAAGCCTTGTATGGTTTGAATAAAGCACCCCGTGTTTGGTACGAGAGGCTTAATTCTTATATTTTAGCCCGTGGCTTCAAGAGAGGGGGAGTTGATATGATGTTGTTCGTCAGGAGAGATGACGGTACTATTTTGGTTGCCCGGGTCTATGTGGACGACATAGTCTTTGGATCCACGTGCTCCCAGCATGCTCACCACTTTGAGGATGAGATGAAAAGAGAGTTTGAGATGAGCATGGTAGGTGAGCTTACGTTCTTCCTTGGTCTCCAGGTTCGTCAGCTAGACGATGGGATGTTCATCTCCCAATCCAAGTATGCTAGAGACCTAGAGAAGAAATTTCACTTAGACTTCGCTAAGCATGCACGTACACCTATTAGTACATCTATCAAGCTTAGTAAGGACACTTCAGGCAAGGACATAGAGCAAACCTTGTATCGGAGTGTGATAGGTAGTCTTCTCTACTTGACTTCTAGTCATCCCGACATAGCCTTTAGTGTTGGAGCCTGTGCGCGATATCAGGTATCCCCAAAAGAGTCGTACTTACTCGCTCTAAAATATATTATGAAATACCTGAGTGGGACTCTCTCATATGGTATTTGGTATTCCTTTGATACCAATGACCGTTTGTCCGCCTATTCGGATGCCGATTGGCCCAGGGATGTAGATGGTTATAGGAGCACTTCTGGTGGGTATTTCTATTTTGGTTCTGCTCTTGTCTCCTGGCTGAGCAAGAAGAAAAACTCCATCTCTTTGTCCACTGTGGAGGCTGAGTACATCGCCGTCGGGAGTTATTGCATGCAACTCTTGTGGATGAAGCAGATGCTGGAGGATTATGGGATATCACAGGACACCATGACCATCTCCTATGATAACACGAGCACATTACACATATCCCACAATCAAGTCCAGCATTCACGCACAAAGCACATCAGTATACGCGAGCACTTTATACGTCAGTTAGTTGAGGAAAAAGTCGTATCCCTGAGTTTTGTTCCCACCGACCGTTAGTTAGCCGATATTTTCACGAAACCTTTAGATGCCCTTAGATTTGAGAGTCGTAGTTGACTGAGGGGTTTGTTCATGTCTAGGATAGGATGCATTGTCATGTTCATATTATATGATTCCTATTCCTAGGTTGTATCATTTTTATTACATGATTTTTATATTTTTTTGAAAAATCCAAAAATATTTTATTTTTATAAAAAAAAATTAGAAAAGCACAAAAAGATTTTTGTATTTTTTTTTGCACCTTTTATGGATGAGCATTTAAGATAGCCGAGTCACAATTTCATTCCGTTTATCCATGTGACTGTTTGATAGTGATTTGACACGCTACATCATTTCATCCATGTACTTTACATTGTTTGGAGTCTTTTAGATGTGATTAGTGATATCTTTCTACATGTTTGACTCATATCTCCTTAGTACACACATGCACGGCTATATTTGATTATTGTACTTGTCTATCACATATTGGCTTAAGTGTTTCCATCTCAATTCTATCTATATAACGTACAATATGCGATAAAACTTGATAAGATTAGAATGCATGTTATAACCGTTTGGTGAGACTGTGTGTTTATTTGAAAACGGGGAAGGGTTGCGAAAGGTTCTCTTTGCCTTTGCGAATACTAAGCCACCGTTAAATTGGACCTAAAAATGGAGGAATTTTATTATCTGG
The DNA here is from genome assembly GCA_949130495.1 of Sambucus nigra. Taxonomy (NCBI): domain Eukaryota; kingdom Viridiplantae; phylum Streptophyta; class Magnoliopsida; order Dipsacales; family Adoxaceae; genus Sambucus; species Sambucus nigra. The sequence continues at coordinate 1,398,427 of OX422209.1, forward strand.
GGTCCAAAGAGGTTAAAAGAGCCCAAAAAATTTAAAGGCAATAAAAATAAATTCATGCCAAATATGGGCCATTTAGGTTTCACCATCAATTCTCCAAAGTTTGAGAATTTAGATTACCTCTATTCAAAATATAAATCTGAGGGAGTTTGGTTGGAGAATTGAAATAAGTTTGCACTTCCTTGAAAGTTCGAAAAAAGCATTAAATCGTTTTGAACGTTATTGGTGTGGAAATCACTTTGTGCTTTGATTTGTTGATTTGATTGAGTCAATGTTTGATATTTCCATTTTTTACACCAAAGGAAGATTTTGAGTTCATTCGTTAGGTGATTAGGCATAAATTCTTCCAAATTTATCCTTTCAATTTATTTACTTTTAGCACCTCGAACAATGTAATTGATTTGATTTTATCTCATAATCTTGCTACTGACTTATTTTAACGAGTACACCGAGTTTCTGGTATTTCGTACTAATTTTGCAGGGATTTAATGTCAATAACGAAATAAAGAAACTGGAAGAATCAAGAAACAAAAGAAGGAAAAGTTAAAAGAGCAAAAGTGTAATTTTTACCCGAAATTCGGATGAGGCATTAACTGGAAAGTTGAAGAGCTTTTAATTACAAGAACGCTGGAAAAAAATGGCACCTCAATCAGAGTCCCGGTGTGAAAGTTATGAGCAGTCAAAGATAGAAGAAAAAGTCTAAGCAAGACAGGATCGGTCCGACCAAAAATTAAAAGAACCGGTCCGCACAGGACCGATCCGTCCAGAAATTAAAAGAACCGATCTGCACAGGACTGATTTGGCCAAAAATTAAAAGAACCGGTCTGTCGTGCCACATTCCTGAGAACCCCGGATCGAATGCAAACCGAAGCTGAAAGAAATTAAAAGAATTGGTCCGCACAGGACCGGTCCGCCCCAGAAATAAAAGAATCAGTTCGGATTCTAAGCCAAACCGATCCCGAGGAGGACATGATCGGTTCGGATCCAAGGCAAACCGATCCGGAGGAGGACAGGACCGGTCCGGCTGTCGAGATTTTTCTTATCTTCCTCTAATGGAGAGTCCTAGTGCTGCAAAAACTTTTGGAGTTTTGTAGGGTATATAAACCCGTTTTATTATCACTCTTAGAAACGGAGAATTAATATAATTTTCCAATTCTTTTCAGAAAACCCTAGTTTAGAGATAGTTTATTCTTTTATTTTCAAGATTGAAGATTATTCAGATTTCTGTGATTACAAGTGTTCTTAATTGCTGCTTTTACTGCTTTGGTAAGATTAGGAGTTAATTTTCTTCAGTCTAACTCCTTTCTACATCATTCTACAAATTTTTCTTAGTTTAATCATGGTTTTCTGCAATTCAAAAACTGTTTTCATCAGATTCAGCATGTTAGGCTAGATTTTCCAAGGTTGGGATACATGAACCCAACCTAATGTGATAGTTGCATGTGTATAACATTAATCCTCTGAATTTAGTGATTTATTACGACCGTATTGCGTAGGAACACGGCAATTGTAGATCTTTGGATCTCGTTTGCTTCCGGGTAACCGGGATGCTTTAGAATGCAATTCGAGTGTAACTATTGAAATACCGATTTACTCGTCCTCTGATTAAGTATGATGCCGACTTGAACCTCATATACGTAATGCTTGGGAGTACTAAATTTTTGGTCTAATGAATCATTTAAATTTATGATTAGTATTTTATCTGCAATACACTAGGGTTGGGGGATTGTATTCCCATCCTGTTTTTCTCATCAGATATTTTAAAGTTTCAAATCATTCTTCATCAGTATTTTAGGTAATTTAGTATAATTGTATCTTTTCATAATTTCATAATTGCATCTAGTGTAGTCATTCCATAAACAAATTCATTTTTCCTTTTCCTTTAGAGTCAGAGTTAGGATTTCCTTGTCTATCCAACGTCGTTACAATTCTATTGTCCTATTTCCATGTGGATACGATCCCGACTTACCAGTTTTATTACTAACGCGACAGGCTTGCACTTGAGCCTCGAGAGAATGAACATTAGAGACACATTTTGAGTAGCGTCAACTTTTTGTCGCAATTGCCGGGGAATTAGGTAGACTTAGGATTAGATTGAGTCAATCTAATACTTTGACAAAAAAATTCCAAAAATCCAAAAACATAAAAAATTCGAAAAGCAAAAAAAGATCCATCATCATCTCTCATAAGTTGTTAATGCAAAATTCTGAACTCACTCCCACACCCCATAATACTCCAACCCGTATTCACGAAAATCCAATTGTTGAGTACGACCCCGATAGCCCTCACACTCCTAACGCTCCACAGTTCTGGATTCCACCTCCCACACCATCACACTCAATCTCAAATAACACCCCGTTTTCTTTCTTAGGACACACCTCCGAGCACGCTTCGAGCACCCCAAGTGAGGACACCGAGTCATTAAGAGAGAGAGATGTCGCAACACAGTAGTGCAGCCACCGGTGAGGAAGAGGCCCCATACCACCCGCTGAGAGAAATCTTATATCTAGGGTGCACTGTCACTCCGGGATGCATTATACTCCCGTATAATGTCGAGAAATTTCGTTTTAAAAATGGGATAATCCAGATGTTACCCCATTACCATGGTATGGATTCTGAAAAGCCATATCTCCATATCAGGAAATTTGAGGATGTGTGTGATACTCTCAATGATCAAACTTGCACACAAGAGGTGATCCGCCTCAAACTCTTCCCCTTCTCGCTGAAAGATAAAGCTAAAACCTGGCTATGGTCTTTACCTCCAAGCTCGATCCCATCTTGAAACGTGTTGCAATCTAGATTTCTCAAGAAATTCTTCCCACCCCATTGAACAATCTCCATAAAAGCTCAAATTCAAGCGTTCAGACAATCAGAAAATGAGCCATTTCATCGATGTTACGAGCGTTTCAATGAGTTAGTTACTTCGTGCCCCCATCATGGATTTGAAACAACGCAAATCATTTCCTTTCTCTATAATGGGCTGAATCTTAATTCCAAATAACTCGTTGAAACCATGGGTAGTGGTCCTTTTGTCGAACTAGACGCCCATGATGCTGATCTTCACCTGAGGTATGTCGTCGAGGCTACCCAATCCTGGGATACATCTGATCCTAATGCTCAAAATCGAAATCGTCAAGTGACCACCACTCCCGCAGCGTCTGGACTATTTCACGTAGATAATAATTCGATGATGGACAGTTGATTAGATACACTTGAGAAAGGATTTGGAGACCTATGTGAGGTATATGGAAGAGGACCAACTGGATCCATACCAAACCCCGTCGAGAAGGTGTGTGCGATTTGTGAGGCGGGTCATTCAACCGAGGAATGCCCGACTATACCCGCCCACAAATTGATGATTCAAGAACAAGTGAGTGGTATAGGAGGATTCAAGGGTAATTTTGGTGCACCCCATGGGAATTTTTACAACCCTTCATGGAAAAACCATCCCGGTTTTAGCCATGGGCAACAACATGCTGCGATGAATCCTAATTCACATGTTGCCCCTCCTCCACCACAACACTTTCAACAAGCTCGACACATGCAAGGACATGTGCAAGCACTACCACCTCAAGGATCATATATCCCTCCACCGCGGAGAAGTCTCGAGTATACGATAAATCAATTTATCAACAACCAAATTGCAACTAATGCTAGGCATGAGTGCATAATCCACGACATGAATGCGAACATTTCACAGTTGTAATTATCATTAACTATCCAAGAGAAGGGCAAGTTTCTTGCCCAGGGCCAAAGACCTCCCCAAGGTCAAACTAGTGTAAGCTCCACACCCCATGACCATCTAGAGCAATGTAGCGCAATTAACACTCTACGTAGTGGGAGAGTATTTTACTTGTCACCTCTCCCACACGAGGCAACTAAAGACAAGGAGACTTCGCCCGGCACGAAAGAGGCCGAAGATGTCCCCTTGAATGGAAGTGATAAAGAAGGCACTAGTGAGCTCGAGGTAGTAGTGAAACCCCCCACCGCTGCCCCATACCCTCAACGGTTGGTCCCGCACTCCAAGGGACTTCTCGGGACGATGTTTTGGATGTCCTTAAACAAGTAAAGATTAATTTACCTTTTCTCGAGACCATACAGAAAATTTCCGCATACGCTAAGTTCGTTAAGGAGTTACTCACGGTGAAACGCAAGCTAAAGGTAAATAAGAATGTCTTTTTGGCCCAGAATGTCAGTTCAGTTTTATCGAGTGACCTTCTGTTATATTCTAAAGATCCGGGTCCAACCACCATTTTGTGCATCATGGGGAAGAACCGAATCGAAAGAGCACTAATAGATTTAGGAGTGAGTGTTAACATTCTACCCTATTCTATCTATAAGAAACTCGATTTGGGAGCCCTCAAGCCCACAAATATGACTCCCCAGCTCTTGGATCGTTATGTGAAGATGCCGAGGGATATCATTGAGGATATGATCATCCATAAAGACACTTTCCACTTCCCGATGGACTTTGTCATTTGGGACGAGGAGCCCTCCATTCTCCCGAGCAATCATGTTCCCATTATCCTTGGTCGCCCATTCTTAGCTACAGCTAATGCACTCATCAATACGCGGAGTGAGCGGATGCAATTAACATTTGGGAACATGATCCTCGATAAAAATAATTTTAACAATATCAAAAACGAGGGTGATGAAGGAGAACCACGAGAGACGAATCTTTCAGGAGCAGCACACGAGCATGGGTGGACCCACACGCGAGAGCTGATAGGAGTATGCCTTGTTTCATCAAGTGAGAGAGACAATTTAGAGGGAATAGGGAGAAGTTTGTATGGGTGCTTAGAGGAGAGTGAATGGCAAGACACGGTAGATATTTTTCTCCTCAAGTACTACCCACCCACACCACCTAATAATTTTGAGATGGTTCGAGAAAGAATGTGGAAACAAAGTAAGAGAGAGCTAGATGAGTTGAGCCTAACAGGAGTTGAGACATAATTCAGGTAGGTGGATGAGAGCCTTCACAATAAAGTCCAACCTCTATTGGACTCATGTAGTCATTTAGGAGAGGGCGAGTGGAAAGATAAAACTGATGAGTTTCTTCGCAATGACCATCCACCCATACCATTTGATGGCCCGAAGGCGATAAAGGAAAAAAGTTGTGTATCGTCTGACTTAGAGCCAGACCCATGCATTCCAAAAATTGAAAGAAAATTAGGTGTTCACCCTGAGTCGGTGCACGCAAGCTATGCTTTGAGTAAGCATCACAGGGATCCCTTTTCGAGTAGTCACGATGAGTCTCTCGGTCTTTCCTTTATTTATGGTAGAGGTCCCAACTTATTCCGATTGTTGGTATATGACAGAAAGATGGGAGTGACAAGGAGAGCATCTAACCCCGGGAGTGGGGCCGGGTGAGTTTGTGGAGAGATGAGAGGTCGCCGCACCCCCGACGCGTATGGGGTGATTGTTGTTGTATTTTTGAGTCATGTATGAGTGTCATATAGTGTCTTGTTGCATTTTAATAATTTGTTTGTTCTATTTTCTCGCAATTTTTATTCGCTTTGAGTTAGATTTTAGTCCTTTTTGCTTGAGGACAATGCAAAAGTCTAATTTAGGGAGGGTGACAAGTGCGCATTTTTAAAACTTCACAAATTTTCAAAAATGCCCAAAAATTTTAAAAAAATCATAAAACTTTGAAAAATCCAAAATTATTTTTTTTCAAAATAAATAAAAATTGGAATTCAAATTTTTCGAAAATATCATTAAAAGTCGATTTAAAGTCTCAAATTGTAAAAACACAATACACAAAGCCGAAATTGACCAAAGATGGAAATTGTGCGAAAATTAACGACTTAACGAATAAGTGTGGAGATTAACAAACCTGGTGAGTTTCGAGCCTTTCATCTTTGTGAAAATTATAAATCAATCCGAGTTAGTTGTTAACTCAAAGTTCTTTTCAGTGTCTAAAAAGTCATCGAGGATCTCAATCCTTTCATTTTGATCGGTTTTGATAAATGTAGGTGATATTGTCGTACAAAGTGCGCTACAAATCTCTAAATTAAATTAATCTCAAGACACATATGGTAATATAATTAGTATTTTAGACAATGAAGTAGCCCCTCATTTGTCACCCAAAAATATTGTCCATAAAAAGTAGCAAAAAATTAGCCCTTTTGTAACCCAGATTGATCCGAATAAATTTTTTCCCTTCTGACAACCTAAAAAACCCCAACTGGCCCGGAATTGTGAAAAGGGGACAATCCCCGAAATTAAGTCCAGAAAGTGCATAAAAAGGGGTAAGAAAAAAATAGATATGCTCAACAGAAATAGCAAGAAAAGAAAAGAAGTGAAAAACAGAAAAAAATAGAGAAAAAGAAGAAAAAATGAACAATAGTCGGGAAAAAGCACAAATGGACATCATAAATAACTTTTCCAACTCCAACCTTCCCTACCATTGTCATTTTACCCCATATACCTTAAAACTCGAAAAAGACCTAACCGAGTTTAAATTGCGAAATTGGTTACTGCGTGGAGAACTAATACACCAAAAGATAATAAAAGAGATAATACGTGAATTAGAGGCAATGTTCCCGTTTTTAAAATCGTATTCCGTTGATGAGACCATATAACTCTAAAATTTCTATCTTTCTACTTGTGTACCTGACTTTGCATCCATTATATTTACTCTTTATATCACGCATACAGAGAGAATAGCCACATTCTGAGTGATTCGTTTGAGAGAGCATTCCGTGAGAATTTGAAATCAAAACGAATTTTCGGATAAGTAACGTAATGGTCAATTGGTGGAAATTCGCGGTTAAATTTTTGGCTTCGCACACTCGCACTATGATTTGAGACTATTGAGCATGACTTGATGATGATTATTTTCTGGGAAAGTTTGAATTATACAATATTTGCATATTTTGATTTTTCCCTGAGTCGAATTTTGTGGATATATTCTCTGCAAACCCTCACGAGACACCACTCGTCCTACTAGGGTGAACTAGGGGTTTAAAGGCTTGTTGCATACGTTAAATGCAATCGCTTGCCCGCGAAAAAGGTATTCTATCCCAATAAAATGTTTTTCAAGAGTTGAGCCTTGCTAGGATTCTTTTACATTGCTCAGGACACGCAAAGTTCTAAGTTAGGGGGATTTGATTAGGCATAAATTCTTCCAAATTTATCCCTTTAATTTAGTTACATTTAGCACCTCAAACAACGTAATAGATTTGATTTTATCTTATAATCTTTGTACTGACTTATTCTAATGAGTACACCGAGTTTATGGTATTTCGTACTAATTTTGCAGGGATTTACTGTCAATAATGAAAGAAAGAAACCGGAAGAATCAAGAAAGAAAAGAAGGAAAATTCAAAAGGGAAAAAATGTAATTTTTACCCGGAATTTGGATGAGGCATCAATTAGAAAGTTAAAGAGCTTTCAATTACAAGAACACTGGATAAAACGACACCTCAATCGGAGTCCTGGTGTGAAAGTTATAAAGAGTCAAAGATAGAAGAGAAAGTCAAAGGAAGACAGGACCGGTCCGACCAAAAATTAAAAGAACTGGTCCGCATAGGATCGATCCGACCAGAAATTAAAAGAATCGATCTGCACTGGACCGGTCTGTCTAGAAATTAAAAGAATCGGTCCGTCGTGCCACATTCCAGAGAACCCCGGATCGAATGCAAACCGAAGCTGAAAGAAATTAAAAGAACCGGTCCGCACAGGACCGGTCCACCCCAGAAATAAAAGAACTGGTCCGAATTCCAAGCCAAACCAATCCAGAGGAGGACAGGACCAGTCCGTATCCAAGGTAAATCGGTCTGGAAGAGGACTAGACCGGTCCGGTTGTTAAGATTTTATTTTCTTATCTTCCTCTAATAGAGAGTTCTAGTGCTGCTAAAACTCTTGGAGTTTTGTAGGGTATATAAACCCATTTTATTATCATTCTTAGAAACGGAAAATTAATATAATTTTCCAATTCTTTTCAGAAAACCCTAGTTTAGAGATAGTTTATTCTTTTAATTTCAAGATTGAAGATTATTCAGATTTCTGTGATTACAAATGTTCTTAATTGCTGCTTTTACTGCTTTGGTAAGATTAGGAGTTAATTTTCTTCAGTCCAATTCCTTTCTACATCATTCTACAAATTTTCCTTAGTTTAATCACGGTTTTCTGCAATTTAAAAATTATTTTCATTAGATTCAGCATGCTAGGCTATATTTTCTAAGGCTGGGATACATGAACCCAACCTGATGTGATAGTTGCATGTGTATAACATTAATCCTCTGAATTTAGTGATTTATTACGACCGTATTGCGTAGGAACATGACAATTATAGATCTTTGGATCTCGTTTGCTTCTGGATAACCGGGATGCTTTAGAATGCAATTCGAGTGTAACTATCGAAATACCGATTTACTCGTGCTCTGATTAAGTATGATGCGGGCTTGAACCTCATATACGTAATTCTTGGGAGTACTAAATTCTGGGTCTAATTAATCATTTAAATTTACGATTAGTATTTTATTTGCAATACACTAGGGTTGGGGGATTGTATTCCCAACCTGTTTTTCTCATCAGATAGTTTAAAGTTTCAAATCATTCTTCATCAGTATTTTAGGTAATTTAGTATAATTGTATATTTTCATAATTTCATAATTGCATCTAGTGTAGTCATTCCATAAACCAAATCAATTTTCCTTTTCCTTTAGAGTTAGAGTTAGGATTTCCTTTTCTATCCAACGTCATTACAATTCTATTGTCCTATTTCCCTGTGGATACGATCCCAACTTATCGGGTTTATTACTAACGCGATAGGGTTGAACTTGAGCCTAGAGAGAACGCACATTAGAGACACTTTCTTAGTCGCGTCATTAGGAGTATCCGTTATTCATCGTGCACATATGTCATGTTTGTATGCATTGATTTTCCTATCAAATTTTATCACACCCCTACATTTACGCTATCATCGACTTGGTTGTTTTATGTTCGTTCATGGTGTGTTTCTTAGTTTGTATATTTTGTGTGAAAAATTTTGATAAATTCAAAAATAGAAGTTGTTTTTACCCTGTGACATTCTCCATTTGCATTTATTTCTGCTTCTCATATCTGTCTATTTGGGGACATAATAAAAAGGGGGAGAAGAATTATCATATTATGGGGGAGTTTGTGATTTTGAAATTTGACGTATGCTTTCATCATAATTGGTATCCATGTATATTTCATTTCAAACTCGATATGTCACATGGTATCTTCTTTATCTCATGTGTGTAGGTACCTCATTGATGAGAATATGTTACACACCCTGATGAGAAAAGTTTTGAAGATTTGAAGATCAAACGATGAAGACTTATTCATTTGTATCTTTACAGTTTTGGGTTCATGGAAGGGTATATTTGTATAGAAAATTTGATATTTTATAATTCGGATTTTTTATGTATGTACCGGCATAAACATAGGGGAGATTTATAAGGGAATTTTTGTCATGTCCGATATCTTACATGTATATATGCACGTCTCTACACGATCTCACACGATGGCCTCAATTCGAATTTCGAGAATCAAGCATTCAACATGTTCATCATGTGTCCCACATCTGGCTCAATGACTTCACGTTCCACAATTTTAGGGACTTAATGCAAGTGGTACGCAAGAGAAGTCAAAATAGCGAAAGAAGGCAAGATATGGAAGTTCAAGGGCATTTTGGTAATTTTACATCCACCGTTTGGAGGTCCGATCAACTAGAAAGTTGTATAGATCGCTGCAATGAAGACACTGGAATAACGGCACCTCAATCCGAGCTACGGTGAAGAAGTTATGGCTCTTTGAAAATGGAGAATATTCCGAGAAAAAATCCCTGAAAAATGCTAAGTGTTTCACAAGATCCAGCGATATTTCGCAAATCGAAGGCCAAATCAATTCGGGGGACGAATCAGTTTGTGGTACACCCGAACCGGTTCGGGGTACCTGTACGCTGGTAGAGTTTTAAAATCGTGAAACTCTTTATTGGTTTTCTTATAAAAGCCAACTTCGAGGGAGTTATTTCATAAGACTTGCAAAGACGTTTTTGATAGTTCTATCACCTCAAGAATTCCTATTTTTAAGTCCCAAGACTCATGTTTTGATTCACATATCTTTGCCAAACCTTTGTGAATCCGTTTGCAACCCAAGAGAACAACCTTATGTTTATTCGACCCTTGTGGAGAAGCCGTCTTCCTTCTTCATTGCTGCTCATCTGGAGTTCCCGAGGGAGATTTTAGCCGTCGACCATAGAACCGATGCCTGCGGGTATTTCTGTGTCACTATATTTTTCATTGTAATCCGTGTAATCGTATATTACATAATTATAGTGAAAAATAAAAGGTTTTGCCCCTTTGGGGGATTTTTTCCTCACATGTGTGTGTTTGAATGTTCTTGCATGATTTCATCTTATTCAATCACACCTAGATACATGTTTAGGATTTAATTTGGGAAAACTAAATTTAATTTAATAATTTCCTTATTTGAACGCACGCGCACTCTTTCAAAGAATTTATCAAGCCTTGAAATTTATTGATTTCTAACACCCTATCATTATTCTTATGTTTATAATAACAAACCCATAATTAAATCATGAAATTATTAATTATTCATTATCATTTAATATCAATTACGATCACAGATTAAACACAACTTAAATATCTTCACTTGATTATCAAAGTTTTCGTCTTTTAAATCTCAAATTTATTCCTAATCAATTACGAACGTAATTAACCCTAAGGAATGCAATCTAAAGCAAGTAAACACTTGCCTTATGGATAAGAATCCGAAGTCTAACTAAATGATTGAATTCAAAGATTTGTTTTTCTCTTCTCCAAGATTCTTTTCTCCATTTCTTCTCTTTTCCTTTTCTCTTAATCTCTTCCTTAATCACAATTATGCAGAGACCAAAAGTGATGTTTTCATCCACCTCCCTAATCCTTAAAGAATCCTTTATTATACCATAATCTCATTTTAAGTGTTGACCTAATGGTAAAAAGACTCCCATAACCCCATACGATCCCTACTACGTTTAATAATCCCCTAGAACCAATTATAACCCCAGGGTACCTTTTCTGGACTGTTTCGATCCATTCTGGACCATGAGTGCCCTAAAAAAGATCATTCGAGTCACCCAACTAAAAATACATCATTATCTCATTAACTAGGCTCGACACATGCGTACATATTTGTTTTTGGAAAATTCCTAAAAATTATTATAAAATCTGAAAATTAATTTTAAACAAAAATTAATCCAATTTCACTTAAAAAATATTTTAGACACATAATCAAATAATTACATATGAGATGCATGATTGCCTTAAAAGTATCCAAGTTTAAATATGTGAATCTACTCGGTGTAATTTTACCTTTTTACCTTTATTCAAAATTTGTCATTATTGAGTCTTGAGTCTCGAGGCATGAACGAGATGGAATTTGATGCGACAAGTCATGAGTATAACTCACATATAATCTACAAAATTATTTTTGAAAAATATCCAAACTTGAAAAACCAAAATTAGTATGGACTCAGACCATCCTAGTGAATTCCTCTACTTTGCGTGTTTCAATCTCCCCCGTTGGATAAATGTCTTGAGTGCATCATGGGCACTCTTAGAAGGAAAAAACTAATTTCCTATGCATCAAATTCAACAAAAATGACAAATCATAAAAGATCAAGTTATCATAAATAAATTCTTCAAAATTAGGAATTATTAACTCGTTCCCCCATTTTATCTCAAATAGACAACGGAATAACATGTAAAATTGAGAGAAATAAAAGATTAAATACTAATAAAAAATAGTCAGTGTCGAATCACATGTCACTCTTACGCAAAAAAGTTTTAAGAGTTTCTTTTTGTCACTTGTCAACCATTCATACCCTAAAATCTCATAGGGCCATTATAAGAAAAGACGGATACACAAAACTACAATTCTAGGCAGTTATAATATTAAATCCATAACATGCATTCCACTAGTTGTAACACCCCGTATTTTTGACGATTTAAATAATTATGTGATTAATTATTATTATGGGAATAAGTATGCAATTAATTATTGTTGTTGGATTAATTAAATTAAAATGCGAGAAATTAATTTGTTATTAATCCGAATTAAAAAAAAATATTAACTAGCTTGCCAAGGATTAATACTTATTGTTGAGAATTATTGAATATTACTGTGTGATATGTAATATGGAATTATAACATTTGATAAATTGTCGAAAGTGAGAAATACGGCAGTTTGGTAATTTAAGTCTGACGCGCGTGTGAGTCGTGTCGGGACTAATTGAATAGAATAAAAAGAGAATTTATTTTTACTAACTCATATGGTCATTTCGAGTGCGCCATTGAGTTCGGGAGAGTCGAGATAGTCAAAATAGTATACCCAAGTGTTTAGTTTGGGTCCCGGGATAATTTTAGGCCTAACCGGCGTCCCGAGAGGGCATTTTGGTAAATTGTATTTTTGGGTTTAATTAATGAACGAAAATTGGGAGTTATTTTATCAGCCAGGAAAAGTCTTTTAGGGTTGTGAGACACAGTAAGGAAAGAACAGCCATAGAGGGTGTGAGAGAGGACCAAACTCCAAGATAGAAGGTTAAATTATCCTCACCTTGTACAACCGTGACCACCAACACGTAGATCGAGAAGAGAGGAACGCGTATATACCAACATCACCAACGGATCAGACCGTCACATTCAAGGCAAGTGTTTATTACTTGATTTCTTTTATCAATAATCATGATCATGTTAGTGTAGGTCAAATTAATCATGATTTACATGTTAATTGGGTGAAAATTAGAGATTTAAATTATGATTAAGGACTGGGTTAATTAGTGGTTGAAATTCCTTCATGTATGTAGAGGATTAATCACGAAATTTAATTACATATTGATGAACGAATCTGAATTGATTAGGTTCTTTAATTGAAATTTTGGAAACTAGGGTTCATATGAACTAATTTGGGGATTTAATATAATTATGAGAATCGATGAAGAATTAATGATCCTAGGGTGATAGGAAAGTTATATAAACTGCTATATCTTAATTGGGATTGATGATGAGCTGTTGGGTGATAAAATCTTAAAGGTTTTTAGGATAAAAAAAATGGTGAAAACTCTGGAAATCTGGTAAAGAAGACGAATAGGGACATCTCGTGCGATCTCGCGCGAAGTCGTTCGCGCGAGATAGGAATCTCACGCGAAGTTATTCGAACGACACGTGGAAGTCGTTCGCATGACATCTCCTTCTAGTTCGAGCGAGATCGATTTCTGTTTCAAGCGACAACTCATTTGGATCGAGCGATGGTAAAAATTTTTGGGGATTTTCTTTGAGTCCAAATTTGGGTTTATCGGTTTCTTGGAGTGAGAGAAAGTGTCCGATAATAAACTTAAGCAAGAAAGGATTTTGAGAAAAGTGTGTGAGGCTTAATACTTTAATTATTTCGGTATAGAGAGAATGTACTTTGGAGATTACGAGAGAGATAGTAATCCAAATATTTATACTATACGTAGTGATGAGATTAAAATATGTATGAGGAGTGTATATGTAGGTTGGGGAAATACCTATAAATTTTAATAGGGCGTGTGTATGCCTATTATGCGATATTATTGCTAAGATCACTAATGGGTGATAAACCGGGGGTACAAGAATCTTATAGTTAAATTCACTAATGAGTGATAACTCAGGGGTGCAGAGACTCTGTTGTTAAGTGTACTAATGGGTGATAACCCATAGGTATAAGGATGATATTGTTAGGCGCACTAATGGGTGATAAATCGGGGGTGCTGGATTATTATTGATAGGTGCATTAATGGGTATTAACCCGAGGATACAGGATTCTCTTGATAGGCGCACTAATAGGTAATAACCCGGGGGTGCTGGATTATTATTGATAGGTGCATTAATGGGTGCTAACCCGGGGATGCAGGATTTTCTTGATAGGTGCATTAGTATATATATATATATATATATATATATATATGAACTTGTGAATATTTCTACTGTGTGAAATTTGTAGACTTGGTAATAATAATAATCATTATATTGCACCAAGTGGTGTTAACCTAACGGTGCACGATTAGTGTATATATATAGGGATGATGAGACAATATATATGTATGAGTGTACTTGGGTAACTTTATACTTTATGAGAATAGTAGATAAAATGGAAATGAGAAATGAAATAATCTTAGTAGATAAAAGATTAATCATTCAAACGGTGAATAATGAAACTTAGTATGTGAGATAAACTATCTGAATAGAGTATTGTATAGGCGATACGGGAATACAACTAGTGAGCATAATTAATATTAGTTTGGTTTCTGACTAGTTAGACTGGGAGGTATAACTAGGGGGAGATTATATGTACGTTAGGCGTGCACAATAGATGAGAGGTGAGAAACTCATGTGAGAGTTCGATAACTAACATGCATATAAGACTTATTTTAAGAACCAGTTTTAAATACTTGCTAAATCATTTTTACACCTCGGGCTCTGACCCGTTTCTTGTATTTCTTCTCTCTTTTGCTATATATATATATATATATATACATCCCCCAGAAATAACAAATAGAAACTCTCTTAGTCTTCAGATCTTGCCGATCAACAAAACAAGCATACTTAATAAGGTTGAACTTGTTTTCTGATCAATAGCCCAAACATACTTAATCAGGTTGAATTTATCAAATTTCAGATTCACCAACAGCTTAAGGCATTATCGCATCTCGCACCACAAGATTTAGATTACTTATATGACTTTGTATTAATAAGTCACGAACAAGAAGGCATTATTCGACCAAGTCAACTACAAGAATACATTCCTCACAGTTGGTCGGCATTATTTATTCACTTCATGTATGACATCGTCTTTGACAAGTCAACAATAAGAAGTCAGTAAAACTTCGTATACAACTCAAGAAGTTACAAATAAGTTTTACCTAACTAAATTAAATGCAGGAAGACATGTATACATTTTTAAATACAGGAATACACACATAATTTAGTCCTCGACTAAGTTAATTGCAGGAAGACATGTACACATTCTTAAATATAGGAATACACACATATATTCCTCATATACATGGTCCTTGGCTAAAGTTAAATGGAGGAAGACATGTATACATTCCTAAATACAGGAATATGCAGACATATTCCTCATACACTTGGTCGAACCTGATAACTGAAGTTAAACTTGGATCAACAAAACTAGTGCATTAGTAGAATTTATGGCATTACAATCAAAGTTTAATAATTCGTTATTAGACAATAACTCAGTTGATTAATGGGTTAAATAATCAAGAATTGATAAAACAAAAATATGAATTTGTATTCAAATATTAACTGTATTACATTCAAATGAATAAAAATTCAGGAAAGTTATTCAACTGGACATTTTCCTTGAGCTTTAGAAGAAGTTTGCACTATCTCCATACTAGTAGGAGGATCATCCAAAGTATAAGGAGAATTAATAAAGTTGAAGTCTATCAACATTCTCCTCTTACTGCTGCTCGGCGCATTGATCAGATGAGGAGGATGGACTATTTCATGAACATCATTAAGACCATAGTCTCCTAAGTATTTAGTGATCAAGAACTGAGGAATAACATCAACAGGGATCCATGATATATCCAACTTGAAATGAGGCTTATCACAATCCAGCAGACCAAGCTCATTCCAATACCAAAGATCACTATTACTATCATGCTTCAGCAAAGTCAAGCAGTTGGTCCACCCTCACTTATAACCTTCATGATGGCCTTATAAAAGGTTATCATCAACATGTCAAAGATCTTCATTATAGCCTTCCATCCACACCTCTCTGGGTTACTTGTGAAATTGAAAGGTTAACCCTTCAACTTGATGTTGAAACTTATTCAAAACATCATTCTTCACCTTCAACTGAATAGATTAGTTGGCAAGGGCTTTATCTTTATCTTCTAACTTTACGGATAAGTTAGCAATAGTCTGATTCTTTGCTTTTAGCTGGACAGCTTGGTTGGCTAGTGTTTTACTAGTTTTTGCCTCATCTGCATTTGGTCTGCGAGTTCTTTATTTCCTGGAAGGTGGCCCGGGTTTGGTTTTCTATAGTGCTTCAAGTTCTTCTACTAATCTGGCATTCTCAGTTTCCAAGAAAGAAGCGCTCTCATCAGTACCACTAGCAGAAGACTGCTTCAAGCTGTCCAACTCATTTATGAGCTTATTATTTTCCTCTTCAAGAATGTTGTTTATCTCCCTAGCTTCATCTACTTCTCGCTTCAATAGGAATTCTTTCTTCCTATACATAAAGTCATACTTTTCATGATTCTCCTCAAAGTCCCATCCCTCACTTAAAGCTTTGTACTTAGTTTCATAGTCGACATGGAGTGATGGCAAAGAAAACATGTGGTCATCTTACAAATCTTCAATTATTTCATAATAAGCTGTATTATTTGCTACAGCTCTGTCCAGCAAACAGTGGAGATGGATATATGACTCTTTTACTTGATTGGATGCTTCTGGTCCAAGCAATCCGACCAAGTCTTCTTTAGTTAGAGGAATATGGCTAGCTTCCAAAACATTCCTACTTCGCCTTAGTAGGTCGAATTCATAAAAAACTATTGACGACTTCCTATCATCAAACTGAAAATTACAAGTGTAAGTAAATAAATATGAGTACTGAGAAAAAGTGACACAAAGTATAAGAGTTCATCCAACCAAGCATAAATTATGATAAATACAACACATGTAGAAAAAAAGAAGAAATGTTTTAATTCATAACCCAAAAAGGTGTTACAAACTGTTGGTCCTATTATAAGGCATATAACCAGAAAATAGAAAAAGAACAGAGGAGTTAAACCTTGTCCTTATCCTGGGCATTGATTCCAGAAGGTTGATTGGAAGAAAGGGCAACTTTATCAATGGTCTTTAATGTAGACCTAGCAGGTTGAAGAGAAGATTCTTCAGATCCTTCTTCATCATCAAACTCTTCCTCCAAGTTGGGAGGAGTGCCTGGATCATGCCTAAAAAATAATTCAGACTCTGTTAGGGTGCCGACCTCCTTAAGAGCCTCCGACCATCCATCTTTGAAATATTTCTTCCTCACAAAATCAATCTGAGCAGAGACTGTCAAAAATGCCTTGTCCCAACCCTTGTTGAAGGAATCCTCTTTAATTTTCTTATTTTTGGCTTTTTCAGCAACCAACTCAGAAGACAGACCAACAGCTTTCTCCTCGGTAAACTTCAGGAGAGCTTGGCTTTTCTGACACCCCACCTAATTAAATACTGGGTGATTAGTCCTTTATAAAATTTAAAATAGAATGTTCAGTTGGTTCATTCTTGGCATCATTGTCGAAAGCATAACAACCTCATTAACCACCTAATAATTAATTAAGCTAGTGTCAAAATATTAATTTTCTTCCTTTTTAAATTGAAACCAAAATCATTTATTTATAAAGTACAAGAATTTAAATATAATCCATCCACCACACAACTGAATAAAATAAATGCTGAATTTGAATCATGTACTGAAATAAATAGGACGGGATAAAACATTTCCAGTTCAAAACTCTAAACCAAGAGCCAAAGTAAAATAAATCTTACTGAAATGACTGGAAAGTAATCTGAATACAATCTCTGATAAAAATTCTAAGGAGTGGGAGACACATGCCCGAAATGAAAAGTCTAGATAAAACTGAGTGAAATGATGCAGGCGTCTAATGCAAAAACCTACAGCTTCCATAACAGTTGCAGCATGCCAAGCAATTCAAGTCTCTAAGTCTGGTGTCCCTGTGACTGAGCACCTGATATAATACATATATGTAGCAAGAGAGAAAAGAGATACAAGAGACGGGTCAGAGCCCGGTGTGTAAAAATATTGGTTTTAGTAACTATATAAAATTTACAATAAAGCAAGTATCAAATGCATGTTAGTTCGAACTCTTACATGAGATTCGCACCTCTCGTCTATTGTGCATGCCTAACGTACATCTATTTTAACCTAGTCATCCGTAATCCTTCTAACTAAGTAAGGACTTATACTTCTAGTCATACCTGGTGGTAGAAACCCGTAATTCCCAGCTTCCACATTATTAATATCATTATTTATTAATTCGGTTAAGTGTTATCACACTAAGTTAAGTATTCAGCGCTTACGTTACTTAAGATTGTATTATCCTAATAACCTACGGTTATCTCACAATAGGAATAACACAAGTATACATGTATATATTCACCATTATAATTTACATATACTAATACAGCACCCCAAGGCTATACTTGTAGTGCATTGCATACTCTGTTATCATGTCCCGGTACATCATTGTACTATTATAATAACCTACAGTTATCTCACAGTAGGAATAACAGAAGTATACATATATATTCACCACTATAATATACAGATACCAATACAGCACCCCAAGGCTAAACCTGTAGTGCATTGCATACTCCGCTATCATGTCCCGGTACATCTCGTACTCAATTAAGGACTATCGGTTCGGAAGTCTCCCATGAACCATATACACAAATCACACATAGTGGAGGCGAACATGGTTCACATACCTATGGGTCACGCACATAACTGCGCTCCCATAGTCAACAGACTTGTCAACTCACAAACAAGTCTTCACAGTCCTATATTATGAGATACAAGTCAAATATCCCCCCGAAGGCCACCCAGGATAAGATTGTTTCTACACAACCTCCCGCGATATCAAGCAGCTAGATATGTCATCACATAGTATTAAGCATGTAATAGGTATCCACACATCCTATTAAAATTCATTAGGTATAAACCCAACATGATCATTTATATTCCATACAGATTATTCTCTCATTACTACATATAATATATTTACTTTATCCCAAATAGTCAACGTAGTAGTAATTCACAGCTAGAATCATTTCTGAGCGTTCATGAGTATTTCTCCTCACTCGAAGGATACCAATATATTTATATAAGTAATTGGGTACCGATACTCTATCGGTCCTGGTATTTTTATTCTTCAGATCTCACAATATAAGATTCTAAAGGTTCTCCAAGGTTCTGCAGCGTCACTGGAAAATCTGCAGAAAGTGAACTGAACCAATCCCCCAGAAATGGAACCGGTTCCGTTACATCGGACCTGTTCTTCAAAAGTTAAGTTTTCACCATTTTCACACCCAAAACCTCATAGTTCATACCCAATCTTCAATGTAATTATTTTGATTGATAACTCAACATGTTTACACAATTTCTAACATCCTAAGATCATTCACTCATTATAAATCATAAGGTAAAAATGAAATCCCTAATTAATATCATAAGAACCCTAGTTTTCCAACTTTCCATTAAAGAACTTAATTAACCCAGATTGTTCATCGATTTGTACTCCAATTTCATATTAAATTCACTTACATACATGAAGAAATTAACTACTAAACCATTTACCCATAATCATAAGTTACTTCTCCAAGTTTCACCCAATTTCAATGTAATTCATTAACGAATTTACCAACACTAACATGAACATGATTATTGCTAAATGAAAAGCAAGTAATAAACACTTGCCTTAAATTCAAAGGTTTGATCCATTGATGATGTTGGTATTGGTGCGTTCCTCACTTTTCGATATACGCATTAGTGGAACTATTGGTGTGAAAGCTTAAGTCTTTCTTCAAGAACACCTATGGAGTTCTTCTTCTCCCTCTTAGGTTTTTCCTCTCTTTGACTTAGGTTTAGAAACTGATAGGTAACCTCTCACCCATGTACCTTTTCTATTTAATTACTGATTTTTGTCCATTTTAATTCTACAAAAAAACAAATTACAAAACAACCCCTACAGGGTGCCGTCTTGGCCTAAAAATATCCTGGAGTCCAAGTAAAATAAGCGGGTACAGTCTGACTATCTCAACCTTCCCGGACTCAACGGCGCACTCAAAATGACCATACGAGTTTATAAAAATAAATTCTCTTCTTATTTCAATTAATTAGTCCCAACACGACTCACACACGCGTCTGACTTAAATTACCAAATGTCGCATTTCTCATTCACGATAATTTACCAAATTCAATAATTCCATATTACTTATTCATTCAGTAATATTCCATCAATAAGTATTAACATTGGCACGCTAGTTAATATCTATCTATTTTAATCTGAATTCATTAACAATTAAATCTCACATTTTAATTCAATTAATCCAACAATAATCATAAATTACATAATTATTTAAATGCTCAAAAATACGGGGTGTTACATACTTCCCCCTAATAACAGAATTTCGTCTCGAAATTCAAAAAGTAAGCCATTTCTGGTAAGGACAACTCCGGTTATTTACCTCACATCTCATGTAATCTATGATACACCGCCTATATAGTACATTACCGAATATCCATAATAGTAAACACCTCACTGATGTTATAATTTACTCTCCAAGCCTTACCATTTAAGTTTCACTATTTAAATTTTAGATAATTATTATCTAGCCCCCTCCTACTCGCACTAGTAGATTAATCAGTATTTAGAAATATACGAATTCGTCTTATTACCATATCGCATCAGTAGTTTATCCTTGTTTATATGGTACATACTTTACACACAATATATACTATCCATTCGGCCATACTGCTTCAGCAACAGACTACAAAACCCAAGCCTATAAGTTATCGGTTCCAACTTAACAATAATAGAATAAGATCTCACATCACTTGGTACTAATTTCCTCATTCCAACATGAAACAATGCGACTCTATATCATTTCAATCCTAGCTAACGGGACCTAAATTCCTCTGGCCCTATTAGATCATTGTCCTCCACCTCTATCCAATAAGCACAAGGATGATAAGATTTTACATATGACGCCTTAATTAGAGTCGTATCGATATTGAGCTAAGGGGAATCGTCGTACACTAACTCCACCGGTGGAAGATATTACTTTAAACCTTCCCATACTTGAAAATACAATATATTTCACAATACATAACTAGAACTCTCAGTTTACCTGTCCGACTGTGGGTGTGTTAGGCCGTATACATTCGCATCTCGATACTCATGGCCTCCCGAAAACTCTTCCCTATAATTGAGTCATAATTCTTTCAACTCTATTAAACAAAATGTCTACATGTACCCCATATAACCTTACTATCTTAGGAATAATGGTTGGGGTTTACCATCATACGTTATTATTAGTCCTTACTTGGTATAACGTGAGTTACTCCCATCACCCGACCCATTTGCACCCGAATAGAGCTGTGCTTTCGTTACGAAGTAATTTACTCTGTTATGGTCCAGGGATATATTATCCCATTACTAATAAGGAATTTCTAATTCTAAAGGAAAATCTATTATTTCCTGATGGTCCACTTCCAAATTGAGCTTAGTAATGTCTTGTCTCATTTATGCCATCACAATTACGGTTTTATATCATGATGCATTTTACCTTTCTCACAAACGCATCCACATCCATGACTCGTGTGCCAATTGTCATTGCCACGTGTTGTAAGTCCTTCCCCATCTCTTTAAAGTTTCAGATTCTCATGAAACATGGTCTCTACACGTCTTACCAAGTAAGTTTCAACTTTCCTGAGTTAAACTCTATCTTTTCTTTTTTTTTCTTTTCTTTTTTTCCTATACCATCATCGTGGAAAATTAGGGAAGTATCAGGCTTAACTGGCCAAATCCAACAATTGTCTAAGTCTTGAAGTTACCACTTCTACATTCATTTACCTTGAAAATACGCATTTTGTCTCAATTTTCACTTATGGAAACTACCATAGTCCAACTAACTAGGGCACCCATACACCCTATGTTTTGTGCATTACAACACCAATATATAATACGTGTTATGTATATCTCAAATTTTGCCCCATATGCTTGGAATGACTAAATGGTAGGGTCCTACTCAGCTACCCTACCTTTTCCACTTAATTATATCTTAGGTTGTCCCACTGGTCTACTTGTGGTGTCAACAATTGGTAACACTTTCACATATTAACCTTATACGGCTCTATCGGCCTTATTTTGTAATATAACCATTATTTCACAGTTATAACTATGTATACGTGTAACCACTACGATACTAAATCCATGTACTAAAGGCAAACTTCTCCCAACTTCCAATGGTCATTAAGTTTCATGTGTGGGATGTCTCGCAGAGCGAAATTCAAATAAGGAACCCCCTGATACACTACCACCTAACACTGCTAGTCGTCGAGATCTGTTAAGTCCTTAATCCATAACATATACCCCTGAATTCCCATCTATGAACATAAAAAGTCTACTCGTCCACTCTCATGTCACTAAAGATGGCATACAACACGGTGTTGTCACTATTAGAAGTTATTAGCGCTATATAATTAACGAGCTATCTCTCCGCTCTATAACAAGTCAATATACCCTGAATCACATCGATAAAACATCCCTGCTCCCGATATTAAAATAGTAAGACAACATACTAACTAAAGTCTATGAAATAATGCAACATACATGCAGGCTCAACCGTATTTCAGGTGATGCCTCGCCAAAACCATATTTTTAAACTGGATATATTTAGTATGATAGTCTTATCACACAATTTACTACCGTTCGAGCCCTCTACATCTAGTAACCATACATTATAATAGTGATTTGTTCTACTATCATAACAATCAAAGGATCACGAATCATTATGCAATACCGTATACAAATTCTTCTTATTCCCCACATTTGCTCCTCCTCGCAGGTGGCACAAAACTCTTGCTACCAAACGGTAGTCATTTACACAATAAGGCTGCTATCGCCATCACATCCACTACCAGATGTACACTTGAATACCTATTGTTAACCATTCAAACAGGTTATAACATGCTCATGTCATTGAATCCATCATTTTCTCATAAGGATGGAACAAATCTTCATCAGACTGTCCTGATTATAGGGTCCCCGCACGTACATTTCACGACCTATAATTATCTATCATCATTATATCTTTCGGATTCCATTCTTTACTTTTCCCCTTTCTCGTTGTGGGTAAATTATTCTGGTATGCGGCTTACATGCTTCACATTGATATGTTGACCCCATATCTCTAGGCCTTAATTATGTCCTTACTGGCCTTCCTTTTATTCCCTGGGCCCCGTCGACCCTGAAATGTGGTATACTATAATCGTTGAGGACTATACTGGTCCTACCCGGACCCACTACTCTCAGGTCATTAGTTCCTGGGCCCAATTCTTTTGACATGAATTTTACACAGGATATCTTACTTCCCCAATTGTTACGCCTTACCCACATAGTTTGGCATTCCTGTTCTTATCAATTCCACTTCTTATGTGGACACATTCAATACTGGTAACCCCTCTCTCTACAAATAGGGATATTTACCTTTCCCTGGTCCTACTGGCCTTTTTGGGATCTCCTTTTCTTGAACCTGGCAGTCTTAGCTTCCAGTTGTCATTTACGTTATTCCTTTGGCTCTACTGGACATATGGAACACGTGGTCGACCTCGCTGGTCTTGGCTGAATCCATCACCACTATGTTAAAATGGAATCATATCCTTTTAAATAGTTTTCCACACTGGGTATAACTTCTGGTGGTGTTTCACTAACACTGTTGAATTCAATCTTGCCCTTCGGCTAGGTATCGCGACTCTACTGACTCCCTTTCTTCTAGGGCATTGATGTATTCTCATAAACGTATAATTTTGATGACATTAGTCACACCTCCCATTCACGCTTGGGCATTCCACTCACGAGTCCCTTTTCAACTTGTGGACTCTTTTTGTCTTCTGTAACCCCTACTTCGGTTATAAAGTTCCCTTGTCAAGTAATCTTATTTTCTCACTTTCGGTCCCTAATGACCTATTTGTGATAAGTTCAAAATATCTTTCGTATTTCCGTCTGACCAGTAGATGGAAAATTACACGGTTAACCCACACCCAATATCTTTATGTGATTGACTATTCTTACTCTTTATACCGCTTCTCTAACCTAAAAAATTTTTGTCTGAAATTTAAATTATGAGTTTCACTTCACTCTACCTTACACTATTGCCTTTGGATTAGCTCCCTCCATTGGCCTATCACACTTAGATAATACTACTGGTGACTTCTATTACGATCCCCTAATGCTTTATAACTTTTAATTATTTCCCTCCTCCTGTAGGACCGCTAACGGCCTTCGCTGGTCATCCCATATTGTTCGGTGTACAAAATCCAATTAAACTCGCATATGAATTGGATTCACTAAACTTAATCGCATGAGAGCATAAATCGTATACGCAATGGAATACAACAATCCTATAATAAGTCTCTATATCAAAGAACGCTAAGCTGAAACACAATAAGCGGTACGGATCCTAAAGGACTCTAGAACCTGATGCTCTGATACCACCTGTGACACCCCGCCCAGTTAAATATCGGTTGATCATTCCTTTTTAAAATTTAAAACATAATGTTTGGTTTGTTCATTCTTACCATCACTATCGAAAGCATAACAACTTTATTAACCACCTAATAATTAATTAAGCTAGTGTCAAAATATTATTTTTTTCCTTTTTAAATTGAAGCCAAAATCATTTATTTATAAAGTCCAAGAATTTAAATATAATCCATCCACCACACAACTGAATAAAATAAATACTGAATCTGAATCACGTACTGAAATAAATAAGACTGGATACAACATTTCCAGTTCAAAACTCTAAACCAAGAACCAAAGTAAAATAAATTCAACTGAAATGACTGGAAAGTAATCTGAATACAATCTCTGATAAAAAGTCTAATGAGTGGGCGACACATGCCCTAAATGAAAATTCTATATAAAACTGAGTGAAACAATGGAGGCGTCTAATGCAAAGACCCACAGCTTCCATAACAACTGCAGCATGCCAAGCAATCCAAGTCTCTAAGTCTGGTGTCCCTGTGGCTGAGCACCTGATATAATACATATATATAGCAAAAGAGAAAAGAGATATAAGAGACGGGTCAGAGCCCGATGTGTAAAAATATTGGTTTTTGCAAGTATTTAAAATTTGCAATAAATCAAGTATCAAATGCACGTTAGTTCGAACTCTCACATGAGATCCTCACCTCTCATCTATTGTGGAACAATAGTGTGTTTGGAAGGAGTAGCAGTATACTTGGCTTATAATGATTGAGCCAATTGCTTTATAGTGTCTTGCATCGCTTCTTGCCCCTTGGCAAGGTTGATGAGGATTCCATTTAGGTCTGTCGCGCTAGGAGGAACATTGCCTATGGCGGCGAGACCACTTTTTTGGATTTCATCTTGGGAAAAACTTCAAAATGAATAAAAGAGTTTGATTTGGTAGATAATGATGATAGACAAGCGTTTTCACATACGATGCCACTATGTTGATGTCTAAAATCGGTATCTAGATTATATAAGCCACGTAACACGAATTCTATAATCACGGATAATATGAAATGAAATAAATAAAACACAAGAGATTTTTAAAGTGGTTCAACTATGAAAATTGGAACTTAAGAAACACAAGAGTCTCTATGTAGTACAAAACACAAGAGATTTTTAAAGTGCCCATGGTCTTTATGTAAGTAGATTTTTAGTTCTGGTCTTCTTGTACAACGGGAACTTGAGAGAATTGGTGTAGTTTTTAAAGTACTACATAGAGACTTTACTCAAAATTGGAAGAGTATATAACAAAAAGACTAAACATGTTTATTTGTCTTATAGTCATAAAGGTTATGATATCATGTTTTTTGATAATTCAAAGCACCACCAATTGCGACACGTGGTGTGCATTCGCGCGATGTACAAAAAGGAAATTGGATGACTTAGGGCACTTTGAAAGTGCACTTGACACTTGAGCATCGTTCCTGGACACCAAACATTCTTATGTTCTCATCTTTTCATTCTCCATCCTTTGGTATTATTAGGTTAACATTTCAGAGTCTTCTTAGTTTGATCAAATCATACAAAATTTGCATCAAACAAATTACACAACTGCATTGTATCGCGAGGGCAATTTATATACTAAATGTCATTATGCACTTGCAGACTTAATCGAGAAACTACTTGTAAGGACACAAATTTCCAATTGAGTCCTTTGTAGTTTTGGCTCAATTTCAGATAAAAACATTTCAGCCATAGGATAGAGTTATTGATCATCCTTCAAGCTTATGACGTGTTTGTTGAAGACGTAGCGGCCAAGAGTATGAAGCTTCATCATATTGCCGACTTTATTTGTGCCTCATTTCTACGCCATCAACATGGTTCCATTCCTCCTAAGGTATGAATGCATTTTGATTATATATATATAGGAGCTTGGAACATTTTATATTGGGTGAATATTATTTAAAACTGTTGTCAATTTTTTCAGAAAGATTTTTATTAATACTTTAAAATAAGTTTATAAAGTTTATGGTCTAGAAATAGAATTTTTTAAACTTTCTGGAAGTTCGTTCGAAATGTAGTTCGAACGAGTTTGTCGTTCGAACCACAATGTTGTTCGAACGAGTTTGCCAACAAGTTCCCAGATAGGCCACTAGAATGTCGTTCGAAGTGTCGTTCGAACGAACATGATGTTCGAACGAGATTTCCAACGATATTTCTAACGACTTCACACTGGAACTTCGTTAGAAGCTCGTTGGAACGAGACTTCATTCGAACAAAAAATCTCGTTCGAACGAGTTTTGGCTGGAACAGTTATTTTGGCAATTTGAGTAGCTTTTTACCCATTTTCCCACTTCTTTTCCCACTATCTTTTGACAGAACTTCTTAAGTGCAAAAATGAACTTTTCAAACTTAACTTTTCATACCATTCCAACTCCAAGAGAGAGTTTTTGAGAGCAAATTCTTCCAACAAAAGTTCATGGTTTAAGTGTTCATTTTTCAAAGAAAAAATTGGTTAAACACTTATTTTCACCCATTGTTTATCTATTCCAAGTTTCCATATATATATATATATATATATATATATACATTGCTTGGAGTTTGGCACCGGTTTTTCATCTCTACCGTTTGAAGAGAAGTTTGGGTTCGCTTCTACATCCCACAAAGAATAAGAGGTTTGCGTTGATTTACCCACTTGGAGAAAGGCTCCTAGTTTGGGTGACGGTGACCATATAAAGTCCGATCGGTAGAATCTGAGATCGCGGTGGAGCTCCGTGGTTATTCGCTAGGCAGAGGTTGATACAAGAAGAAGCGTCGGGGCTTGAGAGGGATCGAGTCGAGTGTTGTAAGTCTTACTGTATTGTATTTGTCAAACCATACTTAGTTGATTTGAGGCTAGGTTCGTCCGAATTTTTTCCTGTTGTGGGTTTTTCCTCGTACATCACGGAGTAGTGGTTTCATTGTTTATTTTATCTTGTGCAAACTCACCTAGAACGCGTGCTTATGTAATTTAAGATAAAATTTGGTTTCCATCACTACATGTTTAATTTGGTGCTAAATAAGTATTGGGTAATGTGTAGTTAACTCTAGTCATTAATTTAATTTGTTAAAATTTGAAAATATGACTTAGACAAATTTCTAGGACTTGGGTTAATTAATTGTGTTTAAGTGAAATTAAATTTTGTGCGTGTTTAAATTAAGTTCACTTGGTTTAATTTTAATTTGAATAGAAATTAAAATTTGTTAAGTTATTTTTTATTTGAACCATCATCTCTTCGCTTCCGCATATCTAAAAAGCAAAATTATTACTTTTTGTAAAGTAAAAAGACTTTAGAATTTTAAAATTGGGGGGCCTCCGGGACTTTTCAAGTGGTATCAGAGCATTGATTGAGAAAATCTCGCCTTTTGAAAGTGGTATCAGAGCCAAAGCGATAATTTACTTCGTTAAGATCCTTTAAATATTTTTGGCTAAAATGTAATTTTCCCCATGTTCAAAATTTCCTATTTTTGATGTTTCTAATTACGCGTACTGGAAAACGCATATGAAATCGGCACTTAAATCTATCGACGAGAGGGTTTGGTTATCTGTAGTTAACGGGTGGTCTCCACCAACTCATTTAGTAGATAATGAACGTTTTTCCAAACTGGCCGATAGATGGAGTGAGAATGAGTTTAAACTTTCAAATTTTAATTCTCGAGGTTTAAATGCCTTGTTTAGCACTGTCACACCGGATGAATTCCGACGCATTATGACTTGTGAGACCGCTAAAGAAGCGTGGGATATTTTACAACTCACTCATGAAGGTACAAGTGTCTTAAAAGCTTTAAAACTCCAAAACCTCACCACTAAATTTGAAACTATCAAAATGAATGAAAAGGAAACTTTTGATGAATTTTAAGCTAGACTTTCAGATATTGTTAATTCAGCTTTTAACTTGAGAGAGAAAATACCCGACAACCGAGTAGTAAAGAAAATTTTAAGGTCCCTACCCGATAGATTTATTCCAAAAGTGACCGTTTTAAATTCTTTACCAATCTTAGCCTCTACAAAATTAGAAGAGATCGTAGGTGATTTACAAACCTATGAATTAGACATGTTTCCCTCTAAAACTGAAAATAAAATAAAAAAGGGCGTTGCTTTAAAAGCTCGAAAAGAGGAAAAATAAGTAGTAGAGTGTGAAAGTGATAGTGACTCGGATGACATGGCTATGTTTGCTAGAAAATTTCGAAAATTTCAAAAATTTAACAAAGATAAATTTAAAAATGATTTTAAGAAATTTGAAAAGTCTAGGCATGACAAAGTCGAGAAGATCCCTAAAACTTCTAATGAAAATCTAAATAGGGACGAGTCGGACAAATGTTTTGGTTATGAAGGGTATGGCCATAGGACATTTGAGTGCCCCACTAAACTAAGGAGAAAGGGTAAGAAACCAAATTCTTTTAATGCAACCCTTAGTGATAGTGATAATGAAGAGGGACCTGATTCCCCCACTAAGCCCAACTTTGTGGCTTTTATGGCTAGTCATGTGAGTGATAGTGAGAACTAGTCTATAAATGAAAATTTATCACATGACATTTCCAAGGTTATAGTTTATAATTCCCTTATTTTTTATGATAGTGAGAGTGAAGAAGAAAGAGGGAGTGAAAATGAAGATGAGGTTGATGTGAGTGAACTTCAAAATGATTTTTAAGAACTTTATGAAGAATCTATTAAATTAAAAAGAGCTAATTTGAAGTTAGAGGGGAGTTTAAAAGAGCGTGTCAAGATCGTTGATGAGAGTGCGTTAGTGGAAGACCTTAGGACACGAGAGAGAGATCTTCGGGAGAAGCTAGAATATATAGACGGCGAGAGATATAGACTTAGGGGTTTAATGGAATCCTTGAAAAAGGAACTTCTCGAGTTTGAAGAGAAAAATATGTTGTTAGAGTCTAAAAATTTAAAATTAGAAAATAAACTAAAAGACTCTAGAAATGTCAAATTTGATTTGGAGTGTCGTTCAGAGAAATTAGGTAAAATTTTAGGAATGGTCCAAATTAAAAATGACACTTGTGGTTTAGGCTTTAATCATTGTAATGAATCAACTCATAAAGCCAAAACCAACGTTTTAGGAGAATCGTCTAGGAAAGCCTTGAGAGATCACGCCTTAGGTAAATCTTTTCGCCGTGAGTTCAAGTGTTCACATTGTGGTCTAAAAGGTCATCTTATGAAATTTTGTTTTGATCTTAAACGAGTTCCTAGAAAATCCAAAGGTAAGGCAACCGAGGTAGTAAAGATTCCTACACCTCGAAATCGTCGTTCGTCACTAGTTTGGGTTAGGAGATCCGACTTGGTAGCTTTACAAGATAGGGTTTTTTATTCTCATTTACTTTCACATGCTTCCTCACTTGCAAAATCTAAAGGTTGAATGTGTTAGTTTTATTTGCATACTTTAGCTTTTGTGCATCATGTTATATCATCATGTTAATTTTATGCTTGTTAAGTCATTTTTTAGTCAATGCTTCATGCTTAATCACATGCTAGAATTATGATTTTTGTTTATCTTTTGTATTATATTCCTTCATTTTTGTTTGCATTAAATGAAAAATACGAAAATATTTTTGTTTATCATTTGTGTTTTACCTTTTCGTAATTCATGCTTAATAAAAAAAATACAAATTATTTTTGCTAGTCTTTTGAGTATAAAAAGATTTTTTTAGTGTGTATTTTAGTTTGACACACTTTGTGTGGCATACACTTGTGTTAGAATCCCATCTTTTATGATCTCACGTGGCTAGAACTTTTGGTTTAGATTGTCAATCCTTATTATGTTCTTTACCATTCCTACACGGAGTAGTTGGATTTTGTGTTGATATAATGGATTCTATTTTTATATGCCTCAATTTACACATGCACGAGCTCATTTGAAATTTTAACTTCGTATGTATATTTGAGCTTTGTGAGATGTTCTCCTACCAATCTTGTCATCTACATATTTGTGATCTAGGAGACTAGTGCATGTCAAAATCCATTGTAAATGAGATTTGTGTGAAAAAAAATGATAAACATAAATGTGCACGGGGAAGGGCTCCAAAAGGATTTATTATCCTTTGCGAATAGTAAGCCACCGTTTTCTTGGACCTAAAAGAAATACGTGGTCCAAAGGCCTAAAAGAAAATATGGAATTAAAATGAAAAATAATTGCCAATGCCTATGTTTGATTGATATGTTCATTCAAAATTAATATTCCTTATTGAGGGAGATCAGATGGTATATCAACGGTTTGCACAATGTCCGTTTATCCTATTTGTAATTTCAATGTCATGACTCTATTGGTTTGTAGAATCATCAACATGCTAAGCTTGTATGCATTGTGTATGTTTGTTCACTGAGTTCAATTTATATTGTCACATGAGGTTATATTCAAATGTGATAAAGTTTGCAATAAATTGAGAACTCTGTGAACATGTTTTAAGTGATTGGGTCTAAATTTAATCGTTTCTAGTTCACACCCCAACACTTCCATTTCCATATGACACATTTTTGCCATACGAGTGTGGAAGACTCCTATTATATTTTGTATGTGTCATCTGTGTGTTTATATCTATATATATGTGTGCGTGTGCTTGTTTGGTTATCTAGAGTACGTATATATATATGATATTTTTGTTTAGTCTTTGTCTTGCTTTCTAGTCCATCTATGCTTTAATTCATAATTGGTATCTATCTTGTTGCATTCTTTGTTGATATCACATGCTTCATACTTTATGTATCCTATTGGTATCTGTTGTCT
This sequence comes from Sambucus nigra, assembly GCA_949130495.1. Classification (NCBI taxonomy): domain Eukaryota; kingdom Viridiplantae; phylum Streptophyta; class Magnoliopsida; order Dipsacales; family Adoxaceae; genus Sambucus; species Sambucus nigra. Next base: position 1,429,480 of record OX422209.1, read on the forward strand.
ATTTATAAAATACCGCAAGTGCACGGGCTATTATAGAATAGCGAGTGTAAGTACGGGTCGAACCCACGAGGATTTGTCAATTTTAATTATTAAAAGAATTACAACTGTCCAACTAGATCAAATGGGGTAGAGAATAATTATAAATTATACAAAATAAAAGAAACTACGATAAATGAGAGTAACGCAAGAGATTTGTAAACAATTAGGAAATAATTAGGATTCGGGGTCCATTTATCACGTAACTAATATTGCACACTAATTTAATGTTGCCATTCCCTTTTTATAACTCAAATTAAACCGACTCTCGCCGTGTTTAATTCGGAAAATGTGACGGTTATGATCAAAATATTTTTAACGTCTCTAATAGACGGCTAAAATCCCTATTCCCTTAGAAAATCCAAGTTTTAAAATTCGCAAATGTATTTAAGCATGGACTATCAAAACAATCAAAGTGCAAGCATAATCCATCAAAAATTACTATTTTTAAATCTCAAAACTTGATTTGACAAAACAATCTTGAAGGTTCTAAAACACACTCTCGTGTCGCTTTAAAATGAATACCGAATCTTTAATAACAATTAAAACAGGTAGGGAATAAACAACGATAAAATTAACGTGACAATATTAGTTAACTATGATAAACTTCACCCTACTCCTAATATAAGAATCAAGCTACCATAATGAAAGAGAAATTGCAAGAATGAGTAGAGATCTTCATTAATAAACCAAACTTACAAATAGTTCTCTCACAACAATCTTGAATCCTCTAAAAAAATGATAAAAACTTGGCCCTCAAATTGATTACAATCACTCAAAGTTGCTCCCCGAAATCCTCCACGAAAGTCCTCTCTAATTGTCTCCGAAATTATGATCCCAAGGGTCCTTTTTATAGGACAAGTGGTGAGGTATTTGAGTTGTGGTGGGACTCTTTCTGATTGGCCGAATAGTGTTGGTAGCTATCTCTCCACCTCGTTAATCTTTGGATCGTGATAAGGGACGGAATTTCCCCCCACTCGAAAACTCTTATATTTTCTTGTTGAACACGCATGCCGAGTTTCGTCGAAATCGGAGAATAAAAATTTCCGACTTTTTTAAAAGTTTCACAAGAGTAAAAACAGCATTTTTTCGAACGACCGTAAAAATCAGCTTTTTCGCGCCTTTTTTGAATTGATCATCAATTTGCACCAAATTCCATCATTATCTGCAAAAATTTCACTAGGCAACTTTTTTCACAAATTAGCACAAGAATATTATAAAATTATCGAAGTGCCCATTTTTGAGTTAAAATTGCCATTTTCAATATGAATTCAATCATTCTCGCATTTTTTTTCCCTTTTTAACAAAATAGTCCTAAGAACTTATTAAATACACTAAAATGGGACTAACAAAGTATAAATTTGGGTATAAAATATACAAAATAATGCACTCATCAAATACCCCCAAACCTAAACTTTGCTAGTCCTCGAGCAAAACTAAAAATTTTAAAATTTAACTCACTTTCGTAGGAATCACGATTGCACTTAGCATGCGCAACAAGCCGTTAAACCCCTAGGTTACCCTAGCGGACGAGTTTTGTCTCGTGAGGGTTTGCAGTGAATATACCCACAAAATTCAAAAACTTGACTCAAAACAAAAGACACAAAAGTAATATAATCGAGTTTGAATGCAAACTTCATAAATATAGTAGAACTTCATTTCTCAATCTCAAATTATTGTGTCTGTGTGTGCATAGCCAATATAACCGTCAATTTCAAAAGATTTGATCGTTGCATTTCTTATCCGAAAGTTCGTTTTGATTTCAAAATCTCACAGAATGCACTCACAATCGAACACTCAGAAATGAGTTATTTTCTCTCGGTATATGTGAATAAAAGAGTAAATTTATATGAACAAATTTCACATATACATAATCAAAAATGGATTTTTATACAATGGATGAATATGATCTCATGAACAGAAAATCGATTACTTTTTGAAAACATTGAATCACACCATAGATCCTATTCATCTTCTCTCCACACTTTAACTAACTTCACTTGAGATCGATTAGGACTTTCTTTGGTTGTATTGTAGGCTCGAATTTTGGCTAGAAAGAATGGTTGTTTTTGGAGTTCAAAATTTCTGAGAATATAGAGGTTTTTCGGTATTTTGACTTTTAGGCACTTTTCTTCCAACATCCATTTTTCTTTTTCTTTCGCTTTTTCTTTTCGAAATCACACTTTTTTTTCACCTTTTTTTTTCTTCCCCTTTTTTTTCGACACATCAATCTTTTGCGATTTTTTTTTTTTTTTTTATCCAACCGTAATGTTACCCCCAGTATTCTCCGATAATGGGTATGACTTCTTTTTATGGGCTTCAAACTCTCAGTTGGAGTTAGGTAGGACAATGGGTTTTCAATAAAAGACATATTTTCTTTTTGGCTCAAATGAGCTTGCAACGGAATAATGTAAAAATGTTGGATTTTAGGCTTAATTTTGGGCTTTCAAACGATGGCCTAATCTCATTTCTCAAGTTTCGTTCAGTTGATTTGTGTCTCAAGACGACTTACTAAGACTTCTAGTGCTTAAGATTCACTTTTTGACTTTTTGTTTTCAGTAATCGAACAAAACAAAGAATTTGAGATCATCAACGAATTTATCACTGAAGGAAAGATTGAGTAATTTTAACTCGGACTGATTTAAATCTCTGGAAAACGATGAATGGCACAAAATCTCATCGGGTTAAAATCTTCACATTTATTCGTTAAGCATATTAACTTTCGCCTCAATATCCATTTTCGATCATATTATATGGCTAATGTGTAAAAATTTCATAAGATGAGAGATCCATGAATTAATTCTATATTAAGAAATCGTTTCAAAACTCAATTATATTGAAAATCTTTTTGAATTTTTGAAAATTTTTCTGATTTTTTTTTTTCAAAAACATCATCCTTACCCCCAAACCTAAATTTTACATTGTCCTCAATGTATGCTCAAATAAAAATATGGACAAATAAAATAAAGTAAAGAAGTAAAAAGATGATATATGTTAACTAAAAAAAAAATACACAAATAATATACAAACACATGACAATTACCATCCTCACCATAAATTAATAATCGAAATAGTTGTGGGTCATTCCAATCAATAAACTTTATAGCACTAAGTGCCACAATATCATAAATTTGAGAGCATGACCGCACAACACAAATTTCAATCTTAAATCTATGGTCATAATGGTGAGTACCGACATCATCAATAATAAATAAATTTGAATCGCCTGAATCATATGTCGATGCATCACATGGAGGTAATAAATTGCAATAAGGATCCAAATATTTATTATCCCTTTTTCGAAAATAGTCAAGTAAAATTGGGGATGCATACTCTACTCCTAAATGTGAGATTTTATGAAAAGCGTGGGAAGAAGATCTATCACTGGGTGATACACTTTCTTCATCAAAAACAGGAGGATCGTCATAAATACTTGAAGTATCAGTAAAATCGGATGACGAATCCTCAAATAAATTTTCCCACATATAAAAAGAAGCATCATTCTGCTCAATTAAATTAGGAGAAAAATCTTGACAAACATCCAAATCATCACAAGTATTACACGTGTCAAGATTGTCAATTTTTTTCTCCTCACAAAATTGATTATCCCCAATTAATTCATGGTTATTTTTAGAAATAGCATCATTATACCGTTTGTTCACCTCTCTCCAATTGATACACTTTGGTGGACCGATAGTAATTACAGGGGTTGGAGTCTCGTCCATACCTTCTTTAATTTTTAAAATGACTACTGACCCATCTGAATTAAATTGAAATACGTAGTCATCTAGATTTTTAGTATTTTGTAAAAACACGTCCACAGGATCCATTGAGGAATATGAGAAAGATGACGGGATAACAATATGAGGATCACCCATTGTAATTTACAACACATGAATTTATTTATTTATTTTGGATAGCTTCTACCCTTTGACAAGGGAGAATTTAAAAGAGGACCAACTACGGTTGTCTCCTCAAATTTCGATTTCACCTCCAGGTAGGTGGTCGGTACGAAGACTCATTAAAAACCACCAATCCTAGAAAAGGTGAAACGGAATCGATTTGACAAGTTCGCGTTGGAGTAGCTTTTAATTCTAGCCTTGTTAAGAATGTTTTTTTTTTTTTTTTTGAAATTTTTACTAAAAAAATGCAAAAAGTAAAACAAACTAGTCCGAAAGTCACAACTTCTTTTAAGAAAAAAAATTGTCAAATCCCCGGCAACGGCGCCAAAAACTTGTTGTCTATTTATAAAATACCGCAAGTGCACGGGCTATTATAGAATAGCGAGTGTAAGTACGGATCGAACCCACGAGGATTTGTCAATTTTAATTATTAAAAGAATTACAACTGTCCAACTAGATCAAATGGGGTAGAGAATAATTATAAATTATACAAAATAAAAGAAACTACGATAAATGAGAGTAACGCAAGAGATTTGTAAACAATTAGGAAATAATTAGGATTCGGGGTCCATTTATCACGTAACTAATATTGCACACTAATTTAATGTTGCCATTCCCTTTTTATAACTCAAATTAAACCGACTCTCGCCGTGTTTAATTCGGAAAATGTGACGGTTATGATCAAAATATTTTTAACGTCTCTAATAGACGGCTAAAATCCCTATTCCCTTAGAAAATCCAAGTTTTAAAATTCGCAAATGTATTTAAGCATGGACTATCAAAACAATCAAAGTGCAAGCATAATCCATCAAAAATTACTATTTTTAAATCTCAAAACTTGATTTGACAAAACAATCTTGAAGGTTCTAAAACACACTCTCGTGTCGCTTTAAAATGAATACCGAATCTTTAATAACAATTAAAACAGGTAGGGAATAAACAACGATAAAATTAACGTGACAATATTAGTTAACTATGATAAACTTCACCCTACTCCTAATATAAGAATCAAGCTACCATAATGAAAGAGAAATTGCAAGAATGAGTAGAGATCTTCATTAATAAACCAAACTTACAAATAGTTCTCTCACAACAATCTTGAATCCTCTAAAAAAATGATAAAAACTTGGCCCTCAAATTGATTACAATCACTCAAAGTTGCTCCCCGAAATCCTCCACGAAAGTCCTCTCTAATTGTCTCCGAAATTATGATCCCAAGGGTCCTTTTTATAGGACAAGTGGTGAGGTATTTGAGTTGTGGTGGGACTCTTTCTGATTGGCCGAATAGTGTTGGTAGCTATCTCTCCACCTCGTTAATCTTTGGATCGTGATAAGGGACGGAATTTCCCCCCACTCGAAAACTCTTATATTTTCTTGTTGAACACGCATGCCGAGTTTCGTCGAAATCGGAGAATAAAAATTTCCGACTTTTTTAAAAGTTTCACAAGAGTAAAAACAGCATTTTTTCGAACGACCGTAAAAATCAGCTTTTTCGCGCCTTTTTTGAATTGATCATCAATTTGCACCAAATTCCATCATTATCTGCAAAAATTTCACTAGGCAACTTTTTTCACAAATTAGCACAAGAATATTATAAAATTATCGAAGTGCCCATTTTTGAGTTAAAATTGCCATTTTCAATATGAATTCAATCATTCTCGCATTTTTTTTCCCTTTTTAACAAAATAGTCCTAAGAAAATAATGCACTCATCAGTATCATTTTTCTTGCATCTCAGTTGGTATCCATTATTATTCGTTGGATTAGTTGAATGTTAGTTGCCCATGTGCTTTAATATTCTCATCACCTTATGCTCTAATGCAGTTTTAGCTTGTTATCCAATTCTATTTATCCCTTGTTTAGTTTAGAGGGTGTATATGCTTTAATTGGGGGATATAAGTAAATGTTTTTATTCTTCAGCCTTTGTCTATTCCTGAACAAAAAGGGGGAGAATGATAGGGGGAGAAATGGTATCTAATCCTATTGTAATAGTATCCTAGTTTGGGGGAGATTTAACTTAGGGGGAGTCGCTATCTTCTTACGTTGATCATGTTTGATAAAGGGAAGAATTAATTAAGGGGGAGTAATTGATTTAATTACATTTAATATTTTGATATTCCCTATGTGTTTAATGTGTTTGCTTAAGTGTGCAGGAATTCCTCTAAATGGCAACTTTCATCATCGGCAAAGATATTGATCCTTGGGTTGTTTGAGTCAAGCATTGTATTTTATTTTTGGTGGGACATTTTTTTGTCAGTCTAGTAGAGCTTGACGACCCTTTAGTATTTTTGTTGGTTTTTGTCCAAGAATAGCCAGAGGGGGAGATTTGTAAGGACACAAATTTTTAATTCAGTCCTTTGTAGTTTTGGCTCAATTCCGGACAAATACGTTTGAGTCATAGGATAGAGTTATTGATCATCCTTCAAGCCTATGACGTGTTTGTTGAAGACGTAGCGACCAAGAGTATAAAGCTTTATCACATTGTCGACTTTGTTTGTGCCTCGTTTCTACGCCATCAACATGGTTCCATTGCTCCTAAGGTATAAATGCATTTTGATTATATATAGGAGCTTGGAACATTTTATATTGGGTGAATATTATTTAAAACTGTTGTTTATTTTTTCTAAAATATTTTTATTAAAACTTTAAAATAAGTTTATAACGTTTCTGGGCTAAAAATAGAATTTTTCAAACTTTTTGAAAGTTCGTTTGAAATGTCGTTCGACCGAGTTTGTCATTCGAACCATAATGTCGTTCGAACGAGTTTGCCAACGAGTTCCCAGATAGGCCACTAGAATGTCGTTCGAACGAACATGATGTTCGAACGAGATTTCCAACGAGATTTCTATCGAGTTCACATTGGAACTTCGTTAGAAGCACGTTCGAACGAGACTTCGTTCGAACGAAAAGCCTCGTTCGAACGAGTTTTGGCAGGAACCGTTATTTTGGCAGTTTGAGTAGTTTTTTACCCGTTTTCCCACTTCTTTTCCCACTATCTTTTGACAGAACTTCTTAAGTGAAAAAATGAACTTTTCGAACTTAACTTTTCATACCATTCCAACTCTAAGAGAGAGTTTTTGGGAGCAAATTCTTCCAAGAAAAGTTTATGGTTTAAGTGTTTATTTTTCAAAGAAAAAATTGATTAAACACTTGTTTTCACTCATTGTTTATCTATTCCAAGTTTCCATATATATATATATATATATATATATATACATTGCTTGGAGTTTGGCACCGGTTTTTCATCTCTACCGTTTGAAGAGAAGTTTGGGTTTGCTTCTACATTCCACAAAGAAGAAGAAGTTTGCGTTGATATACCCACGTGGAGAAAGGCTCCTAGTTTGGGTGACGGTGACCATATAAAGTCCGATCGGTAGATTCCGAGATCGTTTCTCTAGGCGGAGGTTGATACAAGAAGAAGCGTCGGGGCTTGAGAGGGATCGAGTCGAGTGTTGTAAGTCTTATTGTCTTGTATTTGTAAAACCATACTTAGTGGATTTGAGGCTAGGGTTGTCCGAGGTTTTTTCATGTTGTGGGTTTTTTCTCGTACATCGCGGCGTAGTGGTTTCATTGTTTATTTTATCTTGTGCAAACTCACCTAGAACGCATGCTTAGGTAATTCAAGATAAAATTTGGTTTTAATCACTACATGTTTAATTTGGTGCTAAATAAGTATTGGGTAATGTGTAGTTAACTCTAGTCATTAATTTAATTTGTTAAATTAGTTTAGCCTAATTTGGTTTAATTGAAAATATGACTTAGGCAAATTTATAGGACTTGGGTTAATTAATTGTGTTTAAGTGAAATTAAATTGTGTGTGTGTTTAAGTTAATTTCACTTGGTTTAATTTTAATTTGAATAGAAATTAAAATTTGTTAAGTTATGTTTTATTTGAACCATCATCTCTTCGCTTCCGCATATCTAAAAAGGAAATTATTACTTTTTGTGAAGTAAAAAGACTTAGAATTTTAAAATTGGGGGCCTCCGGGACTTTTCAAGTGGTATCAGAGCATTGATTGAGAAAAGCTCGCCTTTTTACTACTTAAAAGATAGAGCACCTAGATTATGCCTTATAGTACCTTGGATTCAGTTTTTATGTATACTAATATCTAACATACTCAATAGGGGAAAATATTATGGAATACTACTACAGTTAATTCCACGACAAACGACAAGAAAAAAAAAACTAGAGCTTATTCATTTTTTATTATAATTTAACCTACAGAATAATATAAAACCCTTTTTCAATTATTTCAAGTTTAAATTTTCCCATCATATTTAGGGGGGAATGTAAATTAATTTTTAATTATGAATAATATTTTGTGATGAAAAATATTATTCTTGCTCAAAACTTAAATGGCACAATCATTTTTTTATTTCATACTACCGTGTCAAATAAGTTTACAAGTCATATACTTTAATATCTATTTTTTCTCGAATTCAAATTCGACTTGTTTTTTATTAACTCAAATATTAAAAAAAAATCTAAATATTAAATGGAAACAAAATAAATGGGATTATCACTGTATCTTCTAAAAAATATTTATTATCCAAAATAAAAAAATAGATGCAAATAATAATGTGTGAGCAACTCTATAATGGGTATTGTAATTGGTTTTATCTGACATAAATATATTTATAATGGGTAGTTTATACTTTCGTATTTTGTAGTTTGTACGGTAATGCTCTCCAGACATAGTAAGAAAAAATGTAAACAGACCCCTCTCTCAAACTATACATGATGCACCACGAGATGTTCTAAAATTCAACTTCGAGTTTATATAGTTCTAAAAGTAATTTATATATAATTCTTTTAGGGCAAAAAATGAATTATAAAGAAACTCAAATGCTACATCATTTTTTGTGTTAGGGGGATTCTATTTTTCAGCCTAATAGTGAATGACAGTGTTTTAGTGGGCATAGGGCACATTTTGGGTTTACCCATATTTTATGTGAGTTATGTAAAATGTGTCACCATATTCAGACTCACATTGCAATTCTCATTAGCTTTTGTTATTTTAAAAGACTCCATTTGGGAAAAGCACATATCGATAATAGTAGATAATTAGTTGTGGGTATTCTATAATTATATTTTCGATTTTTACAAATACTTTCTTTATATCTTGAGTAATTCAAGCATTTTATCTTACATATTTAGGTTTGACAAGTACTTGTCATTTGAGTTTGATGGGAAATAGAAATGAGGGAAGACTAAATCTTTAAATAATTAGACCAAGGGATGGAGCCTCCAATTCCAAGGGAGAAGGAGTAAGGATTATCCTAGTCACACTAAAGGACACTATCATCGAATAATGAATTAGGTTGGGATTTGACGTCTCCAACAATGAAGCTGAATATGAAGCACTGATAGCCGGTATGCACAAAGCCCAACTGCTGGGGGCAAAGCGCCTCAATGTGTTTGGTGACTCCAAACTGGTATCCAAAGAAGTGAGCGGAGATTTCAACGTAAAAAATGAGGGATAACAACCTAAGTTTTTATGGCATTAGAGGGTATGGTAGGATTTGAGGAGGTACACATTCAACAGTTCCCCCGGGGAGCAAAACAGTTATGTCGATGCCTCAACAACCTTAACCTAAGCAGTAGACTCTGACCTCAGAAGAACTATCCATGTGGAGTTCCTCTCCCAGCCTAGCATTAACAAGACGGTGGTCACCGAGCAGATTATTTCTGTAGAAAGAGATCATAGTTGGATGGATCTAATCACTGCCTAATTATAGAATGAGACACTGCCCGACGATAGGAAGTCGGCTCACCAGATAATATTAAAGGTAGCCCATTTATACCTCTACCCAGGAGGTAAGCTCTATAAGAGATCCTTCACAGGTCTTTACCTCCAATGCGTCCACCCGCAAGACGCCGAGCAAGTTCTCAGCGAGCTTCATGATGGTATTTGTGGGAGCCATGTAGGAGGAAGGTCATTAGCATTCCAAGTGATCAAAGAATGCTACTGGTGGCCACACGTGCAAAAAGATGCAAGTATCCATGTTCAGAAATGTGAAAAATGCTAAAAGTTCTCGCCCTATGGTTCACTAGCAAGCTAGTGACGTTAAATCCTTAACCAGTCCTTGGCCATTTACACAATGGGGGTTGGATACTGTGGGAACACTACCTACCGCACCTGGGAATCACAAGTATTAGGTGGTTGACACAAATCACTTAAAGAAGTGGGTAGAGACAAAACCAATAGCCAACATCCAAGACGCCGATATGACAAGGTTTATCTGAAAGAATGTCATAACACGCTTTGGGGTGATAAGAGCCATCATCACCGAAAACAATACACAGTTAGAGAGCAGTTGTTCCAAAACTTCTTTGATGAACATGACATTAAGAACCAATTCAACTTGGTGGTGTACCCTAAGAGCAACGGTCATGCAGAAGCTTCCAACAAGACGATGCTCGTCTAAAAAAGAGGCTGAAAAGAGAAAATGGTGCTTGGGTGGATGAACTCACTCACGTTCTATGGGCCTATCATACCATGCGTAGAAGACTTACCAGGTAAGCACCCTTCTCACTCACATATGAATTGGAAGCCATCATCCTACTTAGAGAGCAAGTATTCCTGCCATGAGGAGCAACTTTGTCGACCAAGGGCTAAACGCCGATGCCTTGCACACTAAACTTAACTTAGCGGATGAACGAAGAGAGAAAGCCATGATCAAGTTGGCTTCATATCAAAAACAACTGGCTAGGTAGTACAATATGAAAGTCAATCCAATGAAATTTCAGGTAGGAGATTACGTCCTAAGAAAAGTCCTCCGCAGTGCAATCAGACCGTTAGATGGCAAACTGGGACCAAAGTGGGAAGGACCTTTCAAAGTAATCAGAGACGGCCTTAAAGGATCTTATCACATGTAAATGGTGAAGGGCAAAGAGATACAAAGAGCATAGAATGTGGCTAACCTCAAAAGGTTCTATTTTCAGCCTTCTTTGTCCCATTTAGTGTATGAAAATTTAATTTCAGATGCAAATTTTTATTTCAGACATGTGTTGTTACTTAATGAATAAAGTTATATTTGCTCTTCACATATTTATCTTACATCTTGATTGTCTCAATTTTATATTATGTATCATTTCCAAGAAACATCTCCATTATCGGGATACTAAGCAGAATTAGACTTAGTTACAATAAGGTGCTCAACATACTTCAACCAATGAACTTCCTCCCGCATAACATAATTCCCTTAAATTACAAAGGGTTATTCAACTTATTCCAATCAATGAATCTCCTCGCGCCGAGCAGGGTTCACACTGATTATAATAAATCATTAAGTTTGTTTAAATGAATATAATCCTCATGTCTTTATCACGTCAAATACAAAGGCAATGAGATATGCGTTATCTTATATAGTTAGTATAAGGACAATTATCCCTAATTGGTCATGTTCAATACACACAAAGTGTACTATCACAATAAGTCGAAACTATACCATTTCCGATAATCAAGTTAGACCTACTAAAATAGTGTGCTATAATCCTACTGATGGTGTGTCCATCTCCATATAAGATTGTGAACCAGACTTATATTTTACAAGTACCGATGAACTGATCTTCAGTGTGTAAGCCGAACCCTACACACCAAATCATCTACTCTGTAGAATAAAAGACACATATGCATAAATATATAAAATAATATGATGAAAAAATCACTTGTGAACCATGACTTTTAGTTTACAACCCCACCAAGAGATATATAGCCTCCACAATGATATGCAACAAGCAACAAAATAATGACAAGTGCAAAGAACATCGACAAAAAGAAAAATGAAACATCAGTAAAGAAGAAAGTCTTTTTATTGATAATTTAAAAGGGAGGCAAAGACAATACAACCAGAGGAAGTAAAAAATTACAACCCGTGAATAGGGGTGGCAATTTTAGAAACGACACGAAAAAATGACACGGAACGACACGAAATTGACACGATATTTCGTGTTCGTGTCGTGTTCGTGTCGTGTTTTTTTGACACGAAGTCGTGTCGTGTTCGTGTCTTAATTATGAGTCGTGTCGTGTTATCGTGTTATCGTGTTTTTTAGGCCTAAAATTTAAGAAATTATGGTTGTCGTGTCGTGTCGTGTTATTTTTTATTCGGGTCGTGTTCGTGTCAGCTAAAAAAAACACGAAGTCGTATCGTGTCGTGTTCGTGTCCGAAAAAACCTTGTCGTGTCGTGTCGTGTCGGGCCAAAATATGACCCACTGACCCAATTTTCCACCCCTACTCGTGAACGAGATAGAGGAAAGTCCCTAAAACTACAGGATTTCACTCATTCACAGGCTCAGGGCTCTTTCCCCTTCTCAACAGCTTTCTGTACTTGGTCGAAAATAGTTTCGACTGCAAGGCTGACCAGTAGGAAGCTCCTCTACAGCAGTGGGAGAATGACCTGGGAGATGAAGCTTGAATAACTCAGACTCAGAGGGTACCCCTGCCGCCTTCAAGGCCTACTCCTAACCCTTTTTAAAATATTTCTTTGGGAGTAGGCGATCTAGATCTCAACATCATCATAGAATGCATACCAACCTTCATTGTAGCTGCTTTCCTTGATGATTGGTACCTCACCCTCCAGCTTCTGGACATTCCTGATTAGATCCAGGTTCTCTACTGTCAGCTTCTCCTTCTCTGCAAATACAAGGTTTTTGGCCACTTTCAGATCGATCAAATCCTTTTATACCTTTGCCTTTTCCGCCTCGAAGCTAGCTCGAACATCAGCTAAGTTTTGTTGGGACTTCTTCGGGGATTCACTTAGCTCCCGATTTTTCTTGGACTGGTCAACACGGCCATCAAAGAGTGTGGTGAAGTTTGACATAAACTGCAAGAAATGAGAAAGGATAATTGATGCATAAAAGCTGAACATAGCAAAATAACTAGCAAATAAGAGAATGCTTACTAAGGCCAGTACCTGTGTAGATTTGAGCGCGAGCTAGTCTAATACCAGTCGTGACTAACGCTCATGGTCGGCCATGAGCACTGCTCCCTTCAGCAAGCCGGGGGCAAGGGATGGGGTAGTGGCCACATTTCCCCCTCTGCAGCAACATAAAGGGATAGGGATGTCTTATTTGGGGCCTACTTCTTTTTCCTATCCTCCTCTCTCTTTCTCTCCTCATCCTCTCTCCTTATATTTTCTTATCTTCTTCTTTCCTTATTTTTTTTCTATCTCCCGCTCCTTCTTTTTAGTTACTAGGCTAGAACCACTGACTTTAAGGGAGTACCCCTCAAATTTTTTAAAAAACTTAACACTATCAAACAACAGGGATTGGTCATTGTCATCTTCATCATCATTGCCCAATAATAATCTCTTGTTTCGGGGAGCTATATATTCTTCTTCCTATTATTTCTCTTTTTCCATCTCAATTGGCCCAAATGAACTAGATGATTCCTCTTTCAGAATATCTAAGATTGGGATTTTATCTACCGACCGAGTAATAAAATTGGAAGTGGTATTTGTATATTCCAGAAGATAAGCTCCTGCATGAGGATGCTTGCCATCAGGTAACCTATCTATAATCTTTCATGTCTTTAATAGATCAACAACCCTTAGCTCTCGGAGAATAGGCTCTTGGTTCTTATCATGAGATGTAAAATAAATGAAGAAATACATATCAAAAGATAGAAAAATAAATAGCAAACAAAAATTCAGCAAGCTGGCAGAAGGAAAAATGACCTATATGATCCCCCCCCCCCCCCCAGTCAGGGAACAAGGGACCCCGGTGCCTATTGACCTCAGATATGGGAGGATGTTACCACTTCCTGACAATGAAACCCTGCTCCTAATATCCTTTATAGATGTCAGGAAGGTTGACAACCAAAACCCTGTCGGCCTTTCTTGCCTTCAGGTACATAATACCATTTATGGTGTGCGACCAAACATAGCAATAACAAATTAATGGGATACCCAAGTTGGTCCCATATAATTCATTAATTCTATGTACCCCATGCACTATTTTCAAAGTGTTTGGGGAACATTGAGCAGGGACAACCTCAAAGTACTTAAGAAATCTAAAAAATAAGGGGTCTGGGGGAAAAGTTAAACCCCCCTGAACGGAAGAAAAGTGTGAATCCAATGACCATATTCTATGTCTCGGACATCCTTGGGCATAGGGACACAATCATTTTCTACCCACTCGGTAATATCATATGACTCTCTGAACTTCACAATAGTTTTGCCATTGAAAGGATCCATGAAGAAAAGGTTTCAAACAACAAAGAAGACCAAATCAAAATGATGAATAAAGGAATCAAGTCAGAGGAACTTACAAGTAAAAATAGTGGGAGAAAACTCTGGAAATATGAAGGGCAAGAGAGAAGATTCAGTAGATAGTTCATGAAAAAGAAATGATGGATAAGTGACTGTTGATACAACTGAACCTAGTTTGAACTTCGCGTTAACGTTGAAAGAGTGATTCCCAATGAAGATCCACATGCTTCACATACTTGTTCGGACCAACACACCCTCTTCTATTCATGAATATTACAAGTTTTCCTGATGATCCCACTCGGACGATCGTGTCCTCAACAAGTTCACAAGTATTACTACTATGTCGTGCCGGTTTTAAAACAATTATGGTCATTGGGCCTTGAACTCACTTAAAATCTATCAGTCCATCATTTCTGCCCAAAGATTTTAGGGGCAATTATGAGGCTTAAATATTCTTCCAGACCACTGAGATAACCAACCAACCCAACATGCAAAGAGGACTGCCCGACCCAACTCAGACATTTAATTTAGACCCGTATATTTAACATGTGCTTAAATGCATGAAGATTGACTCAAATTGGTTAACAATAATCTCATAGGTCTTCCCTACTTGCTATATGTCCTTCTAATTTTAGTTGAGCCTTGTGAGAGGGAGGTCACTCCCTACTTGTATTTGTACTAAACTAAGCGGGATGTGCAACATCTCTATCACATTGAGCTTTCTGGGATGGACATGCCGAGGACAACATGTGTACGTATGTATTATGGGTTTTTCACCAGCACATGTCTCTTTCATATCTTTATATACCCATGCTTAACTACTTAAACATTGCATTCATCACTTCATTTATGCACACCATTCCAAAGTTCCTTACTTTTATATAATTAAATAAATTAGACCCCCCAATAGTAGGCCCTAGTAAAAAAATATATGAACGCGTGTCAATGAGTATGCTACTATCATAACTATATACCATCTCGTGAGTTACACATTGTGTAACCGTAACATGTTATTTTTTGAAGAGACACATTGTGAAAGAGAATATAGTTAAGGCATACTAAAAATATATTTAAAATAATAGAACAACACATTTATTTATGGCAATATTTATATACAAAAAAGGCCACTAATCGGAATAAGACTAGTGTTGACCTTGAATATGTCATGTAGCACCCCCAACTGTTCGTTAGACAACCTAAGCTTTTCCTCCTTGCACACATCGGATAAAGTGCTATTATCTTCCTCATAATCTTCCATTTTTATAATTGGCAAATTCATATTGATGTATTTCATAAGATGTTAAATTGAAAACATCAAAGAAATAAAAGTAGAAAGTGAATGAGTTATATATATGAAATATATTAAATATACAAAATATATAAATATACGGAATATATTAAATATACGAAATATTTTGTATATTTAATACATTTCATATATTTATATTTTATATGTTCCGTATATGTGTGTATATATATATATATATGAAATCAGTGGATTTTGATTGGGGTGGGGCTCTTGTAGGTTATTTTTTCCCCAAATAAATTGCATAAAAAATCAACATCATATTAATAAAAAAAATATTATAGTATTGTAACAAACCTAGCAATCATACTTCATTACCAAAAAAATGTGATAAATACTTTATTATTTCACATTTATCATGATTTCAATATTAAAAAAATTATTATACTAAAAATTAGGATAAATACCTCAATAGAGACCACATAAGAAAATCTCAATCCACGAATTACTTCAAATTAGCAATTCACCTATCAAAGACCTAAAACAAATAGTAAAAAAATTAATTCAAACAATTACCAAAATAATAATAAAATTAATTCAAACCTTAATCTAAGTAACAATAATAGTAATTCAAGCCCTAATTTAAATAACAAAAATATTAATTCAAACCCTAATATAAGTAACAACAATATTTAATCCATGTAAGTACTTGAAATGAAATTAATTAAACAAATATAATCCAACTAAAAATATATATATATATATATAATACAAACAATCTCTAAAGCGAAAAAGGTTAACCATATAAAAATATTACTTTGTAGAATATGGAGATTCCCTTAAATAGCCGAGCTGTTGAGAATGGGGTTAGAGTAGGCAGTGGCGGAGAAATAAAAAATAGAGATAACTTTCTCTTTAGAATAGACATGCGTGTGTTGTTGAGCTGTTGGAAAACGGGGGGAAATAAATTATAAAAGGGTATAAGAGTCAAGACAATTGCGCAAGTGACCCAAGTGAGAAGGGCAAGTGGGTGTAGAAACATCTATCCTACAAATGTTATCATTTTTGTCTAAACATATTATATATAACATTTTTTTTATAAACATATATAGCTTCCATTCTACGAATGTTATCTATTTTGTCTATTTTTTTTAAATATTAGTGTAGTTTTTGCCACCCCCAATATACACAATATACAAAATGTAAACATATATGACATATATAAAATATACAAAATATACACCGTATACGAAATATGTACATATATATTAAAATATACTAATATTTTAAAATATACCAATATATATTTACAAATTTATGAAAAATATATATTTATATATTTATGAAATATATATATATAGTTTTAAAAAAATTAATTTTGAGTGATTTGCCCCTCAAAGGTGTCAAATAAAAATATGTTCCAAAAAAGTGATTTGCACCCAAAGATGACAAATTTATGATTAAGGGGTATTGGAAATCTATGTATCAATTCTATGTATATGTATAAAGGGGAATATACCAAATAGTCTCTCGAACATTTTTTAATACACGTTTAGTTCAAGTTTTTTTTATTTGTTTCAAAAGGTTTCCCAACATGCCGTTAGCGTAAACTTTAAAAATAAGAGAATATTGTTTAAATATGTATTTGAGGAACTTTTTAAAACAAAATAAAAAATTTAAATTAAAAAATATTCAAGCGACTTTTTAATATTTAATCCATTTATTAAAGAATCAAATACTAAAAAATTTCTTAAATATTTTTTAATACATATTTAGTCAAAATCTTTTATTTTGTACTAAAAAGTCACTTATTTTCTTATCTTTAAAGATCCGTATCAGCGTTTTTGATATAATAAATTTTTTTTTTGATGCAAAATAAAAAAACTTGGAGTGTGTGTGTATATGTATTAAAAGAAGTTTAGGTGTCTAATTCTTAATTGCACCTTTATTAAAATAGAAACTTAATCGGTAGTACACTTCGAGGTGTCAAAGCTCCCAATCTTTGACACGAGCCTCACAGCTTTCCAAATTCCAATATTAGGGTTTGTGAAAACGTTGTAAAGAGAGAGAGGCGAAACGAAGGGAAAAGAAAACCCTGTTGATAAGCATGTTGTCCCTTCCGATTCGTCAAGCATTGACCTTGTATAACCTCCATAAATGCGTAATACACCATCAACCTCCCGACTGAGTGTCCATTTATATTCATCTTCCCCCACAAGCTTATATATATGAAACGGCAGAGCTGGTCCAATACCTCTTCAATCGTGCTTTAGGTATGTAGTGTTTCCTCATAAATATTTACATTTACATTTTAGTCGTCTATTTCTATTTCCAATTTAACACTTAATGTTATATAAAATTCACTCCTGTTCAATCCTTCAAATACATGCTGTATAGATGTAGATTCCGTGTTATCTGAAATTGAAGGTATGCATTTGAATTTTTAATTGTTAATTCTTTAAATTACATCTTATTTATAAAACCTGATTATATTTATGTTATGTTCTTAGTTTTCATTTTTTATATCCCCTGTTCATCCTTTGATGCTATTCCTCCAGGCCTTATTTTTTACATTGATTAGTTAAAATTTTTAAAATGTTTTAAATATACTTACGTGCTATTGATTTTTACAAGTTCGTCCACTTTCTTCACTGTTACATTGTAAGTCTCTGTCCATGATAATAGTTATGGTGTAGTTTTAAGGTCTGTACTGGACATGTACATGATATCAGTTGAGTGGGAGGTCCATTTTCAATGTCCACTTATTTTTGGAAAACAGCTATGGTGTGGGTTTATTTTAAAGTCCATCCCAAGTCCCTTTGTTTTCATAAAACAGTTATGGTGGCAGTCCATCTCAATAGGATGGATGTCCATTTTGTAGTCCATCTCCAAATGCATTTATTTTTAGAAAGCACATATGAATTGAAATCTTTGAATGAATTGAAAACTTTAAAAAAACAGTGGCATCCTTTTGAAAACAGTTCATAAACATTTGATGTTTGAAAACAATAATGTTTATTGGTTCACAGTATATAACCGTTTTTTTGGGAATGTGGAAAATAAATTCCAAAGCAAGTTAAGCCCCATCAAATGGCCTAAACTTTGCCTTGAACTTAGGGTGTGTTTGATAACACTAATTTTCCATGGAAAATGCAATATATGGAGTCATTTTCCATCTTTTGGATGTTTGATAAACAAAATTTTCTATGGAATTGATTTCTTTAAAACAAATCACGTAACCATTTTTTCCACAAAAGATGGAATTAAAAAACCTCCTCCCACCCTGTTATTCATTTTCCAGGAAAAATACTTACCACACCAAAAAAATTGATAAAGAACTTATAAAATGAAGAAAAACCCAAAAATAATGAAAAAAAATCCAGAAAGTGAATAAAACCCAAAAATAATATTAAAAAAATCCAAAAAGTGAATAAAACCTTAAAAATAATGAAAAACATCCAGAAAATGACTAAAAACCCAAATATAATGAAAAAAACACAGAAAGTGAATAAAAATCCAAAAATAATAAAAAAATACAAAAAAAAAATAAAAAGCCCAAAAATAATGAAAAAAATTCACAAAATGAATAAAAACTCAAAAATAATGAAAAAAAATCTAGAATCTTATTAAAACCCCAAATATAATTTTAAAAATCCAAAATATGAATAAAAACCCAAAAATAATGAAAACAAATCCAGAAAGTGAATAAAAACCCAAAAATAGTGAAAAAAAATCCCCAAAGTGAATAAACCCCCAAAAATAATGGAAAAAATCCATAAATTGAATAAAAACCTAAAAATGATGAAAAACTACATAAAGTGAATAACTCCAAAAATAATGAAAAAAATACAGAAAATTAAAAAAAATTAAAAAAATTCCAGAACGTGAATAAAAACCAAAAAAATGAAAAAAATCGAGAAAGTAATTAAAACCCCAGAAATAATGAAAAAATCCAGAAAAAGAATAAAAATAAAAAAATAATGAAAAAAAGACACAAAAAATGAAAAAAAAAGACACAAAAAATAATGTAAAAAATAAAGACAGTGAATAACACTCCAAAATACAGAAAATGAATAAAAATTCAAAAATAATCAAAAAAAATCCAAAAAGTGAATCAAACCCGCCCAAAAATGAAAAAAATCCAGAAAATGAATAAAAATCCAAAAATAACGAAAAAAAATACAGAAAGTGAATAAAACTTCAAAAATAATGAAAAAAATACAAAAAATGAATAATCACGAAAAAAAATTAATCAAAATTGAGAACGTGAATAAAAATCCAAAAATAATGGAAAAAATCCATAAAGTGATCCCCACAAATAATTACAAAAATCCAAAAAAAGAATAAAAATCCGAAAATAATGAAAAAAATCGATAAAGTGAATAAAAACCCAAAAATAATGGAAAAAATACAGAAAGTGAATAGAACCCCCAAAATAATGGAAACAATCCAAAAAAAGAAAAAAAACACCAAAAAGAATGAAAAAAATTACATAAAGTGATAAAACTCCAAAATACAGAAAATGAATAAAAATCCAAATATAATGAAAAAAAATTCAGAACGTGAATAAAACCCAAAAATAATTTAAAAAAAGTAGAGAAAGTGACTAAAACCTCCAAAATAATGAAAAAAAAAACGAGATCGTGAATAAAAATCCGAAAATAACGAAAAAAATTCAGAAAGTGACTAAAAACCCGAATATAATGAAAATAAATAAATAAAGTGAATGAAACCCAAAAATAATGAAAAAAATTAAGAAAATGAATAAAAACCAAAAATTAATGAAATAATACAGAAAGTGAATAAAACGTCAAAAAAGTGAAAAAAACCCCAAAACAATGTAAAAAATACAGGAAGAGAATAAAACTCCAAAAATAATGAAAAAATACGAAAAATGAAAAAGAAACTCAAAAATATTAATGAAAATACATAAAGTGAATAAAACTCCAAAAATAATGGAAAAAATAAATAAAATGAAAAAAAAAACAAAAGTATTGAAAAAAAATCACAAAATGAATAAAAATCCAAAAAAAAAAAATCAAGAAGTCGAATAAAAATCAAGAAATCATGAACAAAATTTAGAAATTTATTATGAGGTTAATATTTATTTTCTTGTTTTTTATTCATTTTCCATATTTTTTATTTTTTGGAATTTTATTCCTTTTTTGATTTTTTTAATATTATTTTATTGGTTTTATTCAGTTTCTGTATTTTTTCGTTATTTTTGGGTTCGTGTTCACTATCTGGATTTTTTTTCATTATTTTTGGGATTTTATTCACTTTCTTTACTTTTTTTCATTATTTTTTGGTTTTTATTCATTTTTTGGATTTTTTACATTATTTTTTGGGTCGTATTCACTTTTTGTTTTTTTTTTAATTTTTTTGGGTTTTTATTCATTTTCTGGATTTTTTCTTGATTTTGGGGATTTTATTCACTTTTTGGATTTTTTTCACTTTTTGGGTTTTTTATTCATTTTTTGGGGTTTTTATTCACTTTGCTGGATTTTTTTCCATTACTTTCGAGTTTTTATTCATTTCCTAGATATTTTTCATTATTTTTGGAGTTTTATTCTATTTCTGTATGTTTTCATCATTTTGGGTTTGGGTTTTTATTCACTTTCTATACTTTTTTTCATTATTTTTGGGTTTTTATTCATTTTTTGTATTTTTTTGCATTATTTTTTGGATTTTATTCGCTTTCTAGATTTTTTCCCATTATTTTGGGGTTTTATTCACTTGTTGGATTTTTTTCATTATTTTTGGGTGTTTATTCATTTTCTCGATTTTTCTCCTTATTTTTGGGGTTTTATTCACATTTTAGATTTATTTATTTATTCTTTGGGATTTTTATTAATTTTCTGGGATTTTTATTATTTTTCTATTTTATATATATATTTTATACTTTTTTTCCATGGAAAATATTGGGAACCAAACACAAAAGAAGGAAAGTAGAACATTTTCCACCTGGAAAATAATTGCAATCAAACAACACCAACAAATTTTTTCCATGGAAAATATTTCCAAGTTTTCAATTCCATGGAAATTGACTCTTGGCGCTTATTTTCCATCTTATTTATCAAACACACCCTTATTGTGCTATCAATCAAACCCTAAGTGTGAATCTAAAAGTCGGAATGAGTCTAATAAATTGAGATGAAAAAAAAACGTAGCCTAAAATGCAGACAACCCATTAGCGTAACATAACCCCCGTGCGCCTAGGGTTTTAGCAAGGCCACGTTATACCTCGACCTAGAAAGAAAGAAATAGATATACAAAGAGGAGGAAGAGGAAGAAGAACAGGAAGATCCATTAGCTTCCTCCACATTCATTGCGTTTTTGGTTACCCGTAAGTCACTCCCCCCCCCCCCCCCTGTCCGTCACTTTTATAATCAAAGACCATTTAAAAGACTAAGTTCATGAAAGAATGTTGTAATTTTACTCCAATTGAAACCTTATATTTGCTGTAATATCTACTGCCTTAAGATTTACTTCCAAGTACGTTGCGTTCTTTTCATTTCTTATTTTTACATTTCAGTTTCTAACATATTCTCCCTTTTAGTTTTTCTAATATAAATGTTTGAATTTGCTTGATTTTCATGGCTTAAAGTTAGATGGTACTTCTTCCTTGGCTTGGATTGATGGCTTAAAGTGAGATTTCTTTGAATGTATGTATGTTTAGGGGTATGTAAAAGGGGTTTTGTTAAGCATTGTAGCCCTTTAATTAAAATGTATTCTTTCAGTATTATTACATGAAACTAGTCACTAAACAAAATTTCTAATTGCATTGCATTTTATTGTGACACAAATTTCATTACAATTTTGTTTTCATTTCTCCTCCTCCCCCATATAACATTAAAGTGAGAAGTATAACAATTACAATAACATATACAATACACTTCGTCTTCTTATCCCTATTCTTATAATTTTCAACTTCAACCTCCAAATAATTTATCCTATAAATTAATCTAAACATGACTTGTCACTCTTTTTGACAAATGGGTGTGTCAATCCACTGAAAGAACTGGGCTTTAGGATTTCGAAAAAATGTAAATGAGTTAGGTTTAGGGTTTGCAACTGAAAAAAACTAAGGTTCCATGACAAAAAAAAACTTACCCCAAAGTCAGCACACCAACTGAACCTTCTAACTTGGTTAAAGTCAGTCCAAGATGTTCGAATAATTGTTTGGTTGCCACAATGGCGTGTAATCCCTCTCATTTTCTTCTCTTCTTCATTTTTACTTCTATGGTTGATGTTAGGCTTAACAATATGGTTCTAGAATGACTAAACAACACAACAGCCACCCATAACAAATTTTCCAGACCCAACTTTTTTTGCGATTCGAAATAGGGTTGCAAGGCCCATTTCGTTGGTCCAATTGCAGGTCACGAGCAGGTAAGGTCGTGGGGTCATAAGAGAGATTTATGTTATCATGTAAGTTCATGGGTCATAAAAGAGACTTATGGTATCCTAAATTTTGAACAGATTCTTCTACTGCACAAGCTTTACTCCCCCCCTCATTCTCTCTCATTAAATGCATTTGATTATGGGTTTGTTTGGCATGGTCAACTATCATGTTACAGTCAAATGTTTAATCGTGGTTTTTCGTCTTTTTCATTAATGGGACAATAATGACTGTCAGATTTTACATAAAAATTAAACGTCAAAGTTAGCATTGCAAATTTTTAAAAATGAGTTAAAATTTCAAAACCTCCCATAACCCTACCCTTAATTGCGTAGCTCAAATTGAAACAATAAAATTATGACCCATTGGATTCTAAAAGAAACATAGTTTTAAGATAAGATTGAGACATAAATAGAGTTTGCAAGAAAAACAGAAAAGAAAAGTGAAGCCAAATGATCTCTTGTAGCTCTTGCTATTAGAGTATCTCCAATGGCATAATCAAAAGTAAACCCCCACTAAAAATTGTTTATTTGTGTAAAATATCTCCCATAACCAATAATCAAATTTTAACAAACCCATAACCAATAATCAAATTTATCAATAAATAATCAAAAGTAGCAATCTTTTATTTATGACCATATATCACATACTCCACTTTCCACAAATCTCTTCCAATAAACAATTTCTCTCACCTCCCTCCCCACAGTAAAAAGTACATTATGTCTCTCTTTTCTTCCATTAACATCTGTTGCTAGTGGTTTTGTTCACCTTATTGCCATCGATTCATCTTCCCCGAATTATATCTCATCCATACCTTTTAAATGAGATCCATATACCCCATTTAGTAGAGTTGGATCAATAACCGACTTTTCCTAAAGAATCAAGGAAAAACAATAGTCTGATAACAGTTATTTTGTAAAAACACTATATAAGATTCATATACCCCGTTGAAAAAAAATATTACTATTTTACAATGGTTGAAAGGGATGATCGCATTCAAACAAAATTACTAGAACTTTTGACGAACCAAAGAGTAATCCAAAATAATATTTATGTTTTACTTTTAAAGAAAATACATTTACAAATTATATTTTAATGCATTTATTAGAATACTTTAAATGGCGTGGCAGCTGTAACCGGTATTAAATTTAATAAACGACGTAGTTTTATTAGGAGTCTCCCATTTTTTGTCATGTAGGTTAAAATTATTAAAGTTAACAACCGTATAAATGCTGTAACCTAGCTATTTAAATTAGGTTATTGGAGGTAATCTCGCATATTCCAGCGGTCAATATAAGAATATTATTATTACTCGGCCCACTGTTTTCGGTTTGTCTCTCCCCTATTCCTCGGACTCTCAATATATCATATCATATCATATATATAGGTACATATCAATGTAGATGCGTATCTACTTTCTCTCTAAAATCATCCTTCTTTTCATTACCTTCACTCAACCAATCATTTTTTCAAAATCTCACCCTCAGATCCAAATCATTACATTTCCAATTCCAATTCTGAACATGCATGTTGAATTAGTGAAATTTGACAATTTTGGAACATGAATTGGCATTGATCAGGTGAGTTATGGTGTTAATGATGATAATACCTAAATTGATTTTTGTATGTTTTATCATATGTAGATGTAGATAGATGGTGAAATGTTGGTGGAGAATTTGAAGTGTGATCAATTGGATTTGATGAGATTGTGTTTTAATGAAATGATTGATAACCCTAATTTTTGTGGATTTGTTGTGTATATGGTGGTGCATTTTAAGTGTGTTTTTGGTTCATTGACCAAATTTAGTTGACCTGAGTCAACTAAGTCTCCTTCTGCATATATATATATATATATATATAAAGAATTTCGGGTGCGGGATTAAGTGTGTGGACTATTTATTCATTATTTTTTTTTAAATTTAACATTTTTTTTGCCTGCGGGCATTTCAAACATTTCGGGGGGGGTGGGGGGGAGTGAAATGTTTAAAAAACCACAATTTGTTATCTTTATTTTTATTATTTTTGTCTTAAAAGAAATACTGCATGGTAGTTCCGCGTAGTAGTCTCGCACCAGAACGAGACTCTCTCACTATGTGTATGTATGTTGAATTGTGTATTCTGATAGGTTAGCTTATTAGTACATAGATTAGGAGTATGAATTGGAATAAGCATGATCAGCTTCACTAAACTATAAGTTTTTTTTTTTAAATGTGTAAATTACAATAAAACCCTGGGAATTATAGCGAATTCAAAGATCACCCCCAATTAAAAACAACCTGACTATTGAACTGTGACAACAAAAACTTTTGTTTTAAAAAAGTTGATAAAAAATCGAGCTTTTGCATGAAAACAGAAATGTGTTAGTTGTCACGGTTCAATAGTTTAGGTTCACTATGTTAGGTTATTTAGATCAGGGGTCAACATTTCCAGCTAAAATTTAACAATTTTTCTGAAAAAGATCGACTTTTTATCAACTTTTTAAGTGAAATGTGTTAGTTGTCATGGTTCAATAGTTGTTGTTGTTGTTGTTGGTATTTAGATCGGGGGTGGGTGAAGAGGGTGGGTGATCTGTAAAACCCCAATAGTGTAAGGGGGGTTACTTTAATTTACCCATTTTTTACATGCGCTTTAAGTACTTTTGTACAAAGATGCGGTATTTTGAAACTTCACTTATATAAAAAGCGATGTCTAAGCGATTTTACACTAAAATTGTTATTTGAAACAGCATTTTTTCAATTCACTTAGTAAAATCTTTGTTTGATTTTAGTGTAAAATCGCTTATCTTAGACAAAGTGTCGTAGTTCTGCAAATAAATTTCAAACAATCGCAATTTTAGATAAAAAAAAAATTCAAGTGCGTTTGTTTGAAAAAAAAAATCTTGCAAGAACGAACTGAGACATAGATACAAAAGTTAATAATTTGTTTATCAACACCATACCTTCATGATGAAATGTAAACCTATTTACACTCTATATGGTCAGTGTTTATGCTTCATGATGACAGCTAATTTCCTATATAAACCTAGGTGGAAGTGTGTTTAGATTATCTTATTGACTAAAGTATCTACTTTTGTTTTGTGTTGACAATGGAAATGGAATTACAAAACTAGAGAACCTACCAATATTTGAAATTGGGCCGAAATTAGCATAATTGTGCACACAATTGTACGCTATACATGAAAATCACCATATGGCCCCCCTATTTTGAAATGGCAGCAGCCCCCTTTATTTTTACCATCTCTAACCTATTTTCCTTTCCAATTTCGAAACAAATGGGTCTCGAGTTGAAGCTAGGATCTTGATCGAATTACCATTTCCATATATTTTGCCTTTCATCTTAGTTGCATCAAGTTCCCTTAAAGACTCCATTTCTCTTGAACATCTGTTTATTTATTATGGTCTTGATCGAATTACCATTTCCATATATTTGCCTTCTATTTCAGTTGCACAAGGTTCCCTTAAAGACTCCATTTCTCTTGAACACCTGTTTATTTTTGTATACTTTTTTGAAGTGTTATGGTTGTATTAAAAAATTTATTGTTGTTTGGTTGATTATCAATGTTGTAGCTTTATATTAAATTCAACCTAACCCTTTGGTTGCGTATCAGTGTTCTAGGCTTGTACCTTTATTACTCTTCACTGTTTGTTTTGTACATTTATAAATTAATTTTTATTAAATGCAGGTAATGGTAATTTTCAACATCATGTATAACAAAAATTTCGATTGGCTATGTTTTTGGAACTTTAAAGTGTTTTGAATGATGCATGGATGTTATTTGTGATGACTTATATTGAATTTATTTGTCTAATTTTATGCTAGAATCATGTTTGTGCTATAATTTAGTATGCTTGTGTTACATTATTTTTTTTTATATATATTTGAATAAGTTTAATAACTGAAGTTTCTACTTTTGTTTTGTGTTGACAGTGAAGATGGAATTAGTAATTGCAAAGCAAGAACGGTTGAATCGATGTACCAATGAAATGCAGATGATCCCCAAAACCCCCCTTAATGTTCCTTTGCTTCCAAATAAGAGAAATTTCACAAAGCTCACTAACTTTGTTGAAGAAGCTCGGGACAATTTGAGGTCAGCGCCAAAAAGAGGAAAAACTTCAATTAATAAAGCAACGCTATACGGAGAAAACAAAAGTCTTCATGATAGAAGAACCTCACCCATCTGTAGGAGATTCTTGAATAACAAAAGATTTGCCAAAGAAGAATTTTCTTCGGGTGAGTGGGAAGAAAAAGAAGAAAGCGAGAGAGAAGAAAAGAACAACACAGGGTCATCATCAGCAAGACGTAAAACTTCAGTTGAGAAAATGACGTCAAGTAAGACAATCAGAGGCTCACTTTTAGAAGCAAATCAGGGACGTGTTATTGTTCCTCAAACAAGAAAAGAAATCTTAAGTGCATATATTTTCATTGCGAGTCAGATGATGATTATTATAAAGAAGAAGATGGTAAGGAGGAAGAAAACAAGAACAAAGGAGTATTAATAAAGTATGTTTCTCCAGAGAATCAGATTCTGATTATGAAAAAGATGAAGAGTAAAGTTTGAGTTCATCGAAATGAAGAAAACGAACTTCAACTAAACAAAGAAGAGTGACTAGAGATATGATTGGCTCACACGGTGGAAGTAATTCAAAGAAAGATGAATGGGTAGGTGACGATGAGGAAGTACAAGAGGAGAATAATGGGAAAATGAAATCTGAAGAATTCGAGGGTTCATGTGGTAAACGAATTTCGGAAAGGAGTCGTGCTGCTGTAAACAAGAAAAGATTATTTGAAGATGGTTTTTATTTTGGCGAATGGATAGATGATGAAGAAGAACAAGAAGATGGGTTTTTACCTTTGATCAAGAGAAGGAAATGCAACAGCGATTCAAATGAAGATAAGGTGGAAAGGAAAAGGAAGCACACAAGAGAGAAAGATGATGACGGAGGGAAATCTTCTTTATGTAATTCGTCTTCTTCCTTCTCGTACAGTTCTTCCTCGTTGGTTAGAAGTGATGGGAACAACACTGACAAAAGTATCACTAAAAACGTGAAGGTAATCAATCCTCACTTCATTCCTTTCTCATTCATTAAGAGAAGATTGTTATTTTCGTTACTCTCTTTTCCATAGAGTATACTGTGGATGATGCCAATGTTCTGGCATTAAACAGGAACCTAGAGAAGATTGCTTAGAATGTCATCAGTGTAGGAGAAACAAGAGAAAGATTGTTGTACCATGTACCAAGTGTAGGGAAAAATAGTATTGTATCCAATGCATTAAACAATGGTAACTTCTTTGACTATGTTATATTTTCCTTTTCATTGTAATGTTCTAATTCTACAACAATGTCATTATGTTATGATTTAGCCCCCTCTCTCTCTCTTGAAAAGTATATATCTTATATTTTTTTTCATGAGGAACATGTATCCTCAATTTTCAGAAGAAGAAATTGCAGAGATATGCCCATTTTGCCGTGGAAATTGCAATTGCAACCTGTGCTTACACTCAAGTGCAATTGTTAAGGTTTGTTTATTGCCTAGAAGACTTGGAGCTTTTTGAAATTTTGGAACTATTCTAAATTTTTCTTCAACCCTCAGTTGTCCGAGAGAAATCTCACTAATCTTCAAAAGGTGCAGCATCTTCACTATTTGATCAATTCACTTCTTCCATTCCAAAAACAAATTGGTGAGGAACAAACTGACGAGATAGTGGTAGAAGCTACTAATAGAGGTATTTAGCTTTAAAAACTGGTATCAATTCTTGCATCATTGTGTTATGCTAATATAGGTGACCTGATATGCACAGGGGTATTATGGCATTCCATTGCAATACAACAGTCTATTTGTTCCAACGATGAACGTGTGTATTGGTAAGTTTCACTTCTTTGACACAGGTTAAAAATGTACGATTGTACCTATCACATCTATAAGATTTTAATATTTTTTAATCCTTTATTGGTTTTGAAACAGCAACCATTGAGCGACTTCAATTACTGATCTTCACCGAAGTTGCCCTAAGTGCTCATACGAGCTCTGCCTTAGTTGTTGCCGGGAGATTCGCAACGGAAAATTTAGAGGAAATCACAGCAAAGCAGTTTATCGATATGCAAATAGAGGCGACAATAACATGCATGGTGGAGAGCCAACAGAATCTTTTGATACAAAAACTTCAGAGGATATGATTGAGCCGTTGATTGAATGGGTTTCTAGAGATAGTCGGAGCATCATGTGTGCTCTAAGAGAAATTGATGGATGTGGTAGTTGTGTATTGGAGCTCAAGTGTATCCTTCCAAAAGACTGGATATCAAGTTTGAAACTAAGAGCTGAAAAAATAATAAGTAAATTTGGGGCTATGAAATCCCTTTTCAGGTCAGTTTGTCCTCCAAATGGTGGTGAGATGTTACGCAGAGCAGCTTCTAGAGAAGGCTCCAGTGAAAACTGCTTGTATTGTCCGGCTTCTAGAGATGTCGTGAAGGAAGAGGAGCTTTTACGATTTCGTACGCACTGGGCTAAAGGTGAACCGGTGATTGTTCGAAATGTTCTTGAAAATACGACTGGTTTAAGCTGGGAGCCAATGGTTATGTGGCGTGCACTGTGTGAGAGCATGGATCCGAAGATCAGTTCAAATATGTCTGAAATGAAGGCTATTGATTGTCTGGCTGGGTGTGAGGTAAGTTAGATACTGCCCTTTGCATTTTTCGCGAGATACCGTCTTGAAAATATTGTACTGACTCTGGATTTTGATACATGTGGCATCTTCTTGAAAATAATGCGACTCTGGATTTTGATACTCGATTGCCTCCCTCTCACTCCCGAGGTTAATTAACTTTTTCTCATATATATGTGTATATATATGTATATCTTATTATATATACATATGTAGTCGTGGCTTCCAAAAGCCTCAAAAACTTCAATCCTAAATTCTCAGATTTTTGAGTTTTTTATATGAAGCAAATACAGCTGTCTATCCAGGATGTTTCAATCAAATACAGGTGTCCATCAAATCCGTAACTTTCGAATACCAGTCCATCCACTTCTCTTTTCAAACTCCCAAGTACGTCCATACTGCCTTCTTCATCGTTTAAAGCCTCTCCAATGAGAAAGAAAACCCTCTCATACACACAACCTTTCTCAGCCTCTGAGATCCTTCAACTTTAAATAGAAAATTAAACAAACGGTCACAAGACGTTCTTAATCAAATCCTCAAAAGATACTCAAGCTTAGGAAAAAATAAGCCTATGATAACAAAGGCCTCCCACTCGATGTTACCGAGGGAAACTTTGCCATTTACGTTGGAGAAAACAAAAAGTGAATGCAGAAAAGCAGTTACTATGATTATTTGCGTGCCTAAGAGCTTACATTGGAGAAAACAGAAGTGAATTCCGTTTACTTGTTGTTTACATTTGGACACTTTGATGTTCCCAAGAGTTTGGGTGCCTAATGAAGAGATAAAGAGATTTAACAAGAGTTTGAAAGAATCATCCGAAGCCAAAAAGTAGGGAAAAACTGAAGAGAATGCAGGGCTGAAAAAGAGGTCAAGGGTATGTTCTAAGATAGAAGTCTAATGACATTTTTTTGCTTCGTTCTCGATCGTTGACTGCTCCTTTTGTATTACGGACCATAGATTTTTCCATTCTCATACTATGATTAACTGACACTTACAATAGGTGCAGGTTTCATCTAGGCATGTTATACATCGACTATTTACACCGGTGGGTTAGACAGTACATTGTTCCTGATAATAGTAATAACCAAACTAATGAGTCACCAAGCAGGTCATGTTGAAGTTAGGAACAGTTTGGGCAGTTATGTAGGAGTTAATGTCAGTTTTGTAGTTTTGTATCGTTTGTAGTGCATGATAGTGGGTCAGTTCCTTATCATAAACACGAGTCACTGTTCCAATGAAATCTCTAAAAAAAAAACTTCCACGTAAACCACGTTGTATATTGTAACTGTTTCTGATAATATATAATAAAATAAACAATCGGCAGCCTCAAGGAAGATAATAAAGAGGACTGCGTACCATTAGTGTTTTGAACATATAAACTCTACAGTTCCCATCTCATTTTTAAGCCATCCCGAGTTTTAATGCCTCCTTCAACGTGCCTAAGAAGAGTTTGGTTTCGATCACGACATGGGATTAACCATTCCCTGTGAAGAAGCAGTTTTTCAATCTCTCACTTCCATGCTTATATGAGTGAATCATGTTGAGGTTTGTTTGGAGAAATATGAACAACATTGATGTTTGCTTCTCTTTTTTTATATCTATCTTCCTAGCAGTCTCATCTTCAATTTTTTTGGGGGTGGAGCCCATATGGTTATTTTTTTCTATTCCTGTTTGGCGACTCTAACCCCATACCTATGGTCGGATCGTTGCAAAAAGTTTAAATTTTACTTAATGATAAGGAAAGTTAAGTTCTCAGCTTATTACCTCTCTCTCTCTCTCTCTCTCTCTCTTTTACAGTATTAGCTTATTCGTGTAAAATAATAGAACAACTAACTAGATTTGAGTATGAAGTACGAATAATGATACCCTTGAGAAGTGACATCGGGTATGTCTGTACAAACAAAAATGTTGTATAATATTCTTTTTAAATGCTGTAACACACTCTGTGTCGGAGTCCTTATTTTGGGTGCAAGTGCCCTATTCTAATATTCTAATTTTACATTCAACATTTTTAGTTGTTTTTATTGCTTTTTTGTATTTTTACAACTATTGTATTATTTGTTTTTTATTTGTATATTTAAAACAATTTTTTTTGGCATTGATAGTCTATTAGTAGGTAGCTAAAACACGTAGTTAGCATGGATCTCTATTGGCCTGCTACTTGGTAATACGAAGCATTTGTAGATTTGAATTGTAAATTTGTTTAGTTTTGGATTTGTATATATATATATATATATTTAATTTTTTGTTGTTGAATACTCGGTCTTATTTTTTAAATTAAGGTCCTCTTTTTACTATGATTATTTGTGTTTCTATATGCATTAACATGTACGCATGAAGGTATTAATTAAAGGATTAACTTTTTTATGTCGTAAAAAAAACCGTGCACTTTTGGTTGGTTTGAGTAATTTGACAACAACAATGTTGTTGTAACCACATATTTTATCAGAACAAAAAATAAAATTATTTTTATATTTTTTTGCAAATTATTTTGTTCCTACATTATTACATTAATTTCATTTACATTTGATACATCCCTACATAGTTTTGTAATTGACCTATGTTATCTGATACTTTTCTTAAATGTCCAAAGATATTGTGATTCTTCCACAAACAACAAAAAGGAGGCACGGTTAAAATAATTATGCTTAATTTTAGCTGCACACTCATAATATTATTCTCGATTTTTTGTTTTATCAGATTGTGTTAGTGGTCCCCTCAAATCAAACAGGCTTTGATATCCAAACGTTTAGATTTTGAAAGCTTATGTCCGAATATATTGATATTCGTCCTGGAAGTACGATGGAAATCCACATCTACCGTGGCTCAAAGACAAATCATGAAGTTCTCATGCATGCATACAATAGTTATTCTGTTGCTGCAACTCTTTCTTTCTTCATTAACTATTTTCTCACATGCTTCTTATTTATTTACTTATAATTTCATCATGTTTATTGTGAAAATATGTTTTGTGGACGTATCTTTGAATGAGAAAAAATATATTATTGATGTGCTTGAATTTGATCATAATAATTACTTTTAAAAGTTGGAGGGACTTGATGAACATATGATTATTTAACGATTTGTCATAGTTTCATAAATGTCTATTTGACAGTTAAAATGTGTTATACTCGCCCGTGCATCGCACGGGTCACCACTAGTATGTATATATATATGTATATATTGCTGTCGGAGGAGTATAATCCCTCAAGACATGTAGATCATTAAAAAGGTACTACGTGTTTGGTCATCGAAGCAGTTATCCAGAAAAGGAGGAAGCAATTCACTGAACAGCTAAATGACTGAGAAGCCTGAGTTAGGGAGAACTCAAGAAAGCCCTTGAAAGGTCATCCACTGGAACCTACGGGGTATTAGTTGGTTTAAAGGCTAGAAAGCAGGGTATAGTTGAACCAAGTCATGGTCCAATTGTTCTCTCTTTGTGTTTGAGAGAGAGAGAGATCACAATCCAGCCGTTGAAAAACTATTCCCCCAAGCAGCTACCTCCTAGAATTAACTCTCTTTATCGAGATCATCACTTTCTTGTATAGAGAAGCCAACTCATTGAAAATTCACTTATGTTCACTTATCACTTGTAACCTAGCGCATGTTCTTTCCTAGTAATTTCCCTGTGTATTTAAGATAAGACTGTTATACATATGTGTATATATAGCTATAATATATGTGTGTGTGTGTATATATAGATATATTCTATGACTGTTATACATATGTGTATATATAGCTGTAATATGTGTGTGGGTATTAACACGTACATTTTTTGTTATTGTAGTGAATTGTGACTGTCAAATAAAAAGGATTCAGCTTGGAAATATGAGAGGGAGGTGGAATTACTGGATAAGGGATACTATTGGACTTTGGGTCATATTATCGACCCATATGGGGAGCCCATGGGGCATGACCCAGTCAACCCTGCAGGCGAATAAGAAAGTTGGAAATAAATATCAGGGAGATAAGGTTTTTAAAGAGTGTCCCCATGTGTGTGGGACGCGGGTTAGTTTATTTAGGATAACTAATCCCATTACTCAAAATAAAATATGTAAAAATATTTAGTCTCGTCCTCTCCTACGATTTTTACCCTCTCTTCTCACAATTAAAGTCATCTTAATGAACCCTTTTTAGTGGAACTAGTGGGATACGCACGTGTTACGTGGTGTAACTCTGCCATGAGATTAGTGTTTGGTCCGTTCGTTGTGATCTGCGTGTGAAATACCCCGGTGGTACCCGGATTTGATTTGAACATTTGAGGAAAGTCCGAATCCGTTTAAGTTTTTTTTGTGACATATGTTTACACTGATATCATAGCCATATAGGGTATTTCCGTGCCATTATCACATGCTTAATACAATGATTTAGATGGATTAGAAATTCGTAGTTTTGATTAATGGCCTTCATGTTTGATCATTACAAAAAGAAACTTATATACTCATGATAGTACCTTTCCGTGGGCATAATATTTTCTTGATTTGGATTAATATAGAAGAAGCTATGGCAAAAAACTTAGTTTGGGTCTTTTCTTTGAATCTTCTTGGCTAGAGATCGAAGATGAAGTGCAGAAAATTGGACACCTTGTGAACTTCACCATCAAACATAGAGAGATCGGCTTTCTTTTATTTTTTTTATGTGCTCGACATTTGATTTCCTTTTTTCTGTTTTTCTTTGGAAAATCAGAATTTTGATTATTTAATAGTTAATAAAATTCAAATAGATACTCTGAAGAGTACGCACAATCTGGACATCCTATTGATCTAATTTTTGGGTCATACGATTTTGAGATGGTGATTTATCTTTGGCATTTTGTGTGTATTTTCTTAGAACGTGCCTTTAAAAAAACACTGTTGTTGCATCGTTTATTTGTTGAATATTAGCAAAAAAATGAAATAAATTCTGGAATTTTTTCCTGTGCGATCTAGTGATGCAATAGGTTTCCTGATTTTTTATATTAGTGTAAATGTGTATGCTTTATTTATTAATTTCCTAGCCTTTTATTTTGTTACATAAATAGAAGAAATTAATAATATCTATAGCAATTAGTGAAACTTGTTCGCACAACATTCTGGAATTTTTACGCAACATTTACATATGCGTAGTTTCCTTTTGTGCGTGTGTTTTATTAAATTGAGAGCATATAATTCCTGAAAATTATTGACGTAACCACACGTCTATTGGCAACTCTAAAGGCACTGCACCAATTTAAAGAGAGAAATATGACTAATATTTTACTCAAAAGTTCGGTTCCCTTCAAAATGAGTACAAAAGGCTATTTATAAGGAGAGGGTGGAGCACTAAAAGGCCCCCCAATCAATGTGAGACAAATCTAAACTTCACCTCACCACCTTATAATAGCATAAAAGAACAAAAAGAAATAAAAACGCTAATACATGCAAGTAAACTTAAAAAAGGAAAAAATAGTGAAAGTGTCCTAAAAATGGGTCCTAATTCACATCATTCTTCCCGTCTTCCAAAAAGCTCATCCTCGAGCGTGTGGGGGAACGCCATTAAAAGGAATCCATCCTCCATAGGCTCCGCCGCATGCCATGGAAGTCGTCCTCTAACTCGACCCCAATATCGGCTTGAAACGTGGTGGAGCATCGAGGCCAAAAACATCTAATGAGAGGCTTCCACCATAAAACCATCATCATGCCCAAATAAGATCAAAGTCGTGTCAACCGTGGGGGCATACGGAGGGTGAAATTTCAAAAATGGGTCATGGTAGGGGGTGGGGGCATACATGGAGGGTGGGGGATGAAGTTGGGTGGGGTTGTGGGTATAGAGGTGGGATTTTAGAGAGGTGAGGAATAAAAATGGGTTAGGATAGGGTGGGGACTGAAATTTTGAAGTTTGGGGGTATTAATGGTTGGAGAAGTGTTAAAAAAAGGGTGAGGAGGTGAGAGAGGTGGTAAGTGGGTGAGGAAGGGGTAAAGCCCTAGAATTAGGTGGGTGGGGTAATTCAGGAGTTATTCGGGTTTAAAAGGTGGAAAAAAGAGGGGTTTGGGTGGTTGCCCCACCCCGGTTGGCCGGATTTCCGGTGTTTCGACAGTTGGCCAAATAGGATGAAAATAGAGGGGTAGGGTCGCCCGGGGGTGGGGAGTATGGATCCGAAGTCGGATCGTTGATTGGACCGCTGGAAGGGGGTGGGAGAAGGCCTCCAACTTCGCCGGAGCCGAGGGAAAAAGGCCGGTAGAATTTGTTTTAGGGGATTTTGGGAGAGGTTCTTTAGGGTAATTTGTAAATCAGGTTGGGATGAGGGTGTCAGAGAAATTTGAAGTTTGAAAATTTTTCGGCAACTGGAAAAGTGACAGTTAGGGTGGTGGTGGAGTTAAGGTTAGGGTTTTGGTGGGGGGAAGATGAAGATGTGTCTTTGGGGGGGGGGGGGGGGGGGCGGGTAGGGTTTTGAAAAAATGATGACATGTGTTGGATGAGGGAGGCCATGTGTTGTTCCATGAGGGAGTCCATTGCTTCTCTCATTTGAAATTGCATTTGGATAAATCTCTCATAAGTGTTACCTTTTTAGGAGCCATTAATATGTGGAAAATGATTTAAATGGAAAAAAATTGTAGTGACACCTCATAAATGAAAAAAACTTTGTGATGACACCTCACACACAAGTGGGGGAGCGACACCTCACTCTGATACCAATTGATGTAACTACTCGTCTAATGGCAACTCTAAAGGCACCACACCAATTTAGAGAGAGAAATATAACTTATCTATTACTCAAAAGTTCGATTCCGTTCCAAATGAGTACAAAAGGCTATTTATAAAGAAAGGGTGGAGCACTAAAAGGCTCCCCAATCAATGTGGGACAAAACTAAACTTCACCTCTCCATCTTATAATAGCATAAAAAATCAAAAAGAAATAAAAAAGGCCAATACATACAAATAAACTAAAAATTGAAAGAAATAGTAAAAGTGTCCTAACAATGGATCCTAATTCACATTTACTGAAGTATTCTAGAATTCTTGAAGATTCGGTTACATGGCATATAATATATTCTGAAATATTCATGCACATGCACGTGTACATGTTTTATGCTTAATTATTAATTTTCCAGCATAATTCATTTGTTATATAAATGGCCAAAAATCCAGCATACAAGTCTTATTTACCCTAGAAATGTCTCATTTCTTAGGCTTTTCTGATTAGTTGTTATTTCGGCAATTGTGTTTTTACACGTGAGTTAAATTAAGCATCAACAAGTGCCACTAATGGCTAAAGAGATGATTATGAGCATAATGATGTTTTGATCTCACGATGTGTGTAATATTGTGTTTGTTTAATTTAAGTTCACCGTGTCGATACTTTTTTGTGTTGCTTATATGTAAATTAAACATCACATAATATGCAGTATTTATTTTCCTTTGATGTGCTAAAAGGAAAATAGCAGCAAAAAATTGTTGTGGATGATTTAATTAGGGGTGAGAAATTAAACGGTGATAACTACAATATTTGGCTCCTCAATGAGATGATGTCTTCAACACCCTTCTGGTTGAACAAAAAGAAGGCACCACTGCTCAACATCGTCGCAACCTGAAATCATTTAAGGTTTGGTGCGGGGAAGATCGTCTTGTTTGCTTTACTATGTTGAGCAGCGTGGATTTTATCTACTTTGTTAATTTGAGCATTGGGGGACTGCATTTAACATGTGGGAAGCTCTTAAATCGAAGCTGTGTTACTTCACTTACCTGGCTACAAGGGTTAACTGTGAAGCTTGACACTTACCACCGAAGGCGCATCATTCGATGAAGAAGCATCTGAGGGTTATATCAGTAGTCATTAGTGAACAACATGTTTAGGCGGTTATATGTTCTGTTCCAGCTTCCTAATATATCAGATGAATCAAAACATGACGTACAATGAAGGTGTGAACATTCGTGGACTTGTCACGTCATTTGGAGCTAGAAGTTGAGGGCTTGGAGGCTGCTAAGACTGATGGCATTGCTTTGGTTGCTAACTCATGTTAGGGGAGTAAGTGAGGCCAAGAAGATGAATGGATCAGAACTAATACCCAAGAAAAGTGTTGTTGCTAAACTTAAGAGAGGCAAGAGAGGTGGCAAGAACAACGAATCCAACATGAAATGCTTTGTGCAAATGAGACATTTTGCTCGTGATTGCAATGATGTCATTCCTTCTCGTTTTGACTATTTTGTAACAAGTCATGCTCTTGTGCATTTTTCTCTTCATTTGTGCGTTGTAGCTTTCATGGAAGTACCATAGGCACTTGCAAACTAGACATATGCAAAACAAGTCAACCATTGAAGTGCTTGGGATACGCACTTGCAAGCTAGACATGCAATATGGGCGCTCTCTCCAATTACGACATACTTTACGCTCTAAGAATTCATTGGAGCATCCAACCCAAATCCAATGGGTGGAGAGAATTATATAGAGTGGTGCAAGGCTTTAATTTCCCAATGTGGGCCTTATATTCTTAACACGCCCTCACACGTGGTGTGACTTGAGCCTAATATGTGGTATTTTCTTTGGAGAAAGACTCTCCCACGGAAAGCTTTTACACATGGGCTAGCTTCGTTCTTGAATGACGTGGAGTAATTAGGCCCTGCTTTGATATTATGTTAAATATTGGAGGATCCAATCCAAAACCAATTGACAATGGGTTAAGGCCTTGGATCTTATATACCGGGGTGCAAGGCTTTAAATTCCCGATGCAGGACATTGCATTCTTAACAACCATTGCCGTTATTAGCATGATGACTTTAGATTTTTCTTTTCATTTTGTGGATGACCACTCTATTTTTTCCTTAGGATGGTTGTTTTATTACGGATTGTTTAATGATTCTGAATATCATTGATTCTAGCAAGAATAATGAGAATTCCTTTAATTCTGTTTCTTACATTACTTCTGCTAATGATGGTAATTTAGAGACTATTAAATGGCACACTATATTATTACGGTCACACAAGGCAAAAAAGGATTACTAGGTTAGAGAAGGACCCTTGGATTTGCTCACGAAAATCATGCCCGTATGCAAGCATTTTAATGGGGGTGAAGCAACAAGAAAATAATTTGGTAAAGCCACTATTGCTTCTAAATCGTTTTAACTAATCCATTCAGTCATGAATGTGAGGGCAAGACACAAAGGCCATATTTCATGACTTCAATAGATTACTTTTTGATTCAATTAATTTACTTGATCTCCCACGAATCCGCAACATTGGATTGCCTCATGTGATTTGCACATAAGGTAGAAAATCAACTGGACAAGATCATTATCGCTACAAACATATCGATATCGCAAGTTTCCTATCTGAAGTGTTCAAGCATTTCTGTGAAGGAAAGGGGATCCTTTAGTAGTTGATCATTCCTGGTACTCCACAGGAAAAAAGTGTGGCAAAAATAAGGAATATAATAAAAGTAGAAATGGTTATGTTGATGATGACGAATTCGAAGTTATGAATGTCCTATTAGGGAGACACGTTAGCTGCAGCCTATATCCTTAGACGAGTGCCCTTCGCATCAATACATTCCACCCCATATGAGTTATGGACTGGCAGAAAGTCCGACTTAGGCAATTTGCGTTTGTTGGGTTCGCCATAGTATGTGCGCAATCATTCTCATAAGTTTGGGAAGTTGTGCTCTGAAGGAAAAGGGTATTTCCATATGCTATTCACAACATTTGAATTGAAGGGCTATTTTTTCATTGGGGAGCAAACAGATGAAAGCGTGGTTGGAATTGAATCACTAGATGTTGATTCTTCGGAGTAAGATCTTTCTAGCAGAGGAGAAATCAGTAATAAGAAGAGACAGAGAGCTTTACGAATTAGAATATCTAGAAGTAGACATACCAAATAACCTACTTGAGAAATGAGGCAGAAATCCCTCACCCTCCTAGGAAATAGTGGGAGACTCATATGCCCTTGTGCTGGTTTTAACACATAAGTATCTCCCCAGGAACCTTAGTTGCGTAGAAGCAGGCGTCGAGTCTGTCCCTCGACATTGTTTTGAGATTGAGGGGGAGGATTTCATGCGAGCTCCGCGAGATGAGGCGTCAAGCAACGTTGCTTCTTGACCCATGTTGGTGATAAATGGTAAACTGCAATAGCTGAAGAAATGAATTTTGTAAGAGTTATTCAAGTCTTGGAGTTGGTTAACCTTCCACCTAGGTGCAATATTGTAGGGGACAAATTGGTCCTTTAAAGTCAAGCACAAGTCTGGGACCTAGGGTATTTACTACAAGGAAACCTCTCACTAGTTGTGAGTTTGGGCTACATTCGATCAGTTCTGGCAACAATTGTGAATTTAGACTTGGAACTATATCTAAATAGACTTTTAAATGACATTTCCTAAACGAGGAGAGTTACATAGATCTTACATTCTGTCATTTTACGTGATTGACATTCTATTGACCGAAAACAATATGGAGATGATGGTCACTACTAAGGAGTGATTATCCTCTACTTTTTACATGCCGTATATGGAAAGTCAAGATATGTACTTGAAATAACTATCCTACGGAATTGTTCTAAGAAACTCCTTGCGTTGTCTCAAAAAATTTACATCGAAAATGTCTTATAAAGATACCAGATGCAAAACTAGCCTATAGACACACTCCTGCAGTTAAATGTGAGAGCATAACATTAATATGGATCCTAAGACGTGTAAGGAAAAAGCTCAAATGTCCCATGTTGGTGGGAACATGATGTATGCCATGTTGTTTCCTATGTCAAGCATATGTTATGGGGTTGCGCGGGAGGATAATTCATTTTCTCGAGATTGCAGATTGCATATTATGCTTATGGGGCAGCTTAAGCGCATAGAAGCGACTGGGATAAGATTAGAATGTCCTTTAAAAAAGAGTTGCTCCACCATAGTATGTATTTCGTACTATGTGCGCTTGGCAACAATATAATAGGGTGAGCCTAAGAGATCATAATGCGGTAACCTAACACAGTGCCTTGTGTAACTTTTTGACCATGTCATGAGGTGAGAGATTAATGCAGCTACTTCAGAATGTTATTTACGGCTATGTACTCCAGGACATTGTTGGGAAAGATGGTGGTCTTCAATCGAGTGGCATGAGGGCGAAAGGAAAAATCTTCTGGTAGTACATCTTTTTCTGTTTGTGTTATACATATTAACATATATGTATATATGTATCATTGTCAATAACTCATGATGTATTGTGCAGAATGCAAGCAGAGTGTGGTCTGTGTGGATATATATTGCTCAAGGGATCTTAATCATGCTAAAATATCTTAAGAGATCGTAAGTGATTAATTTAGATGTAACTCGATAGATCTGGGGTATATTACATACAAATAATTCCGTGTCGATGTCTCCACGCTTACTCTAACGCAGTTTGAGAGCTCCCAAGTGCAGACGCTCTCGGCAGTCCATGTTGCACAGTCCATTGGCTTTGTATGAATTGGTTCAAGTGGTTTGAGGTAACAATGTGTCAGTGTCACCTCATGTGCAAGTGGCTGATTAACTTGGGGACCAATATGGGTCGTCCAGGGGGCATGACTGGTAGAAGAATAAGATAATTCAAAATATATATCCATTTGTAATGTCTCACTTTGTGGGAAGTGGGTTAGTTGATTTAGGATAGATACCCCCCTGCGTCAAAATTCAGCCTCTTCTCCTGTGATTTTCTCCCTCTCCTTAATATTAAAGCCATTTTGAGAACCCCTATATTTTGGAATAAGTAAGTTGCACTTGTGCTACATGGAGTAACTTCACTGTGAGGAGGATAGTGTTCAAGCGGTCGTTGTGATTTCAGAGGTTGTTTGGCGCTTGAAATACGTCGGTGGTTAAAGTCCCCGACCCGGATTTAATTTGAGCATACGAGGTAAATCGGAATCCCTTTAAGTTTCCGCTGGTGATATAGTGTTTAAGATACAAACATATTGAATGCCACTTTTGTGTGGAAACTACCAAATGATGGGTTAAGAGAATGAAGGACCATCTTGCTATTTTTAAACAAAATGTGGCGAATCGTGGGAGAATACTCGATGATGTTAGCAAGAGATGAAACATTATTTGAAGATGAGCTGATGACAAGACTCATAACCAAATAGAAAATAGAAAAGGGTAAATATTGGTTCTTATTATAATAAATAGTTATTTGTATCACTCATTTGGATGCTTAAGTAGAGTGTGGTTTAGCAATGCAACTTAAGTTAATTTTCAGTTCAACTGAAGACATAATTTTTTCGAATCATGTTTAACGAATATGTTTATAATTTCCATGGCTTCCAAAACATCTTCTTTGGTGCACTAAGATAGATTATAAGTCAAGGGCAAATTAGGAAAGTTGAAATTTTGGTGTGAGAACCGCTCCCTAAAAGTGGGGGTGGGTTTGCAGATTAAATCATATGTTTATTACGTATTTAGGTGGCTTCTAAAACATCTTCTTTGGTGTACTAAGATAGACTAAAAGTCGGGTAAGTTAGGAAAATTAATAATTGGGTGTGAGAACTACTCCCTAAAAGTAGAAGGGCGGGTTTGCAGTTTAACTGATATGTATTAAGTATTTAGGTTGCTTCCAACACATCTTTGGTGCCCTAAGACTAGGAGGTTGGGTTTGTTATTCTTATAGTAAAGATTTAGCATAATATATTGTAATAAATTTCGTTAAATAATTGTAGGTAATCAACTTTATTTGTAATCAAGGATGGGTGTTGGCACTAACGAGGAGAAACATTAACAAAGAGCATATTTGACATTGCAAAGTAGGTGTAATGTGAGGCAGTCTTTGGAGGCTATATACACATTCCGAAAATGGTGGAAAAAGTAGTCAAGAAAACCAAAAAGATCATTTGACAAGGCCGTTTGACATTGCAAAGTAGGTCTAATGTGAGGCAAAAAAGATCGTTTCACAAGGTCGGACTATTTGGGATAGCGTGTTTTTTATGCACCTGCTAAACTTCTTGTTAGTGTATTGAAGATGAACGAAAACTGGAATTTATGTATGGTGCTATGGATAGAGCTAAGGAAGAGATACCAAAATTTAGATAATGAACGCTCTCAAGGAGATATGGAGTGTCATTGGTCAATTGTGTGTTATTTAAATCCCTACTTCCCGTACAATGATAATTAAGTTTGGAGTGTCATTGGTCAACTGTTCAGAAATTAAGTTTGGGGCTGTATTTTTGCATTGACAAACTCATTAGTGACCTAATAGAGAGGGAGAAAGCTGATTTGCAATTAGATGATTTTCAAAGGAGGGAGTGATCATTTGGATTCGCACAGGTGGAAGACACGCTTAAGAAATGTAGTCGTGGTACATAAAAAATGTACTTAAGTAGAATGGTAGATTGCATTTGGAGACAGAACCCTCGAATTAACAAGTTTTGCGGTGAGATTCTTGCTCAGCGTCAACTTCAACTTATTAGGGTAACTGGAGTATTGATTGTTCAGTCAGGCGCTCATTAGTTATATATTAACTTGTATTCTCAACTTAATTTTTGTTACATGAAGACGAATTTGTTATTACTTGATGTTATATATATATAAGAAAAGAAGTTGCTTGGCAACATCAAAGGTAAACTCATTGGTCTATATCATGAGCAATAAAAATTTAAAGACAAGGCACTTGGGTTTTAGGAAGATAATCCATTAATTATTGACCATTTGCCATGTGACAATGAGTGGGTCGACGATCAACATGATTAAAATATAAGCAATGCATTTTATTATCTTCTTTTACTTAGATTATATATTTTACCTATTTCAAACAAACAAACAGAAACTCATTTATATACTTCATCTTATTATTTGTTAGATACAGGAAAGAGATTATAGTTAGTCGACGAAGAAGCAGAATAAGAAGATCTTAGTACCGAGGAGGTGAACAATAGAGAGATTAGATATGCCGATGATTCTTTGAAGGATCCTTTTAGTTGTGGTTGTGATGGTGTGGGATATTATTTATGTTTCACGCCACTAAATATTGACGATTCTGTTGGAATATGGTGTTTACATTTATTATTATGTTTTATGTCTTGGTTATATTTCTAATAAGCCAAGGATATTTTGGTATTTGTAGTGTCTCTTATGTTAGGTTAGGGTTTAGTGTGTGTCCTATTTCTACCCCTTTAAAGGGTCTTTGTAATATCATCCATTTATCATCAATTATCAATATACATTCTGAATTTCTAGTTGGTAAGCCAAAGGCTTTCGTATTCCGCCTTCTCCGGCGGGCGGCTATTGCCGCCCGTCCGGTCAAACAGTTGCTTTGAGCCTCTCCTCTTTGATGATGTTGCAGGTCCGTCCAACCTCGCCGGAGGTAAAACGATGGTAACCTGCCTGGTGAAACCTCCGGCAGTGCTTCGGTTTGGGGTAAAA
The DNA here is from genome assembly GCA_949130495.1 of Sambucus nigra. Classification (NCBI taxonomy): domain Eukaryota; kingdom Viridiplantae; phylum Streptophyta; class Magnoliopsida; order Dipsacales; family Adoxaceae; genus Sambucus; species Sambucus nigra. Next base: position 1,473,262 of record OX422209.1, read on the forward strand.
CAGTTGCCATTCTTGGGAGTCTACCGCTTATGCTTGGTCTCCATATGGTTTCTTTATCTTGTTCCGCCTTCTCCGGCGGGTGGCAAAGGCCGCCTGTCCGGTCAAAGAGCTTCTTTGTTCAGCAAGTTTCTGTTCATTAATCGTGGCTATATAGCGGGGTTGCTCTGGGTCGCCTACCCGATCTGCGAGCTGATCGATCTCCGGCGACTGAATAGTGTTTTTGGTTGCGGGTTGGAGGTCTCTGGGTTGACTGGTGGTGCTGTCCACCATGTACAAAGGACTGCCTGCCCCTGCTCATTCATTATTTATGGTCTGGAACTGGGTCTGCTCATCTTTTGTTTATTGATGCTTCTGGTGTGGCTGCTGGGATGGTTCATTTTTGCATATGTGGTGTAGAGAGGAAAAATAGGGAAAAGAGAAGGGGGAGGTAGCAGGTATTGTTGGTGGGCCACATAGCTGTCTAGGGTCCTTCTATTGTTTGGCATTTTTTGTATTTGGCCGGCCACATGTTAGCTGGGTAAAACAACTTTTGCTTTAAGCCAACTTCATTTATTTACTTAAAGTTGGGGTTGGGTCCCATTTTTCAGCCCTTTTTTTTTAAATGAAGTTCAACCTCTTGCCTTCTAAAAATTGCGAATCACTCCCCGTTTTTTTGGAATTTCCACTTTTTCCCAGAATATTTTAGAAATTATATTTATAGCCCCTCAACTTCTAAAATTTGCATTTTGACCCCTGAAATTTTTGTTATCCCAAATCAGCCCCTGCATTCTCCTGAATTCCCACTTCTGTCCATGAAACTTTTGGAAATTATTTTTCAGCCCTCGAATTTTCTGAAAAATTTAATTTCAGCCCCTAAACTTTGGGGTAGAAGATGTTGGGTTCTTTATAGGAGATTTCTTCGATATTTGTGTTGAAGATGATTGAGTGGCTTGCATGCATTTTCACGATGTGGAATCGTATGATATGGTTGATTTATTCCTACTCTTTTGGCATGCCAATGTTTATGACGTGGTTGGTTTGTTGGTTACGTCTCCCGTGGAGGACAGGTTGCTTGGAGCGGTCGAGTTGGTTTGAGGGTATGTCGACCTATTTTGGGAGACTTTGACTACATTTTCCACCATTGGCAATCTTCTTATCTACATGTGATGTTGTAGATTCTTGGTACATTTTTCTCAAGCCATTTGGAGTCTTGACATTTTTCTGGGTTTGTGAAGTTTTTTCATTGCTTATATGCAATTGAAGGTATCCTTCACTCCGGTTCATCTCGTGATCTAGAGATTATTTGTCGTTACTCTGTTACATTTGTCTGATTTGAGGATTCTTATATGTTACATCTCGGTTTGTGGCCCGTTTGGTTCGAGTTGTTTGATGGCATTGTGTTGGTTGGATTGACCCTTTTTTGTCTCAAGTCAACTTTCGGTTTGAGGTCTGATTTGATTTGTTCGTTGGCATGGTCGGATCGGCCTTTTTTGTGTCACGAACAATTTCATATGGGTGGGTGTATTTTTTGGCACATGTATTACGATGGGTACCAAGGTGGAGTGTTGTGTGGGTATATTGGTGGTCTGCCTCATGCTTTTGTTTTCTTCAGCAAGTCGATTGGTCCAACCGTGAGGGGGAGTGTTGTCGTATCGTATCCCACGTTTGATTCGACGAGTTGAGGTTTTGCTTTGGGACCTGCACATTTACAAGCCTAATTGAATCATTTTGATGTTATCGGAGACCCGTGTTCAAGTTGCAATCTTCAACGACGAGTAACGTATCTTGGTGCAAATTGAATTTGGTTTGTCAATTCCATCAATTTGAGGGGGAGTGTTGGAATATGGTGTTTACATTTATTATTATGTTTTATGTCTTGGTTATATTTCTAATAAGCCAAGGGTATTTTGGTATTTGTAGTGTCTCTTATGTTAGGTTAGGGTTTATTGTGTGTCCTATTTATACCCCTTTAAGGGTCTTTGTAATATCATCCATTTATCATCAATTATCAATATACATTCTGAATTTCTAGTGATTCATCACTAGGTACAGTTCTTGTAATGATTAGATGATGATGATGACAACTATTTTGTATTTGTGGTTTGTATTGTGGATTTATTTTGGGAAGATGCTGAATATTTATGATGTTGGTGACAGAGTAACTTTTTTCTAGTAATGAGGTGATGATGCTACTTCTACAGTGTTGGACGTTTGGTTTTAATGATAGATTTGATAAATTATTTCGTGATTTTGTTACCATTTTCTATATAATTTTGTAGTGTTATTTTTAAAAAGAAAATTGAGGCTTATGCACCAATCAGCCTCATGGTTTGATCCTACCTCACGCCTTATAAACTACTGACTCGGCCTTCTCTCTCTCTCTCACACACACACACACACACACACACACACACACACACACACACTGTGACACACACACACTGTGACACACACACACACACACACACTTAGGTCGATAACTTTTTCATCCTCCTAGCTAACATTCAAAAGTTGCTCCTCTCGACCTGTACTTGACACAACACGCTTGCAAACATATGGCTGGTGTATGCGGGGGACCAATGGTTATATGGCATTAGGCCTGTCAACGGGTCGGAGCCGGGTCGGGTTTATAGAGATCCAGATCCGTGTAATCGGGTCTTCATCGGGTTCAGGTCCGGGTCCGGGTCTTCATCGGGTTTACAATATTGGATCCACAGACTTGGATCCGTTCGGGTCTTCAGGTCTCGGGTTCGGGTTCGGGTCTGACAAAATGTAATCTTAAATTAAAATATTTTGTAATGTATTATAAAATATTATTAGTATAAATAAAACATATATTATTTATATTTATTATATACATAAATATATATTTTTATATATATTACTTACATGTTATATTGAAAAGATATATTTATAAATATATATAAATTTAAAGTATATGTATATATATTTAAAAAATAATAATGTACAATTCGGGTTGGGTCTTCGGGTCCGGGTCTTGTATAAGATCCATACCCTCTCCGTTTAATAAACGGGTCTTCGGGTCTCGGGTCCAAAAAAATATGCTCAGACCCTATTATACGGATCGGGTCCGGGTCCAGACCCGACCCATTGACAAGCCAGTATTATGTGAAAGCGTAGATTGAAGACTAGTTGTAATATGTCTCTAGTGAAGACTATTAGTTATATGGCATGCATTTTGATGTTTGTTTTCCGCCCTCCCTCACTCCCAGGGATGAGCAAATTTAAATAAATAAAAATCCTGCATATTTGAGTTCTTTTATGTTTCTATAATGATGTGATATCCACCTCAAATCTGGAGTGCTAAAAAGATGATACCAGTGTGTGGATTTGGTTCCATTATATATCTAGCAGCTCTTTTTGGCAAGTCATGGTATGTCATCACTGTACAAGCACGTTTACTTCATTTATTTTATTGATTGTGAAGTCAAGGTATTACATCTTGTCATTTTCCCTTTTTCTCTTTCTAACCTTCGAATCCTGGATTATGAATATAATTTCTGAAAATTTTGTTTGCTTTTTGTCTGGATAAGCTTGAATGGGATGTTCTATATAATTCTAAATCTAAATATGTGTTATTTGGAATATTTTATCATTATTCCCTGGGTTTCAAACTATTTTACAAATTACATTGGTGTTATTTAATAAAAACAAGGCAAAATCAAAGAATGGTTTTTAAGTATTCAACATTCTGTAGGGGCTTGTCTCTTAATGTTGAATACTGAATTTTACTCTCATTCCAAGTTAAAGAGGTAAAAAACACTGTCATGTTACCTCTTATTGTTGAATGAACATTCCATTGAGTATTAAGAGATTAAACAGCCACACCTTAGGTGCCATTTGTTATTATAGCATTCTAATGTTGAATGTTGTATTCTAAAACCCAAAAAGAAATTGTATTTGATTGAGCAAATGTTTTTTGTTCAAGTTTAGTTTATTATAGTTGCTAAATTCATGTTATCTGAACTATTTTACCATCATTATTTGTTTTACGTTACAGTCATTTACAAAACCATCAGGTAACAAGAAGAAAAAAAATCATATTAGTCAGCATTTAGTAAGGGTTGCCTTTTAATTAAATGTTGATGTAACTGCTATTTAGCAAACACCCCCTTATTAGCAAATAATTTCTCCTTCCTTATAAATTTGATTCAACAGTTGCTCAATATTTCACTTCATTTACATGCAGGTTGAGATCAACACTCGCAAATTTTTCAAAGGTTATATTCAAGGGAGACAATACGATAATTTATGGCCTGAGCTGCTCAAGCTAAAGGACTGGCCACCATCTGATAAGTTTGAGGATCTCTTGCCACGCCACTGCGATGAGTTTATCAGTGCTTTGCCATTTCGAGATTACACAGATCCCAGGACTGGTTTCCTCAATCTTGTTGTTAAATTGCCTCCAGATGTCTTGAAGCCTGATTTGGGCCCCAAGACTTACATTGCATATGGGATTGCACAAGAACTTGGACGCGGAGATTCTGTAACGAAGCTTCATTGTGATATGTCAGATGCGGTATGATTTCCACGTCATTCCTATGAAAAGATATAACATTATTTGGAATTATTACACTAATTTTTGAACTGATATTGATTCAGTTAACCTCTCAGTTATTTTCTCATGTACTCTCTCTTCATTTTTATCATTTATCATGTCTGTTCTTCTATTTGCCAATTGAATCATGGATTTTGTCAAGATTCACGTCTCCACCAATATAAAAAGTTCCCTAAGGATGCATGTAGTGGATAATCTCGATATTCTATAATATATTAATAAGATATATAATGAATTATGTATATATATTTGTTTGAATTTTTTTTTTCCTTCCCATTTATTACATTATTAAAGTCAAAAGTTGCCTTGTAACTAATAAGAATTAAAGCAGTTAAATTTAGGAATGCCATTTTTGGAGATTCGGTTCGAGAACCCATCCTGGATCGCGGTAAGCAGGAGATGTAGTGTTCCCAGTTACTATGTTTTATGAAGTTATTTTTATTCAAATTGCACCCCAGGTTCTTTTCATTAAAGATTTTCACATAATTATGCAGTGAGCTTAACGCTTAGACTTACGCTGGAAGATGTTCTTTCCTTTGCAAAGATGGTTGTTTGTTGATGTAAATTGAATGCCTGATTTCCCTATCACTAGAATCCTCATTTTTATATTCTATATTAACAAGTACATTCTCCCAAAATTTCACCCGCGCAGGTGAATATTCTTACGCACACTGCAGAAACTGTTTTAAGTGACCAACAACATTCCGCAATCGAAATCTTGAAAAAGAAACACAGAGCTCAAGATGAAAGAGAACGTGGTGAAGGGAAAATGGACAGTGCTAGTGTTCTATATGTCCAGAATCTCGAGAATGAGATTGATATCAAGCCAAATGAAAGTACTCAAGTTTCAGTCGATGAAGATGAGCCAGGGCTTACATTTCCTGGTTTTCCCTTGGAAGGAAATACGGAGGAAACCTACAGTGCTCTTTGGAACATTTTTAGAAGGGAAGATGTGCCCAAATTAAAAGACTTATCTTGTGAAGCACTCCAAAGAATTCAGACACTTGCTGTTGTCCTGTTAATCAGGTAATTTATAATGAGGCTTCAGGTTTACCATTAATATTATTCAAACAATAGGAGCATTTGGATACTGTGGATAATTTGATGATGACCCATTAATTTGGCCTAATTTCTTCTTATTCTTATTCTTTAGTTTAAAAAAAAACATATGTTGTCAAGTTTAAATACTATAAGATTTTTCCCTTTAATGTTTGGAAACAATATTTATATTAATCGTTCCACATCAAGGCCTAATTTTCTTATTCTTGTTTTTAGATTTAGATAAGAAAATGGTTTTAACTTTAAGCAATTAACACCACCACCACACCCCCCCCCCCCCCCCACCCAAAAAAAAAAAATTATACTAATCTTCCAATTCATGGACTGTTTTTTTCTTCTTATTTTTTGTTTTCTGAGAGAAAATAGCGTCATAGTAGAACATTTTGCTCCCTCAATGTTTGGGGAAAAACAAGGGTCAATTACCAAATATTCCCCAACATAAATACATATTTTATAACACTTATTTTTAGTTAAACTCGTTTAATCCCTCAAACACCCATTTATTTATTAATCTCTTATTTTTAAAAGTTCGCGCTAGCTGCACTTCCTAAGCTCTGGCAACCCTCACCGGATCTCCGGTTGGGGTTGCCGGAGCTCCTGCGAGCAGCAGTGGGGTGGGGGTGGGGGTGGGGGTGGGGGTGGGGGTGGAGGAAAGTGAGTAAATAAATTTGTCTGTGTCCTTGTTTGGGGTGTTTTTATGTAGTGTGAGGGACTTTCTGGAACAAAATAAAAAGACTTGAACTAAATATATATTAAAAACTGTTGGAAGAACTATTCGATATATGCCCCTAAAAACAATTATATTACTCGTTCATTTAATGACCTAATTTCTTTTCTTATCTTAAGGTGGATCATCCAATTCATGACCAGACCTTTTAAGCTGAAGGAGGATTATGGTTTGTGATTTGTACTGAAAATTGCGGCATTGTTTTTTCATCAATCATATTCATCTCATTGAATTGATAAATCATTTCTTAAATTGGCAGGAATAGAACCTTGGACATTTGAGCAAAGGCTTGGAGAGGCAGTTTTTATTCCTTCTGGATGCCCTCATCAAGTGAGAAATCTCAAGGTAGAAAATCCTTTTTAAACACCGCTATGTATTCAGTACTTGGACTTTGACCTCTAATAGGCTCATAAATATACTTCTTCTACGCTTAGTGAATGCATAAATGTTTATGACACTTTTGTCAAGTCAAGAAATGAAAACAATAGGAGTCAAATTCTAAATAGCAAAACAAATAGTACAAAGTTACATAACTCTTTTTTTCATAAGAGCATAATAATTTTGTGTGAACAGTCATGTACAAAGGTAGCTGTGGACTTCGTATCACCAGAAAATATGCACGAGTGCATTCGGCTAACTGAGGAATTTCGGCAACTTCCAAAGGACCACAAAGTCAGGGAAGACAAACTAGAGGTACCACGTAATATTTATGCTTACATATTTCCCTTTGTTTTTCCCACTCTAATTTCGTAAATATGATTATATTCTTGATCTTCAGTGAAACAGATAAAGAAAATGATCATGCCATCAAGCAAGCTGTTGGCGATTTGGAAGGGCTGGAATTTCATTCTCATCAACCATATTTTGGTTGACTCCATGTCTTTAATATTGCTCTGCTTTGATCCTTGGAGCATTGCAAATACTTAAATTAGCCTGGGGATAAATTTTGTAAATCTGATAGCAGCCTCTTATCAAGAGTTTCGGGGCTTCCAAATATATATACCCCTCTTCATACATTTTTGTTCTAAGCTCAACTCCACGACTTCCATGCAAAAATAGGTTTAGATATTTTGTAAGCCAAAGACCAAAATTAGACGTACTTTTAAAATGACACCAACATTTGCGTCAAAAACCCTTTGGCAAGTTAACAAAATAGAAATCTTACAAAATTAATAGGTTCCGAATTCACTCTCAACGTAAATGTGGAAGTGATGTCACAAAAATAAGTATCCACAATGTGAAAGACCACCTAAATATAGATGGTTCATTTTACAATGTAAATCAACTATTAGGCCATGCGAGATTCGCATTGTTTAACTACATATACATATAAGCAAAAAAAATATGCAATAATCTCAAAAAATACACATTGTCTAATACTCTAGTGCAATAATCTCAAAATTACTACCAATACTAACATAGTTGATGTCAAGTGAATCTATGAGATCAAGAATGAAATTTTGTTTACTCACTTTAAATTGAGTATTCGTTTCCCTTACTTCACAAATCCATACGATTTGAGTGTTTGGCTTTCCAAAATAGTGTAAAAAAAAGTGCTTCGAACATTGCTATTGAGAGAGAGAGAGAGAGCCTACCACCCCCTACCACAAAAGTCGGAATTAGTTTTCATCGTTTGCTTGATTTTAATTTTAAGCCATAAAATAAAAGTAAAAAAAAAAAATCCTCAAATACATACTTCACAAAGAAAACACTAAAATTAAACAATTGGGGCCCAAAATACCGCAAGATACAAAACAAATATATATGTATAAGGAGCGTTGTTGAAGTTTATTAGATCATTCTAGGCTCGGATTATAAGAATATATATAAAGTTTTATTTTGGTGCATACCATTGTACCATGGTGCTAACCGTCATCTGTGATAAATGCCTTTGTCATGAGAGAAATATCATTGTTCAAATTCTCATGATCCCAATTTGCCTTCCGTGCCTGTATATGTGTGCTTTTGAAATAAAACATAAATTTATATAAACAATAATAATTTACAAAAACTTCGTTAAGAATCCGTCCTAGGTTTACTTTCAAAAATAAAACTTGCAATAATTTTTTTTTTAACTTTTCTATAAATGTAAAAAACGTATCAAGTCACGTATAGATTTTCTAAAAGTACGATGACAAACATAAATATAACGGCTTTTAAAAATAATCACCATTGGGGATGGCCTAATAACCACGACACAATTTCACATGCTCATTTTATTTACAAGCAAAAAAAAGTCTTCAAATTTGTGAATAAATGATTGTTGTATACAAAAAGTAAACTCATCGTGCGTGTGCGTGTGTAAAAAGAGATTCTACTAAGCGGGCTCAAAAAAAGAATTCGCACCATGTGGACTCTTTTTCCAAAAATATAAAAAAAATTGTGAGCTTTAAACATTTTAAGATATCCCTAAATAAAAAGTCAGCTCAAAATAGAAAAAAAAAATCATTTTTTGTTGATTTTTTAATGGTACACTGAAATGCCTAAAACATAACAAAAGTCAAACCAATTTTTTTATTTATTTAAAAAGAGAAAATGTTTCTCTTTTTCTATGTGAGAGAGAGGATGGAGGGATAGGAGATTTGAGTTCTTCAATAAACTCATTTAACATACAAAACAACATGTTAAAAAAAAATTCACGATAACTGATCACCTTTTAATTAAATTTGATCGTGTTGATCATCATCTCTTCACCACGAAGATCATCCCTACTAAATTTCATCACAAAATTCACTCATTTGGTGAACAATATTCATATTATGTATATATGTATTTTTTATTGTTGAAACTTTTGTGATCATCTCAACCACCAAATAGTTAAATTTTAATTTAAAGTTAGTGGAGATCATCTCCATAGCGAGGGGATCATCTCTATCAAATTTGATTACAAATGTTGTTTATTTTTGTCATAAAAAGAGGTTAATATACATCATGATTTCGTGAAAGAAAGTCACCAATAAGAGCTTGAGCTTATGGTTAAATGATAGTTTGATTGTAAAAATGGAAACTCGGTAGGTTTGAAGCACATTCGCTAGGAAACTAGTAGGAGCCCATAACTTCCTTTAAATGGCGCATTGAGCAATAATAAAATATGTTAAAACGAAGCTTGCACATGCCCACAATAATAAAATATATAAAATGCACATGCCCACATTAAGTTTGCACATCATTTTTTTTAAATAACAAAAAAATATTATTGACCTGATTTTTTTATCTGATATTTAAACATTTTAAGGAACCCATATAAAAAAAATCAACAAAAAAAAACTTTTTTGCTATTTTAAAAAAAATCGGTCAAACTTTCGCAGATTTTAAAGGGCTTAAAAACTGTGAAAGTTGACCAATTATTTTAAAATAGCACAAAAAGTTTTTTTAGTTGATTTTTTTTGTGTCATATTTAAACATTTCAATAAACTCATGTAAAAAAAATCAAGCCAAATTTTTTTTTTTTGCTATTTAAAAAAAATGATGTGCAAACTTTAGTGTGTACAGGAGACTGCCCCCTCTCTCTCTCTCTCTCTCTCTCTCTATATATATATATATATATATATATATATATATATATATATATATATATATATATATATATGACATAACTAAACCATAAACACCACGTATCAGCCACTTATGAGAGGTAGATGTAGATGTTAGGATTCTTTGTCATAGCTGGGTATGGGCCCTGGCGTGGTGTACTGTGTAGGAACCTCCCCACTTGCTTGTGTTATGTTGTTACCCATTTTGGGAGGAGGGACTCCTTCGGGTATTACCGATAGAGAACGAATGGGATGCGAAAGATATATGTCTTCGTGTGTCATACATATATGTGCAACCATATGTATTTATCTATATGCACATTGTGGTCAGGACTGGCTCTGAAATTTTAGGGGCCCTAGGCGAACAATTAATTTGGGGCCGTTATATTAATTTTTTTAAAAAGAAAATGTGGTCTTCTCGCATTTTTCGATGCAAAACTATAAATTAAATCATCAAAATTTATTGTTGTTCAACAACATTTTAATTATCTAAATCTGCTATATTTTTATGCTCAACATCTATTTTTTTGGTTTATTAAAATATTTATTTAGTGAACCCGCTAGTTTTTATGTTTCTTCTTCAATTTGTTTTTGTCTTTTTCTTTTTTAGTGACCGGAGGGATATTTTCTAGTAGATATATTCACACAACAACAAGTGTAATTTATAAAAATAAAAATTTATCACAAAATCACAAGGTTCTCACCAATATTGACAAACAATATTAAAGAAAAATGCTAAAGAGGAACAATAGAACTTGATTTGTAACCAATTTGAGAGCAATTTCAAATTTTAATTTGTAAATGCCCAAATAACAAATTGGAATCTACGAAAAATAATAATAATACAAATATTAGTAGTAAAACAAACACATTTATATAGTAGGAAGGTAACAAAGCAATGAATAATATATACTTACACAAACAAACTCCAATCAATCTCCAATCAAGCCCTAACTTTCTGAAATTGAAACCCTAAATTTTTAACCCTTATTTTGATGAGGTTAGTTCATGAAAAAAGGGGGTGGGGGGCAAAAATTGCTTTTTTTGGGGTGGGGGGCAGTGGTGGCTAAGGGTTTTGGGGTGGGTGGATGGGTAAGAGAGGGTTTATTCTTACTTTGGTTAGTAGAGAAAGAGTAGTGTGAGAGACAGAAAAAGAGAGGAAGAGAAGAAGAGTGAGAGAAGAAAGTGGGTGAGAGAAATGAAAGAGTTAGGGTTAGAATTGAAGCACCTTATACCTTTGACTTGCTTAAGTCTACATTGTATAAGTGCTCAACTAATTTGGAAATATTGACAAAATTTGTAGTCCATCCTAGAAACCAAAAAGCCTCAGAACCTATCTCTCTAATCCTCTTCAAAGATCAATGATGGTATAAAATGAATCACACAACACACAATTAGAAGTGCATACATGTGTTCATATTACTTAAAATTGAGTGTGTGTTTAATTCCCCTTGATTTGGAGCTTTAATAATTTTTTGGGAATTTTAAATAATTTTTAAATCTTTTTAAACTTTTTTTAAACATTTTTTTAATAATTGTTTTTATTAATAAAATGGGATAATAAAGTTTTTGGGGTTAATTTACCATTTTAGAAACTTCTTTTTTCACTGAATTGTTTGGTTGAGTACGATCTCAAAGCGCTAGAGACTTCAGGGTGAAGTTTTGTAATTATTTTGATGCGCGTGTGAGAGCCTATAACCAGCCAACACTTGTCATCCTCCGGGTTAATGTATTTGTGTTTCTTATGTGAGAGGGTTGGATGGATGATTGTTGATCGTTGGATCATTTCTTATCAAGGGTCTGCATGCGTTCTTGGTTAATCCCGGTGCTATCCATGTGAACCAATTAGAATCTTTTTAAACCACCGCTGTTTTAGAACCATTGGATCAAGTCAAACCTTTGAAGACTTGATCTCAGCCTTTGATTTGCCTCGAATGTCCAGAACCTTCCCCAGGCACTATAAGTACCCTTCACTTCTCAGCCTTAGAGAACTTTTGGGCATTCGTCTTCCAGAGAGAAAAAAATAAGAGAGAGAAGAGATAAGTTAGAGAAGAGAGAAAAGAATAGAGAGAAGAGAGAGAAAGGGAAACAGTTAGCCAAAACCAAACCCTAACCCTAAACACTTCGTCTCTGAAACAAACCTTCAAATAAACCTTACCCCAAACACAACCTGAGTGTTTGAAAGAGAGAGAGAGAGTGGTTTGTTCATATTGTTGCTGTAACCTCGTGATTTCTGATCTTGTACACAACTTAAACGTTAGAGTGAAGATCTAGTTTCTTTTTCATAGAAACGTTAGATCTATACTCTGAATGTTAAATTTTTCACTAGATCTGCATATTTTCAACTTGGTTTAAGAAAATCATTTATGTTTTGGTTTTAGAAATGTTTTATAGTTTCTGTTTTTACAAAACTTAACCTGACCTAGTTGGATTCGCACTTGGAGGGTTTTCAATCTCCTAAATATTTTCAAAAGAGATTGAGAAAGGTCTTGACCGATTTCTTAAGCAAGATCTCCTCAGAATCTGGGTTATATTTAAAGGTCAAAAGGTTTTTAGTTTTGTAAGAAAGAAAAATAACAAAATCACTGCATATAGACTTTATATGTAATTTGTATAGGACTGTTTGTAAATCTAAGTGTGTGTGAGTTCATGCATGTGAATAGGATTCACTACACATACACTTTACACACTACTACACTGGAAGTGTTGTGTTTAAGATCTGAGATCATTGAGTCGACGTAAAGAAGCTAAAGCAAAGGAAGTTAGCAAATCGGAGAACATCATCAACAAATCAGATCTATCAGAAGTTATAAGGAGCCAAGTGGGGTATATTCCTAAACTTAGAATAGGTTGATTTGTGTGCTTGCATGTTGTGTTGTTTGTAACTGATTTTTGTTATTAGTGGACTTTTGTTTTTGTGACTTAGAAGTCACCGTGGATGTTTCCTCTGTTGGGAGAGGTTTTACCACGTTAAAATCTTTGTGTTGATTATCTTCATCTACTCACCTCATTCTTTAAGTGTGCTGAATTTTTGAAACTGCCTTAGTTTTAAAAACTGATTACATAATCTTAATTACTCTTGTGCATAAGTTTCTTTGTAAACACATCTTGTTTATGATTTTTATTTTCAAAAGAAAAGGGTTTCTCCAACAAACATTCGGAGTTGCTTATACAGTTTAACCTTGTGTTAAACGGCATTAGCGACGTTTTTTTCAATTGGTATCAGAGCCCTGTTAACTTTTTATTTCAAAGATCTTGTGCTTCTGAAATTGTTTTCATAAAAACCTAACTATGGACGAGAAGAATGAAAGGTTTGGTAATCTATCCAGCCCTCCTCTCTTTAATGGAAACAACTTTGCTTACTGGAAAGTAAGGATGGTTGCCTTCATCCAAGGGACTTTAGGAGATGATGTCTGGGATATTATCGAAAATGGATACACTTATCCTACAAAACCAGCCACTGAAGGAAGTGATGAGTGGGTAAAGAAAATTTTAAGTGAATTTACCCAAGAAGAAAAAACTATTTCTCGTAATAACAATAAAGGCAAGAATGCCATTTTTATGTCCATTAATGAGTAGGAGTTCAAATGAATCTCATCCTGTGCCACTTCTAAGGAAGCATGGGACACATTAATCACTGCACATAAAGGAGACTCAAGAGTCAAAGCTGCTAAAACCCAAATGCTTATCCAGCAGTACAACTCTTTGATCATGTCTGATTCTGAATCTTTTGATGATTTTTACATGAACTTAACTGATATAGTCACTAAGTTGCATGCTAATGGTATTACTTATGATAGAAATGAAATTGTTTCTAAAATTCTAAGGTCATTACCACAAAAGTTCGACAGTAAGAGGTATGCTATTGAGGAAATGAATGATCAAAACCTTACTCATGAGTTACTCAGTAGCAAACTTAGAACTGTGGAAATGGAATTAGACTTTAAGAAACAATTGAATCATTCTCAAAGAAAACAACCTAACTCTAACTTGAGTTTTGCCTCTAAGATACCCAAACTTGAGTCCAATTTGACCAACTCTGACTCTGATGAGGAGTGTGATATAGACAAACTAGATAATCAGATTGCCTTAATGTCTAAATAATTTAAGAAAATTGTCAAATTTCGAAACAAACAGGCTACTAAACAAGGCAAGCCTAATTATCCTACTCTGTCTAATCCCAAACCTCATGAGAGAGGACTTGACAAACATCCTAAGGACAACAATTCCATACCCACTAGAGACCTTAAAAAGATTGAATGTTTTAGATGTGGGAAACTAGGTCACATTGCACACGACTGCAGAGTTAATCTGAATAAAGCCAACACACATAATAGAGCCAATGTCTGTATAACTTGGAATGATTCAAGTGGCTCTGATGAAGAGGAAATTGAGTCATCTAATGTACTTGACCCTTGCATGTCTTTATATGCTAAGATCATTTACAATGATGATACTCATGTGTGTGATAATGATGCTCCTACTTTTGCTTGTGTGAATACTGCTTTGATTGGCCTAGATGCTCTATTGTCTCAAAATGTTGCTAGTTCTAGTTCCGTGTGTGTGAGTCAAAGTGATATCGATAATGACGATGCAAATGGGTGCGTGAGTACTAAAACTGAATCGTTAGGGGTCACTACACACACTTCACTTAGCGACTCAGACACAGATGACCTCCCTGATATCCATACCTTGTATGCTAAGACTCTTAAAAAAGGCACTAGACTGGAGAAGACTGTTAGAGACCTGACTAAGAAATTAGATGATCTAAGTCTTATAGTGAAGTTGAATGCTGAAGAGTACACTAACCAGTGTCTATCTCATCAATATGAAATTGGAACTTTTGATCAAAAATTAAAAGAGTTGACTAAAACTAATGAAACCCTGGAAATGAAATATAAGGGACCATTATTAGAATTGGAGGAAGCAAAAATAAAGACAGCTACTGTTTTCAAAAAAATTTCTAAGTTTGAAAACAATTCAAACTGTTTTACTGACTTTGTTGTTGACTCCAAGACCAATTCTGATGATAGAACTGGCATTGGATTTTGCCCTAAGAACAAATCTCAAAATACAAAACTTGAACCTATTAAGTTTGTGTCTGGGGGCAAAAGACCAATTGAAACATGTCGAGACTTTCATTTGATTAAAAATGAATTTGATCAAAAGCAACAATAGAAAGAAATTGGAGAGTCTAGTTATTCTAATGCTGAGACTGCACTTAAGACTAAATACGTCTGTCCTTTGATCAGGAAGGCTGATTCTACCTATAAGACCATACCTCCTAGGAAGAACTCTCCTGAACAGAATGCTGTCAAACCTATCTTTAGAAGTTTTCCTAAGGAAATTCATCCCTCAAGCAATCAATATTGCTCCTACTGTGATATTTATGGTCACTCCTTTGAAGGTTGTTATGCTAGGCGTCTAAACACCCCTATATACAATACTTCTGTCTATAAGAACTTTAGCTATTCTAGGCAAAGTCATAACAACTATGTCCTTCCAAGACAACCTGATAAGAACTCTAACTACAGAAATAGAAAGACCAAAACTAAGAGTTAATTTAAGATAAAGGCTCCCAGAAACTTTCCTAAACCAAAAGCTCAACTTTTTCACAATAATCAGTTTGCTGCTCCAAATGTTTTTCGACAAAAAGCGTCTCGAAAATTTTATCAAATGAGAGAAAACTTGCGCAAAATTAAAACTAGAGCTATTTGGGTTAGAAAAGAGGATCTTTTACCCCAAATGAAGTGTAACATTGTCATCACTGCTTTAAAAGCTGAACACACTTCATCTGGTTGGTACTTAGATTCAGGATGTTCCAAACATATTACAGGAGATGAAACAAAACTTCTAAACCAAACCAGATTTGCTGGTGGGAAAGTAGTTTTTGGTGATGGTGTCTCATCTCAGATAATAGGTAAAGGAACCCTAAAAGAAGAAGGAATGCCTTTTCTCGAAAATGTTCTATTAATTAAAGGCCTTAAAGACAACCTCCTAAGTATATCACAATTTTGTGACTCTGACCATACTGTCACCTTTTCAAAGAACAATTGTACAATTCTAAATGATAGAGGTGAATGCATTATTACAGGATTTAGAACACCTGACAATTGTTATACTATCAAGACTAGTTCTGAAACCTGTAACATTATCAGAATGGATGACAATGAGATCTGGCATAATTGTATGGGTCACTTAAGTTATGATATCCTTGGTAGATTATCTAGTCAAGAGATAGTTAGAGGCATTCCTAAAGTTAAACCTATTTCTAGTGTTGTCTGTGGTCATTGCCAGGAAGGAAAAATAATTAAGACTTCGCATAAAAAGGTTAAAGACATTCTCACCTCTAGACCTTTAGATCTCATCCATATGGACCTTATTGGTCCCTCTAGAACTGTTAGTCTTTGTGGACACAGTTATATCCTTGTCATGGTTGATGATTTCAAACGATTCACTTGGGTTGCCTTCTTGAAACATAAATCTGACACGTTTCAGAGCTTTTTGAAAATTCTTCTAAGAATTGAAAATGATAAGGACACACAAGTCAATCACATTCGTAGTGATAGAGGAGGAGAGTTCATAGACACAGGAATAGTGGAATATTGTGACTACAACGGTTACAAACATGAATTCAGTGCCCCTAAGACTCCTCAGCAGAATGGTATTGCTGAAAGGAAAAACTGAACTCTTCAAGAGATGGCACGTGTCATGTTGCATGCCAAATCCCTACCTAAATACTTTTGGGTAGAATCTATTAGAACTGCCTGTCACATCACTAATAGGGTCTATCTTAGGAAAAGCTCTAAACTAACCCCTTATGAGTTGTGGTACGGTAAGAAACCTAATCTGAAATACCTAAGAACCTTTGGAAGTCAGTGTTATGTCTGTAAAGACAGAGAACATCTATCTAAATTCGAAACTCGTGGTGATAAATCCATCTTCTTAGGATACTCACCAAACAGTCGTGCTTATCGAATATACAATTTGCGTACTAAGGCCCTTATGGAATCGATAAATGTAATTGTAAGTGACACTATTGTCGAAAATAAGATATCTGAATCACCTATTGTGGTTGAATCTAAAAATGATTTCAAAACTGATTCACCAGAAATAGATGACTCATTACCTATTGAGAGTCCAGAAGTACCTGGCTGGGTCTCTAAAGATCATCCCATTGACAACGTGGTCGGTAATCCTAATGAGCCAGTTCATACTAGATCCCTGTTAAGAAATTATGATAATTATGCATGTTTCGTCTCCCTTGTGGAACCGAAAAATGTTAATGAAGCATTGAATGACACACACTGGATTTCTGCTATGCAGGAAGAACTTTTACAATTTGTCATTCACGATGTCTGATATCTTGTACCTCGGCCTCAAAATAAAAATGTTATTGGAACACGTTGGATTTTTAAGAACAAATCTGATGAAAATGGGGTAATCCTTAGAAACAAAGCTAGACTAGTTGCTCAAGGCTACTCTCATATAGAAGGGATAGATTTCAGCGAGACTTTTGCCCCTGTCACTCATCTTGAATCTGTTCGACTTATTTTCGCCATAGCGTGTTACTTAAAATTCACACTTTATCAAATGGACGTCAAATCTGCTTTCCTAAATGTTATCCTATCCGAAGAGACATATGTAGAACAACCCAAAGGGTTCATTGACCCTAAATACCCTAACCATGTCTTTCGTCTAAAAAAGGCTTTGTATGGCTTAAAACAAGCTCCTAGAGCTTGGTATGAACGCCTTTCCAACTTTTTGTTGGAAAAAGGTTTTAAGAGAGGAGGAAATGACCAGACTCTATTTGTCAAACATTTTGACAAAAACATTATTATAGCCCAAGTCTATGTAGACGATATCATTTTCGGGTCAACTTCAAACTATGAAGTTAAATCCTTTTCTGCTAGTATGCATAAGGAATTCCACATGTCCCTTATGAGGGAGCTATAACTTTTCTTAGGATTTCAAGTGAAACAGAATTCTGATGGTCTTTTTGTATCTCAAACCAAGTATGCCTTAGACCTTGTTAAGAAATTTGGCTTAGAGAATGCTAAAGTCGCCAAAACACCTATGAGTACTACTGTTAAATTATGTAAAGATGAAACTGGTAAGTCAGTTGATTCCACACTCTATCGTAGTATGATTGGTAGCCTCCTCTATCTAACTGCCTCACGACCTGACATAATGTATGTTGTATGTCTGTGCGCTCGTTATCAGAATAACCCTAAAGAGAGCCATTTATTGAGTGTAAAACGTATAATAAAGTACATAAAAGGCACTCTTAACCTTGGACTTAGGTACACTAAAGATACCTATAGCACCATCATAGGGTATACTGATGCTGATTGGGCCGGTTGTACTGATGATAGTAAAAGTACATCAGGTGCCTGTTATTATGTCGGCAATAATTTAGTTGGTTGGAGTAGTAAAAAACAGAATTGCACATCTTTATCTACGGCTGAGTCCGAATATATAGCAGCAGGAAGTTGTTGTGCTCAATTGTTATGGATCAAACAGATGTTAAGTGATTATGGGATTAAAGAAGAACAATTACAATTGTATTGTGACAATCAAAGCGCCATTAACATATCTAAAAACCCGGTTCAACACTCGCGAACTAAACATATTAAAATAAGGCATCATTTTATTCGTGAACTTGTTGAAACTAAGGAATTAGAAATTCATTACCTGCCTACTGATCTGCAACTTGCAGACATGTTCACTAAACCTTTAGACTATAACAGATTTCTGTACTTGTGAAATTCTATAGGCATGGTTTGCGCTGATTAAACTCTCAAGACTTTAAGTTTTACTCTTTGTCCATTTGAGACAAAATGGGGGAGAAATTTGAGTTTTATGAAGTTCATTTTTGTTCACATTTCATCTAAACTTCTTGATCTTAGTGTGTATATTTGCAGGAATCTCTTATTCTAATTGTCTACCATTTCTAGGGTAAAAATTTGTAAATAGTTGAGTTATGTAATTTTTGACTTTCTAGGATTTGGGTAGATAGAATCTTTTGTATAGGACTAGGTTTTATTTTTTTGTTCCCTACGAGTTTTAAGCTAACTCAAAGGAGATTTTGTCTCATATTTCCAAAGGGGGAGATTGAAGCACCTTATACCTTTGACTTGCTTAAGTCTACATTGTATAAGTGCTCAACTAATTTGGAAATATTGACAAAATTTGTAGTCCATCCTAGAAACCAAAAAGCCTCAGAACCTATCTCTCTAATCCTCTTCAAAGATCAATGATGGTATAAAATGAATCACACAACACACAATTAGAAGTGCATACATGTGTTCATATTACTTAAAATTGAGTGTGTGTTTAATTCCCCTTGATTTGGTGCTTTAATAATTTTTTGGGAATTTTAAATAATTTTTAAACTTTTTTTAAACATTTTTTTAATAATTGTTTTAATTAATAAAATGGGATAGTAAAGTTTTTGGGGTTAATTTACTATTTTAGAAACTTCTTTTTTCACTGAATTGTTTGGTTGGGTACGATCTCAAAGCGCTAGAGACTTCAGGGTGAGGTTTTGTAATTATTTTGACGCGCGTGTGAGAGCCTATAACCAGCCAACACTTGTCATCCTCCGGGTTAATGTATTTGTGTTTCTTATGTGAGAGGGTTGGATGGATGATTGTTGATCGTTGGATCATTTCTTATCAAGGGTCTGCATGCGTTCTTGGTTAATCCCGATGTTATCCATGTGAACCAATTAGAATCTTTTTAAACCACCACTGTTTTAGAACCATTGGATCAAGTCAAACCTTTGAAGACTTGATCTCAGCCTTTGATTTGCCTCGAACGTCCAGAACCTTCCCCAGGCACTATAAGTACCCTTCACTTCTCAGCCTTAGAGAACTTTTGGGCATTCGTCTTCCAGAGAGAAAAAAATAAGAGAGAGAAGAGATAAGTGAGAGAAGAGAGAAAAGAATAGAGAGAAGAGAGAGAAAGGGAAACAGTTAGCCAAAACCAAACCCTAACCCTAAACACTTCGTCTTTGAAACAAACCTTCAAATAAACCTTACCCCAAACACAACCTGAGTGTTTGAAAGAGAGAGAGAGTGGTTTGTTCATATTGTTGTTGTAACCTCGTGATTTCTGATCTTGTACACAACTTAAACGTTAGAGTGAATATCTAGTTTCTTTTTCATAGAAACGTTAGATCTATACTCTGAATGTTAAATTCTTCACTAGATCTGCATATTTTCAACTTGGTTTAAGAAAATCATTTCTGTTTTGGTTTTAAAAATGTTTTATAGTTTCTGTTTTTACAAAACTTAACCTGACCTAGTTGGATTCGCACTTGGAGGGTTTTCAATCTCCTAAATATTTTCAAAAGAGATTGAGAAAGGTCTTGACCGATTTCTTAAGCAAGATCTTCGTGGAATATGGGTTATATTTAAAGGTCAAAAGGTTTTTAGTTTTGTAAGAAAGAAAAATAACAAAATCACTGCATATAGACTTTATATGTAATTTGTGTGAGTTCATGCATGTGAATAGGATTCACTACACAAACACTTTACACACTACTACACTGGAAGTGTTGTGTTTAAGATCTGAGATCATTGAGTCGACGTAAAGAAGCTAAAGCAAAGGAAGTTAGCAAACCGGAGAACATCATCAACAAATCAGATCTATCAGAAGTTAGAAGGAGCCAAGTGGGGTATATTCCTAAACTTAGAATAGGTTGATTTGTGTGCTTGCATGTTGTGTTGTTAGTAACTGATTTTTGTTATTAGTGGACTTTTGTTTTTGTGACTTAGAAGTCACCGTGGATGTTTCCTCTGTTGGGAGAGGTTTTACCACGTTAAAATCTTTGTGTTGATTATCTTCATCTACTCACCTCATTCTTTAAGTGTGCTGAATTTTTGAAACTGCCTTAGTTTTAAAAACTGATTACATAATCTTAATTACTCTTGTACATAAGTTTCTTTGTAAACACATCTTGTTTATAATTTTTATTTTCAAAAGAAAAGGGTTTCTCCAACAAACATTCGGAGTTTCTTATACAGTTTAACCTTGTGTTAAACGGCATTAGCGACGTTTTTTTCAAGAATAGAATAAGTAAATGAGTTGGGTGGGGTATGATGGTGGGTTTATTGTGTGAGTTTATTTTTTAGTGTGTGGGTGGGTTATTATGTTGTTGTTGGGTTTAGTGTATGAGTTCATTTTAAATAGAACCAATTTATTTTGGGCGGCCTTTTTTATGTGATAACTCTAATTTTTTTCATAGCTAATTTTTTTGGGGGGCCTTTTGTTTAAACCTATTTTTTTTTATACCTAATTTTTTTTCCCCGGAAGGGGCCCCAATTAATCGGGGGCCCTAGGCGGCGGCGTAACCCGCCTATGCCTAGAGCCGGCCCTCATTGTGGTGTGCCTTGTACTAGAATGCGTTCCACAGTCTATAGATGTAGACAATACTTAATGAACACAAAGTTGGAACTTGGATTAACATAGCGATGTGGATAATTGGGAACGAAAATAAGTTCTAATGGTCTAATGCGGTGGACAATTATTAATGAGAATAATAATTGGGCAGTCTAAGAATGTATACGAAAATTAAAGAGGATAAAATTTATAGTTTAATGGTGGAGACGATAATTGGTGAGAAAAATCAAGTCGTGTGACGAGATAGACTAAGGTTAAGGTACATTATATGACGTGAAAATATGCAGTGAATTTATATGGAACTTAATGGGTAGCCTTATGAAGCTAATCTGGGGGCTAGGATGTTAGGTGTGAACACTTGATGCATAGCTAGATAGTTTTATTATTATCTGTCAGATTAAATAACTGAGTTCATAATTGATATTTATTCGAGGGTGCGAGTAGGATTGCTTCTAAATGAGAGGTGAGATACTCGATACATGCGAGCGTCGATGGAGAGACGTGGAGTATGAGTTAGTTACATTTTTCATATTTAGTGGTGAAGAATCCTTGCAACTTTAGGGATCTGACCGAAAATTATAAATCTTTCCCCCCCAGGTTTTCTCATGAACAAGGATAGCAAGACTGCCGATGGATGAGACTTGCAGTTGCTTTGGATGTAGCGAATTCTGTTCCATTGATTCTAGTATGGCTTGTACTTCTTTATTTGGTTATTTTATTCCATATAGAAATTGTATGGGAATAAGCTCGAAATTTTATTTATATTAGTTTGCACTTATCATTACATTATGGACGTTGTATGATAATTCAATTTTTCATTCTTGTATTAATTCAGTTTTAGTTCAGATGTTTTTATTTATTGTGAATTTTGGTAAAGAACAAAGGCTATTTCTATTTGTCAGTGATGAGAATAGTATAAATTGTTGATAAGCCCCATCTTTGACGTATCGTGTTTGACCAATCTTTACGTGAGAAAATAAGGGTTGTCAAAGAGAATTCATTGAATAAATGATAGTAGACTTGGGTAATTGACTATACTATGGACACAAGACTAAATACTTAAATTGGCTTCCCAATAAGTACTTGAAAATCTCAAATTACATTCTCGTAATTTATTTCCTTTCTTTATTTCATCATAATTAATTCCACTAAATAATCAACTTTGCACTCCAATTTAATTATCTCGAAATTACTTGGAGTATAGAGGTCTTATTTGCAAAGTTCTTAGGTGTGACAACCCGCCTACTAGAATAATAGGTGGCCAGCCCAATACTCCAATAATTACAGGAATCCTAGATGGTCCATTCTTAGCATCACTGTCGATTAAAATAATAGTATGAGATAACCACCAATCATTTTAGAAAACGGATTGTCATATACAAAAAAATTTAAAAGTAAAAGAGAAACACTTAGACAATCCCATTTGTAAAAACGGTGGGTATCAAAAATCGATGAATAAAGTATGACAATACAATAAATAATCACCGAATAAGCTGTCGGTGCACAGAGCAATACAAATAATACATTAAGTATTACAATCAATATTTACAATATAATAAATGAGTGTAATACCTTGGGCAAACACGCCCGAATAAAAGTACTGAACATAACTAGAGTACAATAGAGGGAAGCGTCTACCACAAGTATCCTACAACATCCGCAATATGTCGTAGCTCCATGACAATGGAAATGGAAATGTAAACACTGGTGTCCATGCGGAAGAGCACCTGTAACGGCAAAGAATATGCAGAAACAAGGAAATATAGAAACCGGTCAGGGCCGGGTTGATATGATTACCATGTGACTAAAATGCATGGCAGGTAAGTGCGTAAATCTCTCGCAGATAACAGTAATATTCCTCACCTCTCAATCTAGCAGCAACCTAACGCAATATCGTGAGATGTTCTAGTTAACCCTAAGTACTAAGGGCTAACTTTTCCCCATTCTCAACACTATGCCCTATTCGTGCATGGGGTGTCTCGCAAAGCGAAATCCAAACAAGGAACCCCCCCGATACACTACTACTTAGGCAAGGTTGATCATCGAGATCCATTAGACCCTAAGCACGAAATAATAAATAAATACATGTGTGTGCATAAGTGTGGGAGGTCACATCTACAGCTACACAAAGAAAATATAAAAGTAAAACCCATCCATCATCTATTGGCACAATTCCTAATTCTATCTTTAGGAATATACATAGATGGTAAATTCATTTTATCAAATGTTTACCAATTAATCTCATTTCAAAACCTTCTTTACCGAATTTTATTTCCTTTCTTCGATCCAGGGAAAATACATAATTTAAAGCAAGTTTTATTATCATAAAAATGCTTTACTTTCATATTATATCATCCATTTTCCTTCTTCCATCCGGAAAATGTATTTAACATCCCATTTCCCCTCTTATATTCGGGAAATGTAAATTAAAGCCATTTTATTATCATAAAATTCTTTAATAACCAATAATGTCCAACATTATTGAATCATAGCTATATATCATATTATATAACGAAATCTAAGACCGCCCATCCGTGTTTCCCCACTGTGCGCGCCCCTAATGGCTATCATCTTCTAGTGCCTCCAAGACCACCTGGGATCCTATCGAAACGTCGGGAAGCGGCCATGAGCCAGCGTGGTAGCCAAGACCACACCCGGAATCTTCCTACCAGCATAGAAAAATATACAACCATAAGCGCTCCCATGGCCTAGGGCTATATCCACCCTGCATTCATTAGCTAGGGGGCTTCACCACAACGCGCGTGACTTCCCTTATGATAGAGATTTAGAGAGGTGTGTATCCATAAATTATCATTTATGAAAAACATTACTTTTTCCATTTTTGAAAACTCATATTTTATATTTCCAAAAATCATTCACTTAGCCAATTAAGCACCAAGTTTTAGAAGGTACAATTTATTCTTATTAAGTCATATATTATTAATGACCTAAGACCCCAAAGTGCCACTAATCTCAAAATAGCCTCGAAAAGTTTATATAATTCATAAACCCTCAAAGTGAGTCTCCATAATGGAGTGTCTCTCAAAGCTCAACCTTAATATTTTAACTCCCAATTTCATGTCTAGGTTAATCTCCTAAATCATTCGCATATCAACCTACGCAACTTAGCCCTCGAGTAAGCCTAAATATCCCATTATCATCCTAGGGCATTAGTCTACCCAAAACCACCCTTTAGGACTCTTAATTACTTCCCAAAGGAAGGTTCCTAAACCTTGGACCTAAAAGAAAAAGGGCTAAAAAAAAATATCAAAATAAGAAAATCTCACAAAAATAGGGGAGCCGAATCGATTCGCCCCTTGGGCCAAATCGATTCGACCTTGCGAATCGATTCGCTAGACAGCCGAATCGATTCGGTGGGCAAAAACTAACTTTCTGCAATTGCCGAATCGATTCGCTTTAAATCCGAATCGATTCGGTCTGCAAGACCTGTAACCCTCTCCTTATCCGAATCGATTCGCCCCTAGGACCGAATCGATTCGGTCCTGGAATTTTGCCCAATTTGGGCGACGGGTTACATAAACCCTAAAATCCCAAAACCTCCATACTTTGTTTTTACCCAACATCAACAACATCTAATTCTACCAAATCATTCCTACACCATTTACAACTAATAATTTATCCTCAAATCCAATTTAAAACTAAGATTTAAGGGTTTAATCATCAAAATCAACAAATACCCATTTATGGGTTAAATCTCCAAAACCTAACTATACATGCAATTTATCACATTAAATCACATCTAGCAAGTAAGAAACTTGCCTCGGGGTTCGTAGTCTCTGATCCTCTCCCTGTAGCAACGGAAATCCGGTCCAAATCTTCATTTATCTCTCTTTCTCTCCATTTCTCCCAACTCTCTCCTCTCTCTCTCTCTCTCCTTTCGCTTCTAACACAAATGAAGAAAGAAAAAGGGGTGGGGGGACTTATACGGGTCTCAAAACATGAATCCCCACTTTTAATTGTTAATACACCACTAAAATGACTCGTAACCACTTAATTGAGTCATAACCCCTTAAAATGCCTAAATCTCAAAAATTACAACTGGGCACTTATTTCGACTAACTCGACTATTCTAAAAACAACCGCACCCCCTATTTTGGCATTTGGGAAAGTGTGAACTATTTTTACTTTTCAATTCCATTTTAATTCATTAATTATACCCAAATTTAAATATAGGTCGTAACCGTCGTTTTACATATAACGACGCAAAATGCACAATATAACACTATTTACCTTCTCATAACGGTAAATAGTCAGAACATAGTAAATATTATCCCTAAGTCTCACAGGAAAATAATATTTACTCCAACCTTCCCTATTTTATAAAATTAGCCCATTAGGCAAAATAGTATAAAATAGTCGCTTGAAAACCTGGGTTGTTACACTAGGTACATGTACTATACCAAAAAAAAGTAGTTCTCAAGGGTTCTAAACACTTGCCAATCGAATTTGCCATTGTTCAAAACCACTGCAAATTGATGTGTTGTAAAATTTTTGCAGAGCTTCAAAACCGTTGCAGAATGGTATTTGCAACGGTTTATTGCGAACAAATACCCGGTTTGGATAGTTATTGCAAAAAAATTTGCGACGATATATTTTGTAACGGTTTTGGACCTTTGCAAATTTTTTATTTGCAACGATTTTGAACTGTTACAATATTGAGTAAGCATTTTTGTTTTACAATGATTATAAAAAATTACAAATGAAAAAAAAATATATTTTTGTAATAGTTCAAAACACTTACAAATAGTAATATGGAAGAAAAAATGTTCCTTTTGTGAAGGTGGTGGCATGTTGTGGATAGATTTTTTTATATCTTAAATTATGTAACGGTATAGCAAACAATAAAAATGACTAAGAACATAACAATTATATCTATTCCAATTCTCTAATGTACAAGAATGTGTATCATGATTTGTCTTTTAAATCTTGAAATAAGAAAACTATAATAGTTTATAACATCAATTTTTGAAATAAAAAAGTTTAGTTTAAAAAAGAGAGTATTTAACAAGAAGCCAACGGTATATTATTTATTTAATATTTAGTCCAATTCAATTTTAAAATAACTTGTAGTCCCAAGTAATGACATTAGCATGACATGAACATTAAATGGAACATTCTTTGAGGGGGTTAATATTTTTAAAAATATATTTTAATAAACATTAAATGAAAATATTTTTTAAGCCTAAAAAATATTTACAATGCGCTCCTTGTCAAATTAGGATGTTAAAAAGTGTCATAACCAATTAGTCCCAAACATATGGAGTCAAATAGATTGTACGGAAATTTTTTTCTCCAACAAATCCTATGAAAAAAGTATTTTTGTTACAATAAGTTTTGTTAAAAAACATGTAATAGATATTTACAACTTGTATGAGTATGACCTACTAACAAAAAAATAATTATAATTATACGAAATGTTTTTTTTATTGCAAGTGCATTAAACGAATTCAATACACTCGATGTACATTATTTTAACGCAATTAAATTATAAACTTGGTAAGTATAGATCTTCACTAACGAAAATATGTTATGATAAAACTAACGGGCAAATATATTTGACTAAGAGGTTGTTTATTTTTGTCTCTTAAATTTGAATTTGAACTGTTTCGTTTAAAGAGGTACTAAATAGTGATTTTTTTAAAATGATTAATAGGCTATTGTTTATTTTCATGAAATAAGTGTCTAATATCTATTTGCATGAAATAATTGTTAATTTACATGAAATAAATGTTAATAAAATGAAACACTTAATTATTCTACGCGTACACATAGCCCACGATCTTATAATTAATATCACTAATTAATCATTGTCAACACACGTTACAAAAATCATTCTGCATGCAATATTTGATTATCATCTAAATTATGTTAAATCATTATTACTAAGCCATACAAGAAATAATTAGTCCTATTTATTAATTTATTCTCACTTAATAATTAGTAAATATAACATTTGTGTCTTTTGTGACCCAAATGTGGTTGTCTCAACCTCCAACACACAACAAACTCCCCCTTGTTCAGGTAGCTCATGCATGATGCATCCACCCCTTTCTCTTATGTTATTCTACTCAAAAGCCCAAACACTGATGATCACCAACCCTCTAAATCCATGCTTGAACACTTTTTATGGGTAGTCTTTAGACAATGGAAATTAATGAAGATGAATTTCAAAAATCTCTGAAAGAAAATGAAACAAGTGTTATTAGAAGAGTAATCTACTCTAGAGGAGACACAATGTGGAAATTTGAAGATTTAAAGACTAAGCTCTAAGATTCTTGGAACCTCAAAAGACATTGGAGACTTAACCCTCTTAGCAAAGGCTCCTTTGAGATCTAATTCCCCTTTATGGAGAAACTGGATAAACTGTGGGCTAGAGGGACATTGTCCTTAGCTCGAGGCATCTTCAAACTCATTACAACACTGTTGACTTTAAGCCATTTTATTTTAATAAAGTCGTAGGCACCCCTATAAGACTTGACCAAGCCACCATTGACAAAACTTGTGGACTTTATGCTAGAGTGTTGGTTGACATGGAACTCATTAAAGATGACCCTCCTGAATCCATTATAATTAAAAGAAAGGATTTCAGCTTTGAATAAGAAGTCATTTATGAAAAACTGCTTCCTCATTGCAGCCATTGCAGAATATTAGTCCATTGGGTAACAAAATGCAGGTAATTAGAATGCTTCAATGGGGTGGCCAGGACAATAAGGACAAAGAACTTAATTCCACCGAAAAATTCAAACCTCAAACTGTGCCACAAGTTTTTAGACCTGTAGAAAAAATAACTGTTGATTCCTCTAATACTTTAGATGCTCATGACAATAATTAGCACTGGAAAACAAGCGGGATGGGCCTGCTATGGGCGGGCCTAATATGGGCCAAATTTATTTCTGGGGCGGGCTGGCCCTTTTTTTTTAAAAAGAAAAAACAACATTTTTTTTTTTACATAAAAACATATTTTTTTAAAAGATTTTTTTATTAATGAAAAAACAGTTTTTTTTTAACAAATAACAAATCTAATTTACACCTTTTTTTAACAGCTTTACAATACAGAAATGGACAGAAATTGATGGAGCCAAGCTCCGATGAACATACAGAAGAAATGCAAAAGTTAAAAACATACTCAACACACCTTCTGAAATCCGACGTCAACCTCGCCTCCGATGAACTGAAATGAACGGCGTCATCACTGAAATGAACGAAGCCAACCTCGATGGATGGAACCAAGCTAGATCTTAGCTCCGATCTGCTAGACCTTAGCTCCGATGCAGGAGATGGCATCAACAAAGTGTATAATACTATGTTTAACCTAGAGAACCAACTAAGTGTTTGTTTTGATTTGGCCTAACATGCTTTGACAACTTAAAGCCCCTTTTGACAGCTTATAGGGCTCCTACCATTATCAATTGTCCTATTGGTGCTATTGATGGTTCTATTTTGGAGGGTTCCTCCTCGAGGTCAGAATCTGAGGGATTTCATATGTTCTTATCTAAATCACAAATCAAGCTCCTAGTCCCGATGGTTTTGGTGGGCTCCTCTACCAACAATGCTTGGACATAATCAAACAAGAGGTATGTTTTGCAGTCAAAAGCTTCTTCACTTATGAATGGATTCTCTCTGGCTTCAACACAATTTACATTTTGCTCATTCAAAAAATGCCCGAAGTAGATATTATCTCTAACTTTATGCCTGTTGCATGGGACAACTTCTCATTTAAAATCCTCACCGAGATTCTTGCTGACAGACTTTCTCATATTCCTAAAATTCTCTCTTTTCGCCAAACTGATTTTGTTAAGCACAGGAATATCAGTTATAGCATTGGATTTGCTTCTGACTGCTTTAATCTTCTTAACTACAAATGCTATAGGGTTAATATTGGTATCTAGCTTGATGTTTCAAAGGATTTTAACACTCTTGACTAGGATTTCTTGTTGGAAACTCTCTACTCATTTTTAATCTGGACTAAATTTATCAAGATAATCTCAGTTATTCTCCACTCTGGAAAGGTATCTAGTCTCTTAAATGGCTCCCCCATTAGATAAATTTATTTCTCGTAAGCAGTTAGACAAGGGAACAACCCCCTTTCTCCTCTTCTTTTCTGTATTGATGAAGAAGCATCTCTCATTTGGTGGATGCTGGTTCTATCTCTCCTATGTCCAGCCCTAGAAGTTCCAAATACCCCCCTCACCTGTTATTTGCTGATGATATTTTGATTTTCTATAGAGGTGATTCTTCTTCTTTAAGATCTTTAGTTAATTTGTTTCACTCTTATGTTAAGGAATTTGGTTAGTTCATCAACCCTGACAAATGCAATGTGTTGATTAGTAAAGGAGTTGTATCTAGAAACAATGATATTTAATTGAATCCCCAACATGAAGAAAGGAGGTGACTCTTTCACTTACTTGTGTGTACCTATTTTCAGAGGCTAGCCTCGATCTTATCACTTGAGACCTCTCTCTCATAAAATTAAAGCTAAGTTTGAGGGTTGGCAAGGGAAATATCTCTCTATGGAAGGCAAAGTTTAGTTGGTCCGGTCAATCATTCATTCTATGATGCTCTATAGTTTCGAAACGTATAAATGGCCTCGGAACCTTCTCAAAAGCATTCAGTAATGGCTAAAAAACTTCATTTCGATTGGTTCCATCGCTGGCAGTCACTGTGCCTTGGAAGTTTATTAGCAGGGACAAAGATGGGGGAGGCATTGGTCTTAGAAGATTAACCACCCTCTATAATGCTTCCTTGTCAAATCATGAATGGGAGATTTCTTCTAAACCTTCTTAATGGGCTTCCTTCATCAAGTCCAGATTTAATGCGTTTGATAATGGTGCCTTCTGCAAAATCAGTTCCATTTGTCCATTTTGAATAATGCTTTGGGACATATTGTTCTAAACTCTCAATGACTTGTTGGTATCAGTGATAATATCCACTTCTGAGGTGACAATTGGCTTGGTTACTCCATTGATTATATGCTCAATTGTCCCAACTTTGACAACAAAAGCATTCTTTTCCCTATATATAATTTCATCATAGAGAATAAATAGAACTTCCTTGCTACGTTTGCCTCATTATTTCCCACCACTTACTCCAAAATAATTTATTACCCCCTCTTTGTTTCTCTTATTGATGACAAGCTAATTTGTCCTCTCTCTCAAACTCATGACATTTCTTTCAAAGATGCCTATGAGTATTTGGTGGCTCATGGCGAAAAGATACCTTGATTATATTCTATTTGGAGCAACTTCATTCCTCACAAGCTCTCCATTATGTTGGGAAAGTCCTCCACAACTGGCTACCCACAATTTCCATCCTTCATAAAGAAGGCTTTCAATTTGTTCCGAAGTGGGACATGTACTAAAGATTCAATGAGGACGCCTACCAGTTATACCTTGACTTATCTTTCTCTATCAAACTGTGGTCTGGGATTGTTGACATTTTTCAAATCAACTTCATCAATTCAAACTATATTCTAAACTGCTAGAAAGATGATTTGGATTGCAAATTCATCCTCAAATTCTTGATATTTGGATTGTGGCTATAATCTATTGCTTCCATTTCGTTTTTAGAGCTATAACTAATAAAAGTCTTCAAAGATCAAAGCCTTTCCTTCAAATCTTGCACCTCCAATTTCAAGGGCTAACTCCTCCTCATGAGCAACCTTATGAAAGGATGCATGATGAATTATGTTATTGATTTATGCATCTTCAGAAAGCTTAACATCAAAGGCAAGCCTAGAAAATATTCATATATTATCGGAGTTCATTGATATATATATATAAAACAAGAGGTGTGCATGATGAGTTCTTTTGGTTCAATAATTCACTTTCCTTTTTAAGTACAAGGCACCAATGCAGTGTGACACCCCGACTAATTAAACACCGGGTAGCTACTCCTTTATAAAATTAATTCAAAATGCCAAGTTGGCTCAGTTAATAGCATCACTGTAAAACGTTTTATTATTACTAACCACCTAGTATTTAAAAAGTAAGTGCCAAAATTTTATTAAATCTGATTAACATGCAACAAGAGTAATGAATAACTAAATAACACCATTCACCATACTGAAGTAAAAAGAATAACCATCACAATATGTAAATAAAACCTGGAGGAAAAACTCCTCAATACAAATCCCACAACTGATAAGTAAACTGAAATAAATAACTAAAACTGAATACTGAGCAATACATGCTAGAGTCTGAAAACTGAAATGTAAAAGATGCTCTAAATAGGAATGGGCAACATGCCCTACAACTGATAGATAGTGACTCTGGAATCCAAAAGATGGAAGCGTCTATGAGCAAATCCCTGTAGCTTCCACAACCAGCTACAGCACGTCACCTGAATGAGAATCCTATGCTTGGTGTCCTTGTGGCTGGGCACCTAAAATGGTTTTACAAGAAAATATATTTGAAAGCAAATGGGTCAGAGCCCGAAAGTGGAAGTTATTTTAAAAACCTGCAAGTGCTTTAAAAACATTTAAAACATTAAATGCAAAGTACATGTTAGGACGTACACTCGCATGATATTCTCACCTCTCGTCTAACTGTGCACTCCTAACGTAAGTACCCATCTATATCGACCCATACTACTAGCTAACTGACAACATAACTAGCTAGACTGCCAAAGGTTCTACCCATATTACTCGGTTCCATTTAACGTAACAACGCTCGTAATTAAATAGAGGTTTAACGTAAACTCAGTTACTAAATATGCCATTGATATAACTATCAGCTAACTCCTTATATAACTCGAAACAATACCGTAATATTTTTACAACATTAACATGAGGATTTCCAGTAATTTAATGTATATTATTCATCTTATAAATATACAATACAAGCACCCCGCAATTTAAGCTGTAGTGCACACATACTCTGCTATCCATCCCGGTACATCACGTACATAAGGATCACATATTCCGAATCTCTCAGGAATAGTTCAGATAACACAAATCACAAATAGTGGAGGCGAACACAGTCACCATCACATGGGTCACGCACATACCTACGCTCCCATGGTCAGCGGACTTATTAATATCACAATAAGTCTTTCTATGACCTATGTTCATCAAGGTACCAGTCTATATCCCCCCGTAGGCACACAAGGATTAGAGAGTCCTAAGCGAACGAAACCTCCCGTGATAGAAAGTATGGTAGGTATGTCATACATACAATCCATATATCAATACTAAGTAAACACACATCTTAGTAATACCGTATTTTAATCGTAGTACATATCGCATTCTCGTACTAACTATAATTATCACAATTCGTGCTATTCCGGTTTATAATTACACGCGCTATAATTCATCCTCACATCGTAGTAGACACTCACGTCTCAATCCAAATGATTCATAGAATATAACTCTCGTATGTGATTTACTCATCCCAATAACCCAAAAGTCCCAAATAAATCACTATATCATCAAAGGAACACTAACTCTACCCTTGAACCAGTTCCCGGGACTCCAAAAGTCAAAACAGTCCAAAAAGGGTCAAACTGTCAACTCGTTAGAAGTCTCGTTCGAACGAGGCTTCGAACGAGTTTGGACTGTCAGGTCGTTAGAAGTCTCGTTCGAACGAGGTTGTTCGAACGAGATCCCAGTTCGTTCGAACGAACTGACCCTTCTAACGATATCTCGTTCGAACGAGATATCGAACGAAAATCCTACTCGTTAGTAACGACTGGTCAACTCGTTAGAAGCTCGTTCGAACGAGCTCGTTCGAACGACCTGGGGGCTGCTTCTAACGAGTGGCCAGTTTCGGCCCAGATTATCCCAAATACGTTTTTCACCATTTTTATCACTTCTAATCTCTTCCAAGGTTCATTCCAATAACGTTTTAGGGTCTCTAATTCATCCTAAACATATTTAAATCATCTCCTAACATGTTTTCAAGGATTGAATCATCATAACATCAACCAAGTTTACAAATCTCTACACTTTTCCCAGTTTTCTTCAAGAACATAAACCCTAACTTTTTCTCACCATAAATTCCCAGATTTTAATTCGTTTATACATCACCTAGATATGGAATCTCCGAAATTAAATCTCCCAACAATGTTTCTACATGCAAACCTATCCCAACATTCAATAATAACTTCAAATTTCATGGGTTTTCTTTTAATCTTTCAAGAACAATCAAGATTCTTCAATTTCTAATCATGGAAAAGACATTCTTCGAATTTAAATGAAATAAAGTCACTTGCCTTGGTTTGATTTCTGAATTTGGTGTGGATTCGGTGTAGAATTTCTGCAGAATTCCTCTCTCTCTCTCCTTCTCCAAGCTTTCTTCTCCAAAAGGCTATGGTGGCTAGGGTTTGCTTTGGGAAACTTATGAAAACCTAATTTTTAATAAACCTCCATAGCTTGTTGGGTTAATAAGGGTTGGTTGGGGTCAATCCTTATCAGATTACAACTCTCAATTTTCGTCACTTTTAATTACCCAAAAATACCAAATTACTAAAATACCCTTTAAGTTACCGGTATGGTCTAAAATTACCCCGGGACCCAAACTATACCCCCGGCTAGTGTTTTCTGACTATCTCGACCCTTCCGGACGCGTTGGCGCACTCAAAACGACCATACGGATTATAGATTTTAAATTCACTTTTATTAACAAAATATTATACCGTGACGCGGCGGTCCCACGCGTCTCAACAAAATTTCTAAAATGCCGTATATAAATCTCACGACAAATTTTATAATACCAAATACATATATAATCATATATGCACATAATCAAATACCAATTCGCATCACATTAGTATTATTAACCCGGATTAATTTCCAATTAATACGCATTTAATTAATTAATCCCCAAAAATAAATATAGACAAAAGTACGGGGTATTACATACTTCCCCCCTAATAACTGAATTTCGTCCCGAAATTCGAAACTAGAAAGTACCTGCTAAAAACAGCTCTGGATAACGCTCGCGCATCTCATCCTCGCGCTCCCATGTTGACTCCTCCACATTGTGATGTCGCCACTGAACACTCACTAACGGGACTATCTTTGACCGCAGTTTCCTCTCGCTTCGGTCCAAAATAGCGATTGGCCCCTCCTCGTAGGAGCTATCCGGCTGGAGATCGATGTCCTCCACAGCAATGTGAGAATGAGCCAAATTATCTCTAAGGTATTTCCTCAGCGAGGAAATATGGAACACGTCGTGAATCCGATGCAAGTGCTCCGGTAGTCCAAGTCTATACGCGACGGGTCCGATCCGCTCAATAATAGGAAACGGCCCCACATATCTCGGTGCCAATTTCCCCTTCTTCCCGAATCGCATAATCCCCTTCATCGGAGATACCCTGAGCAGAACCTGGTCCCCCACTTGGAACTCCCTGAAAAACCTCTTTGCATCAGCATAACTCTTCTGCCTGTCTTGAGCTACCCGAATACGATTCCGAATCAACTCAATCCTTGCCGAAGTATCCTGAATCACTTCCGGCCCAAGTAGTTTGTTGTCCCCCACTTCCAACCAACATGCTGGAGAACGACAAGGCCTACCGTACAATGCCTCAAACGGAGCCATGCCAATCGTGAACTGATAGGAGTTGTTGTAAGCAAACTCCACCAGTGGAAGATACTGCTCCCATCCACCCCCGAAGTCAATAATGCACATGCGTAGCATGTCCTCCAACATCTGATTGGTGCGCTCTGTCTGCCCATCGGTCTGCGGATGATAAGCCGTACTCAACCGCAACTCCGTGCCCATGGCCTCCTAGAAACTCTCCCAAAACCTCGAAACAAATATCTTGTCTCTGTCAGACACGATATTCAGGGGCACACCATGAAGTCTCACAATCTCTGAGATGAAGAGCTGGGCATACTGTCCCGTAGTGTAGTCAGTCCTTACGGGTAAGAAGTGAGCGACCTTGGACAATCTGTCCACAATTACCCATACGGAGTCATGACCCCTCTACGACGTAGGCAACCCCGTGATAAAGTCCATGGATATGCTCTCCCACATCCACACCGGAACCTCCAATGGCTGTAGCAATCCTGCTGGTCTCTGATGGTCCACTTTTACAAGCTGACAAGTGGCGCATTTCGAGACAAACTCAGCGATATCTTTCTTCATACCGCTCCACCAATATTGCCGTCTCATGTCTTGGTACATTTTGTCCCCTCCGGGATGTACCGTGAACCGTGAGCCGTGCGACTCTGCCATCACATCGTGCCGCAATTCTTCCCCTTTCGGAACTACCAATCTCCCATTGAAGCGCAATCCCCCGTCTGAGCTAACGGTATAGGACTCGGCTCCCTCTGCTAGCAATCGAACTATCTGCTCCTGGAAGAACGTTACATTAGCCTGTGCCCGTACAACCTTCGTGACAATCTGTGGTGTAGCGGTCATCACGGACATGAAAGATCGGGCCACTGCATCCTGGTGTCCCAATTCCTTCCACTTCGCCTTCCACACCTCTGCCACCTCGTCTGCTGGCCTACGGCTTAACGCGTCTGCTACCACGTTAGCCTTACCCGGGTGGTACTGGATGTCGAACTGGTAGTCTTTCACAAACTCAAGCCACCTACGCTGCCGCATATTCAATTCCTTCTGCGTGAACAGATACTGTAGTGACTTGTGGTCCGTGAACAGCTGAAACTTCTCCCCCAAAAGATAGTGCCTCCAAATCCGTAAGGCAAATACCACTGCCGCCAACTCCAAATCATGTGTGGGTTAATTCTTCTCATGAGGCTTAAGCTTACGGGAAGCATAAGCTATGGCCTGTCTCTCCTGCTGCAACACACCTCCCAGTCCTTGCAAAGACGCATCGGTGTAAACCAAATACTCAACTCCCGGTCTCGGCAATGCTAACACAGGTGCTGAGGTCAATTTGTCCTTCAGTTCATCGAATGCCAACTGACAGGCATCACTCCAGATATATGGCACACCCTTACGAGTAAGATGTGTCAAAGGACCTGCTATCTCCGAGAAACCCCGAATAAACCTCCTGTAGTATCCTGCTAAGCCCAAGAAACTACGAATCTCTGTTGGTGTCGTGGGCTGTCCCCACTCCCTCACCGCTGACACCTTCCCTGGATCAACTGATATTCCCTGGTCGGAAATAATGTGACCCAAGAACTGGACCTCCTTCAGCCAAAACCCGCACTTCTCATATTTTGCATACAGCTCGTTCTGACGAAGTGTCTGCAAAACCTGCCTCAAATGCTCGGCGTG
Organism: Sambucus nigra; assembly: GCA_949130495.1. Lineage (NCBI taxonomy): Eukaryota > Viridiplantae > Streptophyta > Magnoliopsida > Dipsacales > Adoxaceae > Sambucus > Sambucus nigra. Next base: position 1,509,751 of record OX422209.1, read on the forward strand.
CTCCTCCTCTGTATGAGAGTAGACCAGAATGTCATCAATGAAGACAATGACAAACTGATCGAGGAAATCTCTGAACACCCTGTTCATCAAGTCCATAAACACTGCTGGAGCGTTGGTCAAGCCGAAAGGCATAACCCGAAACTCATAAGAACCATATCTCGACAAGAATGCAGTCTTCGAGACATCCTCCTCCCTGATACGCAACTGATGGTATCCCGACCTCAAGTCAATCTTCGAGAAGAAAGAAGCTCCTCTCAACTGGTCGAATAAGTCATCGATTCGAAGCAACGGATACTTATTCCGTATCGTGACCTTATTCAACTCTCGGTAGTCCACGCACAATCTCAGTGAACCATCCCTCTTCTTCACAAACAAAACTGGAGCGCCCCAAGGTGAGGTACTCCTGCGAATAAAGCCCTGCCCTAACAGCTGCTCTATCTGATCCCGTAACTCTCGCATCTCAGCTGGAGCCATACGGTACGGTGCACGTGCTATAGGTCTTGTACCCGGTAGCAAATCAATAACGAAATCTATCTCTCGACTGGGTGGTAAGCCTGGTATCTCCTGAAATACATCCGAATACTCCCTGACAACCGGAATCGAATCTAAAGGAATAACAACCTCCTTAGAGGTATCCTCCTCTATGTAATACAGATGAGCGGTCGATCCTCCCTCTGGGCGAGGCATCGCCACTACAAACATCTCTTGCCCCGGAATGGCAAAAATAATGCTCCCGCTGAAGCAATCAATCATGGCCCTATATGCTACGAGCCAATCCATACCGATGATCACATCGTGAACATGCATGTCTAACACTAACATGTCTGCAGGCAATACCAAACCACCAACCTCTACCCCGACTCCCCGGCATATAAAGAAAATAAGTGACCCATTCCCCAATGGTGAGTCGACACACGTCACTGTGCTCTCAGCCGTAGCTAACAATTCTAAGGCTTTCGCGAAGTGTGTAGCAATAAAACAGTGTGTAGCACCCGTATCAAATAACACCCGACCCATAGTGCCATGGATAGGAAACGTATCCTCGATCGCGGGCGGTGCCTGTGGAACTGCAGCCTGGTGAACGTTGTAGACACGTCCATACTGTAGCTGCCCCTGCTGAGCTGGGACTGCTGGAATGGGTGGCAAAGCTGCCATCTGTGGCGGTGCAGGAAGAGCGGCGGGAAACATAGGTCTCTGTGGCTCCTGGCGAGCACCCTGCTGCTGCTGCTGTGGGGCCCTGCCCCTATCAGGACAATCCTGCTTCTTATGGCCAGTCTTGCCACAAGTAAAGCACTTCCCTGGGAAGTTCCCTCCCCTCTGCCCCTGCTGTCCCCGACCCTGGTGGCCGTTACCATTCCTCCCTTGGCCCTGCTGGCCCTGATGGAACTGCTGCCCATTCTGCCCCTGCTGGCCCTGATGGCCGTTTGGACCCTGATGGCCCTGGCGGAAACCTCCCTGTCCCTGCCTGTAGTTCCCTGATCGGAACCTCTTATTGTCCCCCTGCTGGGTACCCTGCTCAGTCTGTCTCTGCCCCTGACCGGTCTGTGCCCCGCTGGCACCATGTCCTCCAGTCCTGCCTTGATGGCTAGACTCCCCTGACCGCTTGCCCTCGGCCATATGAAAACGGTGGTCCTGGCAGTGTAATAGTGCAGCGTTAACCACATCAGAATACGTGGCCAACGATAGGTTCCCAAGCAGATGCTGACGGATTCTCCAATTCAACCCATCAGTGAACTTCTCTATCTTCTTCTTCTCTGTTGGAATCTCGTCTGGAACGATATTCAACAGGTTAGTAAACTCGGCCTCATATTCGGCCACTGTCTTGCCCTCTTGCTTCAAACTCATCAGTTTCCTCCTCATCTCTGTATGAACTGCGGACGGAAAATACTTGCGGTCAAACCGCACCCAGAACTCCTGAATCGTGAGGGTATCCCTCTCCTCCGCGGTGGTAATGGACTCCCACCACTGCAGCGCAGATCCAACTAGCTTAAAAGTAGCTAGCACCTGCTTCTGAACGTCTGTGCACTCATGCATCCTCAAATGCCTCTGCATGTCTTTCCTCCATTGGCTCGAGATAACCACATCTGAGCTTCCAGCAAACTCTGGCGGATGCGCTTTCTGAAAAGCGTCACGTACACGTTCCCAAGCAGACGGGAATGCATTAACCTGTACTGGCGCGGCAACCGGCGCCTGAGGTGGTGCCTGCTGAATCACGGCAATCGCGGCATTTACCGCTTGAGCTACTATAGCAGCAACCTCAGCGGCGTTCAACATGCCCTGAAATGGAGCGGGCTGGGGTTCGGGTGTTGCATTCCTGGGAACTCGTCGTGCACGTCGTGGAGGCATCTGAAACAAGAACAAAGTTTATAAGTTCACGTTTTATAAACTTAACATAGCTGAAGAACGTAGCATACACAAAAGAATACAACAGTCCTAAAATATAGGGCTCTATATCAAAGAAAACGTAGTGGAAACATAATAGCCGTACAGATCCTAAAGGACACTAGAACCTGATGCTCTGATACCACCTGTGACACCCCGACTAATTAAACACCGGGTAGCTACTCCTTTATAAAATTAATTCAAAATGCCAAGTTGGCTCAGTTAATAGCATCACTGTCGAAAACGTTTTATTATTACTAACCACCTAGTATTTAAAAAGTAAGTGCCAAAATTTTATTAAATCTGATTAACATGCAACAAGAGTAATGAATAACTAAATAACACCATTCACCATACTGAAGTAAAAAGAATAACCATCACAATATGTAAATAAAACCTGGAGGAAAAACTCCTCAATACAAATCCCACAACTGATAAGTAAACTGAAATAAATAACTAAAACTGAATACTGAGCAATACATGCTAGAGTCTGAAAACTGAAATGTAAAAGATGCTCTAAATAGGAATGGGCAACATGCCCTACAACTGATAGATAGTGACTCTGGAATCCAAAAGATGGAAGCGTCTATGAGCAAATCCCTGTAGCTTCCACAACCAGCTACAGCACGTCACCTGAATGAGAATCCTATGCTTGGTGTCCTTGTGGCTGGGCACCTAAAATGGTTTTACAAGAAAATATATTTGAAAGCAAATGGGTCAGAGCCCGAAAGTGGAAGTTATTTTAAAAACCTGCAAGTGCTTTAAAAACATTTAAAACATTAAATGCAAAGTACATGTTAGGACGTACACTCGCATGATATTCTCACCTCTCATCTAACTGTGCACTCCTAACGTAAGTACCCATCTATATCGACCCATACTACTAGCTAACTGACAACATAACTAGCTAGACTGCCAAAGGTTCTACCCATATTACTCGGTTCCATTTAACGTAACAACGCTCGTAATTAAATAGAGGTTTAACGTAAACTCAGTTACTAAATATGCCATTGATATAACTATCAGCTAACTCCTTATATAACTCGAAACAATACCGTAATATTTTTACAACATTAACATGAGGATTTCCAGTAATTTAATGTATATTATTCATCTCATAAATATACAATACAAGCACCCCGCAATTTAAGCTGTAGTGCACACATACTCTGCTATCCATCCCGGTACATCACGTACATAAGGATCACATATTCCGAATCTCTCAGGAATAGTTCAGATAACACAAATCACAAATAGTGGAGGCGAACACAGTCACCATCACATGGGTCACGCACATACCTACGCTCCCATGGTCAGCGGACTTATTAATATCACAATAAGTCTTTCTATGACCTATGTTCATCAAGGTACCAGTCTATATCCCCCCCGTAGGCACACAAGGATTAGAGAGTCCTAAGCGAACGAAACCTCCCGTGATAGCAAGTATGGTAGGTATGTCATACATACAATCCATATATCAATACTAAGTAAACACACATCTTAGTAATACCGTATTTTAATCGTAGTACATATCGCATTCTCGTACTAACTATAATTATCACAATTCGTGCTATTCTGGTTTATAATTACACGCGCTATAATTCATCCTCACATCGTAGTAGACACTCACGTCTCAATCCAAATGATTTATAGAATATAACTCTCGTATGTGATTTACTCATCCCAATAACCCAAAAGTCCCAAATAAATCACTATATCATCAAAGGAACACTAACTCTACCCTTGAACCAGTTCACGGGACTCCAAAAGTCAAAACAGTCCAAAAAGGGTCAAAGTGTCAACTCGTTAGAAGTCTCGTTCGAATGAGGCTTCGAACGAGTTTGGACTGTCAGGTCGTTAGAAGTCTCGTTCGAACGAGGCTGTTCGAACGAGATCCCAGTTCGTTCGAACGAACTGACCCTTCTAACGATATCTCGTTCGAACGAGATATCGAACGAAAATCCTACTCGTTAGTAACGACTGGTCAACTCGTTAGAAGCTCGTTCGAACGAGCTCGTTCGAACGACCTGGGGGCTGCTTCTAACGAGTGGCCAGTTTCGGCCCAGATTATCCCAAATACGTTTTTCACCATTTTTATCACTTCTAATCTCTTCCAAGGTTCATTCCAATAACGTTTTAGGGTCTCTAATTCATCCTAAACATATTTAAATCATCTCCTAACATGTTTTCAAGGATTGAATCATCATAACATCAACCAAGTTTACAAATCTCTACACTTTTCCCAGTTTTCTTCAAGAACATAAACCCTAACTTTTTCTCATCATAAATTCCCCGATTTTAATTCGTTTATACATCACCTAGATATGGAATCTCCGAAATTAAATCTCCCAACAATGTTTCTACATGCAAACCTATCCCAACATTCAATAATAACTTCAAATTTCATGGGTTTTCTTTTAATCTTTCAAGAACAATCAAGATTCTTCAATTTCTAATCATGGAAAAGACATTCTTCGAATTTAAATGAAATAAAGTCACTTGCCTTGGTTTGATTTCTGAATTTGGTGTGGATTCGGTGTAGAATTTCTGCAGAATTCCTCTCTCTCTCTCCTTCTCCAAGCTTTCTTCTCCAAAAGGCTATGGTGGCTAGGGTTTGCTTTGGGAAACTTATGAAAACCTAATTTTTAATAAACCTCCGTAGCTTGTTGGGTTAATAAGGGTTGGTTGGGGTCAATCCTTATCAGATTACAACTCTCAATTTTCGTCACTTTTAATTACCCAAAAATACCAAATTACTAAAATACCCTTTAAGTTACCGGTATGGTCTAAAATTACCCCGGGACCCAAACTATACCCCCGGCTAGTGTTTTCTGACTATCTCGACCCTTCCGGACGCGTTGGCGCACTCAAAACGACCATACGGATTATAGATTTTAAATTCACTTTTATTAACAAAATATTATACCGTGACGCGGCGGTCCCACGCGTCTCAACAAAATTTCTAAAATGCCGTATATAAATCTCACGACAAATTTTATAATACCAAATACATATATAATCATATATGCACATAATCAAATACCAATTCGCATCACATTAGTATTATTAACCCGGATTAATTTCCAATTAATACGCATTTAATTAATTAATCCCCAAAAATAAATATAGACAAAAGTACGGGGTATTACATGCAGGAGAAATAAACAAAATGGCTATAGCCGTAAAACATCTTTGTTGCTGATGGCACATACATAAATTGTTGCGTTCGACTTTTTTACTTCTTTTTATAACAAGAACCCTTAGTTTGCTTCTATTTCGAAGGTCACGATGAGGTACAATAATTTTAGTTTGTGATCACGAATATAGTTCTATTCAAGAGAATTAACTTTGTGTTCTAAATTGCTCGTTGTAATTCTTATGGAGTAATAAAATTTATGGCACTTTAGAAGACACAAGACATATGAGTTGGTGTGTAGGAAACACTTTTGGCTTATCATGGGACGAGGTGTGGATGGGAATGTAGAGAGGTGCCAAGTGTGTACTCGAGCAATTAAAGTGGCATCTAATGCGGGTTATACATATCAATAATCGTTCCTTTTAGACCATGAGAACCAAGTAATGTGCATTTCGTGTCTGGTTTACCTCCTTCTCGATGATAAATTGATTTAGTGATGGTGGTTGTGTATATATTATTGAAGATAAATTTATTTTGTGTCATGTAGGTAGGTTATGGATCTAGAATTATGATTATATTATTCTTTGAGAGATATATAAGTTGCAAGGTATTCCACATCCCATAATTATTATTCAAGACCGCAAGTTTATTGGGCACTTTTGGTGTACCCTAGGGTGAATGTTTGGTTCCGATTAGAATTTTAGCATTTTTTCATCCCCAAACAAATAGTAAAACTAAGGTCACGAATCTAAGTTTGGGGATTAGGCATGAAGACAGACGAAATTGGACATGACATTTCCACTTGCATAACTTTCCATAATTACTCCAAATGTTACATTACGGGAATGCTCTGTTTCAAGGTGTTTGTGGGGGAAGTCAAAGTAGCATGTCAATTATGGATCTAATTCTTAGCTTAAAGAGGATGTGTCAGAGTCAAGGTTGGGTCGAGGAGAAGTCACAACTAAAGTGGAAGCAATTAGTATATGAAGAGGATAAGGTTGGGCCGAGGAGAAGACCCAAAAGTATAAAAAGGCTGAATTGCACATGGGAGGCACGTTAAATTTGATGTTGGAGATTTTTTTTGGGTTATGAAATGTTGATCATGCTCCTACATCGATTTATACTAAGTTGAAGGATCAAAAGATTAGGGCAAGTGAGATTTAGATAATGCCTTTTTTCTCGAAGTTCCCAATTCATATAAACATTTTAGATGTGATGTGATCAATCGTGTACTTGGATAGTTATCAAGGTAACTCAGATACCAAATGATGCGAGGGAAACCGAGTGTTCGTGTAGGGACACTATCGTTGATTTCGGCTCCCGCTCGACATGCAAAAGAATAATACCTAAGCTACAGCTACACTTGACAAGCAAGTAAAGCGGTAAGTCGGGTATCGAGAATCCACAGGGAGTAATTGAATTTTAGATGTTAATTGTTTAATTACTTCAGAAATAAAAGTGTAAAAGATGATAGGTGGTTATGGTGACAAAAGAAAACAATAAGTTAATGCTAGATTAAGGGAAAGCGAGGATCGGGATCGCATTCTACCAAACGGATCGAAACAACTAATAACTAGAGTTAAGGCTCGAAAGCAATCTAATCGAGCATTTACAGTTAAGCATAAACATCACGCAAGAAGGAATTTAACCCAAAGTTGCGAGATAAAACATTTAATGGAAAATGGTCGCACGCGGATTAAATTCGGATTGTCGCTATAAACACTAAAGTTGCGTGACAAATAAAGTTAAACGCATAACAATCCAACTTTAATACACGCGGTTTCAATTGAACGCGATTTTGCACTAAACCTAGTTTTCGGAGCTCGGGGCCCGAAAATGGCGAAAATGAAATCCCGACCCTATTTATCTAAGGGTGCATGATGAGTTAAACTAAATTATGCTAATTAGGCTAGGAAAGCAAGAATTAAAACAAGTAAACTAGTTAGAAAGCATTGAAACTAAATTACAAGGCAAGAGAAGAAGAAGAACAAACTATATTAATTGGAGAGGAAGTGAATAGTTCAATCTTACAAACCACATGGGTTATCAATCCAAGAAGAAGAAGAAAGGAACTCTCCACACCAAACCCTAACTAAACTATCTAAATATGAATATGTGAGTCTCCATGTATCTCTCTTATTACAACAAAAACCAACTTATATAGTAAGTTGTAATAAAAGAAAAGAAGAAAGAAATAAAAGAAAATATCTGCAGGGGAAAAACAGGGGATCGATCGATCGACCCCTGTGGTCGATCGATCGACATTGGAAAACGTGGCAAAAATAATAAGGCTCGATCGATCGATCAAGCAGGGGCAGCCTGCAATTTCCCCTGCATTGACATACAATCCAACGTCGCTCAAATCGCCGTAACTTTGTCGTTATGCATCGGAATCGCGCACCGTTAGCGACCACGCGAAGCTAGCGAGGAGAGCTACAACTTCCGTGTAGATGTCGGGCCAGGTACCCAAACTGTCAAAAGACTAAAATGCCCTTGCGCGTGCGATAGTGTACGGAAATCGAGCGAAACGCATCCGAAGTTCACACTAAGCATCCAAACACCTACAAAAGCTCAATTAACCCCTGCAAAACATGTTAACATAGAAATCCGAGGTTTTCTGGTTAACGAGCATAAATATAGGGATTAAGATACCCGAGGGGGCTAATAACGCGTATGTTAACGGGTGAAATACGCAATATTTGCGTCGTATCACCAAAGATCCTTGCTCGAGGGTGATTTCTTCCTAACATAAGGCGAATGATGCGAAAAAAGGCTTCCGTAGGCCATGATCCCCTCCGTAAATTATGGAAAGCAACAGAAAAAATAAAGCTTCTTTTGGAATGAGTCGAAGTTGTTCGAACAAGGGTCCAAATTCTGAACAATAAAAGTTAGGTTAAATGGGTCGTGAGAATACGGTTCTGAAGAGCTTTTGGCACCCCGGTAGGGTCTTGATAAGTTGGTTAGAAACTAATAGCGATGCTTATGTGTTTTACTTGTCTTGTTTTTTTTTCTCATTTCTCTACATTGTTGCTAATTCTAGTGAACGATCATATATTAAGTGCAATTTTTGCTTGCGTAGAACTTAGACTTGAACTGTGAAGTTTTTATATTTTAAAATATAATTGTTTTTCTACTAGAATATGTCAATTTTTCTTTATACTGATGCTAATAGAGTTTTTTTGTAATGTGACTTTCTATCCATTTCTTATTGTGTCAAAGAGTGCGCGCATAGGCATGTGCTTGTTCTGTTACACAACAGTGTGCGGGATGCAAAATTATGTGTACATTGGCTTGTATGTACTAGAGTTTACATGAGTGCGTATTCAAAGATAGTGTGTGCCTTCTGCAGTAATGTCTAAGTGTATGTGTGTTGGTTGTTTATTTTCACTAAATATGTGTGTATGTGTGTTGTTTCTACAGTGCGCGTGCATGTGATTTTGTACTAGAGAGAATGTGTGATTGTACATGTGAAATCATGTTGAAATAAAAATATGAACTAACATTCCATTTCTTAGGCACCATTGAGACATCTTTGAAAGTAAAATAATCTTAATCAAGAGTCTTTTCAAAGCACTAAATGAGTTTTTTGGATGGTTATATATCTGGTCAATCAACATTCTTTCTGTAATTCTTTTCCCTTTTTCAGCACAATCAAAACAGACTTTTGATCTGTCTTATAACATGATATATTAGTAAGGAGAAAGCACCCTTGCTGATTATATTCCATTAAAGGGGAACCTAATTGTATCAATTAACCTAATTTTACTCTCGGGCTCTGACCCGTTTCCTGTTGTCTCTTCTTTCTCTTGTGTGTGTATATATATATATATATATATATATATATATATATATATATATATATATATATTACAGCTGCCCAGCCACAGGGGCGTCAGGCTTATACCTTTGGACTGTTGACGTGCTGCAGCTAGTGTGGGAGTTGTAGGTCCTTGCAGTAGACGACTTCATCCTTGTCTTCCCAGTCTTTTATTTAGTCATTATTAGATAGGGCCTGTGTCGCCCCTTTCCAGTTTCCATTTAGTTAAGAGAGATGTGTACTCTTTATTTATTTTAGTATTCTGCTTTAGTTGTGATTGCTTTTAAATATTACATTGTCCTTCGATTTGGGATATTTTATTTGGAATGATTAATCTAGTTTGTTTATTCCACTTGAATGGTTTGGTGTTTAAAATAATTAATCGTGTTCATAAAATGGTTGTGTATATAGATTCATAACAATGGAACTTAATCTATAAAATTAAATGTTTTGACACTTAGCTTAATTATTTATTAGGTGATTAATAAAGGAAAATTGTTTTTCGACAGTGATGCTAGGAATGAACCAACCGGACACTTTGACTTAATTTAATAAAGGACTGATCACCCGGTATTTAATTAGGCGGGGTGTCACAAAATCACAAACCCTAACCCATGTTTTTAGTTGAGAATAAGGAGAAAAGCAAAAAAGAGGGAATTTTATATCAAGAACAATCAAAAGTAATGGACATACAATTTCTTAATTCTCATAAATTTAATAAATAAAATGAGAAGAGACCCTTAGTTGTTTATGAAAAACTCAATGGAACTTAGGCGTCCTTAAGCCTCAATTGATGAAACCTTTAAATTTTTTTCTCAAACCATTAACGAAATCCTGTTCTTTGGTTACTAATTTTTTCTAGTGTCCTGTATGATGTTTTATAACGTCTTTAAAAAATGTAATTACTATCTTGATACTTTTCATTTATTTGACATCCTAAATCCAATTTAAAAAGGTCGATCCCTAGTGCAATCTATAAATGCCTACTATCTTTGACTTGATTATACTTTTCAATTTGACTACTTTATATACAACATGCATCTTTCTTTTTTCCAAGGTTCATAAAAATATATTTTATTTTGAGATTTGTGAATATATATACATATGATGTTTTCACAAACTTTAGCACCTACTTCACACAGATAGATGATAAATGACACTTCTTTTAATAATTTCAAATTGTCCAAGAGAATTGTTCGAGTGAAGTCAGATGGAGATCGACTCTTTTTAGGGTTTTATTGTTTTTATTTTATTTTTGTTATTTTCTTTTATTTTCTTTTGCAATCAATGGAATTTTTATAATTAAAGCATTAGCTTTGAGCCTAAGTTATTCCTCCCCTTCAAATACTCCCTTGTAAGCCTTATTTGAGATAGACTTGAATTTTGAAATAGAAAAGAGTATTTCTCTCTCTAAAGTGTGTGTTTAGATATTCGTAAGAGCCTTTTGACGTGTATTTTACGTCAAATTGGTATCAGAGCGAGTGTCGCTCAACATTGGTGTTGGTGTTTTGGGGTATTGTTATCACGCTCGGACGCTACGTGCAATGGCTCCCAAAAAATCCAAATATAATGAGGGGATTCAAGAATTGAGGCACGTGGTCGAACAACAAACCCTAGTTTACGTTGGCCTCAACCAAAAATTTGAAACCCTTATTCAACTCATCTCCTCCAAAATCCAAAATCTTAGCCTACCCATTCAAAACCCTAACCCTAATCTTTCCACCACCACCCTTCCCCAACCCTTACCCACTTCCCAAATCCTAGCTCCCCGCTGCCCAAACCTCTCCCCTGCTGCCCCAAGAGTAATACACTCCCAATTTCATTAACTTTCATTGCTCAATGGATTACTTTGGAGACAAATTTATCATTCATAACTTAATGGAATTGGACATGTAAGTATACCATGTTAATATTAGAATGCGTTCGTATATGGTCCCACTAATTTCGTGGTGTGGGTCCAGTTTAACATTGAGCACAAAGTTGCTAAAAAACTTGTATCCAATACCCATTTCCAACAAAACAAAGGAAAACTAATTCGGCGATTAAGATTGTCCAACAGGGGGAGACAAATGGAGTGTCAAACTCTGGTCTAGTTCTGCAATCAAACGTGGCTATTTTGTCATCATGTTACATATAAATGATTCTCTAATGGTTGTATAATCTCCAACAACAGGTAATTATAAAAATGAAACTGAAAAATAAAATGTAATGCAAAAAATGAAACTATAATACATTTCATGAATAGCAATACTGGAAGAAAAAATATGAGAGATGGTGAAAGTTTGATAGTGCTTATACTACACTTGTTTACTGTATATATACCCTAATTAATATATATATATATATATATATATATATATATATATATATATATATATATATATATATATATATATATATATATATATATATATATTGTTGCATCTATAAAGATGAGGAGAAACATGGCATGCTGACATCAACTACTCTTCCCCTCTGAACACAAAGAAGATACAGAGACGACATGGTAACTTGAAAAGCAATATAAGCGAAGCTAGGCCTTCTTCAACAATATAAAAATAAAGTAAGTATTGCCAACTGTGAAGTAGTTGAAAGTGTCGCAATGCACATTACAAAGTAAATATAAAAGTATCCACCCTGGCGGTAAGGGGTGAATGGAAAAAGACCATAGGTCTTATGTTCGAAACCCCTAAAAGGATAGCGGGGCATGTGCCCCCCTCCCTTTTAGCTGGCATGGGGGAGTCGACTTGTTCGTGTGGAGGTTCAGGACCATAAAAAAAAGTCAGTGGAAAAGTGAATGGGTGCAACTAAGAAGAAGTGTCATATATCTATCATGTGTCAGAGTTCACAATGTTATGATAAATTTTTGCTACTAGGGTTAGAGCTTACCATTAGGTATTCCGAACAATAATTAAATTTAAACTGTTATGCAGTTAGTACTAGTAGCTCCCTGCAAAAGATCTTATACTTATATACTAGCACAATAATTTGAGAACTTAAAATCCCCAATATTTCTTCTTGACCTTACCTACAGTTTTGATATACCATGGTTTCCTGCTAATGAGTGCATGGGTTGGGATAAATCTAGGGAGACCCCCAAATTGTACCCATTTTGTAGACCCTCTGCATTAAAAGCTTATACCTTATTATTTTGGGTCCCGCCAGGGCATCAACCAATGCATTAAAAACTAGTACTTATTTTTGTCTTATTCAAGGATCCCAAAATTGGTTACAATTAGGGGGTCTCCAGGCCCGGCTCTAGGCATAGGCGGGTTAGGCCGCCGCCTAGGGCCCCCGATTAATTGGGGCCCCTTCCGGGAAAAAAAAATAGGTATAAAAAAAATAGGTATAAAAAAAAATAGGTTTAAAAAAAAGCCCCCCCCCCCCCCCCCAAAAAAAAAAAAAAAAAAAATTAGCTATGAAAAAAATTAGAGTTATCACTTAAAAAAGGCCCCCCAAAATAAAATGGTTCTATTTAAAATGAACTCATACACTAAACCCAACAACAACGTAATAACCCACCCACACACTAAAAAATAAACTCACACAATAAACCCACTATCATAGCCCAACCCAACTCATTTACTTATTCTATTCTAACCCTAACTCTTTCATTTCTCTCACCCACTTTCTTCTCTCACTCTTCTTCTCTTCCTCTCTTTTTCTGTCTCTCACACTACTCTTTCTCTACTAACCAAAGCAAGAATAAACCCTCTCTTACCCATCCACCCACCCCAAAACTCTTAGCCACCACTGCCCCCACCCCCCAAAAAGCAATTTTCGCCCCCCATCCCCCTTTTTTCATGAACTAACCTCATCAAAATAAGGGTTAAAAATTTAGGGTTTCAATTTCAGAAAGTTAGGGCTTGATTGGAGATTGATTGGAGTTTGTTTGTGTAAGTATATATTATTCATTGCTTTGTTACCTTCCTACTATATAAATTTGTTTCTTTTACTAATAATATTTGTATTATTATTTTTTTTTGTAGATTCCAATTTGTTATTTGGGCATTTACAAATTAAAATTTGAAATTGCTCTCAAATTGGTTACAAATTAGGTTCTATTGTACCTCTTTAGCATTTTTCTTTAATATTGTTTGTCAATATTGTTGAGAACCTTGTGATTTTGTGATAAATTTTTATTTTTGCAAATTACACTTGTTGTTGTGTGAATATGTCTACTAGAAAATATCCCTCCGGTCACCAAAAAAGAAAAAGACAAAAACAAATTGAAGAAGAAACATAAAAACTAGCGAGTTCACTAAATAAATATTTTAATAAACAAAAAAAATAGATGTTGAGCATCAAAATATAGCATATTTAGATAATGAAAATGTTGTTGAACAACAATAAATTTTGATGATTTAATTTATAGTTTTGCATCGAAAAATGCGAGAAGACCACATTTTCTTTTTAAAAAAATTAATATAAAGGCCCCAAATTAATTGTTCGCCTAGGGCCCCTAAAATTTCAGAGCCAACCCTAGGGTCTCCCTAGTCTTACTCCATGGGCTGAAGTACTCAAAGCTGATAATAATTATAACACAGTAATATAGCGTGCAACAAAGACAGTTTTCTAATAGAGGCAATAGCATCACAATGCGAGAAATGATGAACCTAATAATTGAAGCATAGTACCTAAGAGTCATTCACAAGCATAATGTTTTACTTCACAAATTCAAGAACTGTCAGAAATATGGTTTATAAGTGAGAATAAGGTATGGACATTTTACCCCTTATAAGAGTATTAAGTACATACGGAAACGAAAAGTGTAACTAACTAAAAGCCAAGTAGTTGATTGTGCTACATCTACTGTTTCAGCTGCTCTTGACATTCGCTTCCTTCCTCAATTTGAATGTCCAATTTAGCCAAAACCCTGACCACAAAATCTCACTTGCATGAAACACTGAAATATATCGTCATGTTTATGTAGTTTTATTACTCCAATAACACAATTCGAACGTTGGATTGTTAGACGTCATATTTGGTAGAACATATACCAAGAATATTGAAGTAAAAAAAAACTCATGCTTCAACAACACATTATAAAAGAAATTAAGAAATTAAGGTGATTATTACATCATATACCTTGCTTGTTGTTGCTATTCATTCAATTTCTTTTCAGGTCTAGTTCCTAACTTCACCCTCTTCTTCAGGCACAATGGATGCACCACCAGAAAAATTCTCTCTTCCAAGCAAAACCAGGCTTTCTACGAAAGTATCTGCAAAGAAATTATCCACCTCAAACGGGTGCACATATCCATGTATTCCAAGATCCTTCGTTTGCCTGGTATTTGGATCATACGAAACCAAATCTCCTCTTTCTGTAGGCAATAAGACATTTCCATTCCTTCCAAAGCCAAAAGGTATCCTAAAATTCCCCTGTTTGAGATCAATAGTGAACTGCTTCGTCCAAGACTCTGCTTTACCATACTCTCTCATCACCCATATGGAACAATAGTCACCATTGTGATCTTGAACATGATTTAACAAAGATAGTGAATCTTGATATATGGCAACACGCGAACTCCACCACGACCGGGTTACACCCGTTGGCATCACCATCAAACCAAACACCTCATTTTCGATATCGAATGATACAATCCTTTGAAAATGAGTACATGCCTCAAACCCAACCCAATGAATCGCTCCATTCAGAAAGGCTTGTGGATAACGGTAATGAATTACATATGACAAGTTGGCAGCATTAATTTTTCGCCAACAACCGGTGCTAAGCTCATAAAGCTCCACCTCGGGCGGAACCTTACCACAATCATGATAAACAAGCCTCACAATCTTATAGTCATTCGTTGAAGGGGTAAAGAAAAACCCCATAGAGTGTTCATAAGGGACTTGTGAGTGGTAGGTGACGGTTGGGGTTGGGACTTGAAGAAATTTACGAATGTGTGGGTTCCATAAAAAGGTGATGTGGGTACCACATAAATTATCGTTAGACAAGCATAACAAGCCATTAGAAATACCAATAATCCTGTAATAACGCATTATTGATCTATCGAAGGGAGGGGTATAGTTGGCAGACAAGACATCAAAAGTGTGGTTATCAGAGAGTGTAGTGTAGTTTTCGTTTATGGAGAAGGCACCTGGTTGTGTAGAATAATCTCTGAGACCGCGCCTAAGCAGTAGGTGGGGAGGGTTATTGTTGGCCATCGTTCGATTGAGATGAGTGGTGATGAAAGTTGGGTTTGTGATGAGAGAGTACCATGATTTGCATACGCATGTGCAACGGAGGATAGCCTCCACGGGTAGTCTCATCATGATTTCCCTAACCACTTCAGGAGGGAGGTAAACCGACATCTTCTTCTTTTCTTCTTCAAAACCCTGCCTTACTTTGCCGTCATTTTCAAAACCCTGCGCTCCCACAAACCTGGATATGTATGTGTTGTGTGCGACTCCCTATTTACGCTCGCGCAAGAACTCAATCGTCGTTTTCATTTAATATATTTTTAAAATTATAATAAATTTTATAAGGGAATATACCAAATAGACCCTTAAACTTTTCTTAATACACGTTTAGTCTAAACTTTTTTATTTTGCACCAAAAAGCCTTTCGCTATACCAAAAGCACTTTACCATGCTGCTGGCGCGGAGCTTTAAAGATAAGAGAATAAGGGACTTTTTGGTACAAAATAAAAATATGAAAGTAACTATAAATAAATCTTAAAAATTTGACTAAATACTTAAGATCCCTTTTCCAATATGCGTCTCTTTGATAAAAGTTAGAAAATGTCCAAATTTTTTTATTTTGCACCAAAAAGTCTTAGTACACGTTTAGTCCAAATTTTTTTATTTTGCACAAAAAAGTCTTTCGCCATACGAAAAATAAATTGTAAATTTTTTTTTAAATCATTACTTTTTTTTAAAATTGACATATTTCAAAAAAACAGTTGGATATAACTTATTTAAAAAAATGATAGTTATATTTATTAAGAGTGTTATATGTCCAACAATTAATCAGGGTTACAATTTTCTCTCAAATTATATTTTTAGAAATTAATTTGTTAATAACTAATTTGTGGTAAGATTATTTTTGGTTACAAATATTTTTTATATATCTTAGATTAATGATTGGTTAGTGATGTTGACGCATACCCACATCATTTAATGGACGCGGGTCCGCGCCAACGACACTAACCAATCGGTATTATAAAATTATAACAAAATATAATTTATTTAATACCGATTGGTTAGTGTCGCTGGCGCGGACCCACATACATTAAATGATGCGGGTCAGCGCCAACGGCACTAACCGATCATTGATTTATAATATATATAAATATATTTTTAACCAAAAAAAATCTTACCAAAAATTAGTTATTAAAAAAATTCTAAAAATATAATTTGAGAAAGAATTGTAACCCTCGTTAATTGTTGAACATACAACACTTACTAATAAATATAACTATCATTTTTTTAAATAACGAAAATAATTTTTTTACATAAGTTATATCTAACTGTTTTTTAAAACTATTTTAAAATAAGTGCATTTTAAAAAAAATAATGATTTAATAAAAAAGTTGTTTTACAATTTATTTTATAAAAATTTTCAATTTTATTTAATAAAAAAACATTTTTTTTAACTTTATAATAAAACAGTTTTTATAGTTATTTAATTAAAAAATTGTTGAGAATGTTTGGAATTTGTTTGATATTAGGGAGAAGGGTAATTTTGTCTTTTAAAATTTTGTTGGAGAGTTTTAAGAATTTAAGGAGTGCCATTAGCCACATCCTATATATATATACAAAAAATATTTTTGGAATATATAAACATATACATATACAAAATATACAAATTATACGAAAATATATGAAATATATAATATATATATGTGAAAGACATGAAATATAAGAAAAAAATACACGCAATATACGAAATATGTGAATTTTTTTTAAAAATACACACCACTGCCAACGCTTTCAGTCCTTTTGTCCCTCCCGGAATGGGAGAACTTTAAGAAATACTTCTGAACATAGCCAAAGGACAAGAGGCAATGCAGGAGACAGTGAGACACCCTACTCAAACGCTTCAAATCAGACCAGTTGTTTTCCCAGCTACTAGGGGAGATATGTTGCCCCCAGCACCTAGGCAGGAAAGAAGCAGATCTAGATATTCTGGATCCACCAAGGACAGGTCTTATCATCCCAACGCGACCTCTTCCCTTAGATATATTGATTACTATAATGGGTTTTCCCTCTCGTTTAACGGTCGAGCCGCCCATAATAGACTAAGCAAGGGATCAATATTTGATTGCCTAGGTCCCTGAGCAACTAGAGGCCATAATCATAAGGAACCCTCTAAATCACAAGATCACCAAGAAGGTTCTATCAGGTCAAGAACAAGCGTGCAAGGATCCGCGCATGCCAAACAAACTTCGCAGGAAGAGAGCTCAATACAACTGCACTGTCAAGCCACTAAAATTGTTTCCCATAAAATGTATACAGATGATTATCTCTGAAAAGGTTTAATCCAATAATGGGAATATCATTTGGGATAAATGGCCAAATAAAAAAAAAACCTTGCACAAGAGTTTTGTGAAAGGATCACCTTTTATTCCGAGAATTGTGAACTTTCCAACACCTGTTAAATTCAAGCCACCCCTGGTTACTCCCAAATATGACGGTAAAACCAATCATGTCCTCCATATGGAGTAATACTAGGTTGTTGCCGACATCTACTCAGCTCCTGATGAGATGCGCTGCCGAGCATTCTCAAGCACTATTACTAGATCAACAAAAATTTAGCACAACAATTTGCCGCGTGGGCAAAATCTCCAATTTTTAACAACTTGCCGAGCTGGTTATCAGTAATTTATGCTTTTGAGCCAAACCCATCAAAAGAATAGCCCACTTACTGAGTGTTCGCCAATAATCAGGGAAACCTCTCGCGGATATATTACTCATTTCAACAACGAAAAGCTGAAGGTGGTAGACTATGAAGAAAAGACAGCGATCATTGTCTTGATGAGCAGTTTACTCCCTAAAAAGATACATTATGCATTGGACAAAGATCCCCCCTAAGACTATGACTGAGTTGATGGCTAAAGCTTGAAAAATTATAAACGTCGAGGAGGTTATGGCCGCTAAACAAGCCCATATCTCCAAGGTCGATAGCTATATGAACTTTGAGAAGAAAGATCAGAAAGACACAAAAGTTGATAAGCCCAGGAGGTATGACGAGTACACCCCCTCACTATTGGTGTAGACCATATCTTAGAGGAGATCCGAGGAAGTAGGGATCTAAAATGGCCGAAAAAACTGAACTCTCCTCCTTATAGGAGAAATAAATCAAAATATTATGAGTTTCACAAAGATCATGGGCATACTATAGAAAATTGCATGGCCCTAAAGAGTGAAATAGAAAGTCTAATCCGACGGGGCAAGAATTCCAAGTTCATTAATAAGACGGAGGAAAGAGAGACCAAAAAACAAACATAATCCCCATGCAAGGGAAGAGATGATAAGAAAAGAGCCAGAAATGACGACTTCGAAGATGATCCAAATCTACCGAAGAAACCCAGATAGCCCAAGCTCGAGGTAAAAATGATTGTTTTTTGTTATCATTTCATTATATATGGTAATGAAGGTGGTGGTGAAGAAATAGTCGAAAGAAAGGCATGCCTGAATGAGGCCAAAGCGTGCTCATACATTTAACAAATCAATTTGTCTGATGAAGTTGGTGGTTGCCCAAGAAAAGTGAACAAGGATAAGATGGTGATATGATTTTCTAAGAACTACTTATCCGAGGTACTTTATCCTAACGACGATCCTCTAATCGTCACTATGAGGGTAATAATCGAATTTTAGTAGACAATGGTAGTTTAATTGACGTCATTTTTATGACTGCTTCAAAGGATTGGGACTACGCGATAACAAATTAGAGACTTATCACAGATCCGTCATAGGCTTTTTAGGAGAAAAGGTGTATCCTTTGGGGATAGTCAAATTAGAAGTATTAATGGGTACCTGGATAGTCAGGTGAACTGAGAGGATCCACTTTTTCGTTTTAGACAATAACGTCCAATCAGCCTATAACATGATCTTTGGCAGAGTCGAATTGAAATTTTTTGAAGTTGCAACATCTACTGTTCATTAGTGCCTAAAGTTCCCCACATACTATGGGGTCGGCATTGTTACTGGAAATAAAATTGAGGCTAGAGAATTATATTATACCTCAGCCGACCAGGAGGAGGTAAAGAAACTCACCACCACTTACCAGATCAAGACCCTAAATCCTCGCGAAAAAGTTGATTTGGTTAAAGGTCAAGTTGTAGAAGCAATGTAGACCATCATCCTTGACGACAATCACCCAGAAAGAACTACATAGATTGGCTCATCATTGAATTCAACCCTCAAGAGGAATTAATAAAATTCTTCAAACAACGAAAGGATGTGTTCATTTGGAGTCATGAACATATGTCTGGAATTGACACGAGATTCATATGTCATGAACTGGAAATTATAAAGAATGCAAAGCCAATCAAATAGAACGTCATGTATTTAGCCCCTAGAAGAATGTGGCTATCCAGGAAGAGGTGGACAAATTGCAGAAATCTAGGTCTATTGAAGATGTCAAGTACTCTGATTGGTTGGCTAACGTGGTAATAGTGAGGATGAACAACAACAAGTGGTGTATGTGCATTAACTTCACAGATATCAACAAGGAATGTCCAAAACAATATATCCCCTTTCCTAGAATTAACAAATTAGTTGATGTTATAGTCAGGCATGAATTACTCGGTTTATAACCAGATCAAAATGAAACCAAAAAGGAGAAAACTGTAACACTCCATAATTTTGAGGACTTGGAATTAAATTATTTTGGTGAAATCGAACTTATTTAATTTTGAGGAATTTATTTGGAGAATTCATTTAAATTAGAGGATTTATTCAATTTGGTGAATTGAGATTTAATTAATTGGGTATATTTTTATGTAATTACATGTGTCGTAATTTGAAGTCGAAATTGGAAAATTTTAATAAAGTGACTCGATTGGAGATTCTGAGTGCACGGTTAATTCCGAATAGGTCGAGATAGTAAGAAAAGAGTACCCAGGGGTAGTAATTGGGTCTCGGAGCATTTTTAGGCATAACCGGGCCCACACAGGGGTGTTTGGGTCATTTTTATTGGGTCCATAGACCTAATTTCGGGATTAGTGATATAAAACCTAAGTTATAGAGTTTTTGGGAGTCACAACTCAAATAAGAAAACCCTAATTGCAGAGGAGAAAAGGGGGATCAATTGGGAGAGCTTTTGGGAGTCAAACCAACAAAAAAATTGGAGTGTTCTTCGTCAAACCTCGTCTACAACAAAGGAAATCAGACTCTACGAATTTGTCCAGGCAAGTACTTAAACTTGCTTTCAATTAATTTGCAGTATTGTGATTCATATCATAGTGGGTGTAAATTTAAGTTCGTTTTAAGGGTTGGTTATCTCGTAAACATAGGGTTTATATATTGTTCAAGTAGTGCAGAAGAAAATAAATACAATTGGTGATGTTCTAAACCTAAGTGAGGGGGGAATTTAACTTATAGTAGATACCAAGCAGTAGTCATGGAGAGATTTAAGATTTTGGATCGAAATAGTGATAGCGGGTGGGGAGAAACTGTGGAAAAACCCACTACGGGGATTTGTAAATTTAATGAAAATTAATACAGTGTTTGGTTGCTACGATGATTACAAACCATTATTAAGGGCGAGTCTTAAGAAATCGTTGTTGGTTTAAAATAGGAGGGCCCGTACAGAAGCTCCATAGTCGATCAATGGCGCGAGGAGTCTTGAGGAAGAAGAAGAGTGCTGGATTGAAGTTAAGAGCAATGTGAAGAAGACGGAGGAGAGAGAGAGAGATCCCAGCAGGTTGCTCGAACGACTTGGGGCGTCATTCGAGCGACACTGCCAACATGCCACCACCTTTTCCTTTTTTATTTTCGGTTGGAGACACTGAGAATTTTTCTTGCATTTGATCAGTCCAGCTTCGCGTTTGGGTGCTATCCTATCATTAACTCAGTTAAGTAGTGGGAAGGAATTAAAGGGATTTTATTTATGGGTGAAAATAAAGGGAAGAATAATTACTAAGGGGCTTGAGAGATGGACACTTATGATGATTTAAACTGAATAAAGGGGGGTTTAGCCTATTGGTGGGACTTTGTGTAATAAAGTTAAAGGGATAAATACTTAGGACTTTAGGAAGTGAATATTAAAATATGTCTTATTTAGTGAGTGTGCCAATCTAAATAATTAGAATTTGGTGAAGTAAAATTTAAAGGTTAATATACGGGCCAAGTAAGGGAGTCCAGGCCCTTTGGTTGAGTGACACCATTTGGAAAAATTAATTGAAATGAAGTCTAATTAATTAAGGGTCGGGGTTTTGACTCGAATATTTTCAGGTTAGTGAGACAAGAGTTAGGCACGGAGTAGCCGAAGTAATTTATTTTAGGTATATATATAATAAATTATCTAACATTAATTTAACGAGAAGTGTTAAATTAACTAGTGGAATTTTGTGTGTGTCAACTACTAAGAGATAAAGTTATGACCAGAATGAGTGAGTCGGGATATTATAGTTGGGTGACACAACTTAAATGATAAATTAATTAATGTGTGATTAATTAAATGACAAGTCGGGATATATATTTGGGTATTATTGGGCTAGTGCTATGGGTGTTAGGCACGGGTTAGCCAGGCCTTATTAAATATATGTGTACGGTTTTGTGTGATAGTATATGTGTGTGTGTGTGTGTGTGTGTGTGTGTGTATGTGTGTGTGTGTGTGATTTATAAATATCGGTGTGAATGATATTTACGTGAAAGCATACCTCTCTAGTGCTATCATCGGAGGTTGCGCGATGTGGGTGAATCCCCTGGCTTGAGGAGCAGGGAGAGAATAGTTCACATGTCATATCATCCAGGATTTTTATTATGTGTTTTTTTAAAGGTGAACCGCTTTAGGTATGATTCGGTTTCACTTTCGGTGAAGGCAATATGACCGCCTCCACTACGTTGCGATATTTTTTCCCAAGTTCGATGTGAGCTAGTCCGACTTGAGGTGGTCATATTGAGACAATGGTTTATTCACGTTGGGCAATAAACTTTCTATTCTAGCATGTTTATGTCCATGATGATTTTGAGACAATGGTTTGTCATGTAATGAAGTCTGGCCTTTTTGAGGCAATGATTTTGGAGGGAAATTTGGTCTTCTTTGATAATAATACAATATTCATCTTAATTTGTCACATGGGGATGACATACGTGCGTTGAAATGATGCATTTTAGAGTTCTAGCACTTAAGCGGCTAATACACATATTTAAAAAGTCAAAATCGTGAACTGAATGAGTGTCTTAAATGAAAGAAAATGATAGAAAACAAATTAAAAGGATAACTTTTTAATTAATTTTGGCCACTTGTAGATATAAGAGTTTGCAAGTTCTAACAATAACACATAAACATGATCCAACAATAACACATTGATTCTCCATTTCTAGTCGATGTGAGATGGGATGTGTCATGCAATACTTCAAACAAATAATAGATATTATGGCTGCAGTCCCCCATGAGATATATAAAATCGGTGCCGATCCCATGTGTTTTTTTTGTTTTGTCATTAGTCCCATAACTGAATAGTTAGAGCAGTTAGTTGAACGTGAATGGGAGTTGCACTAAATTGTGATTGGTTGTATTTGTGTGAATAGGACTAGCAACAAATAATTAAAATACTGGAGATCGGCAGCTAATAATTCTTAAGAGCTAGGACTAAACCCCAAAAGCCCCAAAAAATAAATGGGTTGGATTTATATAATGGTAAGTTGTGTAAATGCCCATTGTGGGATAAATCCCCAAAGCCTACCGAATATATCATATCTACATGCTTTGTTAAGCAGCAAGAATTGTATTATTAACTATATTAAATTATAGTGTATAGGTATGTATATACTCATCTATATATGAAGAATATATACAAATGTTTTGATGTCACTCTCAAATTATACTGATTCAAAAAATTGACACAATAACGCACTTGAACACCCCCCCCCCCCGCCCCCCCCCCCCCCCACACACAATGACTATTGGGCACCTAGCCACCATAAAGATACACCATTTACCTTTGGGTGTTTCCAAGGGCACCATAACTTGTACTTCAAAATTCCATAAGGAAAAAAAAAAGATTTTTTGCTAAGGGCCACCACATCACACACACACACATATATATATATATATATATATATATATATATATATTTTACACACTATTTTCAACACAAAATACCACACATTTTGTCTCTCTACACTATACTCCAAACTCTCCGTTTATCTTCTTCAACAAATCATCTTCAGCTAACCATATTCAACATTATTAAATAACTAGGGTTTGTTATTTAATATTCAAATATCAATGGATATTCCCCCCAAAGACAATGACAACACCTCAAAAATCGCAGAAATTGTCCAGTGGTTCGGGGTCGAGCCCCCGAAAAAGATGATGATTTTCAGGGTGATTATCCCGAATCAAACTTAATTTTTTTTTTTGAATAAAAATTTTCATTCGGGATGATTATGCTTAATGGAATACATATTTTCGGGGTCATTATGCCGAATTAAATGCATGTATTCAGGATGATTATGCCGAAAATATTTTTTCTGAAGAAAAATTTTCATTCGGGATGATTATGCATATATTCAAGGTGATTATGCTGAATTAAATGCATATATTTGGGGTAATTATACCGAATGAAGTCCGAATCCAATTTTTCATACCGTATTTGGTTCGGGACAAACATGACGAATGTTGGGTCTTTTTTCGAGGTCTTTATATCGAACCATTGAGTTATCAGCTAGGGTTTTGAACGCTAGGGTTTATTATTTATGTGGTGTTTTCTTAATATATGATGGGTATTAAACGTTCTTTGCACAAAAAATTAACACATTATTACTGTTCAACATGTTTTTAATATGTTTAACATGTTTTTCAAGGGTCAAGTAATAAAGATGAAATGGGTATTTTGTTCGTAACTTTAAAAACTTCTGGGATTCAAATGGGTATTTTGTTCAATGTACTTTAATCTTTAGTTGAAGTAGAATGAATTTGAAGATGAAAGGTTTGGGAGTTTAAGATGAAAGGTTTGGAGATTTGAATGTGTAGAGAGATAGAGGGAAAGTGTGTAAATGAATTTTAAAACTTTAAATATGTGGTGGCCCTCTATGTGATATTGGGAAGCAACTATTAGATTTAAGCGATATTTTGTAGTAAAAAAAATCTTGTGGTATTTTGAAGCAAAAAATGTGATTCCCTTAGAAACACCCTTACCTTTCCTTTTAATATCTCTTCATATTGATCGAACTAACTTCTCCATATATTCTCACCACCTCTTTCACAAAAAAATTACCTTTTTAAAGACATCAATGAAGCACGAACATAGACAAAGGCGTCGTGTCTGACACGATACGGACACGCCGACACATACATTTTTTAAAAAAATTGGACACGACATGCCAGGGGCACGAAGACACGTAAATATTTTTTTAATAATATTCCATGCATACTTTGATCTATTTTCACTAATAAAGTGGTACCCAAATTAATTATCTACTTATCTAAAATAACATGGTCAAATATGTTATAAAATTATTTATACCATAAGTCAGTGATTATATATCCACATAAAGTCTTGTATAGCAACTAACTTCATTGCTAGCAAAGTAACAGGTATAATCAATATACAAAAAAATTCACTCTAAACAAAAATATTAAAAATTTTAATGGGGTGAGTAAGTGCTTTAATACTCCTCACTTATCACCATCTCTCGTTAGACCAAAAACTTCATCGTCACTCCCATAAGTGTCCTAGAAGTGTCTGCAGTGTCTCACAGAAGTGTCCAACTTTTTTAAATGTCAAATCAGTTTGACACGCCACATGGCGTGTCATATGAGTATCGTGTCCGCGAGAGTGTCTGCCACGGGTACGTCACCTCCGACGAAGTGTCCGTGCTTCATAAATGTTGTCTTATTATCCTGTTTGTCTCATCTTGGCATGTTGATCACAGCTTATAGCAAGAATTTGCACTTTTTTTTGGAAAATAGTTAATATTTTTTATGAAATTTAAACGTGAACAACGTTCATGAGAACTGAGTTAAATTGATTGAATCATGAATTTGAATTGTGAAATTCCACTTAATGAGTAAAAACTTGTGTATGTATGTATGCGCGCGTGTGTGTGTGTGTTTTATATAAGTGTATATATTTATATTGTATGCCCACGAAATTAGTTTGTTGCCAATGACAATTAATGAAATTAATTGATTGGTGAAATTAAAGTGTTTTAGACCCATTAGTCGGGTACAATTTTATATAAAAACTAGCATGTAGCCCGCGCGACGTAGGGGTGATTTTTAGAGAAAAAAATATCTTAAATGTATTATGTTTACATTACACAACAAAATCAATCAAACATAGAATAACTCAGTAAACAAACATTACAAATTAAAACATAAGAACAATTGCTTTGTGCTAACTTAACTAATCAGTAGGCAATGATAAGTAGTAACTAGCTTTGTATCATTCCCTTTCATCAAATAAAACCCTACGGTCACCCAGCTTTGAATAAAACCTCCATTCCCTCTCAATCTCAACCATATATGCATAATTAACCTTACCATTTCCAAACATTTTACTAATACTCTTTTGTTGATAAGGCCGTGGTTGTGCTTGAGGCTTCAACTCCATGTCAAGGTCAGGATTGACCTGCATTAGGTGGAAAAAGTTATTTACTTTTTGCCATCCTAAAACATAACTAAAATATTTATATAACAGAAAGATATCACAATGTCATTCCCGAAGTCATATTTCTCAAACCTAGGATAGTTTAAAGCATTTGGCAAGCACGGCTTCACATGTAAAATTAATTTACTACAATAATCCCAATTTACTTTGATATCGCTACCTCTACTTCCGATCTCACTTTTCATCTGAACAATTATCGTAATTCCTTTGCAACCTTATATATATATATATATATATATATATATATATATATATATATATATATATATATATATATATGAACAAATAATATACATAATTTCCATTGTCTAGAAGCATGGCTACGGTTGAATTTGTTGTGTTTGAAGTGGAATTAGTAGACCAAACTTGATTTTACTAAGTTCCCATCTTGGAATAATTCCATTTTGGAATGATAAAGGTCAGAGATGGGTTGGTTTCTGTTTACTACCCAGACTACTATTTTACTTGGTAGTCTCTTATACCATATGCCAATGTACAAACTTTGAGAATTACCTGGTGTCGCCTAAATCAAATGTTCCACCTTTGGAGGATATTGTCTCGTTCACAGATTAACACTGGCCTGAGGCGATGGTATCTGATGCGTTTGAGAAATGAACTTTGAAAAATATAAATCAAACGTTGTTGATCAGGTGGAATTCCTTCGTTATGTTGGATTTTCACCTTCACGTCATCGTTCGTGTCGGAACTCTCCACGTCCAGAGTTATGGTCTTGTCGATAAGTGTTTTCACAAAGATCTGCATGTTTCAATGAAGAGAAAACGATGAACCGGAGGCTTGAGAAATAGATAGAGAATGAAGTATGAAACGAAACACTGTGAATATGAAACATACTATGTTTCTTATGGAGGACAACAATTTTGAAAATTGGGGAGTCAGTAAAACCTTTGGATGAATATTTAAGCTTCTTCGACTCACCTAAAAAGTTCTCTGTATATAGACAAAATAGAGTGTGAGATAATGGAAAAGCCAGTATAGAGAGGCGGGTAGATTATTAGATATAGATAGGGACGACTGCTCATTTGGGAAAACAAAATGTTTTAGGAGAGATAAAGATGAGGAAGCCTAAACGCTGAGAGCGGGAGAAATCACAATGCGCTTCTCAACTCCAATTTGGGACTTAATGATATTTGATACATCTGCTACGTGTCAGCCACCCACGATTTGGGGCAACAATTTTTATATAGTTATATAGATTTAGTAAGAGTTATATATGAGAGTGACAGTTGTCATTTCTTCTTCAAATAATACTTTAACAACGATAAGCAAATCATGGATTTGGTGTCTAACTACTGAAGCGACGGAAGACAAGAAAAAGCTTGTGATTTTCCAAATTGCCATCTTCGGGATGATGTGTTGGAAAGGAAGGACACGAGATGGGGAAATTGGGTTAGAAGGTGTGGAAGGTCCATTAGTTTCTCAATATTGGTTAACAGAGACTAATAGTATTGTTAAAAATTAAAGAGTTAATAAGCAAGTGCATCGTCTATCTCCATTCATTTGAAAAAAATCACCTTTATTGTTAGCAATAAATAAGTTTTTATGAAGGAAAGAATTAGCGTACAGAAGAAATGTAATGAGATGACCCTACTAAGATACAAAAAAAATAAAAAATAAAAAATAAACGAGAAGAGCAAGCAAGTAAAACATTCTTTATGAGGTTCTGCAATGGTAAATATGTGCACGGGTGGGAATGATGATATAAGTAATCCTCAAATTGCTACAATGGAACATAACTAGATGGATAGATGTATAAAGTCGTGTAAATAGAATATAAATTATGAGGGTCTAAAAGTGAATAAACCTATTAAACTATCTCTTATTTGCTTGAAACACATTTGGAGGAGGTGAATTTTCAAACCAAAATCAATCTTCTTCCGCAACAGATGATCATGAGAGGCAAAGGCAGCAACAACCCTATCACCTTGCCGGTAAATGTGACTAACCTTCATTAGTAAATCTTTTCACTGTCAAATATCATAAGTAACAGACAGTGCAAGAAAATTTAGGGAAGGTTCATATCTTTTTTATCTCGATGGACAAAACAAAAATACTTAGGCACAAAAGATTCTTAATCTTTTGATGTTAATAGCAACTGGTACTGCAAAATGAAAAAATCTCCACATGAGGGTACCTATTTTTTAGGGGAGGCCATATTCCAAACATGTTTGTGCCAAGTACGCAATTATTATCGTTGTGCCCATTCAGTTTAATCTGTAAAAGGTCACCAAGTTACATATTAGGGAAAAAAACACAATAAATTTAAAAAACACATATTGATTAGCCTAAAGAGGATTGAATCTCTACATTGTATTTTATATAAAATTTAAACTCAAGAATTCGTGGCGTAATATTAAATTATCATCGAGATTGTAAAATTAAATATATACTAGTGTGATCATATTAAGGTGTTCTTTCAACAAATCCTCTAAAATAAGCTCCAAAACCTAGACTTCCAAAATAAACAATTGAATAAAAATGTTGAAACATAGTTGTACCTCAAATTTCCCACAACCACGGGCAGGGGCGGACCTACCCCATCCGGAAGGGTTTTTCGAAAATTTCATGTGAGTATTTGTAAAAAAAAAAAAAATAGACCTATTTATAAGTCTTTAAGAATATGGGGGAAGATATCAAAATAAGATAAATTTTTAAAACCTAAAAAACAACACGAAACGTCTTTTAGAGACGCGCCTCTTTTTGTGTTTTCTCTCTTTTTCCTCTCTCATCTCGTCTCTGCTCCCTCTCCATCTGCTGCGCTACCCCCTATTCTTCTCTCCCTCACACCTCCCCTCCGCTCCTCTCCCACCCCTGATGACCCCTATCCTCTATTCTCTTCTCTCCCTCACTAGCAAACATTGCTGCCGAACCCGAAGCAGAGAAGGAACTATGGACAGACGGACCTGGAACTTCCTTTTGAGAATGTCTTTTATGCTTAAATTTTTAGTTGTTGCTGAAATTAGTTAATTTTTAGTAGTTAGTTGCTGAAATTAGTTCTTGATGATTGTTATTGTTGCTGAAATTAGTTGTTAATTTTTAATTGTTAATGTTTATGAAATTGTTGCTAAAATTTTAGTTATTTTTTTTAGTATGCTGAAATTAGTTGCTAAAATTTTTAGCTTTTGTTGCTGAAATTTTTAGTCATTTTTTCTTGCTGAAATTTGTTATTTTTGGTGAAACTATTAAACTTTAATTTTAATTAGTAACTAAAAATCTTATTTGAAATAATGTTTCAGATTTAGGCAATTAATTATTTGGCCCCAAAATTAGTTGTTGCGAAAATTTGTATTAAACTTTAATTTTAATTAGTAGTTGTTGTTAGAAGACGTTGGTTTATTACGTAGGGTTAAAAATGAGTGAATATTAATCACAAGTTTTTTAAAGTTGAAAATTATAAAATAAGTAAAACTAACCCTAAGAAAATCGCCTCGGGGGCTCCCGCCCCCGAACCCCCAGCATTAGTAAATTTTTTTTGCACCCACACTCCGAAAATCCTGGGTCCGCCACTGCCCACGAGGGCCTCAAAGCACAACGGAGTTGTTACCGGCATCAATAAATGGACTTCATATTATTAACTTCAACTTGATTAAAATATTAAATCTCTATTCAATTTCCCCATTTTCTTAAACAATACATTAACTGATCAACGAAGATGAAGAGTTTATGAACGCTTGGTTGGCGAGAAAAATGAACTCTTCTAATTTCCTCCATTTTCCTGGAAGCCAAACGTAGAGTGAGGTATGCAGATTTTATTGATTAGTGTCTCCTCACCAAAGTGACACCCAATCATGATCATGCAACTTGGAAAATTCACCGGTCATCAACTGGTCCATGTTGCTTTCATTTAGCAGTGAACTAATTCACCCACCAATCAGGTGCATGGCAAACGCTGCAAATAAGGAGACCAGTGGCAAATTTGACGACCAATAGTTAATTAGAAAGATAAGAATATTAAGTGCACTTTTCTTAATGCAAGTTTAAAATTTTTACAAAAAAATACAAACCCTAAATCCACAAACGCATTAATAGTAGGATCAAATATCAAAAAGTCCCTCAAGCATTTTTTAATACACATTTAATCCAAGCCTTTTATTTTGTACCAAAAAGTCCCTTATTCTCTTATCTTTAAAGCTCCGCGTCAGCGGCATGATAAAGCCTTTTTGGCATGGTGAAGGACTTTTTGATACAAAATAAAAAAGCTTGGACTAAACGTGTATTAAAAAAAGTTTGAGGGACTATTTGGTATATGCCCCTTAATAGTAAGCCCAATAGTACCTTTTAACAATAGCCGACACTTAAATCAAAGGCTATGTCATGTTCGGTAGGAAAATACATATTTACGCCTCAAGTTCTAGCAAAATATAACTTCTTTATTACCCTATATCAAGACATCATATACTGAAAGGAACTCATATGACAGAAAAAGCCACAAAATAAGACTAAGTACAATTAGCAGAACTATAAGCATAGAAAAGAACATGTGGTGGTGGTGGTGGTGGTGGATATAACTATTAAGTAGTCCATATTGATGTTGGGATGATGTATACACTACACCAAAACTGGCGATTTGTAAGTGTTTTAAACACTTACAAATCGGCGCGTTGCAAAAAAATTGCAAGTGTTCAAAGCCGTTGCAAACATCATTTGTAAGTGTTTATTGGGAACACATTTCCATTGCGTATAACCGTTACAAAAAAATTGCAAGTGTTCTGAGCACTTGAAAAAATTTCATTTGCAAGTGTTCAGAACACTTGTAAAATTCAGCAAGCACTTTTAATCTACAACGATTATAAACCCTTGCAAATGAAAATATATATAAAAAAATTGTAACGGTTCAAAACACTTACAAATATTAATATGTAAGGAAAACAATGTTCCTTTTGTAAGTGTTATGAACACTTACATAAATTAAAATATTAAAAAAATAAAAATTATCCACCACATACCATACCACCAACCTCACAACATATAACAAATAATAAAAATGGGTAAAAACATAACAATTATATCTAAACACTTTCATACAATACTTCATGATATGTTCAACATAAACAAACACTCTCATCAAGAAAGTAAGCAAGAACCAAAGGTATATATTAAAAAAAAACATGAATCCTTTGTGAATTAACTCGTCACAGAAGTCTCGTTCAAATTGAACCAATAGGAAACATACCCGATAGCATAGGAAAATGCATATTATTAATGAACAAGTTGACCGAAGCTAAAATCGTAGTGTTCAAGTTAAACTTAACAGCCATAAAATAATTCTAAAAGTATGGAAAATAAAGGGTCCTAATATAACAAAAATTAATAGTTAACACTCAATCAAATAATAGATTAGTGACAAAATCATCATCTGATTCCTCATCTGTCTCTTCCTTCTTCAGCTCCTCCTCTGCAGTAGATGCTGTAGCAACACCTCCTCCTGCAACTGGGGCCATAGCAGCTACAAATTTTGCAATTTCATTTATCAAACCATTTATCATTCACCAAAAGAAATGGGACATTTTTTAGTTTTGGCCTCCAAATTTTAGGTTCAAGCAAGCTTAAATTGTCATAAATTCTAAAATGAACATCATAAAGATCCTTACAAAAAGTATTTATTATGACGATTTTAGGGGCAAAGTTCGATTATCAAAAGATTTGTGGCTTCCCAAAACACTTTTCGTTTCATCATACACTTTGAGGGCTAAAATTCAAGTTTCCCCTTAGAAGGAAAAATGAAAAAAGAACTAACTAGCAAACCAAATCATCCAAAAATGAGAAGCTGAATAACTGAGAATGTATTCAATTTCTCTTAAGGTAAGAAAAGTGAGAAAAGTACGCAATAGAAATTGCATAACTGAATAACTGAATATATACACACCCGTTCTAAAGGTAAGAAAAAAGCATAAGCACTTGATGACTTGCTGCCAGCATTCAAAGCAACAACCCTGCCTTGCCAATCGATTACTGGGGAACCACTCGAACCATCTTTAGTCCCCGAAGCTTCCTGTCATTTGGCAACAAGAAAAGTATACAGTAATATAAGTTTTTTTTAAGACACAACCAACAAGTAATTTGTATAATTGCAGAATAACTGGATGGTGCTTGAAAATTGAGTAGGCAAAATTATAGAGAAATTAAGTTCTGACAACACCAGTGAAATTCGTGGCACGGGTGTGCCCATGTCGATGGCATGGTGAAAATAATAATTTTTTAAACAAGATGAAGTGAAACAGTACGTAGGTTCCCTACCCAAAGAATCAACTTAAATCCCTATTATGTAGCAAAAGAATCAAGTAATAATTTTAACACAAAATCCTTGAAAATTGCAAGCATAACATACACAAACTCAAGTATTTTATGAAAACCAGAGGGTCTTGTATTCTTACTTGACACCACTCAGCCAGTTAACTTAATCAAAGCCTCCGACAAAGTTGAACAAATAAAAAAACTATTTGGTCCATTTGTCTATGTGAACTATTTAATGATATTAGAGCCGAAATGGTCGAAACTCAAGCATATATAGTGGTACTGTGTAGAAAGGAGCCTTCATGGAAGCTACGTGCAAACAATACTGTATACTTTGAGATATGAATCTGATGATAAATATGTCACTCAGCTATGCTATACATAAATACATATCCTTATACATACCAACTTTATACATAAAATTCCTCAGTACTACTGCAATATAATATAGCTGAGAATTGATCATCAGATTCATAGAAAATGCAAGGAAATTCACAAAGACGAGAAATATGAGATGCACTTTGAGAAGATAAACCCACATCCATTACACAAGTTTCCTCCATATAAGGTGCTCCCAAGGTTTTAATACTATCTTCACATGAGTCAAAATATTTTCCGTGATTCATCTCAGAATTTTCCATCTGTTGGTTGAGAGACAAATCTGAAAAGTTGTAAGAAAAGGGAAAAAAGGCAGTTATTTCCATATTAAAGTTCCCCAAAAAAGGTGCACTTGGCACTGAGATGTCAATACTCAAGTACTATAAAGAGACAGTTGACATAAAATTGGAACATGTACCCGCTCTCAGATGCCTGAACTGAAATTCAGCTTCAGCCCACAAGTTTTTAGAATCTAATGACCCACGAATATCTGAAAGATGATTAACATCTCTAGCAGCAAAACTAAATGTAGCACTACAATTGGGTATCTCCACATTCTTTAAAGTCAGCAAGGCTAAAAGATGAAGAACTGTTCTTAAAGAATCTATTCCTATCCACGGGGGAAGTTCCATTGCCCCAAACTGGTGATATCCACTCGGTACGACTAACAAAGCAGTTATGCTTTGTAGAGCCTATCTTAGTTAAAGGTTCCAACTTTGCACAGTCAAAGATGATAGCGTTCCCAGCAGATTCATATGAAGCATCTGAACCCCCAATCCTAGAATCTGAAGCTTTTGTGTTGCATATAGGGGTGAATATGAGAGATCCTGGTAACTCCGTCCCACTTGAAAGTGCCATTTCCGTCTTTGACAGACCTAATTACATTCCAAGAAAGAAAACATTTAAGATCATAAACATTAAGCATCAAAGTTTGTAACCCAACCCTCATAAAAATTCATCCAGAGCTTTATCATCAGTAACAACAATTTACCAATATGAGTTTACTAACATCTTTAATCATCATTATCATTCTTCTACGCAACAAGAAACATAACAAATAATATAAAGGTGTCCGCCTTAAAAGTTCAAAGCAAATTTGGCCAGGGTGTTCATTCAACCTTGGTGTGACAGTCACCTTGCTCCAAAAGTAGATGAATCCCACAATTCTCCTCCTCCATAGTAGAAGAGTTACACACTAAATGAGGCCTCCCAGGACACCAATAATAGAGTGTTGTGTAAGAGAGTTTATATGGACTAAATTTCTACCAATTGGGGATCCCACTTCTAGGAAAATTAATTTGAGTCCCTGTTAAAATTATCAAATTAACGTCAAAGTTGTTATATTTATAATTGAAAATGAAATTAAAGTAGTGAGTTCCTGTACATACTCTGACATGAAGCGATAAAAGATCCGGTGGTTTCTTTACGCCAAGTAATTGTATATTTGAGGGTCGTTCTTGTCTCTATCTAGGTATTCCCGGTCAATGAGGCTTTCAATCCTTTTCTTCAAGTCAGCTGGCTTTATTGGAAACTTGGGTTGTATCCACAAACAAACACATTAAATATACTGAGCTTCATTTTTTAGAGGCTCATTATATTCCAGTTGATGAGCTTCATTTTTTAGATGTACTAGAAGTACTCAGTCCAGATGAATACTCCAATCACACACACACATATATTTAATATGCATAAGTTATAAAAGAGTGGCTTAACAGAGTGTATTGCGCTAAATAGAGACAATGAAGAATTAAGATTTATGTTGAAAATATAATAACTGCAAAAATTATGTTAGAGATGCATCAATAATTGCAAAAGAACATCAATAGAACATGGACACTAACCTGAAAAGTGCGCACAAACAAAGAGAAAATAAAATAAATATATTTTAAAACGTATTGATCTATCGTAATCTTGGTGCTTAATACAGAGTACGAACTCATTCTTCTAGATTGGGCTAACAAATAAGTAATATAGATTAAGTTGATAGGAACAAATAGTCTGATTAGAGAATGAAGCATATAGATCTTCATACCTTTGGAGCTTGGTGGTGGACCTTGGCCTGGAAAGTATAAAAGAAAAGTTGGGGTTAAGAGACTTTGTTTATTCAAGACTGTAACTCGACGTTATTGAATATGAAACACTATAAATGTAAACAACACAGACCAAATTTTTAGGGGGAACTTAATGATAAAAGGAGTGTGATGTGATTACTCCTTGTGTGAGATCCAATCGGATAGTTAATTTTTTTCTTTGTTTGCACCATCTGAACCTCTACTTGTCTCTTTCACCCGTGGATAAGAACACTCCTCTCCCATATTATATAATAGATTTTTCAATGAGAGAAGCTAAATAAAATAACAAAATGTTGAACAGTTGCAAGATAGAAAGAGTAAACATATATTCTATTTTTAATAGAAGAATTAAGCCAATAATCCAAACCTTTGAGAATCCACCAAAAGAATTGGATTGACAGTGCACTCCAACCATGGTATATTGTCGTGAAATAAAAATCAGAGACTAATTTATTCTCTCTTCAGCCACGCAATGAACATAGCAATGTAGTATTGTGAGTTATTCGAAATATTATCATTTCATATTTTCTCTAAACAACTTAAGTCAAGTTACTGACGAGACAACTTGTACGACTTATCGTGAATTATCAATTGCATGCTTAATAAGAAGAGAATCATCTCCTAAATAATCTAAATGATTAAACATTGCACAGTTTGATGTCAATGATTTCAAAAGAAAAGGAATTATATATTTGAACAAAAAAAGACCATAAGACTTGTAAGTCCACCAGCTACAATAAAATACTAATTAACATAGCTTGAGAATTTCCTTCACTACATATTCCACAAATCAAGCACAATGAATGAATATGTAACTAAACTAGAAGGTGTAACATTCCAGAAAAAAAGGAACTGAGTTTCAAGAAATTCAAAACAGTTGAAAAAAATCATTTTCCTGATAGATGGAAGTGTGATCCTACAATGTAGCATTTATAAAAACAAAAATTATGGTAACGCATGTATCTCCCTTCGCCTTGCCTATGCTAAATTGAAGTCAGTTCTTCGAAATGGAACACTTTGAACGTAAATGGGTATGAAGGTTCCTCTTGAATAGGATATCCAATTTTAACTCAAACAACTTGAATAGTGATAATGTCACAAAAGGAAAGGGGGTTCGAGGGGTAGTGAGTTGTTGAAATGTTAATGATACAATTCTTAACATTACTTTTGGCATAGACAATATTTAAGTGTGAGTCAGTGAACAACTTATTTTTTAATATAACCATATTTCCTAACATATATAATAAGAAAATAAAATTATAAGTAGGACATACTGGGAATTCAAATAGACCCCATTAAACATTGACAAAGCATGGTTTTTATAGTGGATAAATTAAGTTGTATATTGAATTTGTACCTAAACAACTTCCATAGGTAAACAACTAGGCCACTCTTACCAAAAAGATGATCTAAATACTTATTTTTGGGAGAGGCAACATCTACAACTCGAAGCAAAGTTAATGCCCAAATTTTTCACATTTATGTTAGTGGATATCCCATTGGGAATAATTTTCTAGATAAATGCACCAAGCTTGGGAGGGATCTAATTTTTCCAGATTAGTTTGTCCCAATAGACACAGGAGAAATAATTTATCAGGTTCCAGTAGCTTTTTGAGGAGACGAGGCCATTAGATTTGGTCTTCCATATGAGGTTTATCATTGAGAGAGTCATTAAAGTGAGACATGTGAACCAATATTGCATCCATCGAATCCTTGGGCATTGACTCAAAAAAATTCTCTGATGTGAAGATCATTTAGCTTCATAAGTAGAGCAATTGGGGTCTGTTTACTATTCAAGGTAGAGGTCTACTTCAAACCATTTGTCCAGCTAAAATGTTTAATTGCCCTCACCCGTGATCCAATGGATATTCTCATACACCTTATTTGATTGGCCCTTAACAAAATTACACACATGAAAGGAAAAGTAAGGAGCTAATCATCATTTGGCCCGGATGACCGTATTTTGCTTCTAACTATTTCATCCCATCAAGAAGACCCTTTAAGATAGAACCGACCTAATTTTGCGTGAAGGGATTGCATCACATGATCAAGGTATTTGACTCCTAGACCCCCTCTTAAAGTGGTTTACAAATGATATTCCATCATCAATTCTTAAGAGAAAATACGATTTTCATTCAAGTGGGTGAGGTTCTGATGTGGCGGAGAGAGGCTCTTCCCAGTGTCCCTGAAATTTCATCTCTCAACTCAAGGCTTCCTTTATGTTCTTTAGACTCTTGGCCGGGGTTGAACAAATTTAATAGGCTCCACTAGTGGTATCTTTGGAAAATGAGGCCACAGATCTTGGATATTAATACGGTATCATAAGTCTGAAGACTTGTCTATTTGGTGTAGCAGTCAACTATAAAATCCTGCATATTTTTCTCTTTGGATAACAAGATTGAAAAAACACCATGTTACATGGGAAACACATTGAAATATTCTACGCTATACGTTCTCTTCTTCAAGTCCACTACAAATTGAATAAAATTCCCAGGTACTTAGATTTTCCACCCCCTTGACTACTCATAATTGAATCCAATTGAATTCTTCACCATGTTGTCCAAATTGTTTTAGATTTTGTCGTTGTCAACTTCTTAATTTTATCCCTATTTTTGCTAATCATGGCCGGCAACAAATTTCTTATTGTTTCCATCGTTGAAGTTATTGGGCCATCCATGACCTAGGTTGTAAATGAGTTAAAGACCTCAAAGTAATTATTGATCAAAAGGTCACATTTGGAAGATGTTGTAAGGTGACTTAAGAGCAGTGTTCAAGAGAAGTCCCTAATGTCTAACCACTTGTCAGCGTCTTTATTTGGCATTTTCATATATACCATACGTTTAGAAAATATGCCGACTCTTGCGAAGGGAGCCTAGCCATCCTTACAAAGGAATAAATAGGCACTGAGGTCACAACTCAAGGGGCCATGAACATGTAACACCCCGTATTTTTATTTATTATTTTAATTAATTAATTGGAATTTTCGAGAAAAATAAATTTTTGAATTTTAAAATTTTTATTGGCTAAGTATGTTGGTTATGATTTTTGAAGAACAAAACTTCAAGAGGAATTAAAATTGAAGTTAAAACGGATTTTATATTGATTTTGCAATATTTTTGCCTTATGGCATTTTTTGGCCAAACTGTCAGTTTTTCGGGGTGATCGATCGATCGACGGGGGGGGGGGGGGGGGGGTAGATCGATCGACCCTCCCAGAAAACGTGCGCTGTAAGCTGTTTTTTTTAGAGTTTGTGTAGGATTAGGACTCCTAATCACTATATAACCTTGTTAATCCGTAGGGGGACTTCTCATAATCACTTTTTCTTCAGTTTTTCACCAGAGAACAATTCCAAATATTTTTCCTCTCACTCATAATCATCAACCTTCAACAAAATCAAGTTTTTGTCACAAGTTTTTGAAGGCTTAATTGGGGTTTAATCAAGATCGTTCAAGAACACTCTTTTGCTAATTTTTTGAGAGGAATCCAGATTTCTAATCAGATTTTC
This sequence comes from Sambucus nigra, assembly GCA_949130495.1. Classification (NCBI taxonomy): domain Eukaryota; kingdom Viridiplantae; phylum Streptophyta; class Magnoliopsida; order Dipsacales; family Adoxaceae; genus Sambucus; species Sambucus nigra. Next base: position 1,548,083 of record OX422209.1, read on the forward strand.
AACACGATCTTCGCAGGCATGAATGCTTTATTCTTTTCCTTTAGTATTATGCGTTTTAAGTGTCGCCTAAACACTTAATTACATGTTTTCTTAAAAATAATTAGTAACTTAATTAGAAAAATTGAATACTAATTATGGGGCTGTTTTTATAAAAATCTTTTAATCTGAATAATATTCATAACCCTTTGGGTACGTAGGATTCATGAGTGATTTTGGGTTTTATTGGTGTAGGTTGCATGTAGAAAAACCCTAGCTCTAAAATAACTGATTTTTGGGTGCGTATAACTCATGTAATACATGTAGAGATAATAAAATTTGGTTTTGATGAATATATGATGGAAACTCGGTATATTTAATTTAAAATAATTAAATGAGATTATTTGGGTATTGTTGACGTTGTGATAATTAAATTAAAGATTTAATTGAATTGGACTATCATGCGTAGTTTTATATATTGATTAATTTGCTTGTTTGTGTGACTTGTTGGTATTATGATGTTACCTTTGTGACGACGGGTTGATGGGTATTATTGCTCTCCCTATATTTTAGGATCTCTTCTAGGTATGGAACTAGTGGGTATTCCTTTTGATGATTTACGCCTTCTAGGTATGGGACTAGTGAGGGTAGATTATCGCGTTTTTTTATCATCTTGAGGGTGAGCTGATTTTTATTACTTTATCGTCGCTACGGTAGTTTAAGAACGAGACTAAGTTAAGATTTAAGTTAGAAAATCCTCCTATACATAGGATAGGACGTATTGATAACTTGGGGACCCTTAGGTATGGGACTAAGGGGTATTTTGAGTATCTCACATCGATTAAAAAGGGTGGGGTAATTCATAAATTGTGAAATTGAGAAATTGAGAATTAATGCCTAAGATAAAAACAGGTATTAAAATTTATGGCGACATAATGTGTCGGGGCAGATAGTTTAAACGGGCCAGAGGGCGATTTATGTCGTGTCGTGTGTGAAACCTTGTCATGTGTCGGGGCCGACAGTAAACGGGTCAGAGGGCGATTGATAAGGGTAACCTTGTCATGTGTCGGGGCCGACAATAAACGGGTCAGAGGGCGATTGACAAGGGGAAGTGTGACACTTTAATAAAAAGTGAGAACAATAATAAAAGTTGGTTAATATAATTAAATTTACATCGTGGGACTTGGGAATTTAAAATCATATTGGTGTGCCTTTATAAATGGGGATTTATACGGGTAGTTAGTGATTTATATCTATCACGTTTAATTATCTCATTTAATTTAAAATATTCTATTGTGATATTTATTGCGTATAATGCTACTGTCTGGATTCAAGGATCCTATTTGAGGGGAGTAGTGTGTATTCTTTCTCAGGGCTTTGTCTCTGACCCATGCGTTGACTAATCTTTTTCAGGATTTAATTTGGGGAAGCTGCATAAGTTTATCAGAGTTATCATTGGAGGTGCAGCTGGAGTTATTTACTTTATAGCATAGTTTAGTTTGACTTTCTTTTCTAGTCGTATTATGAGACTTCATTGGAGTTTTTATTTGGGCCACTCAGTTCCAAAGTTGTTTAAAGGATTTATATTGAATTATTCAGATCTTTATTATTCAGGTTATAATTAATCATTATTGGAGATTGGATTTTTGGAGTTAGCATGTGATGGATCTTTTATCGCTTAGTTATTTGTGATTATTTGAGATTGATTCAATTATTTATCTTATGGGCTAATTATTTATGTCTCATATCTGTCTCATGATAAGAATGGTATTTTATTTAGTTCACGCCCGGCATAGTTTTGGTGGCAGCCGATGCCAGAATTAGGTGGGGTGTGACAGATGGTATCAGAGCACGGTCTTAGGTCTCGTAGGTTATGAGTCCGTTTAGTCTCCGCGTTGCTTATCTTTGATTCCGTTTTGATGATTTGTACTCTTAGTCATTCCGAGTCTGATGTTGTTTTCTTCCTATCTTTTCAGATGGCGAACACAAGGAGAAATGGGAGTAGGAGAGAGGAGTTTATTTCTGACCCCGCGGCTCAGGAGAGGCGGCGTCAGATTACTTTGGAGGCCGAGGAGTTAGCGGCTATCATTCGTGAGGCCACGGCGGCTGGTTTGGAGATGGGGAGACAGAGAGGGTTGACTTTAGAGGCACAGCAGTGGGGTGCACCCGTCTCAACTTGGGATAGGGTGAGGGCCAGTTTCTTTAAGGGCAATCCTCCCACCTTTGGAGGGGGATCTGACCCAACGGTTGCTCACCAGTGGAGGATGGATATGGAGAGGCATTTGAGGATGGTGGACTTCACGGATGTGTAGAAGCAGATGTTAGCAACTTTTAAGCTAACAGGGGATGCGTTACAATGGTGGGAGAGTGCCACCACATCATAGGAGAGAGATCAGTTGGGATATGCAGAGTTTCTGATCAAGATCAATAATAAGTACTTTCCGTATGCAATTAGGAACGCAAAGAAGCGAGAATTTATGGATTTGGAGCAAGGTTCAAAATCAATTGTCGAGTACGAACAGGAATTCACCAACCTATCTATGTTTGTACCAGAGGAGGTTAACACCGAGTTTAAGAAGATGGAGTGTTTCATTAAGGGATTGTCTTGGTCGATTAGGCAAATGGTGTTGGGAAATCCATCATACACCACTTATGCTCAGGTGGTGGATGTCGCAATGTTGTTATGGAAAGAGAAGGCCAGTTATCAAAAGAAGTTAGGAAAGGGACAAGAGTCTAATGGACAGGCAGGTGAGAAAAAAGGTCGCAATGATCAAACATGGAAAAGACAGAGGACCAATCAGGAACAGCAAAATCAAGGAGAGGAGTAAGCCAATACTAGGCGTTTCGAAACTTTTAGGGGTGAATGCTTTGTATGTGGAAAAGTAGGACATCCAGCGGCAAAGTGTTACAGGAGAGTGGGCCAACAAAACCAAGGAGAACCAGCCCAACAAGGTAAAGGTCCGCAAGGCCAACAAGGGCAAGGAGTTCAGGGGCAGCTAGGACTGAGGCCTCCAGTCTTAGTAGCAACTAGCGTTCAGGGGGCGCCAGCAGCACCAACAGCACGGGCAGCGTCAGGTGCGCAGGGAGTGGTCACTACACCAACCAACCCAAGTTATGGGAGATACTATGTAGTTCAGTAAGAACAGGATAAGTTGCGTGGCTAGTGGAATATTGCGGTACGTAATACTTCCTTAGATACTTATATATGTAGGATATTGTATTTTTGTTAAGGATTACGTTTGGGTGGTTTAGGTGTATGGGCACCTAATTGTGGTATTCTACGGGTAGGCATATGTCAGCCTTATTTTCTTTCGCGAGATTTATGTATTGATGTGTATGCTTCGTCTAATTTCGAGGACGAAATTCTTTGCTAGTGGGGAAGAATGTAACATCCCGTATTTTTATTTATTATTTTAATTAATTAATTGGAATTTTTGAATTTTAAAATTTTTATTGGCTAAGTATGTTGGTTATGATTTTTGAAGAACAAAACTTCAAGCGGAATTAAAATCGGAGTTAAAACGGATTTTATATTGATTTTACAATATTTCTGCCTTATGGCATTTTTTGGGCAAACTGTCAGTTTTTCGGGGTGATCGATCGATCGACGGGGGGGTAGACCGATCGACCATCCCAGAAAACGTGCGCTGTAAGCTATGTTTTTTAGAGTTTGTGTAGGATTAGGACTCCTAATCACTATATAACCTTGTTAATCCGTAGGGGGACTTCTCATAATCACTTTTTCTTAAGTTTTTCACCAGAGAACAATTCCAAATATTTTTCCTCTCACTCATAATCATCAACCTTCAACAAAATCAAGTTTTTGTCACAAGTTTTGGCACAAGTTTTTGAAGGCTTAATTGGGGTTTAATCAAGATCGTTCAAGAACACTCTTTTGCTAATTTTTCGAGAGGAATCCAGATTTCTAATCAGATTTTCAACACGATCTTCACAGGCATGAATACTCTATTCTTTTCCTTTAGTATTATGCGTTTTAAGTGTCGCCTAAACACTTAATTACATGTTTCTTAAAAATAATTAGTAACTTAATTAGAAAAATTGAATACTAATTATGGGGCTGTTTTTACAAAAATATTTTAATCTGAATAATATTCATAACCCTTTGGGTACGTAGGATTCATTAGTGATTTTGGGTTTTATTGGTGTAGGTTGCATGTAGAAAAACCCTAGCTCTAAAATAACTGATTTTTGGGTGCGTATAACTCATGTAATACATGTAGAGATAATAAAATTTGGTTTTGATGAATATATGATGGAAACTCGGTATATTTAATTTAAAATAATTAAATGAGATTATTTGGGTATTGTTGGCGTTGTGATAATTAAATTAAAGATTTAATTGAATTGGACTATCATGCGTAGTTTTATATATTGATTAATTATGCTTGTTTGTGTGACTTGTTGGTATTATGATGTTACCTTTGTGACGACGGGTTGATGGGTATTATTGCTCTCCCTATATTTTAGGATGCCTTCTAGGTATGGAACTATTGGGTATGCCTTTTGATGATTTACGCCTTCTAGGTATGGGACTAGTGAGGGTAGATTATCGCGTTTTTTATCATCTTGAGGGTGAGCTGATTTTTATTACTTTATCGTCGCTACGGTAGTTTAAGAATGAGACTAAGTTAATATTTATGTTAGAAAATCCTCCTATACATAGGATAGGACGTATTGATAACTTGGGGACCCTTAGGTATGGGACTAAGGGGTATTTTGAGGATCTCACATCGATTAAAAAGGGTGGGGTAATCCATAAATTGTGAAATTGAGAAATTAAGAATTAATGCCTAAGGTAAAAACTGGTATTAAAATTTGTGGCGACATAATGTGTCGGGGCTGACAGTTTAAACGGGCCAGAGGGCGATTTATATCGTGTCGTGTGTGGAACCTTGTCATGTGTCGGGGCCGACAGTAAACGGGTCAGAGGGCGATTGATAAGGGTAACCTTGTCATGTGTCGGGGCCGACAGTAAACGGGTCAGAGGGCGATTGACAAGGGGAAATATGACACTTTAATAAAAACTGAGAACAATAATAAAAGTTGGTTAATATAATTAAATTCACATCGTGGGACTTGGGAATTTAAAATCATATTGGTGTGCCTTTATAAATGGGGATTTATGCGGATAGTTAGTGATTTATATCTATCACGTTTAATTATCCCGTTTAATTTAAAATATTCTATTGTGATATTTATTGCGTATAATGCTACTGTCTGGATTCAAGGATCCTATTTGAGGGGAGTAGTGTGTATTCTTGCTCAGGGCTTTGGCTCTGACCCATGCGTTGACTAATCTTTTTCAGGATTTAATTTGGGGAAGCTCCATAAGTTTATCAGAGTTATCATTGGAGGTGCAGCTGGAGTTATTTACTTTATGACATAGTTTAGTTAGACTTTCTTTTCCAGTCGTATTATGAGACTTCATTGGAGTTTTTATTTGGGCCACTCGGTTCCAAAGTTGTTTAAAGGATTTATATTGAATTATTCAGATCTTTATTATTCAGGTTTTAATTAATCATTATTGGAGATTGAATTTTTGGAGTTAGCATGTGATGGATCTTTTATCGCTTAGTTATTTGTGATTATTTGAGATTGATTCAATTATTTATCTTATGGGATGATTATTTATGTTTCATATATGTCTCATGCTAAGAATGGTATTTTATTTAGTTCACGCCCGACATAGTTTTGGTGGCGGCCGACGCCAGAATTAGGCGGGGTGTGACAGAACACATGAAAGAACTCAAAGGAAATTAATACATCCTCCAAAGATCACCAATTCATTCACCATATAATTCAGTGAGTTATATCAAAACTCGTCAATTTTGACTCTTAGTCATTTAGAGGCTGGGTCTAAGTACATCAATACGGGAAGTGAAAAGTACTAGTATAGTATTTGGCATCCGAGATGGCTAGTATTAAGATAAATCTGAGTTAGTTTATTAAGAGTCGTGTATGTAGGGGGGATTTGAACATAAATGTTGTTGGAAGCAACAACATCATTTGAGCATCCTGAGGTGAATATGCTGAAAAAGGCTACTATTGGATCGAGTCAGGTCCAGGACAATCACATTACTTGTCAAATTATTGAACTTAACCCATCCCATGAGAAATAATTTTTACTCTTGTTCCAATAGGCAGTCTTCAAGTGAGGTGGACCATATTTATCACAATATGCAGAAGTAAAATTATTTATGCTAAAGTTTTGCTTAAAGAGAAGAATGCATGGCTCTGAGCATAATGACATAAATAATTTTGTAAAGACGAAGGGAGGGATGTGACCAAAGAATTAGCAAATTGATTTTTCAAGGTGAAAGAAGATCAGAAACGGAAAAACAATCTAAAATCCCAATACATATATGTCATTTCAAAATCAATCTTGAACACCACACAATATGTCTTTATAGTAGTATATTTTTCCATCTCGTTCGCTATGAGAGCCAAGTCAAGTAGTTGTGTATTCCTTACAAAAACCTCTTAGTTCCTTGATATTGTCTCAGTTAAAACTCCTAGACTAAACTATAGACCTTTCTAACAAAACCTTGTAATTGAAAAAAGCCATGGTTAATCCATCCGAATTGAGGATGTTTCTCCACAACACTTCCAAAATTGACTTTCAACGTGATTTTGCAATAAATTTAAAACTGCAAGAAATGTGAGGCTCGTGAGTTGTTGAGAACCTCTACATCACACTGGTTGGAAGTGAGATTAATGATTCAAGCACTGCAGTGATAATTTATTTATATTTCTGATTTTGAGAGACGTCATACCTCAAAATGAAGAAAAGAGAGTTAAATCTTCATTCTTGTTAGAGGTGTGTAGCATATGCTGCTATGGTAATAATCTATTTATGTATATAAGTCCTTATCTGAAACAATTTCATATTAAATCTTATAACACTGCATAATTTCATTATGCTGTGAAAGTACAAACGTGAAATAAAAATCAACATAGACAGGTAAGTAACATCACCAACTAATTGTTCTTAACCTATATATCATAAGCAACCAATAACTTGGTCAATGCATGAATATTGTCAAACTGATATCTTGTGCAAACAACTCTATTAGAAAAACATTGGCAATTGCGGATTAGAATATGAAGAAAAAAGAAACTACAAATCCCTAATCAAACAAGCACTTACTTTTTTTGTAGAATGTCGTTCCAAAACACTCAAGCTCACAAACAATAGCAGTCTCACCAAGATGAAACTGAAGAATAAACTTTTGTTTAAAAAAAGTGAAAAAGAAAGGACTGAAAAAGGTTCTAATTCCACATATAATAAATTCCCAATGTGAAATTATATACCCAATATATACTTAAGAAATTCTTACGAGCTGGGTTATAAAAAAAATCAGCATTTCGTCCAACTTCATTATAATAAAGAAAGAGTGATAAATGTGCCTGATACAGCTGCTAAAATAACACACTCTCATTAAACTGTCCAAATACTAGAATAAGAATACAACAATAATTTCAAGGTAATTACATGGACGTAACTACTATGTGACTTCCATGTACAAAAGTTGTAAAATATGAGCATGTCCTATGCCCATGCCTGAAAGTGAGAACTCAAGCGCATTTATACAATATTATAAAGAGTAAATTAACAAACCAAAATGAATGTAACTATTATAAAATAATTAAATTGCATAATTATTTGATATGAATTACAAACTTGACCGTCGATGTTGAATTTATTCCAAAAGATAAAGGGAAAAAAGTATAGATAACTGTTTGACCAGAGACATAAAACCATCCACAAGAACTCATTTAGTATTGAGAGAATACTATATGGTTGAGATTATTTTGCTAATTTGTTATGGCTGTTTTTAGCTTCTGTCATCTAAGAAATAAGGTGGATAAAGGAGAAGAAGGGGAAGGTGTCAAAAGTATAGCATAGTCACTAAATTTAGTCTTCATGGAAATTAAAAGCAAAGGTCAAAAACATAAATAAATACAAACATCGGGAAATTGACCACAAATCCATTTATAAAAAACAAAGTGATGTGGCGAGCATAGAGCAAACCCTATGAGGAGCCGGCCACTTGAATCCCTTGATGATTTTATCCCTTTGTTTCCTTTATTTTATTTTATTTAGCCTTACCTCTTAGTGTTGGGATAAGTTTGGGAGTCTTTAATGATAGAAAGGCTATGAAGGATGGGTGTGGCAGGGTGCGGGTGCGGGTGCGGCGCATGGGTATGTCGATTTGAAAATAAAAAAAATGAGTGCAAGAAGAAAGTGCAGGTGCAATTACAAGGAGATGGTGAATACTCGTAGATGATAAGGGTCGCCTTTATTATAAACAAGGTTCTTACCCCCTACTTGTATCCATTCCATATTTATGAGAGTTTAGTTAATTATTGCGTATCAATGTGATGTCAGAGCTACATCATCGATCGTACCGATGGAAGACGATGATTACGATCAAGGGTGGGAGACCAGAACACCACCACAAACGCCCGCTAGCCCAATCGCATTACCCGTCCTCCTAAAGACTTTCACCTAGGCAGTAGGGACACCTGGGAACCGCTGCTAAAATACATATATCTTGTAAAAGGAGTGCATGTGCTCTCGCCCTCCATTTAATTCACTCTCGTCCCTCACAGCATTCCCGCGCATGTTCTTCAAAATAGGTTAATTCTCGGCTCTTGAGGATTAACTTCCTAACCCTGCCAAACAAAAACTACCCTCCTACACCCACGTTTCCAGATTCATAGTTGAGTACCCCCAACTATCCAGACCCTCCTCCACTCTTACCATACCAGGGTGTGTGTTAACTGTCCTGTGGACAACCAGTCCTTCGAAACATTCAGCACGCCATTGACTTTGTCCTCGGGCCTCGTTAATAAAGATACCCCACTATCGGATGGCTCCAGTAGAGCACGAGTACTCCTGAGGTAGGTCACCAAGCATGATGATCAGGGGCTAGTATGGGAGAGTATATCACAGTATGTCACGTTTACCCTATTGGCACCAAAGGATGGGTGTCAAAGTAAAGTGTACATGATATAACAAGCTTGTATAAATATCAAGAATAGTTTTGGAAGACCATGGAAGTATGCAATTGTTGGGTATTAAATATCGACATTCAGCACGCCATAATTTTTGTATTTGTGGCTCTTAAGGTATTTTCAAAAATCGCCCTCCCAGATTATATAGATAGATGTAATAGGAGTTTTCCCGCATCAACAATGTAAAATATCTCATGTAGGTATATGTACCTGTCCTCCCACTGTCATTCAGGCTTTGGATTAAAATAAACAATATTTACGTACTAGGGGTGATAATTGTTTCTTGTTATATTCGGCTTAGGGTAAGCATCCTCATCCCTTTGGAAATTGTGTGCATTATGTATAAAGCACATTTATTGTCATCTTATAATTTTAAAAATTAACTAAGTCTATATTTGTAAATTTGACGATCCAATTTTTTTAATTTCCAGGAACATGATTCTCTTTAATTTGCAATTCTAAGCTAATTTCAGTAGCTCTTGAAAAAGGGTGTTAAGGGCAGGTAACACTCATGTAGCTGATAATTGATTCCATAATTAAATCCCAAGATATATATCGACAAATGATTCATGTGACCACTTTTCACTCTGACTTCTACTTGTTAATGTACATTTTGTTGAGCGTATGGATGAGAATAATATAAAGTAAGAAAAGAAGCAAGGGTTTTAGTGCCTACCAATATAAATAGTAGACTTCAGTTAAGAGGTGGCACCTTAGTGACCCTCTTAGCATAACGTGTATGAACTTATCAAGATCTTTAACATAATTCTGAGAAAGGAAAGATAAAGCGACATAACGCAGACAAATAAATATTTACATGCAAATATTATTCCGTGAAAAAACATAAAGCTTGCAGCTAAAATCATACCTCTTCTAAGAGAAAGATACTCCAAAGCATGTAACATCAATGAATAAAGATATTTCACCTTTTGACCACACCCCTGAAAGATTACCTGAAGCAGCAAAGCAGCAAAATTTCCCCAAAACTGCAAATGGTAAAACCTCAACCATAATTATAAACGGAAAACTGTAGTAACAAAATAAAAGAGAGATAATATATTCTCAACAAACAAAAAATGAATAATGACTAACTTATTGCCAACAAAATAAAAGAGATATATCACATTCTTAACAAAAAATGAATAATGGCTAACATATTGCCAATAGGTAACACTCCAAAGACTTTGTTGAATCTTCTTGAGTAATAAACTGCACATATGCAAGGAGAGGCTCTCAAAATTAATTGCTATACTCCAGCAGAACAACTACAACATAACCCTTTTCTTTGTTTTAAAAGAACAGCTCTTGCTGGCCATTCTTAGTATTTGCATAGTTTTTCAAGTTAATAACTGTAACTTTAAATATTATCTGAAGTTTAAAAAACAGAAAAAATGTTAAATTAAGAAATTTAACAGAACTGAAGTTTAGAAACCAGCAAGAAGTTCATACTTTCTTTTTCTTCTTCCTTTTTACCAAATACCAGATACTAAATTTATAACATCTAAATGCTACCGTAGGGGAGTAAAAATCATCCTGATAACTAATAAAATTAGGGTTGTTGATCATCATATCAGCACTAAATGTCACTTGTTTTGCAAACTTTATTAGAGACAAGCTCATCTATTTACACATAAAAATAGGAGGTTTGCTCAATATGTCCGCTAATTTAAATCTGGTGGTAAATATAGTCTACAAACACATACCTACACATATATGAATTAAAATGATAATTTGATACTTAAAGCAATATGTCAATTTAACCAAAACTTATTTTTACTTAAACTTATTTGGCGACAAGATAAATAAGTCATACCGAGTGCACAAGGCTCCCGCTTTAGCTTGGTAGCCTATAAGTATACTTCAAATAATCTGTCAATACTTGAAATGAGGATATATTTACGTATTTATCAAAAAATATGAGGATCCATTTATGTCATATAATGACAAAAAAACCTTTAAAAGTATAAGGAAGATCAACAAATAAGACACGTCAAACCCTTATTCCTGTAGTGTAAAACCAAACACATGTGCATGTAGGAACTATTCTAGAAGGCACACATTGTTTTTGAATACATACAACTGCAAATTCTAGTACACACAAGTGAACGTACTCATAGTTTTGCAGCATGGACACAGTTTTGTAGCAGAACACGCACATGCCACACACACACACTTTGACACACTGTGTAAATAGAACAAAAATACGAGTTCAAGAATCGTAACTGATTGACTCGTAATAATGTTGGCACATAACTCTCAATCATCTACAATTCTTCACTTTCTGGTTATTCTACAATTCTGTTATCTGTTGCTTTTTAAATCTGTGTTGACTCGTTGACCAGATATCATTTTTTTTATGACTTGTTGATTTAAAAATATTTCACCCTCTTTTAGTCAAAATACCAGCAAGTTTAACCATGTCCAACATATTTCTCCCAGTCTCCAACTGATTTGGCCAAGTACTCTTGCCCTGTACTTTCAAACATGAACTGCACACAAGCAAGTGGATTGCAGTATAATGTCAAAAGGTTATGAAGTTTTGATGCATAGAATGTAGAAAACCTATGGACTTGCAAGTAAGTCATTACCCTTCACCACATTCACAAAGCCCCAAATGATAATAAAAAAATAATTACTAATAAATTATAGAATCCACCTCAATAATAGCATATACGAATAAAAGTATGCCAAGAGATAACATACAACCCTACATACAAAACTTAAAATGCACAAGCATTACAGTTAAAAAATTAAGAATTAAGAATTTGTATCAAGGGTCAAATTCATGGTTGGTACAACAACATGGTTCCAACATCTAAGATACGACAGTCCAGATATATAGTGACTTCCCCTGATACCAATATGGACACATGTATACACATCGAATATGCATAAATTATAAAATATTGGTTTAAATTTGACCAAGGATAAAGAGCTAAACATAACAGAATGAAGAAACATGATTCATGTAGCCACCGACCCCAAGTATTAGGAAAAATGCCTTATGAAAACTTAGTTGAGTTTATGCATAATATATAAAAAGAATTACTGGTGGAATTTCCACCTTGAACGGAGAGCTCAACTGCCCCTAGAGCAGCAAGGGTGTAAAATGACCTCGGTTTTGGGTAGTACTTTGTTTCTTAAATACATTGTCATTTTTGTCAAAAAATGTATATCACCCAGAGAGAAAAATCCAAGTCACCAAGACTTTATGAAAGCAGCTATAAAGTGTCGCATACAAACAAGAAGAAGTTTTGCATGGAACATTTGAATTCCCTACCAGTTGCATATTACATCTTATTTAACCATTATAATTTTTATGCAAGTAGGCATTTATATGCATATGTTTCGTGAACACAGCTACTGTCTCCTTAGTACAACATTAGATATAACTGATGAAAGTATATCTGCATGATTCTTTTTTAATCTTTTTTTTGTACGCAGCATAATAGAGCAAATAGGAATTTTCAAGCCTGGTTCTTCCCTCCATAATCTATATATTATTTTACTCCAACAATATTCTTCTTCTTCTTGATAACTTCTCTTTCATCCCTGGAAAAAATAATTCAACAAATTTCGCACTCCATTCATACAATATTAGACCTGACAACTAAAATTAACAAATAGAAAGAATCTATTGTTCATAGCTCACAACAGCCCATATTTAAGCCAATGGACTCTACTGCATTCATACACAAGTAATACAACCTTTTAGCATATTCCCTTGACCATTCATTTCAGGCCCTTCCTCTTCATAAGCTTAATCTTAACAAACTCATTTCCAGGCTTGTGTGCAAGAACAAACGATGAATCACTCTTAGGTTTGTGGGGGAGAAAAATGGTCATCAATGGTGAACACGATTGAACCTCAACTTCGGATCCTCTTTCATAGTTGATCAAGGCTAGAGGGCCTAGTTCCGGTTGTTAAAGCCATTGTTCATCCCTACTATTTTGGTCCCTAGCTCAAGTGTTGGGGTTCAGTACGGGTTGAAATCATAGAACGAGAGTCGACTGGTCGATGTTGCACCTTTTGAGGGGTAATACCTAGATGAGAATTACGTTGGTGAGAGGTGGTTGGCCCCATGAGGGCTTTTATTGTGGCGGGGACGTTGTTCCTGCAACCCCATCGATTGTGTTCATTTGTGCCTCTCTTGCCTCGCTTGGCGTATAGCCTCCACAGTATCAAAGGCCACCAACAATGATTTCACAGTGGGTCTTTGTGCAATGATGGGCCTTTGGGTGTCTAAATGACATGCCCTAAAGGTCTCACTCCTCTTTCCTAGACTTGTGTGCGCAACCACATCCTGGTTTACTCATTATACCATGCATGCCCCCCCCCCCCCCCACACACACACATGCTTACTTTGACACACTGTTTTTTAACAAAAGCACACATATACAATAATATAATGAATATATGTATATAATTTCTCAATGTTAAGTGAACATTTGATGACATTATAATAATAACATCTTACAAAGTAACTAGTCAACAAATATAGTGTTACGAACAAAAATATAGATGTAGAATATAAAACATATTTACGTGCATATAAAGACACCTATTTTTGTACATATTTGGTTGTGACAAGTCTTCATACGCAACGCGAAATGAAAATAAAGCATATTTTATTTGTGCAGTCATCTTAATTGTCACAAAGCAGTAATCCGTCAATTTTGCAGATCTAAATGCGACTCTCCTCCAGCAATCAAAATTGCGTTGATAATTTGCAATTCCTCCAATAAATGAAAAAGATTAACATATTAATATGTGTCACATAATAAAGAAACTCTCATGATATCACCATACAGGGAAAAAGGACATATTCTTCTAGATGAATAATGAGATTCACATATACAATAAAATAACAGTGCGAAGTTTAGTGAATTCTAATAAAATTCTACAATAATAAAAATGTGTGCATGCCCAACAAACAAGACATAAACATGTGATAAAACCATATTGTCGTAACTCAAATTTCGTTCTGTGTTCTGCATATTGGTAATCTGTAGCAGTGTGATGTGCATTTTCAGGCAAGTTTTTTTACCAATAATAGTGTTCTTAAGGGAAAGTTCATTAATGACAAATTGTCACATAGTTATTTGAATTTCCAGCAACTGACAAGTGCGACGGCCATTTTCGAACCAATAGTAGTATGCTTAAGGGGTAGCCATCAATGAATGATTTAGAGAATTATATAATGGTAAATCATTTGAATTTCCATCAACTCAAATGTGGTGGTCCAGTAATCACCACTCAAGAACTATATTAACTCAAGTATTTCGAAGATTAAACTAGCAAGTAAAAAAGTTTAATGGATGCAGACTGTGTTTAAGAAAAAGGCTCAAATAAGCCTCTAAATGTATTAATCAAAATGAAATATACATAGTAAGATTAAGAACAGAAAAAAGAGGAAGGTGCATATCACTAGGCATAGGATGATCCCAACTAGGTTGGCACCATCCATAACCTATATCATATGAAGCACCCTAGTAGCCTCATAACCAACAACCTAGAAAAGAAAATCCATATGATCCATGATTGTATTACTCCATCAAGGATAAATGAAAAACGAAAACTCATCCGGAAATACATATAAATATTCTTCTCAGCTGAATATAGGAGAAATTTAATTGAAGCCCCTTTGCACCATATCTACATGGTTAGGGGGAATTTGATCCCACCAGGCTCCAAAGCTATACTACAATCTCAAATAAGGTATTTCATTTATCTCAATTTTCATCTGGGTTACACACAAACAAGGTACTTCCTCATCTCAGTGAAACAACTTTTCTTCCAAAATCTTGATTCTTTAATATGCCATAAGATCAAAAATTCGACCTCACATTAAAAACGGGAGAGAAATTGTACAACTCTATGAAGCACTTTCAAAATTGATTTTACTTAATTCATCATTGGTCAGAGAATCCATCAACTAAGCAGTTGTATATGCATCAATGGAGAATCTCTTATTAGCCATTTCACGAACAAGTTGCATTGCCCTCAATTTGTCATCATTTAAAAGAAATCCTTGTATAATAAGATTATAAGTGCAAGCATTTGGTGAACAACCACTCTCTTTCATTCTTCCAAGCAATTCATTTACTTCTTTTCGTAAGCCTTCCTTGCAAAATCAATTAATCAAAATAGTATACGTATGAACATTAGGTTACAAACTTTTTCCAGTAAGACTATCAAGGAGTTCACTCGCAACTTTAGGTTTCCCTGCTCTACACATACCATTAATGAGAGCGTTGTAAGCTATAATGTCAAGATGTATCTCGCAATCTTCCATCTCTTGAAGTAAGTCTACTACCCTAGAAAGGTATTGGGTTTTGCTTAACCCATATAACAGAGTAGTATACATCACGAGATTCGGGGTTTGGCCACAAGCTCGCGTTTCATTTAAAAGATTCAGTGAGACAAGAGGATGCCCCACGCAGCACAAACTACTTATAAGAGTGTTGAAATTGACAGTTGTGACACCCCGCCTAATTAAATACCGGACGATCACTCCTTTATTAAATTAATTCAAGGTGAACAGTTGGTTCATTCTCAGCATCACTGTCGAAAAATAAAATTTTCCAATTTAACACCCTAATTAATTAAGCTAAGTGTCAAAACCATTTTATAACATTACTTTCCAAATTTTATTTAAAGAAAAATTATTTACTTATTTATTAACAACATTCAATAAATAAGAATCACACCACAATAATTCTGCAACATAACCAATTAATTAAAACATTCAACAATCGAATCCCAATATTTAAAACTTAAAGTAAAACATCCACACTGAATAAATCCCACGGTAGCAGTACTAGAAATAACCAAAATACAAATGTCCAAGTAACAACTGAATAATGGAAAGGGCTACACATGCCCAACTAAATAGATGTGCTAGGAGTGGATTAAAAGAATGAAGTCGTCTAATCAAAGGCCTGCAACTCCCACCTAAGCTGCAGCACGTTCCTTCCAAGGGATCCTAAGCAAGACGCCCCTGTGGCTGGGCACCTCTAATATATACATATATAGACAAGAGAAAAGAGAAATAGAAACGGGTCAGAGCCCGATAGTGTGTATGATTTAAAATTCGTTTAGCAAGTATTTAAATTGATACAGGCCAATGCAACAACATATTAGTGCGACACTCTCTTGAGAAATTCTCACCTCTCTTCTAATGTGTACGCCTATCGTACTAACCTTCTCAACGGATTATCTATCATATATTGTACTAATATCCCCCAACGATTTAGTTTATCTGAGGTTATTTACAAGATTTAAAACTGAACAACACAATTGTTTACAAAGTAAGATTTCAATTCCTAATCAAAGTTCTCATTCTAACTTTATTAATCAATAAAGATTTCCAGTGTCATACTATACTTTCTCAAAACAAGTATTTACAATTTGAGTCATCAACCATGTCCTACTTACCAAATCACAATAGGCAGTTCCAAATTCCGAAAATTCCATACATATATTAACTACTCGTATAATATATATATTATAATAGCACCCCAAATAAAAACTATGGTGCGGGCATACTCTACTATCCAAACCCCATATCACTCATATCAAGGGGAATACAAATTCGGAATCACTCTCGAATTGTATTAACACATACACAAACAATATTGAGGCGAAGTATAGATTCCAAGTCTCGAAGAGGATGGAACATACCTGCTTCTCTTAGGACCGTCTGAACTATCCATTCGATAACCTGTACCAAGGATATCTATCTCCTAGGGTACGAATCAATATCCCCCATAAGGCAACACAGGATAAGATCGTCCCAGAGCGGTAACCTCAGGGATAGCAAGTAGCGTGGGTATGATTTTCACACATAGATAGTATATGCATTCACAATCATATAACTATACTAATATTACCATATCAATATTAGGTATATCTCAAATCCCATAGTTACGTCATTGTCCTTATTTTCACATTATTAGTATCGCGTATAAGGGTTCGTCTCTAACCTTAATTCGAAGGATCTTTCCAACTTATTACGTAACTCTCATGGACTCTATCCTCCTAAGTATAAATTCAGTATGTAATCATCCATTCTCTATCGTAACTACTTGACATAACCTCTCACTTTAAATACGTAGTTCCACCGTTCCTTATGTAACTATCCCAGAATACGATTCTCGTCTCAATAATAAAGGTCCCAAAATTATTCATATGTCCTACTGGTCTTCCATATCTCCCAAGACATTTTATTAAGGATGTTCAAGAATTATTTCACGATAAATTAAATTTAACTCGTTTAAAAAGGGAAATAGGAGTCTGCCAGTAGGGGTCGATCGATCGAGGTTTGGGGCTCGATCGATCGATCAAGCAGGTCTGCGAAATCTGTAGAATTGCAGTTACGGGTTTCATCTTCTAACCTTCACAAAATCCATCTTTTTCAATCCCAAACGTCTCAAAAATGGTACTACTAACATTATATCTTCCTACTAGGTATTTCCAACGTAAAGCATGTGGATTTCTATTCACTAAACATGGATTAACAGCCCAAAATTCAGTTAAAATTCAAGAACCCTAGAAATCTTTAATTATGTTTCAAATCTGTTTTTCCCAGAAATTTCCTTCTTATACTACATTAAAATTCCTTGGTTCAATCTTCTACATCACCAATAATTTCCAGAATAACGTTTAAGTCATCACTACATGCAAATTCCTATCTCAATTTGGGTTTTCTTCCAAATAATTCATCCCTAATCATTCCTAAACTAATATGAAAGATGCACCAACGAAATAAGAAAGATAAACACTTGCCTGTGATTTTTAGAAGTATGGTTTGGTGTCGAATTCGGTGTGGTTGCGTTCCCCATCTCGCGATCTACGCGTTGGTGGTGGTGGCGGTGCAAACAGGTGAGTTTTGAGCTTTGGAATGCCTTGAGAGCTCTCTCCTCTCTTCTCAAATGGCCATTATAAGGTTTTAACATTCCAACCCTAAATGATAACCCAGATATCTGATATAACCCCTTTAATTTTCGTGGGTTTAATTACCCAAAAATGCAAAATGACTAAAATGCCCTCCCAGATTACTAATTAGGCCTAAAAATGCCCCGAGACCTAAATCAAACCCCCGGGTACACTTTTCTGACTATCCCGACCCTTCCGGACGCGTTGGCGCACTCAAAACGACCATACAAACAACTTATAAAATATTCACTTTTATTTATCAATATTTAGTCCCGACGCGACACGGGCGCGTCCCGACTCAAATTTCCAAAATTGTCATTTTAATCACTCGTGACATTCGATATAATCAATATTATATATTACTTTTCTCATTAGTAATATTCAACAAATTTTCCTTAATTACTAACTCTCATCGCGTTAATAATTATAACATAATAAATTTTCGGATTTATATTAAATAATTAATTCACATTAAATTGTATAAATCCACAAATTAATATAGCATAAAAATACGGGGTATTACAACAGTGTCTGGAGTTAATCCTCTCTGAGAGATTTCATCAAAAACTCTTTAGGTATCATCCATCCTTCGCTCCCTATAATATCCATTAATCAGTATGTTGTAGCTATGAGCATCAGGTTTAAAACCCCTAGCAACCATCTAATCAAATACCTTTTTGTTTCCTGCATTCTCCTTTTCAAACAATATCCATCCATCAAAGCATTGTATGTGACTATATTAGGCCTAACACCATTTTAAATCATTATTTCGATTAAATCCACCGCTTCTTCAACCATGCCTTCTTTACAAAGTGCATATACTAATATAGTGATAGTCCTCACATTAAGATTTATTTTCTGGTTCACCATCTCATTCAACAATTTCATAACGTCTTTCCACCGACCTAAATTGCGAAGACCGTGGACCAAGAAAGATGTATGTGATGAAATCTGGAGTAGCGCCTTTACGGACCACTTTTGAAAAGAGGTCTAAAGCCTCATCCACTAGTTTATCCTTACAAAGAATGTCAATAATTGTGCTATATATGATAAGCACCCAAAACTGTACAATTTATACCCCAAATAGATGTACTTTAGTTGTTAATTCTCGGCAATTTGGGTCTTATGTGCTTAATTGTTCATTATGCAGGCTTAACTGCAGTTGCAGTATCAAAAGCTACATTTAGAGGCCAATTACAGTTAGAATGGTGCTAATTACCAATCCCGTAACCCTAGCCTACCTTAACCTAGCCCAAAGCCTGTGTGTGTTTAGTTTGTATCTTTTTATTATTTTTTAGATTTTTAGTTTGAGTCATTTTTATTTTTAGGATTTATTTTAGATTTATTTAATATTTTCTAGGTTTATTTTCTATTTTTATTTTTATTAGTATAATTTTATTTTGATTTTTAGTTTATTAGATTTAGTTTTAGTTTTTATTTTATTTTATCGTATTTTATTAGGATTAGATTTTTTATGATTTATTTATTTATTAGTTTATTTTGATTTTACATTTTTTTCTTTTTAGGATCTTAGTTTTAGTTTTATTAGATTTTATTTTTATTTTTATTTTATTTCTTTTTAGTTTCATTTTTTTTATTAAATCTTTATTTTTAGAGTAGGAATTTATTTATTTTTAGATTTTTAATTTTTTTAGTTTTAATAATTTTAATTAGTTAGTGTCATTTTTAGGGGTTCAAATTAAACACACACACCCCACTAAATATCCAACACACTACATTACACCCAATTAGCCCTCACCCACACAAACTCCCCTACACATCTGACACACCCAATCCTTTCCACTTCATCTTACCCACCAAACCTATCTTCACTCTCTCTCCTATCTCCCCCATTAACATCCAACAAACGCTCACTTCTCTCTCTCCCACCTCCATCATCCTACCAACCCACTATCCATTCCGCCCCCCCACTGTCGGCGAACCCAACCACCAGCGGCGGCGTCCCACCGACGGCGACTGCACCGATCCTAACCCAGCTCTCTCTACCCATTACCACCTCTCTCTCTCCTCATTCCCACACCACCCACCTGCCAGATCTCCCTACTCCGGCGAACCACAACCGAACCCGTTTAGTCCCTATCCGGCCGAAACCAGGGCAACCCGAGATTTCCCCACTCGAAACCGAAACTCGCCAGAATCGTCGACCTCTCTCTCTCTCTAACCGGAACAGCCTCCAGCGCTGCCTCTGGCGAACCCACACCGACCTCCCTCCGGCGATCTAGCCAGAACCCAACTCGCCGGCAACTGTCCGAGCCGCTGCCACCTGCCTCCAACTCCGACGCGCACCGGACCCAGAATTCCAGCCCAACTCGGATCCAAAACCTTCTCCAGCAAGACCCATTTTCTCCCATGTCCATACCCATAACCCATTTCCCTCTTTCCAAACCAAAGAGCAAATCGTGCACCTGCCAAGACAAAGCCATAACAAACAATTACCCCATATGCCAAATAATCCACTTATACCCTCTTTTTACCCAAATACCCTTAACTAACCTTTATCCCCTTTTTTCCCAAAAATACCCCATGCACATGTGCTCACACCTCTCCCACATGTTCACCTTAGCCAATTACCCCTTTTTACCCCTAGCTCCATGCATAGTATAAAAAGAAGACGAAGACCCCATCATAAAAAAAAAGAGCTTTTAGATAGGAAAATTCTAGAGAGAGAATTGTAGAGAAAAATACAATTTGTAAATAGTTTTATTTTATTTTTTTTATTTTTTTAGATATTTGTGAGATTAAATATTGTAAGAGAGTTAATTGAGTGAATATTTTAATTTCAAATCATTTGGATGCTCAATTAAGTGGTGTATGCTTCAATTTGGAAGAGTAGAGTTCAACTTTCTCAAAGAGATTTGGTTTACTTGTTCTATTCTCTTCTCTTTTATTTTAGTACCCTTGATTATTAATTTGTCAAATTTCAAACCATGTTAGGCTAAAACCCCTTTCAAGGGGTGGGGTGAAACCCTTTGAGAACGCGTGTAATATCGATTTAAATTAAATTCGCAAGTTTCCAAGAACCCTTACTTAATTAGCGTCTACTTTTAAACCAAATAAAATCAACCCTTAAACATGCATCTAAATCAACCCATCAAATATAAAGCATGCGACACAAAGTTAAGAAAAAATCCCCGAAGGGCAAAACTTTTTATTTCTAGAACTTTAAATAATTTACAAGACCATTGACTTACATACAACCTGATAATCACCCACAAGTGTAACGCACGGTGTCTTCGGTAAACCTTCAAAGCAACGGCTAGAAACAGTGTGACACAGAAATACCCGCAGGTGTCGGTTCCTATGTCGGCAGCTGGAATTTTCCCTTTCCAGGAGGGCAGCAATGAAGAAGAGAACGGCTTCTCCACAAGGGTTGAACAAACTAAAGTTGTGTTCTTGGGTTACCAAAAAGATTCACAAAGGTTTGGCAATTGTGTGAATCAAAACATGAGTCTTGGGACTCAAAAATATGAAGACTAGAGTAATTTGGACTCTCAAAAACGTCTTCTAAAGTCTGACAAAATAACTCCCCAGAAGTTGGTATTTATAGGAAAGCAGATGAAGAGATCCACATTCTTAAAACTCTAAAATTCTATCCAGCGTAAAAAAAAAAACAGCATTCTTTAAGGAATTTTCTCCATCTTCAAAAGGTCATAACTCCTTAACCGTAGCTCGGATTAAGGTACTATTTTTTCCAGTATCTTCTTTACGGCGAGCTCTTCAACTTTCCAGTTGACCAGATCTCCGAACTATGGATGTGAAATTACGAAAATGCCCTTGAACACTCCTATCGTGCTTTTTTTCACTGTTTTGACTTCCCTTGCGTACCACTTGCATTAAGTCCTAAAATCGTGGACCGTGAAGTCGTTGAGGTAGATGTGGGACATATTAATGGAGATGTTGAATGCTTGATTCCCGAAATTCGGATTGAGGCCGTCGAGTGACATCTTGAGGTGACGTGCCAAATGTAGCGGCGTACGACATACGCAAATGAAACATGTTGGACATGAGAAAAATGTCCTTCCAAATCTCCCCCTATGTCTATGCCGGTACATACATAAAAAATCCGAATTATCAAATATGAAATTGCCTATACAAATCTACCCTCCCATGAACCCAAAACTGGAAAAGGTACAAATGATTAGTCTTCATCGTTTGTTCTTCAAATCTTCAAGAATCTCAAATCTTTTCTCATCAGGGTGTGTAATTCAGAGATCATCAATGTAGTACCTACACACATGAGATAAAGAAAAATACCAAGTGACGTATCGAGTTTGAAATGAGATAAACATAGATACCAATGAGATAAACATAGATCCCAATATATGATAAGCATAAGTCAAATCTCAAAAACTCTCCCAAAATTCAAACTCCCCCATAAAATGATAATTCTTTCTCCCCCTTTTTATGATGTCCCCAAATAGACAAATAAGAAGAATGAATCAAACAAGCAAAATCGAGGTGTCACGGTATACAAAACAAGGCATCAAACAATATGACAAACGTGCTCTAGCAAAGAGTTGCTAAAAAAAACTTCACAAACTATTTTTGATTTTTCAATTTTTTCGAACAAAAAAATCTGATACCATTTGAAAAAAATATGTAAAACATGATATAAAAAAAAATCAGACCATAGATTTAGACTCAAACAACCAAGTCATGGAAACGGAATGAATGGGTGTGAATACATTCGATAGGTAAATCAACTCAATCAATCATATGTGCACGATGCATATGTGTACCCCTAACGAATGATCATCAAAATTATCCTTAGGTGTAAAAAAATTTGTTGAATTTAAATGACATCGTCTTATGCAAACCAACAAATCAAAGTCAAAGTGATTTCCACACCAATAACGTCCAAAACTATATAGCGCATTTTCAAGAATTTCAAGGACGTGCAAACCCGTTTTAAATTCTCCAACCAAACTCCCTCATATATATTTTCTTTTAGAGGTAATCTAAATTCTCAAACTTTGGAGAATTGGTGCAAAAACCTAAATGGCCCATATTTTGGCATGAATATCTTTTTATTGTCTTTAATTTTTTTCGGGCTCTTTTAACCTCTTTGGACCTCGGATAATAAAATTCCTCAATTTTTTAGGTCCTTTTTAACGGTGGCTTTTGCGCAAAGGATAGATGATTACCTTTCGCAGCCCCTCCCCGTTATCAAACAAATCACACAAACTCACAAAACGGTTTTTAAATGCACAATTTCCTTATAAAAATTATCGCGCTTGGTTCGTTTTAAAGACAGGATTGGAGTGAAAACACCCAACCAACATGTGATAAGACAAGCACAATAATCAAACAAATCCGTGCATGTGTGCAATAAAGGAAATATGAGTCAAACATGTAGGAAGTAACACTTAATTACATCTTAATGACTCCAAACATTATAAAGCACATGGATGAATTGACCTATTGTCTCAAAACACTATCAAATAGTCACATGAAAAAATGGAATGATGTTGTGACTCGGTCATCCAAAGTGTTCATCCATAAACGGTGCAACAAAAAAAAATCTTTTTGTATTTTTCAAAATTTTTCAAAAAAATATATACAAAAAGTACATGTCACAATGCTAGCAAAAAAATATCAAAAAGCATAACTAGCGTATGACAAACATGCAAACACAATCATCTATATGATATGGCAAGAGAAGAATCATGTACAAGCAAACGGGAATCAACTTGTCTAAAATCTAGTTCCTCCAAAAGTGATTTCCTAACCCAAATGGATGAAACATGTCGACAAGGGGTTTTGGGAACCAACAAAATACTAGACTTCAAATTCCTAGGACCTCTTCCAAGATCAAAACAAAATCGCCTAGGGTCACCATTCCTACCACAATATGAGCATGTGTAAACGGGTGGGATGACACCGAAAGTGTGATCTTTTCTAGCGTCCTTGGAATTAGTTGACCCTCTAAAATAAATAATGGTTTTGGTTTTAGCATTAGAAGAATGAGAACACTATGAGCCATTCCCATCACTATCAAACCTACTTGAGTCTGTCAAATCATTTTTTAACTTCAAAATTTTTGACTCAAGCAAATAATTAGACTCTTGCAAATTAAGGGACGCCTTCTTCAAATTATCAATTAAACTTAACAGTTTATCACGCTCCCCCTCAATTAAAACAAACTTATTCCTAAGAGTCTTTTCGCGTGCCGTAAAATCATCGATTAATTTTTTATCCTCGACGGCACAAACGGGAACCCCTAGAATTTTTTAAGTCCTCCAATTCTTTCTCTAAAACTAGGACTCTCTTATCACTCTTCTTTTTGGCAATTTTTAAAGAATCAAAATCAGTACACAAATTACCAAAGTGCTCACGACAAATATCACTTTGAGTTTGAAACTCTTGCAAATATTCAATCTTACTTTTAAAGAGAGAATTTTCTTTTTCCAAAACTTTAATTCTTTTGCAAAGTTTCAAATTCAAACTTTTTAATTTTTCAGCACGGTCGTGAAATTTTTCAAAAATAGGCTCCTCATTAAATGGGCGTTCCATTGAAAAATTGCGATTTTTCATAAAACTGATTTTTTTAAAAATCAATATCACACAATTTTTGCGGAAAATAGGAATACGCGATAAATTTGCGCAACCTGCTCTGATACCAATTTGACGACGTGAGAAGTCAAATTGTATCAAAAAATAAGTCCTTGAAAAATCAAGATCACGCGATAAATTAGCATAACCCTCTCTGATACCAATTTGACGATGTGAGAAGTCAAATTGTATCAGGAAAAAAAACTTTAAAAATCAAGATCACTCGATAATTTAGAGTAACCCGCTCTGATACCAATTTGAGAACGCGTGTAATATCGATTTAAATTAAATTCGCAAGTTTCCAAGAACCCTTATTTAATTAGCGTCTAGTTTTAAACCAAATAAAATCAACCCTTAAACATGCATCTAAATCAATCCATCAAATATAAAGCATGCGACACAAAGTTAAGGAAAAATCCCCGAAGGGAAAAACCTTTTATTTCTAGAACTTTAAAGAATTTACAAGACCATTGACTTACATACAACCTGATAATCTCCCACTAGTGTAACGCACGGTGTCTTCGGTAAACCTTCAAAGCAACGGCTAGAAACATTGTGACACAGAAATACCCGCAGGGGTCGGTTCCTATGTCGGCGGCTGGAATTTTCCCTTTCTAGGAGGGCAGCAATGAAGAAGAGAACGGCTTCTCCACAAGGGTTGAACAAACCAAAGTTGTGTTCTTGGGTTACCAAAAAGATTCACAAAGATTTGGCAATTGTGTGAATCAAAACATGAGTCTTGGGACTCAAAAATATGAAGACTAGAGTAATTTGGACTCTCAAAAACGTCTTCTAAAGTCTTACAAAACAACTCCCCCGAAGTTGGTATTTATAGGAAAGCAGATGAAGAGATCCACATTCTTAAAACTCTAAAATTCTATCCAGCGTACAAAAAAAAACAGCATTCTTTAAGGAATTTTCTCCATCTTCAAAAGGTCATAACTCCTTCACCGTAGCTCGGATTAAGGTACCGTTTTTTCCAGTATCTTCGTTACGGCGAGCTCTTCAACTTTCCAGTTGACCAGATCTCCGAACTATGGATGTGAAATTACGAAAATGCCCTTGAACACTCCTATCGTGCCTTTTTTTCACTGTTTTGACTTCCCTTGCGTACCACTTGCATCAAGTCCCTAAAATCGTGGACCGTGAAGTCGTTGAGGCAGATGTGGGACATATTAATGGAGATGTTGAATGCTTGATTCCCGAAATTCGGATTGAGTCCGTCGAGTGACATCTTGAGGTGACGTGCCAAATGTAGCGGCGTACGACATACACAAATGAAACATGTTGGACATGAGAAAAATGTCCTTACACCCTTATTTGATATTATTTTAGTTTAATTAGTTTGATTACTTGAAATTTCCCTTTGAATGTTAATTTTGATCCCTCACCCTTAAATTTAAGCCTCGAGAGAGGGTAAATGATTTTCGAGAGAAAATCGAAATTCTAGTTATAATACCCATTTTAGATTCGAACTAGAGATAGGGGTTTCTTAAGTGAGGTATTATAACTTGAATTTCAACTCTAAATTTATTTTCTAAGATTTACATGAATTTTAATTGATCGATCCTAGCGGGTGATTAATTAAAAGGAGTGTAGATCTATTTTTCTACAGTTTTGGGGTGTTAAACTTAATTTTCTAAAAGATTACTATTATAATTACACTTGCAACGAGAGTTGGTTTGTAATTTTGATATTAATTTGGGAGAATTCAATTAATTAAATTAATTAATTAGAATAGCTAAAATTTATGGTGTAAGCCCACTCCTTGATTGTTCTCACAATTATTTACCTCTCTTTATCTTTTATTTTAGTATTAGACTTTATTTTCCATTTTAGTCACTTTCTAGTTAGTTATTTTCACTTTAGTTTAGTTAGTTTAAACCTCACCTCACCCTATTGTTTTAATATTGAAAAAGCTAAAAAAAAGTAGAAAAGTGAAAAAGCACAAAAAGAAAATAAAAGTGAATTACAATTGAGTTTGTCTCTAGCTTACTCCCTAGGAAGTGGATTGACATCCTTACTTACCTCTACACTTTAGATTGTTATTATTTTGTAGGTAATTCAAGGTTTCTATCAAATGGCGTCGTTGCCATTCTTGGGTTGTGAATCTCGAGCGGATTCAATTTTGAAGTTCATTTATTTTTTGCACTTTATTATTTTTTGTACCATTTTTATATTTTTATAAGGCTTGTATTTAGGAATTTTATCCTTGTCTTGTATTGCGGTGCTTAGAGACACCATTTATTTTTCATTTAAAATTGTAATAATTGAAACAAAGCGTGATAGGGAAACCGGAAAAGGTAGAGAGAGGGCGTCCAAAGGCGAGGATTTAGAAGCCTCTCTACCTTGGGTCGGTAGGATGCACCTGTGGAAGTAATCACCATCTCTCCAACCAAAATTTCTTCTTTGGCTGAGGTTGTTGAAAAGGCACCGAGGAGATTGAAGAAATCCTCCTCGGTCAGTTTTTCTGAAGCCATTCCCCAGCTCCAAGCTAGTGAAGCTGGAGTTCCAACCATTATTCCTCCGAGTTCTGCAATGAGCTCGGTAAAGACTTGGACTATTCCAGAAGTCCAAGGAATTGAAGAAAACATGTCTAGGGATATGCTAACATCCCTAGCTACTCGTCACATTGCTTCAGTAAGTTTCTTATACTTTGAAATTTCTTTTTTTCTATCAATACAAGTATCTCGGCACTGACTTATCCTCATTTTCTGTTTCAACTGGTGAGTTACTTTAACACTATAGTGAAGAAAGATGAAGAACTCAAGGCTTCTAGCTCCTCGTCTGGAGTGTAGGATGCTTTTTTGGGTTTGACCCAGTCTTTGAAGGATTCCCGTCAAAAGTACGACGAGGATAGGGGTGAATGGGAGAAGAAGTTGGCTGCGTCTAAGGCAGAGAAGGTGCAGTTGGGAAACAAAGTGAAGGTCTTGGAGGGAGAGAATAAAAAGTATGTCGAGAAGCTCACAAGCTTTGGGGAGATTGAAAATAAGTTGAGATCATCTGATGAAGAGCTAACCCTTCTGCGAGAAGTAAATCGACAGAAGGAGGAGGTGAAGGCCAAGTTGAAAGCCACCGAGGATCTTCTATCCGAGAAGCTCTCCTCGGAGAAAATGAAGAGAAAAGTAGCTGTGAAAAAATCCTTTCGAACTGGTTGGGACAAAGGATGAGATAGGGGGTGGCAGCAATGATGACCCAGGTGAAGTACGGGAGTTTGAAATACTTCCGTGATGGTTGGGTTGCTGCCTTTCAAGAATTGAAGGTGAGCGAGGACTCTGAATTATTTCGACAACATCTTCCTGGCCCTCCTCCTGTAATTGAAAATGAGGATGAAGACGAAGCTGCATCTGAGGAGTCTTCAATGACAGTGGGTGATCAAGTCCTTGCTCCACAACCCAATCAGACAGTCACCGAGGAGATTTCGTCTTTGCCTGCTCCTCCTGAACAAGTCCCAACTTCTGCCAATCAAATCATTGTTCCCACCGAGCAACCAAGCTCCTCGTCCCAGCCTCCCGAGAAAGTCTTGGGAGACAAGGAAAAAGGTGTGAAGTTGTTCGGTATTCTCTTTTATTTTCTTCTACTTGTACTCTGTATTCTGAACGATGTACTTCTTTTGATGATGTAATAAAATTACCTTTTTTGTTCCTCTACATTGTTGATGTTCTGTCTGCTTCTTTTATTAACTCTTGCCTTCTCTTCTTTATTAGTTTATGGCTAGAATGGACTTACCATCTGCCAATGATACAAAGCTGATGCAGCAATGCCATGAATATTATAAGGCTGGTCGCACAGAACTAAGTGCATCAGAAGTTGCTGATATCCTTGGTCATGATGCTTCTAAGCAGGCAGTTGAGGCTTATCAGTACCTGAAGGGTTTACTTGATCGAGCTGTGGCCAATAACGAGGCCTATTATGAAATGATTGAGGATCTTCAAGGTACCTTAGAGGACCTTCAAAATCAGTATAAGGAATCAACTACCCTGTTGCATGAGGGGTATGAGAAGAGGTATCAACTGCTTTCTGCCGAGAAGGGCTACGACAAACTCCTGGCTGGGTACGATTTCAGGGAGAGAACCCTAAAAGGTGAAGTTGAATCTTGTAGACAGATTGCCGAGCTGCTAGAACAAGAAAATAACAATTTGCAGAAAGAGCTAGCACAGTATAGGTCTGTAGCTTCTTCTTCAATAGTTGTAATCCCAGTGAACGACGAGGGATTTTCATTTTTAGAGGTTGAGAATGCCAAATTAAGGCAAGAGTTGTATACCTTGAGAAGGTCGGGTACTTCTACTACTACTCGGGGACGAGGAAGAGGTTCTCGTGGACGAGGAAGAGTTGCTCGTACTGTTGAAGAAGCTCGTACTCAATCTGCTTTAGAAAATCAAGCATTCCAATTAATGGCCAAGAACCAAGCCTTGTTTGAGCTGGCCAAGAAAGTTAGAGAATTGGAAAATCAAATCTCTGGAGATAAATCAATGTTGGAGACTAATGGACTTTTCATCCAAAGTCTTCAAGAGAAGCTTGATAGGTTAACATTTCAATTCCATAAACAGCCCAGAGAGTTTTGGATGACTGGATACAATGAGGCCCTTTGTCACTTGGATGCTCGCATTGAAAATGCCAATAATGAAGGGTACAAGCAAGGTTGGTTGAATGCCTTATGCGTGCTGAAGCTCGAACAAGGACACTACTTATGGGACTATTATGATCCTGGGGTGCTTGACTTACCTGTGCCACCGTTCAAGTTGGACATGGAATGGATTCCAGCTCGCGCCATTCCTAGTAGCTTAATTGCTAAGTACCTCGGTGACTACAGTTTACATTCCCAGTTTGAGGTTTCTCGCCCCGAGCATCTTTTAGACCGTCCTTCTGTGATGAACGTTAGAATGCTGAAGGATCTGAATTTTATTAACTCTCCTCAGTCTTTAAATGATCCACCTGCTGGCGAGGAACCTATATCGAAAGCTGAAGGGAAAAAACCAATAGAATAGGAATTTTTGATGTAACAGTTAGTATACATATCCATATAATTGTCAATGTAACTTGTAATTTATTTTGAATTTTAATGAAAAACTTTCATTTTTATTTGCAAATCTGTATTGCTATTGTATTGTATTTGTCAAACACTTTTATATTTATGCTTGTATAACAATATTATATTGTTCAACGACCAACTTAATAATAAGAAAGTTACAAGTATCAGAAATGTTGCTCGATCACTTAATAATAAAGTAATGAGTATAAAAATGTTTAAAATTTTTCCGACCAACCAAGGTTGTTAAATTATGCTTATCGACCAATTATAGTTAGTGAGAGTTTATCCCCGACTAACCATACTTGGTAAATTTTTGTCTTTTTCATCAAATATGTCCGACCAACCAAGGTCGATAAATTCTCCTCGTCGACCAACTACAGTTAGTGAGTTCTTATCCCCGACCAACCATATTTGGTTCAGTTTGGAATACTTTTGTAATAATCTTACATCCCGACCAACATAAGTTGGTGTTTGAGAGCATATTTTGTTTTCTAACCAATCGAGATTGGCATTTTTAGGAATGTTGTTCTCGCTCTTTTACCAACCGGAGTTGATCACGCTTGAACTATCATATCCACTAACTCTTTTACCAACCGGAGTTGGTCTGAGCTAGTGTACGCCTCCTAACCAAAGGAGTATGGTTTGTTCTCGCTCTTTTACCAACCGGAGTTGATCACGCTCGAACTATCATATCCACTAACTCTTTTACCAATCGGAGTTGGTCACATTAGTGTACGCCTCCTAACCAAAGGAGTATAGTTTGTTCTCGTCCTTTTACCAACCGTAGTTGGTCATGGGTTTGAACTATCATGTTCACTAACTCTTTTACCAACTGGAGTTGGTCACATTAGTGTACGCCTCCTAACCAAAGGAGTATAGTTTGTTCTCGCCCTTTTACCAACCGGAGTTGATCATGGGTTTGAACTATCATTTTGTTTTTATTGCGGAACTGAACAGCGTAGTGTTGCACACTAGTATTCCCCGAAAAACTTTCAATAAAAGAAAGAAGATGGTGAAACATCATCGTTTTATTCACATTGATGGAACTGCTTTACATTTTACATCACTGATAATACTTGCGTAGGTGTTCAGCATTCTATGAATTCTTAAATTCCTTTCCTTCTAGAGTTGCTATGCGGTAAGTCCCTGGTCGAACAACTTCTGTAACTCGGTAAGGTCCATGCCAGTTTGCTTCCAATTTATTGTGCTTCTGAATGACCTTCTTTAGCACGTAATCTCCTTCTTTTAAGTCGCATTTCTTCACCCTTTTATTGTAGAATAGAGCTGTTCGTTGTTGGTAAGCAGCATTCCTAATGGCTTCCTCTTCTCTAACCTCCTCGAGCATGTCCAAATCTAATCTTCTCATTAGGTCACTGAATGGAGAATTGAAATTCAGTACTCTGTGTGTTGGAAGACCCAACTCGGCAGGTATCATAGCCTCACTTCCAAATGCCAGCATATATGGTGATTCTCCAGTTGCAGCTCGGGGAGTTGTTCGGTACGCCCACAATACTGACTGTAGCTCATTAATCCAATTTGCTTTAGCCTCACTTAGCCTCTTCTTCAAACCATTTAGTAGTGTTCTGTTCATCACTTCAGTCTTTCCATTGCTTTGAGGATGGCCTGGCGCTGAATGAACCTTCAAAATATTTGACTGATGACAATAGGCAGCAAACTCTTCGTTATCAAATTATGTTCCATGGTCTGTGATGAAGGCATGAGGGAGACATATCTGCAGATGATGTTCTTCCAAATGAACTGGTATACCTTCTCGTATGTCATATCGATAAGTGTCTCAGCTTCTACCCACTTAGTAAAATAATCCACTTCGACAACGAGGTACCTGAATCTTCCTCGGGTCGTTGGCAGTGGTCCAACCAAATCAATTCCCCACATGGCAAATGGCCATGGAGAAGTTATGGGTGTCAGCAGTGCTTGTGGAGTTCGTCGGATGGAGGAGAAACGTTGGCACTTGTCATATTTCTTGGCATAGGCTATACAATCAGCCCTCATCATCGGCCAGTAGTATCCCTGTGTTATCACCCTTTGCAAAAGTGTACGACTTGCTACATGAGCTCCACAAGACCCTTCATGGATTTCTTCAATCAATTCTTTTACCTCGGAGGGATGTACACATCTCTGCAAACCTTCCATAATTCCTCGTCTATACAAAACACCATTAGTTAGTACATACTGAGCAGCTTTATACTTCAATTTCCTGGCAGCGAGCTTATCCTCCGGTAATTCTCCTTCTTCAATGTATGCCCTGATGGGATCCATCTAAGATGGTCCTAAATCAAGGGTAATAATATTCACCATCAGGTCTTCATCTATGCTTCGACTTACTAATACTTCAATTGGTATCGTCCTTCACAGCTCGGTACGAGTAGCTGATGCTAATCGGGCCAGTGCGTCTGCTCTCGCATTCTCTATTCTCAGTATTCTCACCAATTGAATGGCATCAAATTCTGTCAATAACTCCATCACCTTTGCATGGTACTTCACCATTAATTCTCCTTTAACTTCATATGTTCCCATCATCTGATTCACAATTAATTGAGAATCACTGAATACAATCACTTGTCGTGCTTCCATATTTTTTTGCTAAATTAAGACCTGCTATCATGGCCTCATACTCAGCCTCATTATTGGATGCTTTGAATTGGAATCGCAGGGCGTACTCCATGTCAATCTCATCTGGGGTGTTCAAAACAATCCCTGCTCCACAACCTGTTGTACAAGATGACCCATCTACATACAATCTCCACGTAGGTAACTTGTCTTCAAATTTCTTATCTGACAGAGTTCCTCGGTGAAATATTTGTTGTTTTCTTTCATCCTCCCCTGGTATTTTTCGCTCCTCGTCGACCATCTCTTCTCGCCCTTTGACCAACCGGAGTTGGTCTGGGTTTGAATTTGATGATCTTTCTACATCCACAAGCCCTTTTACCAACCGAAGTTGGTCTGGACTTGTGTCTGTTGGTCCTGTAACATCCACAGGTTGGTCAACGAGCAATTTTTGTTCCTTGGGGGTATCAGGATATGTAAACCCTGCTATAAAGTCTGCTACAGCTTGCCCTTTTAATGATGAT
This sequence comes from Sambucus nigra, assembly GCA_949130495.1. NCBI lineage: Eukaryota > Viridiplantae > Streptophyta > Magnoliopsida > Dipsacales > Adoxaceae > Sambucus > Sambucus nigra. The sequence continues at coordinate 1,580,733 of OX422209.1, forward strand.
CTGGGTTCATACACAATATCATATTCACCGAGCTCTATTGCCCAGTACATCAGTCTCCCTAATTTTTCTGGCTTGTGAAGGGATTGTCTCAATGGCATGTCGGTATACACGACGATGGTATGGGCCTGGAAATATGGCCTCATTCTTCTACTTGCTTCGATTAATGCCAATGCCAATTTTTCCAGCTTTGGGTACCTGATTTTTGCACCTCGGAAAGCCTTACTTGTGTAATAAATTGGTTTCTGGACTCCATTCTCCAATCTGATCAATGCCGAGCTGACTGCATTCTCTGATACTGCCAGGTATAAGTACAGCTGTTCTCCCATTACTGGTCTGTACAACAATGGAGGTGCTCCCAAATACTTCTTCAAGTCTTGAAAGGCCTTCTCACATTCATCAGTCCACTCAAAAGTTTTTCGAAGTATTTTGAAGAATGGGAGGCATTTATCAGTTTCTCGAGATACAAATCTGTTGAGCGCTGCAACTCGTCCTGTAAGACTCTGCACTTCCTTTTTCATCGTCGGAGATCGCAACCCTAAAAGAGCTTTGATCTTTTCTGGATTCGCCTCAATGCCTCGCTGATTGACGATGTATCCGAGGAACATTCCTTCTCGTACTCTAAAGGTTCACTTCGTTGGGTTGAGCTTCATTTGGTATTTATCCAGTTGATCAAAGGTCTGACCTAAGTCAACTAGATGATCAGCAGCTCTCTTGCTCTTTGTCAGCATATCGTCGACATAGACTTCCATGTTGCAACTGATTTGTTCGGCAAAAACCTTGTTCATCAGCCGCTGATATGTTGCACCTGTATTTTTCAAACCAATAGGCATAACATTATAACAATAAGTTCCCCTTGGGGTAATAAGAGAAGTACTTTCCCTGTCTTCAGGTTTCATTTTGATCTGGTTGTAGCCAGAGTAAGCATCCATGAAGCTGAGCAACTCGTGTCCCGAGGTAGCATCCACTAGTTGATCAATTCTGGGCAATGGAAAGTGATCTTTTGGGCATGCCTTGTTGAGATCGGTGAAATCAACAAACATTCTCCATTTATTGTTCTTCTTCTTTACCATCACCACATTTGCTAACCAGTCAGGATATTTCACATCTTCAATAAATCGAGCTTTCTGGAGCTTCTCGACCTCCTCTTGTATAGCTTGATTCTTCTCGGGACTGAATACTCTTCTTCTCTGCTTTACAGGCTTTATCTCCTTATTCGCATTGAGCTCATGACATAAGAAGTTTGGATCTATCCCTGGCATGTCTTCATGACTCCATGCAAAAGTTTTCTTTTTGTTTCTCAAGAAAGTTATCAACTCCTGCTTTATTGACGCGCCCAATGACGAACCTATCTGAGTTGTTCGTTCAGGATGCTCGTCGTCCAGAATAACATTTTCTGTAGATTCCACCACCTATCCTTTTACAAGTTGGGATTCATCTCTGGGATCAAGTGTTTCAATTTCTGTACCTTCCTCCACCTGGTAGGTAGTAGTCTTTTTCCTTGATTCTTCAAGATCCTCTTGCTCGGCAGACATATAATAGCATTCCCGAGCTACTTTTTGATCACCTTTTACAACTCCTACTCCAAAATTTGTTGGGAATTTTAAACACTGATGTACTGTAGATGGAACGGCTTCGAACTTCTTCAAACCAACTCTTCCCATGATGATGTTGTAGGCTGACTACATATTCTTATCCATCACAAAGAAGCGTATTCTCTCTGTTCGACAAGCAGGCCAAGTTCCAATGAATATATCCAACTTAATCGTCCCAAGTGGAAAAACTTTCTCGCCAGTAAAACCCAGGAGAGGTCTGTGATAAGGCTCCAATTGAGATAATTTTAAATTTAAACTATCAAAGCATGAATAGTACATGATGTCCGCCGAACTACCATTATCTACCAAAACCCTTGAAATCATTACTTCTTTCATCCTCATTTTGATCACCAAAGGGTCATCGTGAGGGTAAAGAACACCTGCAAGGTCATTTTTTGAAAAACCAATGACCAGCTTCTCTTTGTTTACCTTCCTCGGGCCCTCATCCTCAGTCAAATTGATTCGCTGAATATACGAGCAGGCCTGAGCCTCACCGAGGTAAGCTTTTCTTTCTGCAGTAAGATCTCCTCCTCCTGCATCTCCACCTGTAATGACATTACAATCAAATGACCCAAAACGTATTGCAAATACCTCTCGTTCTGACTGTCTTGGCTTTTTGGGAAGATCGGGGTCATCCTCTGTATCATCTTCATGATCCCTCTTCTTCTTCTCCTCTGCTAGACGAGGAGATCTAGATCTCTCTCTAATTCGGTCATTATTTCTTCTTTCACCTCCCCGATCAACATACTTTGCCAGCTTTCCTCTTCGGATGAGTGTTTCAATCTCGTTTTGAAGAGCTATGCAATTTTTAGTCATATGGCCATGATCCTTATGGAACTCGCAATATTTCTCCCTATTCCTCATGTCAGGGTCTGATCTCAGTTTCTTTGGCCATTTTATCTCCTCGTTATTCTTGTTTTCTTCCAAGACATGATTAATACCCATTTTCAAAGGAGTATAATTATCGAATTTCTTCAGGACTTCCCATGACGTCCTATTATTCTTGGAGTGCTTGTCACCGCCATTACCCTTATGCTCTTTATTCTTAGATTTGTCGGCTTCTACCTTGGTTTCTTTATCCATATTCTTCTTTGCAGCCATAGCCTCCTCGGCATTCATGATTTTGGTCGCTTTTGCCATCAATTCTGACATAGTTATAGGTGGATCTTTGGCCAAAGTGTAATATAACTTATTAGGCAGCAACCCACTCATCAAGGCAGTGATTGTTGTCTTTTCTTCATAATCTATGACTTCCAGCTTCTCGTTATTGAAACGAGTTATGTAATCTCTAGTACTCTCACCATATTTTTGTATAACACTTAACAAGTGCGCTACTCGTTTTACTGGCTTTGCTCCAAAACAGAAATTGCCAATGAACAACTCGACTAACTGAATGAAAGTTGAGATCTTACCCCGAGGAAGATTGTTGTACCATATCTAGGCAGATCCAGTAAGAGTTCCCGAGAATGATCTGCATCTCATCTCGTCGGGAACGGCATAGATGTCGGCGGCAGCTTGATATTGCTCTATGTGAAGAATAGGATCTGTCTTTCCATCATATTTGGGGGTCACTACGGGTGCTTTAAATTTCGATGGTGTAGGAAAATCCACAATGGCCTGTACGAAAGGTGTCCCTTGAACAAAAGTTCGTTGTAGGGGATTCTTCACCTTAGCCATTTCTCCCAATCTATCCTCCAACCGCTGAATAGAACCTTTCCATGCATCATTTCCTTCTTCGGGCCTGTTAGTCCGAGCAATTGATTGTTCTGACGTAACTTCTTGAGATCTATCTCGACGAGCAACTGGTCGTGATTGTGCTGATCCCTCTCTTAGGTCAGATGGTTGTCGAAAACTCCTCGATAGGGCTTTAGGTGGACTCCTATTTCTCCTAGGGCCTAATCGACTGAAAGAAGACACCCTGCTCAATCTTTCCAAGGCACTGGTCCTCTCCGGAGAAAGAGTGATACATTTCTCAGTATCCGTAGCCCGTATCGATGAAGTTCGCCCAGGTTGATAAGAGAAATCATCAGATTCCTCATTACGATATGACTCTGTACGTCTAGATCGCGATTGCCTCTGACCACTTCTTTGCCCTGAGTGAGTAGGTACACCGCCGTGAAGGGTTTGAATGAGTTGACTCATAGTTTCTTGCATGGCGGTTTGTCCTTGAGCCAGATTCGTCATAATTCCAGCCAGATCTGGAGGTGCAGAGGGATTTGGAGGATTTCCAGCATTTCCAGCATTTCGATTACTGGATTCTGGATTATCTGCCATTGATGATGAATGATTTTTGGTGAAAAACGATAACAACAATCGTTTCCCACATACGGCGCCAATATGTTGATGTAAAAAATTAGATGACTCTAATTATTCAATCACAGATAAATAAATAAGACAAAGAATTTTAAAGTGGTTCAGCCTTATGAGAATGACCTACGTCCACTGTTATGTTATTGCCGAGTGTTTTGGGAATTCTCGATTACAAGTTCTATCAATAAATTCCGGTCCCTTTGAATGAAGGTGATACAATGTATTTATAGCCCTGAGGCTCACGTATGAAAGGGTGATACATTAAATGATATACATATAAAAGGGTGATACATTTAATTCCCTTTAAGCGTGTGCGTAAAATGATAATCATTCAATGAATAGATGAACTGTTGGTTATCTGGCAATCAATGCTATGACCGAGATGCAGCTCGGACCGCATTAGTTGCTCGTCGTTCGGGAGTTCCTCAGAGCGTTGGAGTTCCTCGGAGTACGTTTGTTGCTCGGAGTGAGTATGACTTGGTCGGGGGAAATAAACTTTCTCGTTGTTATTGTGCCATGTAGGTCGACACGTGTCTTCTTTTTATTCGTCCACGTCAGCATATTAATTTTGGTATCAACACTTACCATAAATCCCACCCGCCCTTGGTCCACCGATGCTTTGCATCACATGATGCACTTTGCCATACAAGTGCATTGACCCCTTTTAGCCTCTATCCAACAAGACTGACGCTTCAGTCTTATTTGGGGGTGATTCTCATCACCCAATTTTTCTGCCACCCCTCACTTTCATCGATCTTATCTTTAGGGTGAGAATGGTTCGATCTGACTGAAGACATTAAACTTAGCGCTACCGAGAGGCAGCCCACGTTTCTTATACTAGTCTCATCCTGTTTGGGGGTGGTGTTTCACATCACCCTATGCTTTATCATGCTTATAGACTTGTACACATTTCTTCTCATTTTTTATTCAGGTTTATTCTTGGCTTCATCTGTCCACTTCATTAGGGGTTCATTATGATAATCTCTTTCCTACCTTATGCTCTCAATTTTAAAAATCATTTTACTTAACATCGAGGACGATGTTCCTTTTTATTTGGGGGTGGGGAATTTTATCAAAATCGTACCTCTTTTGCAAAAAATTTGAGTTTTAAACCTGATTTTTTTAAAATTTCGTGTAGTTTCTTTCATCTCACTCATTGATGTGAATTTTCAAAAGTTTAGGAATCAAGATAGAGAATATTTTTCTAATAGCTTATGTAATACGTAACAAGGCATGTTGCACCATGAATCTATAGACTCAACAAAAATTTGCGCACTTATCACGTTATTACGTTTAGAGTTGAGGAGTACTAAAATTCTAAAGAGAACCTTAAGGATCACTAGTAGAGACTTTAGCCCGTGAGATTCGTGCCTTTCACCCTTTTTGAGTGTTTTATGCAATCTCCGAGTCACAAGTTGATTCAACTTGTTTTGGGTCCGCACTTAAATTGTTGTATGATCTCATTATTCTTCATTTTTGGTTGATCACTGAGAACGACGTCACTTTCGAGTTGTAAGAAACACGTGTCTTGAAATTTATCCCAAATAGTAGATTTTCATCCATACACTTACCACTTTTCCATACACCATTTACCATTCACTTCACCCATTATATTCCCATGCTCTTCCATATTCCCACATATTTCCCCACACCGTCACCTATCATCTTCCATCATTTCAAATAAAAGAGTGTTGTTCAAAATGTTAAATGTCTTCAGTGTTGGTTTGAAAAGTGAGAAAAAGAACAAGAAAAATAGCAAATTACAAAAAAAAAAAAAAAAAAAAATCGAAAAAAAAAGAGAGAAAGGAAAATAAAGAGAGTTTGTAGTTAGTAATAAAGACATTTGTGCCTAAAGTATAGTACACTCTTCTATCATATACATTAATCCATCATCCTTTATCATTCACATCACCATTATATCCTACATACCACATCCATACATCACACATCCATCATACCACACCTTATACCATCCTTCTCATTTCATTTTCCCCTCACCCATTATCATCCATATTTTCCCCTAGGTGTTCAGGCAAATGAAAGTCGACGTGGTGAATAACTCGACGTTCTCACTATAGTGATTAGCATTCTTTCATGAGATCAATTTTCTTTCTAATTGTTCGTTCTTTCTTATGTGTGTGTGAGACGTTTGAACTTGCTTACATTTACTCACCTCCTCACACACAAGAGCGATACACTTACCCATATCTCGAGAGTTCGTTTGAAAGAGTTATATCTAGTGAGATTTGAAATTGAAGCGTTGATTCTGAAAAGGCAATCTACGAATTACTCTTATGATTCTTGATCCGTTTTGACTGATTCACACTACACACGTTGAGTTCTAGGAAGGATGTGCCTTGAGTATTTACTTAGCTAAACTTTTTATGCTTCTAGCCTGTATTTCTGAAACCATTTATCATGTGATGGATTGTGCGACTATTCTATGTCTAATAAGAGATTGACTGCCCTTCAATAATCTTTTCAAATAAAGTATTTTGTGGGTATATTCCCTGCAAACCCTCACGAGACACAACTCGTCCTGTAGGGCAATCTATAGGATCAAAGGCTTGTTGCACATGCTAAGTGCAATCGCAAGTGCCCGCGAAAGTGGTACACTTTTGGTTTCTTATCTTTCTCTTTCTCTCTATCTTATTGCTCGACGACTAGCAACGCTCTGTTTGGGGGTGGTGTTATAAGCACCCAAAATTGTACAATTTATACCCCAAATAGATGTACTTTAGTTGCTAATTCTCGACAAATTGGGTCTTATGTGCTTAATTGTTCATTATGTAGGCTTAATTGCAGTTGCGGTATCAAAAGCTACATTTAGAGGCCAATTGCAGTTAGAATGGTGCTAATTACCAATCCCGTAACCCTAGCCTACCCTAACCTAGCCCAAAGCCTATGTGTTTAGTTTGTATCTTTTTATTATTTTTTAGATTTTTAGTTTGAGTCATTTTTATTTTTAGGATTTATTTTAGATTTATTTAATATTTTCTAGGTTTATTTTCTATTTTTATTGTTATTAGTATAATTTTATTTTGATTTTTAGTTTATTAGATATAGTTTTAGTTTTTATTTTATTTTATAATCTAATCCTAATAAAATAATTTTATTTTGATTTTTAGTTTATTAGATATAGTTTTAGTTTTTATTTTATTTTATCTTATTTTATTAGGATTAGATTTTTTAGGATTTATTTATTTATTAGTTTATTTTGATTTTACATTTTTTTCTTTTTAGGATCTTAGTTTTAGTTTTATTAGATTTTATTTTTATTTCTTTTTAGTTTCATTTGTTTTTATTGAATCTTTATTTTTAGAGTAGGAATTTATTTATTTTTAGATTTTTAATTTTTTTAGTTTTAATAATTTTAATTAGTTAGTGTCATTTTTAGGGGTTCAAATTAAACACACACCCCACTAAAAATCCTACACACTACATTACACCCAATTAGCCCTCACCCACACAAACTCCCCTACACCTCTGACACACCCAATCCTTTCCACTTCATCTTACCCACCAAACCTATCTTCACTCTCTCTCCTATCTCCCCCATTAACATCTAACAAACCCTCACTTCTCTCTCTCCCACCTCCATCATCCTACCAACCCACTATCCATACCGCCCCCCCACTGCCGGCGAACCCAACCACCAGTGGCGGCGTCCCACCGGCGGCGACTGCACCGATCCTAACCCAGCTCTCTCTACCCATTACCACCTCTCTCTTTCCTCATTCCCACACCACCCACCTGCCGGATCTCCCTACTTCGGCGAACCACAACCGAACCCGTTTAGCCCCTCTCCGGCCGAAACCAGGGAAACCCGATATTTCCCCACTCGAAACCGAAACTCGCCAGAATCGTTGACCTCTCTCTCTCTCTAACCGGAACAGCCTCCGGCGCTGCCTCCGGCGAACCCACACCGACCTCCCTCCGGCGATCTAGCCAGAACCCAACTCGTCGACGACTGTCCGAGCCGCTGCCACCTGCCTCCAACTCTGGCGCGCACCTGACCCGGAACTCCAGCCCAACTCAGATCCAAAACCTTCTCCAGCAAGACCCATTTCCTCCCATGTCCATACCCATAACCCATTTCCCTCTTTCCAAACCAAAGAGCAAATCGTGCACCTGCCAAGACAAAGCCATAACAAACAATTACCCCATATGCCAAATAGCCCACTTATACCCTATTTTTACCCAAATACCCTTAACTAACATTTATCCCCTTTTTTCCCAAAAATACCCCATGCACACGTGCTCACACCTCTTCCACATGTTCACCCTAGCCAATTACCCATTTTTACCCCTAGCTCCATGCATAGTATAAAAAGAAGATGAAGACCCCATCATAAAAAAAAGAGCTTTTAGATAGGAAAATTCTAAAGAGAGAATTGTAGAGAAAAATACAATTTGTAAATAATTTTATTTTATTCTTTTTATTTTTTTAGATATTTGTGAGTTTAAATATTGTAAGAGAGTTAATTTAGTGAATATTTTAATTTCAAATCATTTGGATGCTCAATTAAGTGGTGTATGCTTCAATTTTGAAGAGTAGAGTTCAACTTTCTCAAAGAGATTTGGTTTGCTTGTTCTATTCTCTTCTCTTTTATTTTAGTACCCTTGATTATTAATTTGTCAAATTTCGTATCATGTTAGGCTAAAACCCCTTTCAAGGGGTGGGGTGAAACCCTTATTTGATATTATTTTAGTCTAATTAGTTTGATTACTTGAAATTTCCCTTTGAATGTTAATTTTGATCCCTCACTCTTTCACAAACTCTAAGCATCTCCTCTATCACATGTTCAAATCCCGTTGTGTGAACAACTACTTCAGACTTTTGTGGTGTGTGAAAAGATCCACACTCATAAAGAAAAAACCTTGGCCCCTAACTCCAAGTCGTGGGTGGGGTAATGTCCCTCGTGAGTCTTAAGCTTTCGAGAATCATAAGCTATCGGCCTCTCCTCCTGCATCAAAACCTGCCAAGTCCCCTTAGGGACGCATCAGTGAAAACTCTGTAATCAACCCTTACCTGAGGTAATGCCAAAACTGGTGTTGTGGTCAATCTAGTCTTTAACTCCTCAAACACTTGCTGGCACATATCTTCCCAAACAAAAGGTACCCCCTTCCTCGTCAAACTCGTTAAGGGACCAACTATCTTAGAGAACCCCTGAATGAATCGATGGTAGTACCCGACCAATTACAAGAAGCTACTCACCTCGGTGGGTGTAGTGGGTTATCCCCACTCTATCCAGACAGAAAATTTCCATGGGTCCACAGATATCCCTTGCTCGGACACAATGTGTCCCAAGAACTTTACCTCCCTCAACCAAAACCCGCACTTCCCAAACTTTGCATACAACTAATGTTACCAAAGCGTCTGTAAGACCACTCGTAAATGCTTTGCCACTACACCAAAAAGGCTAAATTTCACCTTTGAGCTGGCCACCCTTGTCACGGACATTGACCGTGACAAAAAAACACGCATTTTTTGTCATGGTGAATGATCGTGACAAGGCCATGACAAAGATTTATCACAGTCAATGATCGTGACAACTTCAAAAGGTTATCACGGTCAAAGACCTTGACAGGTTCGTGACAATTCTTTTAACAAAATACCCTAACGCCTAATTTTTTTGCCACCGTTTTGCTTCCTCCCAATGTCTCTCTCTTCTCTCTACGTGGCGGTGCTCTCTCTCTCTCTCTTTTCAGGTCTCTCCCTCTCTCTCCCCCCTTTGTGTATATGAATATGTGTGTGTGTGGTGTGCTTCGTGTGTGTGCTACATGTGTGGGATGTGTGGGGTGGGGGTGGGTGGCATTGGGGGATGGGGGGCATTGGGGGTAGGGGTAGGGGTGTGTGTGTATGTCTAGGTATGGGGGTGGGGTGGGGGCAGTGTTTGCGTGTGTGTGTGATTAATTGGGCATAAATCCGAATTGGACCCCTTTGTTGTGTAAATATCAAATTACATCCCTTTGTTGTGTAAATATTGGACGACTTTGTTGTGTTAATATTAGACCCCTTTGTTGTGTAAATATTGGACGACTTTGTTGTGTAAATATTAGACCCCTTTATTGTGTAAATATTGGACTACTTTGTTGTGTAAATATTGGACCCCTTTGTTGTGTAAACATTGAACAGCTTTATTGTGTAAATATTAGACCCCTTTATTGTGTAAATATTGGACCCCTTGGTTGTGTAAATATTGGACCCCTTGGTTGTGTAAATATGTTGTGTAAATATGAAATTGAAATTATTTGGACGCATTATTGTGAAATTAAAATATAAATTGGGTCTTTGTGTGCTTGGGAAATTAATATGTTTGTTATTCTTATAAATAAATAAAAAATATTGAAATTGATATCGTATGTATTGAAATTGGTATAAGTTTTAGTTCTTATGCGTACTTTAAATTAAATGTAACATACTTCAAAAGGTCAAGCAAATGTTTTACTCGGAGTCTATTAACAATGAGCTGTGGTCAATAGTCCTACATGCGCCAAAGCGTCTAAACAGTAGCGTGGATGACTTGGCTGCACCTACCGAATATCAATCCATTTTTTATGATAACCCGAATTTAAAATAATTTTTTGACTTGTAATAAGTATTCAAATTATTTGTAATGACCAGTGGTTGTATTATTATCGGATGATAATTTAATTTTTTTTAGTTATTTGTGCTTGATCATTTTAATGCTTGTAATAACCAGGTGAATAAGTTAATCAGAACTTTCATCAATTTAAGCATTAATTCAAAGTCCGTGACCCGAGAGTGTATGTGTAAATTGAAATTAGTATTGGTATAGATTGAAATTGGTATAAATTTTTATTGGTATTGGTATTGGTGTTGGTATAAATTGGTATTGTTATTGAAATTGGTATTGATATAAATTGATATGGGTATTGGTATTGGTATTGGTATGTATTGTTATTATCGGATTTGAGCATTAATTCAAAGTTCATATACATCTTTGTACCACTAATAATATTTTTAGCAGAAAATTACTTCATCAGGACGCGGTAGCGGAGGCGATCAGGGCTCCTCGGACCGTAGGCCCACAAAATTGGGCCAATTAGGGGCCATTGTCGAAAATAAGATGGTATTATTAGCTAGAGCACTTAAGTTGTTGAAGGCGATTGTCTTCCCGGGGTGCACTGATTGGAGGGTCGTGGCTATCGACCTCAAGATGAACATCGGGGGGGCGCTATAGGTTATGTATTTTATATTTATATTTATGGCCATAATAATTACTTACAGGATGGTTTGTATTTGTTTGACAGGAACAATTCGGCCTGCTAGCATATCTCCGCGATCCCACATTGGAGTAATTGAGGGATCAATATAAAACTAGGAAGAAGAATTTATGGGAACGGTACTTTTGGAAGACCTAGGAGTCCATTATGAGACTCCGTGAAAACTTCCCCCCCAAGGAACCAATCTCATTGGCACAGTGGCAGAAATTTATCGAAAATGAGACCGATGAGCAGAAATTGGCATCTCGCCAATCGGGGAGATATTGGTCCCGTGGGAGGTGTTGGTACCACCCACAGGGTCGTTCGAGGGTTGTTTCGAGTTTTTCCCCACTAACACCATATTTGGCCTAAGTCTAGAAATATTCAAATTACCGTCGTATTCTCAAACCGGGAACCCCGAGACTGCGCGCTCAGTTCCAACGAGTCACATTGGTCCCGTGGGAGGTGTTGGTGCCACCAACAGGGCCGTTCAGGGGCTGTTTTGGGTTTTCACCCTCTAACGCCATGTTTTTAAGCCCAAGTCTTTAAATATGCAAATTATCATCGTATTCTCAAACCGGGAGTCCCACCACTGTGCGATCACTTTCTACGAGTCACATTGGTCCCGTGGGAGGTGTTGGTGCCACCCACGGAGCCGTTCGGGGGATGTTATGGGTTTCCACCCACTAACGCCATGTTTTTAAGCCTAAGCCTAGAAATATTCAAATTAACATCGTATTCTCAAACTGGGAGCCCCGGGACTGCGCGATCAGTTCCAACGAGTCACATTGGTCCTGTGGGAGGTGTTGGTGCCACCCACAGGGCCATTCGGGGACTGTTTTGGGTTTTCACCCTCTAACGCCATATTTTTTTAAGCCCAAGTCTTGAAATATGCAAATTATCATCATATTCTCAAACCGGGTGTCCCACCGCTACACGGTCAGTTCCTATGAGTCACATCGGTCCCGTGGGAGGTGTTGGTGCCACCCACGGAGCCGTTCGGGGGCTTTTACGGGTTTCCACCCACTAACGCCATGTTTTTAAGCCTAAGTTTATAAATATTCAACTTACCGTCGTATTCTCAAACCGAGAGTCCCGGGGCTGCGCGGTCAGTTCTTACGATACACATTGGACCCGTGGGCGGTGTTGGTGCTACCCACGGGGCCGTACGAGGGATGTTTCGAGTTTTCACCCACTAACGCCATGTATTTAAGCCTAAGTCTAGAAAGATTCAAATTATTGTCATATTCTCAAACCGGAAGTTCCGGGGCAGCGCGGACAGTTCCTACGTGTCACATTGGTCCAGTGGGAGGTGTTGGTGCCACCCACGGGGCCGTTCGTGGGTTGTTTTGGGTTTTCACCCTCAAACGCCATGTTTTTAAGCCTAAGTCTAGAGATATGCAAATTATCGTCGTATTCTCAAACCGTGAGTCCCGCGACTGCGCGGTCAGTTCCTACGAGTCACATTGGTCCCGTAGGAGGTGTTGGTGCTACCCACGGGGCCGTACGGGGGATGTTTCGGGTTTTCACCCACTAACACCATGTTTTTAAGCCTAAGTCTAGAAATACTCAAATTACCATCGTATTCTCAAACTACGAGTTTCGGGGCTGCGTGGACAGTTCCTACGAGTCACATTAGTCCCGTGGGAGGTGTTGATGCCACCCACGGGGCCGTTCGGGGGTTGTTTTGGATTTCCCCCCACTAACGTCATGTTTTGCCAAAGTTTAAAAATATTCAAATTACCGTCGTATTGTCAAACCGAGAGTCCAGGGGCCGCCCGGTCATTTCCTACAAGTTAAATTGGTCCTGTGGGAGGTGTTGGTGCCACCCACAGGGCCGTTCGAGGGTTGTTTCGAGTTTTTCCCCACTAACGCTATGTTTTAAAGCCTAAGCCTAGAAATATTCAAATTACCATCATATTCTCAAACTCGGAGTTCCGGGGCTGCGCGGACAGTTTCTATGAGTCACGTTGGTCCCGTGAGAGGTGTTGGTTCCACCTAAAGGGTCGTTCGTGGGTTGTTTTGGGTTTTCACTCTCTAACACCATGTTTTTAAGCCTAAGTTAATAAATATGCAAATTATCATTGTATTATCAAACCGGGAGTCCCGCGGCTGCGTGGTCAGTTCCTACGAGTCACATTGGTCACGTGGGAGGTGTTGGTGCCAGCCACGGGGCCGTTGAGGGGCTGTTTCGGATTTTCATCGTCTAACGCTATGTTTTTAACCCTAAGTCTAGAAATATGCAAATTGTCGTCGTATTCTCAAACCGGGAGTCCCGCGACTGCGTGGTCAGTTCCTAGGAGTCACATTCGTCCCGTGAGAGGTGTTGGTACCACCCACCGGGCCGTTTGGGGTTGTTTCAGGATTTTCCCCAGTAACGCCACATTTTGCTAAAGTCTAAAAATATTCTTATCACCGCCGTATTGTCAAATTGGGAGTCCCGGGGCTGCACGGTCAGTTCCTATGAGTCACATTGATCCTGTGGGAGGTGTGGGTGCCATCCTCGGGGCCGTACGGGGGCTGTTTCGGGTTTTCACCCACTAACAACATATTTTTAAGCCTAAGTTTAGAAATATTCAAATTACCATCGTATCCTCAAATCGGTAGTCCCGGGGCTGCACGATCAGTTCCAACGAGTCAGATTGGTTCCGTGGGAGGTGTTGGTGCCACTCACGGGGCCGTTCGGGGGCTATTTTGGATTTTCACCCTCTAACACCATGTTTTTAAGCCAAAGTCTAGAAATATGCAAATTATCGTCATTTTCTCAAATCGGGAGACCCGCAACTACGGGGTCAGTTCCTATGAGTTACATTGGTCCTTTGGGAGGTGATGGTGTCACCCACGGGGCCGTTCGGGGGTTGTTTCGAGTTTTCACGCTCTAACACCATGTTTTTATACCTAAGTCTAGAAATATGCAAATTACCATCATATTCTTAAACCGGGAGTGCCGCTGCTGTGTGGTCAGTTCCTACGAGTTACATTGGTCCCGTGGGAGGTGTTGGTGCCACCCACGGGGCCGTCCGGGGGCTGTTTAGGGTTTTCACCCTCTAAAGCCATGTTTTTATTCTTAAGTCTAGAAATATGCAAATTACCGTTGTATTCTCAAACTGGGAGTGCCGCGGCTGCGCGGTCAGTTCCTACGAGTTACATTGGTTCCGTGGGAGGTGTTGGTGCCACCCACAGGGCCGTTCGGGGGCAGTTTTGGGTTTTTAACCTCTAACGTCGTGTTTTTAAGCCTAAGTCTAGAAATATTCAAATAACAGTCATATTCTCAAACCGGGAGTCCCGGGGCTGCGCGGTCAGTTCCTACGAGTCACATTGGTCCCTTTGGAGGTGTTGGTGCCACCCACGGGGCCGTACGGGGAGTGTTTCGAGTTTTCACCCACTAACACCATGTTTTATGCCTAACTCTAGAAATATTCAAATTACCATCGTATTCTCAAACTAGGAGTTTCGAGGCTGCGCGGACAGTTTCTACGAGTCACATTGGTCCAATGGGAAGTGTTGGTTCCACCCACGGGGCTGTTTGGGGGCTGTTTCTGGTTTTTCCCCACTAAAGACATGTTTTTCACTGAGTCAAGAAATATTCAAATTACTGTCGTATTTTTAAATCGGGATCCCAGGGGCTGCGCGGTCAGTTCCAACGAGTGACATTGGTCCCGTGGGAGATGTTGGTGCCACCCACAGGGTTATTCGGGAACTGTTTTGGGTTTTCACCCTCTAACGCTATGTTTTTAGGCCTAAGTCTAAAAATATGCAAATTATAGTCGTATTCCAAAACTGGGAGGTCCGAGGCTGCGCGTACAGTTCCTACGAGTTACATTGGTCCCATGGGAGGTATTGGTGCTACCCACGGGGATGTTCCTGGGTTGTTTCTAGTTTTCACCCTCTAACGACATGTTTTGCTTAAGTCTACAAATATGCAAATTACTGTCGTATTCTCAAACCGGGAGTGTCGCGGCTGTGCGGTCAGTTCCTACGAGTTACATTGGTCCCATGGGAGGTCTTGCTGCCACCCACGGGGCCGTTCGGGGGCTCTTTTGGGTTTTCACCCTCTAACGCCATGTTTTTATGCTTAAGTCTACAAATATTCAAATTACCGTCGTATTCTTAAACTGGGAGCCCCGAGACTGGGCGATCAGTTCCAACGAGTCACATTGGTCCCGCGGGAGGTGTTGGTGCCACCCACAGAGCCGTTCGGGGGCTGTTTCGAGTTTTCACCCACTAACGCCATGTTTTTAAGCCTAAGTCTAGAAATATTCAAATTTCCATCGTATTCTCAAACTAGGAGTTCCGGGGCTGCGCGGACAGTTCCTACGAGTCACATTGGTCCCGTGGGAGGTGTTGGTGCCACCCACCTGGTCATTCGTGGGTTGTTTTGGATTTTCACACTCTAACGCCATGTTTTTAAGCCTAAGTCTAGAAATATTCAAATTACCGTCGTATTATCAAATCGGGAGTCCTGGGGCTGCGCGGTCAGTTCCTACCAGTCAAATTGGTCCTGTGAGAAGTGTTGGTGCCACCCACGGGGCCGTACGGGGGCTGTTTCGAGTTTTCACCCACTAACGCCATATTTTTAAGACTAAGTCTAGAAATATTCAAATTACCATCATATTCTCAAACTGGGAGTCTCGGGGCTGCGCGATCAGTTACTACCAGTCAAATTGGTCCTGTGGGAGGTGTTGGTGCCACCCACGGGGCCGTTCGGGGGCTGTTTTGGGTTTTCACCCTCAAACGCCATGTTTTTTTAAGCCTAAGTCTTGAAATATGCAAATTATTGTTGTATTCTCAAACCGGGAGTCCCACCCTGGACGGTGAGTTCCTACAAGTCACATTGGTCCCGTGGGAGGTGTTGGTGCCACCCACGGAGCCGTTCGGGGGCTGTTACGGGTTTCCACCCACTAACGCCATGTTTTTAAGCCTAAGTCTAAAAATATTCAAATTACCATCGTATTCTCAAATCGGGTGTCCCGGGGCTGCGCGGTCAGTTCTTACGATACACATTGGCCCCGTGGGAGGTGTTGGTGCCACCGATGGGGCCGTACGAGGGTTGTTTCGAGTTTTCACTCACTAACGCCATGTTTTTAAGCCTAAGTCTAGAAAAATTCAAATTACCGTCGTATTCTCAAACTGGGAGTTCCGGGGATGCGTGGAGAGTTCCTACGTGTCACATTGGTCCCGTGAGAGGTGTTGGTGCCACCCACGGGGCCGTTCGTGGGTTATTTTGGGTTTTCACCCTCTGACGTCATGTTTTTAAGCCTAAGCCTAGAAATATGCAAATTATCGCCGTATTCCCAAACCGGGAGTCCCGCGGTTGCGCGATCAGTTCCTACGAGTCACCTTGGACCCGTGGGAGGGGTTGGTGCCACCCACAGGGCCGTACAGGGGGTATTTCGGGTTTTCACCCACTAACACCATGTTTTTAAGTCTAAGTCTAGAAATATTCAAATTACCGTCGTATTCTCAAATTAGGAGTTCCAGGGCTGCGTGGATAGTTCCTACGAGTCACATTGGTCCCGTGGGAGGTCTTGGTGCCACCCACGGGGACGTTCGGGGGTTGTTTCGAATTTTCCCCCACTAACGTCATATTTTTCCAAAGTCTAGAAATATTCAAATTACCGTCGTATTGTCAAACCGGGAGTCCCAAGGCTATGCGGTTAGTTCCTATGAGTCAAAATGGTCCTGTGGGAGGTGTTGGTGCCACCCATGAGGCCGTACGGGGGATGTTTTGGGTTTTCACACACTAACGCCATGTTTTTAAGCCTAAGTCTAGAAATATTCTAATTACCGTCATGTTTTCAAATCGGGAGCCCCGGGGCTGCGCGATCAGTTCCAACGAGTCACATTGGTCCCGTGGGAGGTGTTGGTGCCACCCAAGGGGCCGTTCGGGGGCTGTTTTGGGTTTTCACCCTCTAACGCCATGTTTTTAAGCCCAAGTCTTGAAATATGCAAATTATCGTTGCATTCTCAAACCGGGAGTCTCGCCGCTACGCGGTCAGTTCCTACGAGTCACATTGGTCCCGTGGAAGGTGTTGGTGCCACCCACAGAGCCGTTCGGGGGCTGTTTTGGGTTTCCACCCACTAATGCCATGTTTTTAAGCCGAAGTCTAGAAATATTCAAATTACCGTCGTATTCTCAAATTGGGAGTTCCGGGGACCCGCGGACAGTTCCTACGAGTCATATTCGTCCTGTGGGAGGTGCTGGTGCCACCCACGGGGCCGTTCGTGGGTTGTTTTGGGTTTTCACCCTCTAATGCCATGTTTTTAGGCCTAAGTTTAGAAATATGCAAATTATCATCGTATTCTCATACCAGGAGTCCCGCGGCTGCGCGGTCAGTTCCTACGAGTCACATTGGTCCCGTGGGAGGTGTTGGTGCCAGCCACGGGACCGTTCGGGGGGTGTTTCAGAGTTTCACCCTATAACACCATATTTTTAAGATTAAGTCTAGATATATACAAATTATCATCGTATTCTTAAACCGGAAGTTCCGCGACTGCGTGGTCAGTTCCTACGGGTTATATTGGTCCCGTGGGAGGTGTTGGTGCCACCCACGGGGCCGATCGGGGGTTGTTTCGGGTTTTTCTCCACTAACGCCATGTTTTGACTAAGTCTACAAATATTGAAATTACCATCGTATTCTCAAACTTGGAGCCCCAGGACTGCGCGCTCAGTTCCAACGAGTCACATTGGTCCCATGCGAGGTGTTGGTGCCACCAACGGGGCCGTTCGAGGGCTGTTTTTGGTTTTCACCCTCTAACGCCGTGTTTTTTGGGCTTAGTCTAAAAATATATAAATTATCACCGTATTCCAAAACTGGGAGTTTCGAGGCTGCGCGGACAGTTCCTACGAGTTACATTGGTCCCATGGGAGGCGTTGGTGCCACCCACGGGGACATTCGGGGGTTGATTCGAGGTTTCACCCTCTAACGCCATGTTTTGCTTAAGTCTATAAATATGAAAATTACCTTCGTATTCTCAAACCGGGAGTGTCACGGCTGCACGACCAGTTCCTACGAGTTATATTGGTCCCGTGGGAGGTATTTCTGCCACCCACGGGGCCATTCGGGGGTTGTTTTTGGTTTTCACCCTCTAACGCCGTGTTTTTATGCCTAAGTCTAGAAATATGTAAATTATCATCGTATTCTCAAAACGGGAGTCCCGCGATTGCGTGGTCAGTTCCTACGAGTCACATTAGTCCCGTGGGAGGTGTTGGTGCCACCCACGGAGCCGTTCGGGGGCTCTTTCAGGTTTTCACCCTATAACGCCATAATTTTAAGGTTAAGTCTAAAAATATGCAAATTATCGTCGTATTCTCAATCCAGGAGTCCCGCGGCTACGTGGTCAGTTCCTACGACTTACATTGGTCCCGTGGGAGGTGTTGGTGCCACCCACGGGGCCGTTCGAGGGTTGTTTCGAGTTTTTCCCCACTAACGCCATGTTTTGCCTATGTCTAGAAATATTTAAATTACCGTCGTATTGTCAAACCGGGAGTCCCAGTGCTGCGCGGTCAGTTCTTACCAGTTAAATTGGTCCTGTAGGAGGTGTTTATGCCACCCACGGGGCCATACGGGGGCTGTTTTGGGTTTTCACCCACTAACGCCATGTTTTTAACCCTAAGTCTATAAATATTCAAATTACCGTCGTGTTTTTACGCCAGGCCGAGGGCGCCCTCCAACTAGACGAGCCCGAGATTGTCTCACCCTCCTTCAGGCCCAGATGACCCTTCAAGCGGCCGACCCTTCATCAGGCCCAGACGACCCTTCAAGGGGTCGACCCTTCATGGGGCCCAGATGACCCTGCAAGGGGCCGACCCTTCATCATGCCCGAATGACCCTCCAAGGGGTCGACCCTTCATCAGGCCCAGACGACTGCAAGGGGTCGACCCTTCATCAGGCCCGAACGACCCTCCAAGGGGCCGACCCTTCATCAGGCCCGAACGACCCTCCAAGGGTCCGACCCTCCATCGGGCTCCAGACGACACTCCGAGGGTATGACAGTACGAGGCCCAAATTAGACCAGACTCACTACCGGAAAGAACTTTGCCCTCGGCCTCATATCAAAGGCCGAGGGTGACATAATCACAGAACGTGGCTTGGGAGACGCGTGGAACAGTGCGCGTGAGGCTCACATGGCACGTGGAAGACCGTTATAACAACATCACACCCTCACGTGAGGGAATATTATGTCATCATTTGGCATCTACAGGTGTTAACGGGAGATTGGCTAGATCATCATTCACATGCACCATGCATACTTGGGGGGTACACTACACCCCCCAAGACCTATATATACTTGTCACCTACAACCCTACAAGGGGATCAATAACTGTAACCCTAGCTGAAACTTTGCTTGTACACACAGTAGAGAGAGAAAGTGAGCTCATGTGCATTGTATCCAAGGCCATTAGTGTCCATACTTAGTGGATCACACACTCACAGTGGATGTAGGCCTAATTGGTTGAACCACTATACATCATTGTCTTATTCCTCTTATACTCATCTCCTTCTATATACTTATACACTTACATCTCTATGGCTGCCATGGTTACTATTATTTGAGCTCATCATCACTTATCTGATGGTGCTAGATTTCAGTATCATCAGTTTGGCGCCGTCTGTGGTAAAAAAGAAGACATTTCTTCCTTTGTACAGCTTGACCTCACTGGGCACTCTGGTGGTGAACCAGTTCTTCCCCTGAGGGGAGATGTTTCACCATTGAAAGAGACCCATCAAGGTTCTCAAGCTCACCAGTCTTTTTTCCAGTTCAGCTGTTCACAACTCAAATACATGGCACCTGAGATGTCGCCACCACCACTCCCTCCACCGGATAGTGGAGTAGGACCCAGTTCCAGTCAGCCACCACCTCAGTTTGAGATGGCTGATGTGGCGAAAGCCTTGAAGTCTCTGGCAGCAAGCCAGCGGATCATGCAGGAGCAGTTAAAGCTCTAAGCCAGAACATACTAAGACCACCAGGGGTCTCACCTGAGATGATTACTCTGACAGCAGCTCCAGGATAGCATGAGGCCAGGGGACCACCCCAGGCACCACGCAAAGACCTGCCATCCCCTTAGCGGCGTAGGGATGTTGCTGACCCCCTGCATCTATGCCTGGGGAGGCAAGGAAACCCTTGCCCTGAAGACATGTATGATGATCTGGAGGGGGAGGAAGCCCCCATAGAATGCTGGGAGATGTATGAGGTCTCCATTAATACTGTACGACCCCTCCAGGAGAGCAGAGGGAAGTGCGGAAGGAAAAACCCTGATGATCACCCGAGAGGCTCTGCTTTTGATCGCCTGAGCAGGGGGTCGACCTTTGAGAGGCTGGGTACAGTAAATGACCTGCAGGAAAAATTGTCCAGGTCAAGAAGTGTCGCGAGGTCCAGAAGGGAGGCAACAGATGATCGACCCCATGGGGGCCGGCCTTTAGGATGGGACGACGGCCAGGGGGAAGTAAACAGCCGACACAAGCCAGTCGCGACAGGACCTCCGTCCATCTCAAAGAGGCGGCAGGGGATAACATCGACCAAGCCGACCCTACGAGGCCCTGGAATAACTCGATCCAGCGATTGGAGGATAAGATTGGCGATATACTAAAAAGTCTAGAAATATTCAAATTACCATCGTATTGTCAAACCCGGAGTCCCGAGGCTGCGCGATCAGTTCCTACAAGTCAAATTGGCCTGTGGGAGGTGTTGGTGCCACCCACGGGGCCGTACAGAGGCTGTTTCGGGTTTTCACCCACTAACGCCATGTTTTTAAGCCTAAGTCTAGAAATATTCAAATTTCCATCGTATTCTCAAACTAGGAGTTCCGGGGCTGCGCGGACAGTTCCTACGAGTCACATTGGTCCCGTGGGAGGTGTTGGTGCCACCCACCTGGTCATTCGTGGGTTGTTTTGGATTTTCACACTCTAACGCCATGTTTTTAAGCCTAAGTCTAAAAATATGCAAATTATCGTCGTATTCTCAAACCGGGAGTCCCGCGGCTGCACGATCAGTTCCTACGAGCCACATTGGTCCCGTGAGAGGTGTTGGTGCCACCCACGGGGCCGTACGGGGGCTGTTTCGAGTTTTCACCCACTAACGCCATATTTTTAAGACTAAGTCTAGAAATATTCAAATTACCATCATATTCTCAAACTGGGAGTCTCGGGGCTGCGCGATCAGTTACTACCAGTCAAATTGGTCCTGTGGGAGGTGTTGGTGCCACCCACGGGGCCGTTCGGGGGCTGTTTTGGGTTTTCCCCCACTAGCGTCATGTTTTTCGAAAGTCTATAAATATTCAAATTACCGTCGTATTGTCAAACCCAGAGTCTCGAGGCTGCGCAGTCAGTTCCTACAAGTCAAATTGGTCATGGGGAGGTGTTGGTGCCACCCACGGGGTCGTACGGGGGTTGTTTCGGATTTTCACCCACTAACGCCATATTTTTAAGCCTAAGTCTAGAAATATTCAAATTACCATCGTATTCTCAAACTAGGAGTTCCGGGGCTGCGCGGACAGCTCCTACAAGTCAAATTGGTCATGTGAGAGGTGTTGGTTCCACCCACGGGGCCGTTCGTGGGTTATTTTGGGTTTTCACCCTCTAACGCCATATTTTTAAGCCTAAGTCAATAAATATGCAAATTATCGTCGTATTCTCAAACCGGGAGTCCCGCGACTGCGCGGTGAGTTCCTACGAGTCACATTGGTCCCGTGGGAGGTGTTGGTACCAGCCACGGGGCTGTTCGGGGGATGTTTCGGATTTTCACCGTCTAACGCTATGTTTTTAACCCTAAGTCTAGAAATATGCAAATTATCGTCCTATTTTCAAACCGGGAGTCCCGCGGCTGCGTGGTCAGTTCCTAGGAGTTACATTGGTCCCGTGGGAGGTGTTGGTACCACCCACGGGGCCGTTCGGGGGTTGTTTAGGGATTGCCTCCAGTAACGCCATGTTTTGCCAAAGTCTAGAAATATTTTATTACCATCGTATTATCAAACCGGGAGTCCTGGGGCTGCACGATCAGTTCCTACGAGTCACGTTGGTCCTGTGGGAGGTGTTGGTGCCACCCACGGGGCCGTACAGGGGTTGTTTCAGGTTTTCACCCACTAACGCCTTATTTTTAGGCCTAAGTTTAGAAATATTCAAATTACCATCGTATCCTCAAATCGGTAGTCCCGGGGCTGAGCGGTCAGTTCCAACGAGTCATATTGGTCCCGTGGGAGGTGTTGGTGCCACCCACGGGCCGTTCGGGGGTTATTTTGGATTTTCACCCTCTAAAGCCAAGTTTTTAAGCCAAAGTCAAGAAATATGCAAATTATCGTCGTATTCCTAAAACGGGAGACCCGCGACTCCGGGGTCAGTTCCTACGAGTTACATTGGTCCTGTGGGAGGTGATGGTGCCACCCACGGGGTCGTTCGGGGGTTATTTTGAGTTTTCACCCTCTAACGCCATGTTTTGCTTAAGTATAGAAATATGCAAATTATCATCGTATTCTCAAATCGTGAGTGTCGCGTTCGTGCGGTCAATTCCTACGAGTTACATTGGTCCCGTGGGAGGTGTTGGTGCCACCCAAAGGGCCGTTCGGGGGTTTTTTCGAGTTTTCACCCTCTAACACCATGTTTTTATACCTAAGTCTAGAAATATGCAAATTACAGTTACTACGAGTTACATTGGTCCTGTGGGAGGTGTTGGTGCCACCCACTGGGCCGTTCGGGGGCAGTTTTGAGTTTTCAACCTCTAACGCCATGTTTTTAAGCCTCAGTCAAGAATTATGCAAATTACCGTCGTATTCGCAAACCGGGAGTCCCGCGGCTCCCTGGTCAGTTCTTACGAGTTACATTCGTCCTATGTGAGGTGTTGGTACCACCTACGGGGACGTTCGGGGGTTGTTTCGTGTTTTTCCCCACTAACTCCATGTTTTACCTAAGTCTAGAAATATTCAAATTACCATCGAATTCTCAAATCGAGAGTCCCATCATTACGTGGTCAGTTTCTACGAGTTACATTGGTCCCGTGGGAGGTGTTGATACCAGCCATGGGCTCGTTCGGAGGTTGTTTCAGGTCCTCACCCACTAACGCCATGTTTTTAAACCTAAGTCTATAAATATACAAATTATCATCGTATTCTCAAACCGGGAGTCCCGGGGCTGCGCGATCAGTTCCTACGAGTCAAATTGGTCCTGTGGGAGGTGTTGGTGCCACTCACGGGGCCGTACGGGGGCTGTTTTAGGTTTTCACCCACTAACGCCATGTTTTTAAGCCTAAGTCTATAAATATTCAAATTACCATCGTATTCTCAAACTAGGAGTTCCGGGGCTACGCGAACAGTTCCTACGAGTCACATTGGTCCCGTGGGAGGTGTTGGTGCCACCCACGGGGCCGTTCGGGGATTGTTTCGGGTTTATCCCCACTAACGCCATGTTTTGCCTAACTCTAGAAATATTAAAATTACCATCATACTCTCAAACCGGGAGCCCCGGGACTGCGCGGTCAGTTCCAACGAGTCACATTGGTCCCGTGGGAGGTATTGGTGCCACCCACGGGGCCGTTCAGGGGCTGTTTTGGGTTTTCACCCTCTAACGCCATGTTTTTAAGCCCAAGTCTTGAAATATGCAAATTATCGTCGTATTCTGAAATTAGGAGTCCCGCGGCTGCGCGGTCAGTTCCTACGAGTCACATTGGTCCCGTGGGAGGTGTTGGTGCCACCCACGGAGCCGTTCGGGGGCTATTTCGCGTTTCCACCTACTAACGTCAAGTTTTTCAACCTAAGTCTAGAAATATTCAAAATACTATTGTATTCTCAAATCGGGAGTCCTGGGGCTGCGCGGACAGTTCTTACGAGTCACATTGGTCGCGTGGGAGGTGTTGTTGCCACCCACGGGGCCGTCCGAGAGCTGTTTCGGGTTTTCACTCACTAATGCCATGTTTTTAAGCCTAAGTCTATAAATATTCTAATTACCATCGTATTCTCAAACTGCGAGTTCTGGGGATGTGCGGACAGTTCCTACGAGTCGCATTGGTCCCGTTGGAGGTGTTGGTGCCACCCACGGGGACGTTCGTGGGTTGTTTTGGGTTTTCACCCTCTAACGCCATGCTTTTAAGCCTAAGTTTAGAAATATGCAAATTATCATCGTATTCTCAAACCAGGAGTCCCGCGGCTACGCGGTCAGTTCCTACGAGTCACATTGGTCCCGTGGGAGGTGTGGGTGCTAGCCACGGGGCCGTTCGGGGGCGGTTTCGGGTTTTCACCCCATAATGCCATATTTTTAAGCTTAAGTCTAGAAATATGCAAATTATCATCGTATTCTAAAACCGGGAGTTCCGCGGCTGCGTGGTCAGTTCCTACGAGTTACATTGGTCCCGTGGGAGGTGTTGGTGCCACCCACGGGACCCTTCGATGGTTGTTTCGGGTTTTTCCCCACTAATGCCATGTTTTGCCTAAGTCTACAAATATTCAAATTACTGTCGTATTCTCAAACTGGGAGCCCCGAGAGTGCGCGCTCAATTCCAACGAGTCACATTAGTCCTGTGGGAGGTGTTGGTGCTACCCACGGGGCCGTTCGAGGGCTGTTTTGGGTTTTCACCCTCTAACGCCATGTTTTTAGCCCAAGTCTTGAAATATTCAAATTATCGTCGTATTCTCAAACTGGGAGTGTCGCGGTTGCGCGGTCAGTTCCTACGAGTTACATTTGTCCCGTGGGAGGTGTTGTTGCCACCCACGGGGAAGTTCGGGGGATGTTTTGGGTTTCCACCCACTAACGCCATGTTTTTAAGCCTAAGTCTAGAAATATTCAAATTACCAACGTATTCTCAAACCGAGAGTCCCGGGGCTGCGTAGTCAGTTCTTACGAGTCACATTGGTCCCGTGGGAGGTATTGGTGCCACCCACGGGGCCGTACGGGGGATGTTTTGGGTTTTCACCCACTAACACCATGTTTTTAAGCCTAAGTTTGGAAATATGCAAGTTATCCTCGTATTCTCAAATCGGGAGTCTCGCGGGTGCGCAGTCAGTTCCTTCAAGTCACATTGGTCCCGTGGGAGGTGTTAGTGCCAACCACGGGGCCGTTCGGGTGCTGTTTTGGATTTTCACCGTCTAACGCTATGCTTTTAACCCTAAGTCTAGAAATATGCAAATTATCGTCGTATTCTCAAACCGGGAGTCCCGCGGTTGCGTGGTCAGTTCCTAGGAGTTACATTGGTCTTGTAAGAGGTGTTGGTACCACCACGGGGTCGTTCGGGCGTTGTTTCGAGATTTCCCCCAGTAACGCCATGTTTTGCCAAAGTCTATAAATATTCATACTACCGCCCTATTGTCAAACCGGGAGTCCCGGGGATGCACGGTCAGTTCCTACAAGTCACATTGATCCTGTGGGAGGTGTTGGTGCCACCCACGGGGCCGTACGGGGGCTATTTCGGGTTTTCACCCACTAACGCCTTGTTTTTAAGCCTAAGTCTAGCAGTATTCAAAATACCATTGCATTCTCAAACCGGGAGTCCCGGGGCCGTGCGGATAGTTTTTATGAGTCACATTGGTCACGTGGGAGGTGTTGTTGCCACCCACGGGGCCGTAAGGAATGTGTTTCGGGTTTTCACCCACTAATGCCATGTTTTTAAGCCTAAATCTATAAATATTCAAATTACCATCATATTCTCAAACTGCGAGTTCCGGGGATGCGCGGACAGTTCCTACGAGTCACGTTGGTCTGGTGGGAGGTGTTGGTGCCACCCACGGGGCCGTTCGGGGGCTATTTTGGATTTTCACCCTCTAACGTCATGTTTTTAAGCCTAAGTCTAGAAATATGCAAATTATCATCATATTCTCTAACTGGGAGACCCGCGACTACGGGGTCAGTTCCTACGAGTAACATTGGTCGTGTGGGTGGTGATGGTGCCACCTACGGGGTCGTTCGGGGTTATTTCGAGTTTTGACCCTCTAACGCCATGTTTTGCTTAAGTCTAGAAATATATGTAAACTACCGTCATATTCTCAAACCGTGAGTGTCGCGGTCGTGCGGTCAGTTCCAACGAGTTACATTGGTCACATGGGAGGTGTTGGTGCCACCCAAGGGGCCGTTCGGGGGTTGTTTCGAGTTTTCACAACGCCATGTTTTTATACGTAATTGTAGAAATATGAAAATTACCATCGTATTCTTAAACCGGAAGTGCCGCGGTTGCCATTTCAGTTCCTACAAGTTACATTGGTCTCGTGGGAGGTGTTGGTGCCACCCATGGGGCCGTCCGGGGGATGTTTTGGGATTTCACCCTCTGACGCCATGTTTTTATTCCTAAGTCTAGAAAGATGCAAATTATCGTCATATTCTCAAACCAAGATTGTCGCGACTGCGCGGCCAGTTACTACGAGTTACATTGGTCCTGTGGGAGGTGTTGGTGCCACCCACGGGGCCGTTCGGGGGCAGTTTTGAGTTATCAACCTCTAACGCCATGTTTTTAAGCCTAAGTCTAGAAATATTCAAATTACAGTCGTATTCTCAAATCGGGAGTCCAAGGGTTGCGCGGTCAGTTCCTACGAGTCACATTGGTCCCGTAGCAGGTGTTGTTGCCACCCACGGGACCATACGGGGACTGTTTCGAGTTTTCACCCACTAACACCATGTTTTTATGCCTAAGTCTAGAAATATTCAAATTACCGTCATATTCTCAAACTGGGAGTTCCGAGGCAACGCGGACAACTCCTACGAGTCACATTGGTCACGTGGGAGTTGTTGGTGCCACCCACGGGGCCGTACGGGGGCAGTTTCGGATTTTCACCCACTAACACCATGTTTTTAACCCTAAGTCTAGAAATATTCAAATTACAGTCGTATTCTCAAATCGGGAGTCCCAGGGCGGCGCGGTCAGTTCCTACGAGTCACATTTGTCCCGTAGCAGGTGTTGTTACCACCCACGGGGCCATACAGGGATTGTTTCGAGTTTTCACCCACTAACACCATGTTTTTATGCCTAAGTCTAGAAATATTCAAATTACCGTCGTATTCTCAAACTAGGAGTTCCGAGGCTGCGCGGACAGCTCCTACGAGTCACATTGGTCCCGTGGGAGTTGGTGCCACCCACGGAGCCGTACGGGGGCAGTTTCGTATTTTCACCCACTAACGCGCAGTTTTTAAGCCCAAGTCTAGAAATATTCGAATTACCGTCGTATTCTCAAATTGGGAGTTCCGGGGCTGCGGGGACTATTTATACGAGTCACATTGGTCCTGTGAGAGGTGTTGGTGCCACCCACGGGGACGTTCGGGGGTTGTTTTGGGTTTTCACCCTCTAACGCCATGTTTTTAAGCCTATGTTTAGAAATATGCAAATTTTCATTGTATTCTCAAATCGGGAGTCCCGCGGCTGCGCAGTCAGTTCCTACAAGTCACATTGGTCCCGTGGGAGGTGTTGGTGCCACCACGGGGCCGTTCGCGACTGTTTCGGATTTTCACCGTCTAACTCTATGCTTTTAACCCTAAGTCTTGAAATATGCAAATTATCATCGTATTCTCAAACCGGGAGTCCCACGGCTGCGTGGTCAGTTCCTAGGAGTTACATTGGTCCCGTGGGAGGTGTTGGTACCACCACAGGTCCGTTCGGGGGTTGTTTCGGGATTTCCCCCAGTAACGCCATGTTTTGCCAAAGTCTTGAAATATTCATATTATCATCGTATTATCAAACCGGGAGTCCCGGGGCTGCACGGTCAGTTCCTACAAGTCACATTGGTCCTGTGGGTGGTGTGGGTGCCACCCACGGGGCCGTACGGGGGCTGTTGCGAGTTTTCACCCACTAACGCCATATTTTTAAGCCTAAGTCTAGCAATATTGAAATTACCATCGTATCCTCAAATCGTTAGTTCCGGGGCTACGCGGTCAGTTCCAACGAGTCACACTGGTCCCGTGGGAGTGTTAGTGCCATCCACGGGGCCGTTCGGGGGCTATTTTGGATTTTCACCCTCTAACGCCATGTGTTTAAGCCTAAGTCTAAAAATATGTAAATTATCGTCGTATTCTCAAACCGGGAGACCCGCGAGTACGTTGTCAGTTCCTACGAGTTACATTGGTCCAGTAGGAGGTGATGGTGCCACCCACGGGGCCGTTCGGTGGTTGTTTCGAGTTTTCACCCTCTAACGCCATGTTTTGCTTAAGTCTAGAAATATATGCAAATTACCGTCGTATTCTCAAACCGTGTGTGTCGCGGTCGTGCGGTCAGTTCCTACAAGTTACATTGGTCCCATGGGAGGTGTTGGTGCCACCCAAGGGGCCGTTCTGGGGTTGTTTCGAGTTTTCACCCTCTAACGCCATGTTTTTATACGTAAGTCTAGAAATATGCAAATTACCGTCGTATTCTTAAACTGGGAGTGTCGCGGCAGTGTGGTGAGTTCCTACGAGTTATATTGGTCTCGTGGGAGGTGTTGGTGGCACCCACGGGGCCGTCCGGGGGCTGTTTTGAGTTTTCACCCTGTAACGCCATATTTTTATTCCTAAGTCTAGAAATACGCAAATTACCGTCGTATTCTCAAACCGTGAGTGTCGCGATTGTGCGGTCCGTTACCGCGAGTTACATTGGTCCCGTGGGAGTTTTTGGTGCCACCCAAGGGGCCGGTCGTGAGTTGTTTCGAGTTTTCACCCTCTAACGCTATGTTTTTATACGTAAGTCTAGAAATATGCAAATTACCGTCGTATTCTTAAATCGGGAGTGCCGCGGCTGCGTGGTCAGTTCCTACGAGTCACATTGGTCCCGTGGGAGGCCTTGGTGCCACCCACAGAGCCGTTCGGGGGCTGTTTCGGGTTTCCACCTACTAAAGCCATGTTTTTCAGCCTAAGTTTAGAAATATTCAAAATACCGTCGTATTCTCAAATCGGGAGTCCCGGGGCAGCGCAATCAGTTCTTACGAGTCACATTGGTCACGTGGGAGGTATTGTTGCCACCTGCGGGGCCGTACGGGGGTTATTTCGGGTTTTCACCCACTAACACCATGTTTTTAAGCCTAAGTCTAAAAATATTCAAATTACCGTCGTATTCTCAAACTGGGAGTTCCAAGGATGCACGGACAGTTCCTACGAGTCACGTTGGTCCCGTGGGAGGTGTTGGTGCCACCCACGGGGCCGTTCGTGGGTTGTTTAGGGTTTCACCCTCTAACGCCATATTTTTAAGCCTAAGTTTAGAAATATGCAAACTATCGTCGTATTCTCAAACCAGGAGTCCCGCAGCTGCTCGGTTAGTTCCGACGAGTCACATTGGTCCCGAGGGAGGTAATGGTGCCAGTCACGGGGCCGTTCGGGGGTTGTTTCGGGTTTTCATCCTATAACGCCATATTTTCAAGCTTAAGTCTAGATTATGCAAATTATCATCGTATTCTCAAACCGGGTGTTCCGCGGCTGCGTGGTCAGTTCATACGAGTAACATTGGTCCCGTGAGAGGTGTTGGTGCCACCCACGGGGCCGTTCGGGGGTTGTTTCTTGTTTTTCCCCATCAAAGCCATGTTTTGCCTCAGTCTACAAATATTCAAATTACCGTCGTATTCTCAAACCGGGAACCCCTGGACTGTGCGCTCAGTTCAACGAGTCATATTGGTCCCATGGGAGGTGTTGGTGCCACCCACGGGGCCGTTCGAGGGCTGTTTTGGGTTTTCACCCTCTAACGCCATGTTTTTAGCCTAAGTCTTGAAATAAGCAAATTATCGTCGTATTCTCACACCAGGAGTGTCCCGGTTGCGCGGTCAGTTCCTACGAGTTACATTAGTCCCGTGGGAGGTGTTGATGCCACCCACAGGTAAGTTCGGGGGATGTTTTGGGTTTCCACCCACTAATGCCTTATTTTTAAGCCTAAGTCTGGAAATATTCAAATTACCAAAGTATTCTCAAACCGAGAATCCCGGGGCTGCGCGGTCAGTTCTTACGAGTCACATTGGTCCCGTGAGAGGTGTTAGTGCCACCCACGGGGCCGTTCGTGGGTTGTTTTGGTTTTTCACCCTCTAACGCCATGTTTTTAAGCCTAAGTCTAGAAATATGCAAATTATCATCGTATTCTAAAATCGGGAGTCCCGCGGCTGCGCGGTCAGTTCCTACGAGTCATATTGGTCCCGTGGGAGGTGTTGGTGCCACCCACGGGGCCGTACGAGGCTGTTTCGAGTTTTCCCCCACTAACACCATATTTTTAAGCCGAAGTCTATAAATATTCAAATTACTGTCATATCCTCAAACTGGTAGTCCCGGGGCTACGCGGTCAGTCCTACGAGTCACATTGGTCCCGTGGGAGGTGTAGGTGCCACCCACGGGGCCTTTCGGGGGCTGTTGTGGGTTTTCATCCTCTAACGCTATGGTTTTAAGCCTAAGTCTAAAAATATTCAAATTACTATCATATTCTGAAATCGGGAGTCCCGTGGTTGCGCTGTCAGTTCCTACGAGTTACATTGGTCCCGTGGGAGGTGTTGGTGCTACCCAAGGGGCCGTTCGGGGGTTGTTTCGAGTTTTCACCCTCTAATGCCATGTTTTTATTCCTAAGTCTAGAAATATGTAAATTACCATCGTATTCTCAAACCGGGAGTGCCGCGGCTGCGCGGTCAGTTCCTAGGAGTTACATTGATCCCGTGGGAGGTGTTGTTGCTACCCACGGTGCCGTTCAGGGGCAGTTTTGGGTTTTCAACCTCTAACGCCATTTTTTAAGCCTAAGTCTAGAAATATTCAAATTACCGTCATATTCTATAACCGGGAGTCCCGGGGCTGCACGGTCAGTTCCTAAGAGTCACATTGGCCCCGTAGGAGGTGTTGGTGCCACCCACGGGGCCGTACGGGGGCTGTTTCGGATTTTCACCCACTAACACCATGTTTTTAAGCCCAAGTAATTACCATCGTATTCTCCAACTGGGAGTTCCGAGGCTGCGCGGACAGTTCCAACGAGTCACATTGGTCCCGTGGGAGGTGTTGGTGCCACCCACGGGGACGTTTTGGGGCTGTTTCGAGTTTTCGCCCTCTAACGTCATGTTTTTAAACCTAAGCTTTTATATATGCAAATTATCCTCGTATTGTCATACCGGGAGTCCCGTGATCGTTGTGCCTATTTGTACGAGTTACATTTGTTCTGTGCAAGGTGTTGATGCCTCTAACGAGACCGTTTGAGGGATGTTTTGGGTTTCTCCCCTCTAACGTCTTTCTTTTAAGCTTAAGTCTACCCATTTTCAAATAATCGTCGTATTCTCAAACCGGGAGTCTAAAATATTTTCAACATATTATCTAATAATTATCCCATACTCCTTCTAATTATCCCATACTCCTTCTAACAAACTATCCAACAACAACCAACAACAAATAAATATCCAACAGTCAAACCAAACAAAATGAATAATTATCCCGTACTCCTTCTATCATCTAAAAGATTTAATCGATAATGCATATCAATTATATAACTACTTTTGTTAAAGTAAAGCATAGCAGATTTATCCTGCAACAAAACAACAGCAATAGGGAATTTCTTCTCCTTGATCCGAAACAACACATTGTCAATGTAGAACTGTGCTGGAGCATACTTGGGAATGTTTTTTACTGTCCGTCTAGCATGCATAACACAAGATTTTTTAAATAAGTAACATTCTTGGAAGAAGAAAAAAACACGAAAGAAAATTATACAAACACCGACTCGTCCTCTAGAACTGGCACCAGTCTGAGGATACTTCAATATAATCCAATCAAATACATAGTTAAATTGATAACCTATAAAGTGGGACAAAATCAGATATAAAAGATGAGAATATATAACTACCGAAAGCCTAAATACTAATATAGTACATAAAAAATAAAAATAAAACTCATTTACTTGCTTTAAAAAACTTATAGTTATACTTTCTATTTACCTTCACGAATAAATAAATCTCGAACAATACCCGATTAAACCCAAGTCATATCAGTAAAGCGAGAGTGGCTAGTCAGTCTCCCACTTTAATAAATCTAAACCGAGCAAATATGCATTTGATATTGCAGGACATGAATTAAAAAAAAAAGCAGAACATTGGATATATGCGTATATATGCCCACTTTCAAAATGAATTAGTGAAATTTGACTCTACAAAAATACAGAACTTCACTCATCTTTGCGAATAGGCACAATGCTTCAATGATAAGAAATATGTAAGTGAGCAATTTTGAAGACCTTCAAACTTTGAGGTATTTACTCAAACACTTGGGCACTAATTGTAATAAATCATAAAAACAAAAGGTATCATTTGTATAAAACTCGAATTAACCCAACAACACTCAAAACTTTGGCCCCCTACCAAAAATCTTGGATCCTCCACTTGACCTTTAGGCTATCATACTTGAGGTTGCATCCGCACTTTATATGTATATAATCAATCGTAAAAAACTGAGAAATATTCTTTATTTAGCAGGAGCCCTCCTAATATTAAAGTGTGATAGTGTCCTGTTTTAAAATTATAGTGTTAAACAGTAATATTACCAGTTTATATAACTATTAAATTAAAAAAACAAAAGAAACTGATACGTGCTTGTTTAGAGAGATGGGGGCACCTGAGGAGGGTAAATTTATCGCAAAGTGATCGAGTGCTTGAGCCATCACCCGTGTACACAACGCAATCGAGATCCAAATCAGACTTTCTTCTTGTATGGCTTTCACTGCACACCAAAGAACTCTCTCTCCTCCACCGCTGTCGTTAGTGTATGCGTGAAAGAACCCTACAGTCTTCTTTCTATTTTCTGAGACCGTTTACAACAATCGAAATGAGAGAAACCCTACAGTCAACCGATGCCGTCGTTAGTTGAATCCCGCTTGCCATTTAACCAACTTACCGTCGGCAGTCTCGACCTTTGGTTTGCCGGAAAAGACACAGTCCCATCGATAAGTGTTTTTTTTAGCGCGGCTATTTCATTGGGGGGAAATGAAAGAAACGAAGGCTACTGAATGATAAAACCAATGCAGAAATTTAGTGTTTTATGATTGAACCTGGTCACGGCTCTAAGCCGTGACCCACCGGAAGAACCACTAACGAAACCAAAAGACCCATCAAACTGCAAATGATCACGGCTCATAGCCGTGAAACACGCTAATAAATTGTCACGGCCCCACCCGTGACCCCCAATGTGTGTGTTTTGTACTTCGTCATGCCTATGGTCACGGCCCAAGTCTGTGACCAATCCGCGACCAAGCTTGGAGGGAATTTTGGCGCGAGTTTGGCGCTAAGATGGTCACGACCTGGTCACGGCCAAAGTCCGCGACCATTGTGGTCACGGACTTGGTCTGTGACCACTTCTACAGCATCGATAATTTAGTGTGATAATAAATATGGTCATGCCAAATATTGAGTGGGTCACGGCCCAAGTTCGCCACCAGTTGGTCGCGGATTTGGGCCGTGACCCATTGGGCGTGACCATTCGCAGGATTTGGTGTAGTGTGGGGTGGGTGGGTGGAGAGAAGAGGGAGAGAGAGAGGAATAAGTTATATAAAGATTAAGAGCTAAGAAGCATGGACACTTCTTCGAAGGTGGCGTACCCATGTTGGACACTCCCGACACTCGTACAACACTCCGCGTGCCTTGGCAGCCTTGTTTGGCATTTAAAAATGGGCGGACGCAACACAAACATGACCCAGACATTTCGTGGTCAAGACACAGTGTGCGAAACTTAAATAACACTAAGAAATTATAGTGTCATCTTGTAAAATTAAATCGTGTAAGGGCCTTTGAATAATAAGAAGAAAAGTTAAAAGAACGAAGTTATTATCTTGCTGATAGCGCGTGAGAGTTGTGGTCGCGTAAGGCCACGGTCGTTGTTTTCATCTTGACGCGACTATACGAACAAACCTAAATTACTACTACACTTGCGAGGCAAGCACAGCGGTAAGTCGGGTATCGAAAATCCACAGGGACAAGTTGCTAGAATTTAAGTGATTTAATGTTCCGAAATAAAAGTGTAAAAGGTTATTACAAACTAAAAAGTAAAAGATGCATAAAAGGGAAATGTTAATCTAGGCAAGGTATTGAAACTAGATTAAGAAAGCGAGTAAAACTAAAGGTTGCGTCGAGTATCCCTCACCCGAGTTAATTTGTATAAAATGGTTACATGGGTCGACGAGTTATTTAGAATGCGTCTCGTTTTGACAGTTAAGTGAACCAATGGTTGTCACGCCCCTAAATCCGCATAAAAGCCTAATATGATTTTGGTGTCAACAAATAACGTGAAAATTGCGCATGAAAGGTCATAAGCACGGGACATACATGATATGCCCTGTCAAATCTCCTAAGCGTAATAACTAGGACAACGCACCCAAAAAAAACCGTAAACACTATCACCAAGCCAAGCAGCGCGTTAACCCGAGTGAGTTCCATTCAAACACAACCTAATTTAAATTACCTATAAAGCATGATAAAAACGCGATAAATAAAGCGGTAAAGAAACGGGATAAATCTACACTAGAAAACACGGGAAGAAAGTATGTAAACTAATTATAAAAGCATGTAAACCTAATTAACAAAGCAAGAATTAAGGGAAAACAACTATATTAATGGAGAGGATGAATGAATAGTCAACTTACATACCCAAAAGGGTGTCAATCCTAAGAGAAATAAATAAGAACTAACCAAAATCACCCAAACCCTAACCTATTCTGAGCTAAAATCGTCCACCTTTGCTTATTACAACAAAATTTCTTTATATAGTAAGTTGAAATTAAATCTGAAGAGAAAAGAGAAAAGAAAAGAAATGCTAAAATATCTCTAGAAAACAGGGGATCGATTGATCAACAAAAACGGTCGATCGATCGATCAAGGCCAAATTTTGGCATTACAGAAGGATCGATCGATCGACCAAAATCGTCGATCGATCGATTAAGCAAGGGTGAGCCAGGCAGCAGCTTCTGCATTCTTTTCTTCCTTTTCTCCTCCTCTTTTGCTTTCCTTATTTTTCCCTCCGTTGAAATCGTCGTAACTTCTTCATACGGACTCGGAATCGCGCACCGTTCGCGCCCACGTGAAGCTAGCGAGGAGGGATGCCCAAGCTGTGAAATGACTAAAATGCCCTTGAATGTGCGATTACTTAAGAAACTTCACCAGAATGCGTCCGAACTCCATACTTACTACCTAAATACCTACAAAAGCCCAATTATACATCATATAACATGTTAACAATATAAACCAAGGTTGTCTGGTTAACGGTCTTAGATATAGAGATTAAGGCACCCGAGGGGGATAAAATGTGTAGGTTCGAGAGATGAAATACGCAATATTTGTGTATTATCACACCCCCTAACTTACACATTGCTAGTCCCTAGAAATGAAATAGGATGCAACAAGAACCAAAAGCAAACTAAAAGCAGGAGATAGTACAAAAGTTCGATATAAAAGCAAAAGGCTACGTTCACGGGCGATTCGATTGGATTTAGCGTATGCAATAAGTCGTTAAACCTTATGTCACCCTAATGGACGAGTGTCGTCTCGTGAGGGTTTTCAGGGATGGTAACCACAAACATCACATGGTTTCCTCAAAATATGCCCAACCCAACATGTGACAAGCCCAACAATAACGAAAAGAATTTCATACGCATTATTAGCACATTGAACGAATTCAAACAAAAGTCCGAATCATTGACATTATAGAATGCACCTCATAGAATTGAAACCTTAAAATGTGGGAGGGGGAGCGAGCACATGCAAAGTGTGATTTGGCAAAAAAACTTACATAAATCGGATACTAAATATCAAAGCATGCACATATTTAATCCTCATGGGCATTACACTCATCAAGCGAATTCACTAGAAACGGGGAGCTAACACACGGAACATGCGGGCACAAGAGTAAATGTAAATGGAAATTAGGCCGCACATATGCCACAAATGAAAAACGCTATATATAAACTGAAAAATTGTAATCTCAATGAAAGGATACCGCACACTAAAAGAGGTGAAATGCATTTTCACAGATTATCAAAACTATTATGACTTTTGAATTACATGCACCTAAGATCACATAGGACTTGTATATGGTTGTAGTGCAGGCTAGGGTGCAAAATGGAGGAATGTATGTACGGATTCAAAGTGCTTGGGATGAAAACTCGAGATAATGGGAAAATGCGGACAATATCAAAATTTGAAAACAAGTTCCAAACCGGCATTAGATATATCATCGGGGAGAGTAATCAAAGATTATTGAACTATATTCAACATTTACAAACTTCTCTTTCTTTTTCTTTTCTTCTTTTTCTCATTTTATCTTTTGTTTTCTTTTGCATTTTACTTTCTCTTTTCTTCTCTTTTTTCACTACTTTCGGGGGCTGTTTCGGGGTTTCACCCACTAATGCCATGTTTTTAAGCCTAAGTCTAGAAATATGCAAATTATCGTCGTATTCTCAAATCGTGAGTTTCGAGACTGCGCGAACAGTTCCTACGAGTCACATTGGTCCCGTGGGAGGTGTTGGTGCCTCCCACGGGGCCGTTTGGGGGCTGTTTCGGGTTTTTCCCCACTAACGCCATGTTTTGCCTAAGTCTTGAAATATTCAAATTACCGTCGTAATCTCAAACTGGGAGCCCCGAGGCTGTGCGATCATGTCCAACGAGTGACATTGGTCCCGTGACAGGTGTTGGTGCCACCCACGGGGCCGTTCGGGGGCTATTTTGGGTTTTCACCCTCTAAAGTCATGTTTTTAGGGCTAAGTCTAAAAATATGCAAATTATCATCGTACTATAAAACTGGGAGTTCCGAGGCTGCGCGGACAGTTACTTCGAGTAACATCGGTCCCATGGGAGGTGTTGGTGCCACCCACGGGGATGTTCGGGGGTTGTTTCGAGTTTTCAATCTCTAATGCCATGTTTTGCTTAAGTCTAGAAATATGCAAATTATCGTCGTATTCTCAAACCGGGAGTATCGCGGCTGCGCGGTCAGTTCCTACGAGTTACATTGGTCCCGTGGGACGTGTTGCTGCCACCCACGAAACTGTTCGGGGGATGCTTTGGGTTTTCACCCTCTAACACCATGTTTTAATGCCTAAGTCCAGAAATATGCAAATTATCGTTGTATTCTCAAAACGGGAGTCCCGCGGCTGCGTGGCCAGTTCCTACAAGTCACATTGGTCCCGTAGGAGGTGTTAGTGCCACCCACGGAGCCGTTCGGGGGCTGTTTCGGGTTTTCACCCTATAACGCCATATTCTTAAGCTTAAGTCTAGAAATATGCAAATTATCCTCGTATTCTCAAACCGAGAGTCCCGAGGCTGCGTGGTCAGTTCCTACGAGTCACATTGGTTCCATGGGAGGTGTTGGTACCAGCCACGGGGCCGTTCCGGGGCTGTTTTGGGTTTTCACCCTATAACGCTATATTTTTAAGCTTAAGTCAAGAAATATGCAAATTATCGTCGTATTCTCTAAACCGGGAGTTCCGTAGCTGCGTGTTCGGTTCCTACCAGTTACATTTGTCCCGTGGGAGGTGTTGGTGCCACCCACGGGGACATTCGGGGGTTGTTTCGGGTTTTTCCCCACTAACGCCATGTTTTGCCTAAGTCGACAAATACTCAAATTATCGTCGTATTCTCAAATCGGGAGCCCCGGGGCTGCGCGGTCAGTTCTAACGAGTCACATTGGTCCCGTGGGAGGTGTTAATGCCACCCACAGGGCCATTCGGGGGCTGTTTTAGGTTTTCACCCTCTAACGCTATGTTTTCAGGCCTAAGTCTAAAAATATACAAATTATCGTCGTATTCTCAAACCGGGAGTCCCGCCGCTACGCGATCAGTTCCTACGAGTCACATTGGTCCCGTGGGAGGTGTTGGTGCCATCCACGGAGCCGTTCGGGGGCTGTTTTGAGTTTTCACCCAATAACGCCACATTTTTAAGCTTAAGTCTAGAAATATGCAAATTATCATCGTATTCTTAAACCGGGAATCCCGTGGCTGCGTGGCCAGTTCCTACGAGTTACATTGGTACCGTGGGAGGTGTTGGAGCCACCCCCGGGGCCATTTGGTGGTTGTTTCAGGTTTTTCCCCACTAACGCCATGTTTTACCAAAGTCTAGAAATATTCAAATTATCGTCGTATTAAATCGGGAGTCTCGGAGCTGCGCGGTCAAGTCCTACGAGTCACATTGGTCCCATGGGAGGTGTGCGTGTCACCCACGGGGTCGTACGGGGGCTGTTTCTGGTTTTCACACACTATTGCCTTGTTTTTAAGCCTAAGTCTAGAAATATTCTAATTACCGTCATATTCTCAAACCGGGATCCCCGGGGTTGCACGGTCAGTTCCAAACAGTGTCACATTGGTCCCGTGGGAGGTGTTGGTGCCACCCACGGGGACGTTCGGGGGCTGTTTTGGGTTTTCACCCTCTAACGCCATGTTTTTAAGCCCAAGTCTTGAAATATGCAAATTATTGTTGTATTCTCAAACCGGGAGTCTCGTCGCTGCGCGGTCAGTTCCTACGAGTCCCATTGGTCCCGTGGAAGGTGTTGGTGCCACTCACAGAGCCGTTCG
Organism: Sambucus nigra; assembly: GCA_949130495.1. Lineage (NCBI taxonomy): Eukaryota > Viridiplantae > Streptophyta > Magnoliopsida > Dipsacales > Adoxaceae > Sambucus > Sambucus nigra. The sequence goes on from OX422209.1 coordinate 1,619,291, forward strand.
GGGGCTGTTTCGGGTTTCCACCTACTAACGTCATGTTTTTAAGCCTGAGTCTAGAAATATTCAAAATACCGTGGTATTCTCAAACCGAGAGTCTCGGGGATACGCGGTAATTCTTACGACTCACATTGGTCGTGTGGGAGATGTTGTTGCCACCAACGGGGCCGTACGGGGGCTGTTTTGGGTTTTCACCCACTAATGTCATATTTTTAAGCCTAAGTCTAGAAATATTCAAATTACCATCGTATTCTCAAACTGGGAGTTCCAGGGATGCGCGGACAGTTCCTACGAGTCACTTAGGTCCCGTGGGAGTTGTTGGTGCCACCCACGTGGCCGTTCGTGGGTTGTTTTGGGTTTTTACCCTCTAACGCCATGTTTTTAAACCAAAGTTTAAAAAAATGTAAATTATCATTGTATTGTCAAACCAGGAGTCCCGCGGCTACGCGGTCCATTGCTAAGAGTCACATCGGTCTCGTGGGAGGTGTTGGTGCCAGCCACGGGATCGTTCGGGGGCTGTTTCGAGTTTTTACCCTATAACGCCATATTTTTAAGCTTAAGTCTAGAAATATGCAAATTATCATCGTATTCTCAAACCGGGAGTTTCGCGGCTACGTGGTCAGTTCCAACGAGTTACATTGATCCCGTGGGAGGTGTTGGTGCCACCCACGGGGCCGTTCCGGGGTTATTTCGGGGTTTTCCCCACTAACGCCATGATTTGCCTAAGTCTACAAATATTCAAATTACCGTCGTATTCTCAAACTGGGAGCCCTGGGACTGCGCGCTCAGTTCCAACGGGTCTAATTGGTCCCGTGGGAGGTGTTGGTTCCACCCACGGGGCCGTTCGAGGGCTATTTTGGGGTTTCACCCTCTAACGCCATGTTTTTAGGGCTAAGTCTAAAAATATGCAAATTATCATCGTATTCCAAAACTGGGAGTTTCGAGGCTGTGCGGACAGTTACTACGAGTTACAATAGTCCCATGGGAGGTGTTGGTGCCACCAACGGGGACATTCGGGGGTTATTTCGAGTTTTCACCCTCTAACGCCATGTTTTGCTTAAGTATAAAAATATGCAAATTACCTTCATTTTCTCAAACCGGGAGTGTCGTGGCTGCATGGTCAGTTCCTACGTGTTACATTGGTCCCTTGGGAGGTGTTCTGCCACCCACGGGGCCGTTCGGGGGTTGTTTTGGGTTTTCACCCTCCAACGCCATGTTTTTTTGCCTAAGTCTATAAATATGCAAATTATCGTCTTATTCTAAAAACGGGAGTCCTGCGGCTGCGTGGTCAGTTCCTATGAGTCACATTGGTCCCGTGGGAGGTGTTAGTGCCACCCACGGAGCCGTTCGGGGGCTGTTTCGGGTTTTCACCCTATAACGCCATATTTTTAAGCTTAAGTCTAGAAATATGCAAATTATCATCGTATTCTCAAATTAGGACTCCCGCGGCTGCGTGGTCAGTTCCTACGAGTTACATTGGTCCCGTGGGAGGTGTTGATACTAGCCACGGGCCCGTTCGAGGGTTGTTTCGAGTTTTTCTCCACTAATGCCATGTTTTGCCTAAGTCTAAAAATATTCAAATTACCATCGTATTGTCAAACCGGGAGTCCCGGCGCTGCGCGGTCAGTTCCGACCAGTTAAATTGGTCCTGTGGGAGGTGTTGGTGCCACCCACGGGGTCGTACGGGGGCTGTTTCAGGTTTTCACCCACTAACGCCATATTTTTAAGCCTAAGTCTAGAAACACTCAAATTATCCTCGTATTCTCAAACTAGGAGTTCCGGGGCTGCGCGGACAGTTCCTACGAGTCACATTGGTCCCGTGGGAGGTGTTGGTGCCACCCACGGAGCCGTTCGGGGGCTGTTACGGGTTTTCACCACCTAACGTCATGTTTTTAAGCCTATGTGAAGAAATATTCAAATTATCGTCGTATTCTCAAACCGGGAGTCTCGGGGCTGCGCGGTCAGTTCTTACGATACACATTGGTCCCGTGGGAGGTATTGGTGCCACCCACGGGGCCCTACGTGGGCTGTTTCGGGTTTTCATCCACTAACGCCATGTTTTTAAGCCTAAGTCTAGAAATATTCAAATTGCCATCGTATTCTCAAACTAGGAGTTTTGGGGCTGCGCGGACAGTTCCTACGAGTCACATTGGTCCCGTGGGAGGTGTTGGTGCCACCCAAGGGGCCGTTCGTGGGTTGTTTTGGGTTTTCACACTCTAACGTCGTGTTTTTAAGCCTAAGTCTAGAAATATGCAAATTATGCTCGTATTCTCAAATCGGGAGTCTCGCGGCTACGCGGTCAGTTCCTCTGAGTCACATTGGTCCCATGGGAGGTGTTAGTGCCACCCACGGGGCCGTAAGGGGGGTGTTTTGAGTTTTCACCCACTAACATCATATTTTTAAGTCTAAGTCTAGAAATATTCAAATTACCGTCGTATTCTCAAACTAGGAGTTCTGAGGCTGCGCGGATAGTTCCGACGAGTCACATTGGTACCGTGGGAGGTGTTGGTGCCACTAGCGGGGCCGTTTGGGGGTTGTTTCGGATTTTTCCCCACTAATGTCATGTTTTTACAAAGTCTAAAAATATTCAAATTATCATCGTATTGTCAAACCCAGAGTCCCGGGGATGCGCGATCAGTTCCTACTAGTCAAATTGGTCCTGTGGGAGGTGTTGGTGCCACCCACGGTGCCATATGGGGGCTCTTTCGGGTTTTCACCCACTAACGCCATGTTTTTAAGCCTAAGTCAAGAAATATTCAAATTACCATCGTATTCTCAAACTTGGTGTTCTGGGGCTGCGCGGACAGTTACTACGAGTCACATTGGTCCCGTGAGAGGTGTTGGTTCCACCACGGGGCCATTCACCCTCTAACGCCATATTTTTAAGCCTAAGTCAATAAATATGCAAATTATCATCGCATTATCAAACCGAGAGTCCTGCGGCTCCGCGGTCAGTTCCTACGAGTCACGTTGGTCCCATGGGAGGTGTTGGTGCCACCCTTGGGGACTTTCGGGGCTGTTTTGGGTTTTCAACCTCTAAAGCTATGTTTTTAAACCTAAGTCTAAAAATATTCAAATTACTGTCATATTCTGAAACCAGGAGTCCCGCGGTTGCGCGGTCAATTCCTAAGAGTTACTGATAAGCACCCAAAACTGTACATTTTATACCCCAAATAGACGTACTTTAGTTGCTAATTCTCGGTAATATGGGTCTTATGTGCTTAATGTTTATTTTGTAGGCTTAATGTGCATTGCAGAGTTCAAACGCTTAAATCATGACAATTGTGCGCAATATGGAGTTAATTAACCCTTATCCCGCAACCCTAACCTACCCTAAACCTAACCTAAGCCTACCCCGAAACCCGTGTGTGTTTATTTGTCCCTTTTTATTAATTTTTCGATTTTTAGTTTGAATTATTTTATTTTTAGGATTTATTTTAGATTTATTAAGAATTTTTAGATTTTAATTTCTATTTTTATATCTTTATTATTATAATTTTATTTTATTTTAGATTTTTATTAGTTTTTAGTCTTAGTTTTTATTCTATTTTATTTTATTTTATTAGGATTAGTTTTAGGAGTTTATTTTTAGATTTATTAGATTTTATTTTTTAGGCTTTTAGTTTTTAGTCTTATAGATTTCTATTTTTATTTCTTTTTAGATTTATCTTTTTATTTTTGTGTCTTTTATTTTATAGGATTTTATATTTTTGGTAGTTATTAATTAATTTTTTAGTTATTAGTTTTTATTTTAGTTTTTTTAGAGTTTGTTTAGTGTGTCGTGTCATGTCTATTTTATTTTACTTTTTTATTTTTAGTTTAGTTTAATTTTTAATTTAGATTAATTTTAATTTTAGTTTTAGTTTTAATTTTTAAGGGGTTCAAATTAATACACACACCCTCACCCTATACCCACTAAACTACACTTACCATACACTAACCCGTCACCTCTGCCACCCATGGCCGAATCCAACCGCTGCCCCGGAAACCCGAAACCACCCTTCACCCATCTCATTTTCATACCCATTTTCTAACCCACAACCCATGTCCAAACCAGATTTTGCCCAAATCCATTTCCTTCTCCATCACCCAAACCCATTTTAAGTAAAACCCATTTACCACTTCTCCAAAGCAAGCCACGACCTGCCAAATAACAAACCAATTGCCAACAAAATAAACACATGCCCTTTTAACCCTTTAACCCCATAATACCCTCCAACTAACCACTCAAAATCAATTTCCAAAATTACCCCCTCACCCAATCTGATTTTATCCTCACCTCACACCCCCATGCACATGTGCTCTCAACTTTCCCACATGACCTCACACCCCTCATGTGCACACCCTAGCCAATTCCCATTTTTACCCCCATGCTCCATGCCTTGTATAAAAGGATGTTGAAGACCCATTTTCCAAGGATCTCAAAATTAGTTTTAAGCTAGGTGTGATAAAATTCTCCCCACCCCTCTATGTTGAGTATTTGCATTTTTAGCAAATACCTCAATATAGAGGTGTGTGTTGAAAATTATCTCTAGGATGAATTTCACCCCACCCATCTATTATGGATTTTTGCATTTTTAGCAATTATTTCATAATAGATTGATGTAGTGAAATTTATCCCTTATGGGAGATAAATTCTAACCCATTCATTTATGTTGAGATTTTGCATTTTTAGCAATTATCTCAATATAAATTAATGATCTAGAATTTATTTCTTTGGGTGAATTCTAATGTACAATTTTATAATTTTAGGATTTGCATTTTTAGCAAATCTCTTTTATTATTTAATTGTCCATTATGATTTCATCCACTATCCTTTTTAATTTTTAGTTTGTAAATTTTAGTTTAGATTCAATAAATACATGAGTGAGGGATTATGATTGAGAGATTTTGGATGTGTAATTGAGAGATTTTGGATGTGTAATTGAGAGATTAATGATGAAATTGAAGATTCCATTCGAATTCAAGGCTTAAATGGGTTTGATATATTCCTCTCTTTTACTTTTAGTTTAATCATCTCATGCTTTCAATTATGTATCTCATATTTTTGGATGATGATTATTGAGGGCTAATCTCCCATTTATGGGATGAAATTTTGAAGCCCTCATGAGTCCAATTTAGTTAGTTTACTTTTTAGCTCAATTTTATTTACCTAATTTTTATTAGCTTTTGCATCTTAATTAGTAGTTATAAAAATTAGTATAGTTAGTTAGTTAAAATATTCCCTTGAAAAATTCATAAAAAAATAGAAAAAGTAAAAATAGAAAAAAATATAATAAAATGCAAATAAATCTATATATATGTCCTCTCCAATTTTGTGTTTCACCCTTAGATATGGATTGACTCCCTTACTTACCCTCTACACTAGTTTTGTTATAATTTTGTAGGTTGAAGGGAATTTTTGATAGAAAGAAGTTGCAACAATGACAAATCTACAAAAGAAGTAATTTTTCTTTTTATCAGTTACATTGGTCCCGTGGGAGGTGTTGGTGCCACCCAAGGGGCCGTTCGGAGGTTGTTTCGAGTTTTCACCCTCTAATGCCATATTTTTATACCTAAGTCTAAAAATATGCAAATTACCATTTTATTCTTAAACAGGGAGTGTCGCGGCTGCGCGGTCAGTTCCTACGAGTTACATTGGTCCCGTGGGAGGTGTTAGTGCCCCCCACGGGGCCGTCCGGGGGATGTTTTGGGTTTTCACACTCTAACGCCATGTTTTTATTCCTAAGTCTAGAAATATGCAAATTACGATCATATTCTCAAATCGGGAGTGACGCGACTGCGCGGTCAGTTCCTACGACTTACATTGGTCCCGAGGGAGGTGTTGGTGCCACCCACGGGGCCGTTCAGGGGCAGTTTTGGGTTTTCAACCTCTAACGCCATTTTTTAAGCCTAAGTCTAGAAATATTAAAATTACCGTCATATTCTATAATCGGGATTCCCGGGGCTGCACGGTCAGTTCCTACGAGTCACATTGGCCCCGTAGGAGGTGTTGGTGCCACCCACGTGGCCGTATGGGGGCTGTTTCAGATTTTTACCAACTAACACCATGTTTTTAAGCCTAAGTCTACAAATATTCAAATTACCATCGTATTCTCCAACTGGGAGTTCCGAGGCTGCGCGGACAGTTCCTACGAGTCACATTGGTCCCGTGGGAGGTGTTGGTGCCACCTACGGGGCCGTTTTGGGGCTGTTTCGAGTTTTCGCCCTCTAACGTCATGTTTTAAAACCTAAGTTTTTATATATGAAAATTATCCTCGTATTGTCATACCGGGAGTCCCGTGATCGTTGTGCCTATTCGTACGAGTTACATTGGTTCCGTGCAAGGTGTTGATGCCTCTAACGGGACCGTTTGGGGGATGTTTCAGGCTTCTCCCCTCTAACGTCTTGCTTTTAAGCTTAAGTCTACCCATTTTCAAATTATCGTCGTATTCTCAAACCGGGAGTCTAAAATATTTTCAACATATTATCTAATAATTACCCCGTACTCCTTCTAATTATCCCATACTCCTTCTAACATACTATCCAATAACAAGCAACAACAAATAATTATCCAACAGTCAAACCAAACAAAATGAATAATTATCCCGTACTTCTTCTATCATCAAAAAGATCTAATAGATAATGCATATCAATCATATAACTACTTTTGTTAAAGTAAAGCATAGCAGATCTATCCTGCAACAAAACAATAGCAATAGAGAATGTTCTTCTCCTTGATCCGAAACAACACATTGTCAATGTAGAACTGTGCTGGAGCATACTTGGGAATGTTTTTTACTGTCCGTCTAGCATGCATAACACAAGATTTTTTAAAAATATAAATTGGAGCTATAACACACTGATACTAAAATGAGTCCCAACAAAATATAGAATATATTCCCCAGAAGCATAGTTAGTTTTATTAAAAAAAATCTAACGGAATCCAAAAAAGCCATTCCAGAAAAACTACAATCTTGGTTGAATTAGGAACATAGCCATTCCGCAAAGTTCAAATTAGACTCACAACACTAAATCGAATAATTAGAAGAATAATTATATAAAGACATGACATTTCGCGGACGAATATGAATAAGCTTAGAGAGAGTACCTAAGGTCCTTTTCGCAGATGGTCCTGCATTTAAACCTGCATTTCCATTGGGATTTTGAAAACAAAAGCATTAAATAAGTAACATTCTTGGAAGAAGAAAAAAACACGAAAGAAAATTATACAAACACCGACTCGTCCTCTAGAACTGGCAACAGTCTGAGGATACTTCAATATAGTCCAATCAAATACATAGTTAAATTGATAACCTATAAAGTGGGACAAAATCAGATATAAAAGATGAGAATATATAACTACCGAAAGCCTAAATACTCATATAGTACATAAAAATAAAAATAAAACTCATTTACTTGCTTTAAAAAACTCATAGTTATACTTTCTATTTACCTTCACGAATAAATAAATCTCGAACAATACCCGATTAAACCCAAGTCATATTAGTAAAGCGAGAGTGGCTAGTCATTCTCCCACTTTAATAAATCTAAACCGAGAAAATACGCATTTGATATTGCAGGACATGAATTAAAAAAAATGCAGAACATTGGATATATGCGTATATATGCCCACTTTCAAAATGAATTAGTGAAATTTGACTCTAAAAAAATAAAGAACATCACTCATCTTTGCGAATAGGCACAATGCTTCAATGATAAGAAATATGTAAGTGAGCAATTTTGAAGACCTTCAAACTTTGAGGTATTTACTCAAACACTTGGGCACTAATTGTAATAAGTCATAAAAACAAAAGGTATCATTTGTATAAAACTCGAATTAACCCAACAACACTCAAAACTTTGGCCCCCTACCAAAAATCTTGGATCCTCCACTTGACCTTTAGGCTATCATATTTGAGGTTGCATCCGCACTTTATATGTATATAATCAATCGTAAAAAACTGAGAAAGATTCTTTATTTAGAAGGAGCCCTCCTAATATTAAAGTGTCATAGTGTCCTGTTTTAAAATTATAGTGTTAAACAGTAATATTACCAGTTTATATAACTATTAAATTAAAAAACAAAAGAAACTGATACGTGCTTGTTTAGAGAGATGGGGGTACCTGAGGAGGGTAAATTTATCGCAAAGCGATCGAGTGCTCGAGCCATCACCCGTGTACGCAACGCAATCGAGATCCAAATCAGACTTTCTTCTTGTATGGCTTTCACTGCACACCAAAGAACTCTCTCTCCTCCACCGCTGTCGTTAGTGTATGGGTGAGAGAACCCTACAGTCTTCTTTCTATTTTCTGAGACCGTTTACAATAATCGAAATGAGAGAAACCCTATAGTCAACCACTTCCATCGTTAGTTGAACCCCGCTTGCCATTTAACCAACTTACCGTCGGCAGTCTCGACCTTTGGTTTGCTGGAAAAGACACAGTCCCGTCGATAAGGGGTTTTTTTAGCGCGGCTATTTCATTGGGGGGAATGAAAGAAACGAAGGCTACTGAATGATAAAACCAATGCAGCGTTTTAGTTTTTTATGATTGAACCTGGTCACGGCTCTCAGCCGTGACCCACCGGAAGAACCACCAACGAAACCAAAAGACCCATCAAACTACAAATGATCACGGCCCATAGCCGTGACACACGCTAATAAATAGTCACAGCCCCCAGCCGTGACCCCCAATGTGTGTGTTTTGTGCTTCGTCATGCCTATGGTCACGGCCCAAGTCCGTGACCAATCCGCGACCAAGCTTGGAGGGAATTTTGGCGCGATTTTAGAGCTAAGATGGTCACGACCTGGTCACGGTCCAAGTCCGCGACCACTGTGGTCACGGACTTGGTTTGTGGCCACTTCTAGAGCATCGATAATTTAGTGTGATAATAAATATGGTCATGCCAAATATTGAGTGGGTCACGGCCCAAGTCCGCCACCAGTTGGTCGCGGATTTGGGCCGTGACCCATTGGGCGTGACCATTCGCAGGAGTTGGTGTAGTGTGGGGTGGGTGGGTGGGTGGGTGGGTGGAGGGAAGAGGGAGAGAGAGAGAGGGATAAGTTATATAAATATTAAGAGCTAAGAAGCATAGACACTTCTTCGAAGGTGGCGTACCCATTTTGGACACTCCCGACACTCGTACAACACTCCGCGTGCCTTGGCAACCTTATTTGGCATTTAAAATTGGGCGGACGCTACACAAACACGATTCAGACATTTCGTGGACAAGACACAGGGTGCGAAACTTAAATAACACTAAGAAATTATAGTGTCATCTTGTAAAATTAAATCGTGTAAGGGCCTTTGAATAATAAGAAGAAAAGTTAAAAGAATGAAGTTATTATCTTGCTGATAGCGCGTGAGAGTTGTGGTCGCGTAAGGCTACGTTCATTGTTTTCGTCTCGCCGCGACTATACAAACAAACCTAAATTACTACTACACTTGTGAGGCAAGCACAGCGGTAAGTCGGGTATCGAAAATCCGCAGGGACAAGTTGCTAGAATTTAAGTGATTTAATGTTCCGAAATAAAAGTGTAAAAGGTGATTACAAACTAAAAAGTAAAAGATGCATAAAAGGGAAATGTTAATCTAGGCAAGGTATTGAAACTAGATTAAGAAAGCGAGTAAAACTATAGGTTGCGTCGAATATCCCTCACCCGAGTTAATTTGTATAAAATGATTACATGGGTCGACGAGTTATTTAGAATGCATCTCGTTTCGACAGTTAAGTGAACCAGTGGTTGTCACGCCCCTAAATCCGCATAAAAACCTAATATGATTTTGGCGTCAATAAATAACGTGAAAATTGCGCACGAAAGGTCGTAAGCACGGGACATACATGATATGCCCCGTCAAATCTCCTAGGCGCAATAACTAGGACAACGCACCCGAAATAAACCCGTAAACACTATCACCAAGCCAAGCAGCGCGTTAACCCGAGTGAGTTCCATTCAAACACAACCTAATTTAAATTACCTATAAAGCATGATAAAAACGCGATAAATAAAGCGGTAAAGAAACGTGATAAATCTACACTAGAAAACACGGGAAGAAAGTATGTAAACTAATTATAAAAGCATGTAAACCTAATTAACAAAGCAAGAATTATGGGAAAACAACTATATTAATGGAGAGGATGAATGAATAGTCAACTTACATACCAAAAAGGGTGTCAATTCTAAGAGAAATAAATAAGAACTAACCAAACTCACCCAAACCCTAACCTATTCTGAGCTAAAATCGTCCACCTCTGCTTATTACAACAAAATTTCTTTATATGGTAAGTTGGAATTAAATCAGAAAAGCAAAGAGAAAAGAAAAGAAATGCTAAAATATCTCTAGAAAACAGGGGATCGATTGATCGACAAAAAGGGTCGATCGATCGATCAAGGCCAAATTTTGGCATTACAGAAGGATTGATCGATCGACCAAAATCGTCGATCGATCGATCAAGCAAGGGTGAGCCAAGCAGCAGGTTCTGCATTCTTGTATTCCTCTTCTCCTCCTCTTTTGCTTTCCTTATTTTTCCCTTTGCTGAAATCGTCGTAACTCCTTCATACGGACTCGGAATCGTGCACCTTTCGCGCTCACGTGAAGCTAGCGAGGAGGGATGCCCAAGCTGTGAAATGACTAAAATGCCCTTGAACGTGCGATTACTTACGAAACTTCACCGGAATGCGTCCGAACTCCATACTTAGTACCTAAATACCTACAAAACCTCAATTATACATCATATAACATGTTAACAATATAAACCGAGGTTGTCAGGTTAACGGGCTTAGATATAGAGATTAAGGCACCCGAGGGGGCTAAAATGCGTAGGTTCGAGAGATGAAATACGCAATATTTGCGTATTATCACACCCCCTAACTTACACATTGCTAGTCCCTAGAAATGAAATAGGATGCAACAAGAACCACAAGCAAACCAAAAGCAGGAGATAGTACAAAAGTACGGTATAAAAGCAAAAGGCTACGTTCGCGGGCGATTCGATTGGATTTAGCGTATGCAATAAGTCGTTAAACCTTATGTCACCCTAATGGACGAGTGTCGTCTCGTGAGGGTTTTCAGGGATGGTACCCACAAACATCACATGGTTTCCTCAAAATATGCCCAACCCAACATGTGACGAGCCCAACAATAACGAAAAGAATTTCATACGCATTATTAGCACATTGAACGAATTCAAACAAAAGTCCGAATCATTGACATTATAGAATGCACCTCATAGAATTGAAACCTTAAAATGTGGGAGGGGGAGCGAGCACATGCAAAGTGTGATTTGGCAAAAAAACTTATATAAATCGGATACTAAATATCAAAGCATGCATATATTTAATCCTCACGGGCATTACACTCATCAAGCGAATTCACTAGAAACAGGGAGCTAACACACGGAACATGCGGGCACAAGAGTGAATGTAAATGGAAATTAGGCCGCACATATGCCACAAATGAAAAACGCTATATATAAACTGAAAAACTGTAATCTCAATGAAAGGATACCGCACACTAAAAGAGGCGAAATGCATTTTCACAGATTATCAAAACTATTATGGCTTTTGAATTACATGCACCTAAGATCACATAGGACTTGTATATGGTTGTAGTGCAGGCTAGGGTGCAAAATGGAGGAATGTATGTACGGATTCAAAGTGCTTGGGATGAAAACTCGAGATAATGGGAAAATGCGAACAATATCAAAATTGGAAGACAAGTTCCAAACCGGTATTAGATATATCATCGGGGAGAGTAATCAAAGCTTATTGAACTATATACAACATTTACAAACTTCTCTTTCTTTTCCTTTTCTTCTTTTTCTCATTTTATCTTTTGTTTTCTTTTGCATTTTACTTTCTCTTTTCTTCTATTTTTTCACTACTTTCGGGGGCTGTTTCGGGGTTTCACTCACTAATGCCATGTTTTTAAGACTAAATCTAGAAATATGCAAATTATCGTCGTATTCTCAAACCGGGAGTTCCGAGACTGCGCGGACAGTTCCTACGAGTCACATTGGTCCCGTGGGAGGTGTTGGTGCCTCCCACGGGGCCATTTGGGGGCTGTTTCGGGTTTTTCCCCACTAACGCCATGTTTTGCCTAAGTCTTGAAATATTCAAATTACCGTCGTATTCTCAAACTGGGAGCCCTGGGGCTGCACGATCAGTTCCAACGAGTGACATTGGTCCCGTGACAGGTGTTGGTGCCACCCACGGGGCCGTTCGGGGGCTGTTTTGAGTTTTCACCCTCTAAAAAAAATATTTTTAGGGCTAAGTCTAAAAATATGCAAATTATCGTCGTACTCCAAAACTGAGAGTTCCTGGGCTACATGGACAGTTCCTACGAGTTACATTGGTACCATGGGAGGTGTTGGTGCCACCCACGGGGACATTCGGGGGTTGTTTCGAGTTTTTACCCACTAACGCCATGTTTTGCTTAAGTATAGAAATATGCAAATTATCGTCGTATTCTCAAACCGGGAGTATCGCGACTGCGGGGTCAGTTCCTACGAGTTACATTGGTCCCGTGGGAGGTGTTGCTGCCACCCACGAAACCGTTCGGCGCTGCTTTGGGTTTTCACCCTCTAACGCCATGTTTTAATGCCTAAGTCCAGAAATATACAAATTACCGTGGTATTATCTAAACGGGAGTCCCGCGTCTACGTGGTCAGTTCCTACGAGTCACATTGGTCCCGTGGGAGGTGTTGGTGCCACCCACGGAGCCATTCGGGGGCTGTTTCGGATTTGTAGCCTATAACGCCATATTTTTAATCTTAAGTCTAGAAATATGCATATTATCGTCGTATTCTCAAATCGGTAGTCTCGCGACTGCATGGTCAGTTCCTACGAGTCACATTGGTCCCATGGGAGGTGTTGTTACCAGCCACGGGGTCGTTCCGGGGCTGTTTCGGGTTTTCACCCTATAACGCTATATTTTTAAGCTTAAGTCAAGAAATATGCAAATTATCATCGTATTCCCTAAACCGTGAGTTCCGTGACTGCGTGGTCGGTTCCTACGAGTTACATTTGTCCCGTGGGAGGTGTTGGTGCCACCCACGGGGACGTTCGGGGGTTGTTTCGAGTTTTTCCCCACTAACGCCATGTTTTGCCTAAGTCGACAAATATTCAAATTACCGTCGTATTCTCAAATCGGGAGCCTCGGGGCTACGCGGTCAGTTCCAACGAGTCACATTGGTCCCGTGGGAGGTATTAATGCCACTCACGGGGCCGTTCGGGAGCTGTTTTAGGTTTTCACCCTCTAACGCCATGTTTTCAGGCCTAAGTCTAAAAATATGCAAATTATCATCGTATTCTCAAACCGGGAGTCCCGCCGCTGCGCGATCAGTTCCTACGAGTCACATTGGTCCCGTGGGAGGTGTTGGTGCCACCCACAGAGCCGTTCGCGGGCTGTTTCGAGTTTTCACCCAATAACGCCATATTTTTAAGCTTAAGTCTAGAAATATGCAAATTATCATCGTATTCTCAAACCGAGAATCCAGCGGTTGCGTGGTCAGTTCCTACGAGTTACATTGGTCCCGCGGGAGGTGTTGGAGCCACCCCCGGGGCCATTTGGGGGTTGTTTCAGGTTTTTCCCCACTAACGCCATGTTTTACCAAAGTCTAGAAATATTCAAATTATCGTCGTATTAAATCGGGAGTCTCGGAGCTACGCGGTCAGATCCTACGAGTCACATTGGTCCCATGGGAGGTGTGCGTGCCACCCACGGGGCCGTACGGGGGTTGTTTCTGGTTTTCACACACTAATGCCTTGTTTTTAAGCCTAAGTCTAGAAATATTCTAATTATCGTCATATTCTCAAACCGGGATCCCCGGGACTGCACGGTGAGTTCCAACGAGTCACATTGGTCCCGTGGGAGGTGTTGGTGCCACCCACGGGGACGTTCGGGGCCTATTTTGGGTTTTCACCCTCTAACGCCATGTTTTTAAGCCCAAGTCTTGAAATATGCAAATTATTCTCGTATTCTCAAACCGGGAGTCTCGCCGCTGCGCGGTCAGTTCCTACGAGTCCCATTGGTCCCGTGGAAGGTGTTGGTGCCACTCACAGAGCCGTTCGTGGGCTGCTTCGGGTTTCCACCTACTAACGTCATGTTTTTAAGCCTGAGTCTAGAAATATTCAAAATACCGTGGTATTCGGGAACCGGGAGTCTCGGGGATGCGCGGTTAGTTCTTATGACTCACATTGGTCGTGTGGGAGATGTTGTTGCGACCAATGGGGCCGTACGGGGGCTGTTTCGGGTTTTCACCCACTAATGTCATACTTTTAAGCCTAAGTCTAGAAATATTCAAATTACCATTGTATTCTCAAACAGGGAGTTCCAGGGATGCGCGGACAGTTCCTACGAGTCACTTAGGTCCCGTGGGAGTTGTTGGTGCCACCCACGTGGCCGTTCGTGGGTTGTTTTGGGTTTTTACCCTCTAACGCCATGTTTTTAAGCCTAACTTTAAAAAAGGCAAATTATCGTTGTATTGTCAAACCAGGAGTCCCGCGGCTACGTGGTCCGTTGCTACGAGACGCATCGGTCTCGTGGGAGGTGTTGGTGCCAGCCACGGGACCGTTCGGGGGCTGTTTCGAGTTTTCATCCTATAACGCCATATTTTTAAGCTTAAGTCTATAAATATGCAAATTATCATCGTATTCGCAAATTGGGAGATTCGCGGCTACGTGGTCAGTTCCTACGAGTTACATTGATCCCGTGGGAGGTGTTGGTGCCACCCACGGGGCCGTTCCGGGGTTATTTTGGGGTTTTCCCCACTAATGCCATGATTTGCCTAAGTCTACAAATATTCAAATTACCGTCGTATTCTCAAACTGGGAGCCCTGGGACTGCACGCTCAGTTCCAACGGGTCTAATTGGTCCCGTGGGAGGTGTTGGTGCCACCCACGGGGCCGTTCGAGGGCTGTTTTGGGGTTTCACCCTCTAACGCCATGTTTTTAGGGCTAAGTCTAAAAATATGCAAATTATCATCGTATTCCAAAACTGAGAGTTTCGAGGCTGTGCGGACAGTTCCTACGAGTTACAACAGTCCCATGGGAGGTGTTGGTGCCACCAACGGGGACATTCAGGGGTTATTTCGAGTTTTCACCCTCTAACGCCATGTTTTGCTTAAGTCTAAAAATATGCAAATTACCATCGTTTTCTCAAACCGGGAGTGTCGCGGCTGCATGGTCAGTTCCTACTTGTTACATTGGTCCCGTGGGAGGTGTTCTGTCACCCACGGGGCCGTTCGGGGGCTGTTTTGGGTTTTCACCCTCTAACGCCATGTTTTTTTTGCCTAAGTCTATAAATATGCAAATTATCGTCTTATTCTAAAAACGGGAGTCCCGCGGCTGCGTGGTCAGTTCCTACGAGTCACATTGGTCCCGCGAGAGGTGTTGGTGCCACCCACGGAGCCGTTCGGGGGCTGTTTCGGGTTTTCACCCTACAACGCCATATTTTTAAGCTTAAGTCTAGAAATTTGCAAATTATCATCGTATTCTCAAATCGGGACTCCCACGGCTGCGTGGTCAGTTTCTACGAGTTACATTGGTCCCGTGGGAGGTGTTGATACCAGCCACGGGCCCGTTCGAGGGTTGTTTCGAGTTTTTCCCCACTAACGCCATGTTTTCCCTAAGTCTAAAAATATTCAAATTACCGTTGTATTGTCAAACCGGGAGTCCCGGCGCTGCGCGGTCAGTTCCGACCAGTTAAATTGGTCCTGTGGGAGGTGTTGGTGCCACCCACGGGGTCGTACGGGGCTATTTTGGGTTTTCACTCACTAACGCCATGTTTTTAAGCCTAAGTCTAGAAATGCTCAAATTATCCTCGTATTCTCAAACTAGGAGTTCCGGGGCTGCGCGGACAGTTCCTACGAGTCACATTGGTCCCGTGGGAGGTGTTGGTGCCACCCACGGAGCCGTTCGGGGGCTGTTACGGGTTTTCACCCACTAACGCCATGTTTTTAAGCCTATGTGAAGAAATATTCAAATTACCGTCGTATTCTCAAACCGGGAGTCTCGGGGCTGCGCGGTCAGTTCTTGCGATACACATTGGTCCCGTGGGAGGTATTGGTGCCACCCACGGGGCCCTACGTGGGCTGTTTCGGGTTTTCACCCACTAACGCCATGTTTTTAAGCCTAAGTCTAGAAATATTCAAATTGCCATCGTATTCTCAAACTAGGAGTATCGGGGCTGCGCGGACGGTTCTTACGAGTCACATTGGTCCCGTGGGAGGTGTTGGTGCCACCCACGGGGCCGTTCGTGGGTTGTTTTGGGTTTTCACACTCTAACGTCGTGTTTTTAAGCCTAAGTCTAGAAATATGCAAATTATCCTCGTATTCTCAAATCGGGAGTCTCGCGGTCAGTTCCTCTGAGTCACATTGGTCCCGTGGGAGGTGTTGGTGCCACCCACGGGGCCGTACGGGGGGTGTTTCGAGTTTTCACCCACTAACATCATATTTTTAAGCCTAAGTCTAGAAATATTCAAATTACCGTCGTATTCTCAAACTAGGAGTTCTGAGGCTGCGCGGATAGTTCCGACGAGTCACATTGGTCCCGTGGGAGGTGTTGGTGCCACCAGTGGGGCCGTTTGGGGGTTGTTTCGAATTTCTCCCCACTAATGTCATGTTTTTCCAAAGTCTAAAAATATTCAAATTATCGTCGTATTGTCAAACCCGGAGTCCCGGGGATGCGCGGTCAGTTCCTACTAGTCAAATTGGTCCTGTGGGAGGTGTTGGTGCCACCCACGGTGCCATATGGGGGCTCTTTCGCGTTTTCACCCACTAACGCCATGTTTTTAAGCCTAAGTCTAGAAATATTCAAATTATCGTCGTATTCTCAAACTAGGTGTTCCGGGGCTGCGCGGACAGTTACAACGAGTCACATTGGTCCCGTGAGAGGTGTTGGTTCCACCACGGGGCCGTTCGTGGGTTGTTTTGGGTTTTCACCCTCTAACGCCATATTTTTAAGCCTAAGTCAATGAATATGCAAATTATCATAGCATTCTCAAACCGGGAGTCCTGCGACTCTGCGGTCAGTTCCTACGAGTCACGTTGGTCCCATGGGAGGTGTTGGTGCCACCCACGGGGCCTTTCGGGGGCTGTTGTGGGTTTTCAACATCTAAAGCTATGTTTTTAAACCTAAGTCTAAAAATATTCAAATTACTGACATATTCTGAAATCGGGAGTCCCGCGGTTGCGCGGTCAGTTCCTACGAGTTGCATTGGTCCCGTGGGAGGTGTTGGTGCCACCCAAGGGGCCGTTCGGGGGTTGTTTCGACTTTTCACTCTAATGCCATATTTTTATACCTAAGTCTAAAAACATGCAAATTACCATTTTATTCTTAAACCGGGAGTGTCGCGGCTGCGCGGTCAGTTCTTACGAGTTACATTGGTCCCGTGGGAGGTGTTAGTGCCCCCCACGGGGCCGTCCGGGGGATGTTTTGGGTTTTCACACTCTAACGCCATGTTTTTATTCCTAAGTCTAGAAATATGCAAATTACGATCATATTCTCAAATCGGGAGTGACGCGACTGCGCGGTCAGTTCCTACGACTTACATTGGTCCCGAGGGAGGTGTTGGTGCCACCCACGGGGCCGTTCAGGGGCAGTTTTGGGTTTTCAACCTCTAACGCCATTTTTTAAGCCTAAGTCTAGAAATATTAAAATTACCGTCATATTCTATAATCGGGATTCCCGGGGCTGCACGGTCAGTTCCTACGAGTCACATTGGCCCCGTAGGAGGTGTTGGTGCCACCCACGTGGCCGTATGGGGGTTGTTTCAGATTTTTACCAACTAACACCATGTTTTTAAGCCTAAGTCTACAAATATTCAAATTACCATCGTATTCTCCAACTGGGAGTTCCGAGGCTGCGCGGACAGTTCCTACGAGTCACATTGGTCCTGTGGGAGGTGTTGGTGCCACCCACGGGGCCGTTTTGGGGCTGTTTCGAGTTTTCGCCCTCTAACGTCATGTTTTAAAACCTAAGTTTTTATATATGCAAATTATCCTCGTATTGTCATACCGGGAGTCCCGTGATCGTTGTGCCTATTCGTACGAGTTACATTGGTTCCGTGCAAGGTGTCGATGCCTCTAACGGGACCGTTTGGGGGATGTTTCGGGTTTCTCCCCTCTAACGTCTTGCTTTTAAGCTTAAGTCTACCCATTTTCAAATTATCGTCGTATTCTCAAACCGGGAGTCTAAAATATTTTCAACATATTATCTAATAATTACCCCGTACTCCTTCTAATTATCCCATACTCCTTCTAACATACTATCCAACAACAAGCAACAACAAATAATTATCCAACAGTCAAATCAAACAAAATGAATAATTATCCCGTACTCCTTCTATCATCTAAAAGATTTAATAGATAATGCATATCAATTATATAACTACTTTTGTTAAAGCCTGCGACAAAACAATAGCAATAGGGAATGTTCTTCTCCTTGATCCGAAACAACACATTGTCAATGTAGAACTGTGCTGGAGCATACTTGGGAATGTTTTTTACTGTCCGTCTAGCATGCATAACACAAGAGTTTTTAGAAATATAAATTGGAGCTATAACACACTGATACTAAAATGAGTCCCAACAAAATATAGAATATATTCCCCAGAAGCATAGTTAGCTTTATTAAAAAAATCTAACGGAATCCAAAAAAGCCATTCCAGAAAAACTACAATCTTGGTTGAATTAGGAACATAACCATTCCGCAAAGTTCAAATTAGACTCACAACACTAAATCGAATAATTAGAAGAATAATTATATAAAGACATGACATTTCGCGGACGATTATGAATATGCTTAGAGAGAGTACCTAAGGTCCTTTTCGCAGATGGTCCTGCATTTAAACCTGCATTTCCATTGGGATTTTGAAAACAAAAGCATTAAATAAGTAACATTCTTGGAAGAAGAAAAAAACACGAAAGAAAATTATACAAACACCGACTCGTCCTTTAGAACTGGCACCAGTCTGAGGATACTTCAATATAGTCCAATCAAATACATAGTTAAATTGATAACCTATAAAGTGGGACAAAATCAGATATAAAAGATGAGAATATATAACTACCGAAAGCCTAAATACTCATATAGTACATAAAAAATAAAAATAAAACTCATTTACTTGCTTTAAAAAACTTATAGTTATACTTTCTATTTACCTTCACGAATAAATAAATCTCGAACAATACCCGATTAAACCCAAGTCATATCCCACTTTAATAAATCTAAACCGAGCAAATACGCATTTGATATTGCAGGACATGAATTAAAAAAATGCAGAACATTGGATATATGCGTATATGTGCCCACTTTCAAAATGAATTAGTGAAATTTGACTCTACAAAAATACAGAACATGACTCATCTTTGCGAATAGGCACAATGCTTCAATGATAAGAAATATGTAAGTGAGCAATTTTGAAGACCTTCAAACTTTGAGGTATTTACTCAAACACTTGGGCACTAATTGTAATAAATCATAAAAACAAAAGGTATCATTTGTATAAAACTCAAAGTAACCCAACAACACTCAAAACTTTGGCCCCCTACCAAAAATCTTGGATCCTCCACTTGACCTTTAGGCTATCATATTTGAGGTTGCATCCGCACTTTATATGTATATAATCAATCGTAAAAAACTGAGAAAGATTCTTTATTTAGAAGGAGCCCTCCTAATATTAAAGTGTCATAGTGTCCTGTTTTAAAATTATAGTGTTAAACAGTAATATTACCAGTTTATATAACTATTAAATTAAAAAACAAAAGAAACTGATACGTGCTTGTTTAGAGAGATGGGGGTACCTGAGGAGGGTAAATTTATCGCAAAGCGATCGAGTGCTCGAGCCATCACCCGTGTACGCAACGCAATCGAGATCCAAATCAGACTTTCTTCTTGTATGGCTTTCACTGCACACCAAAGAACTCTCTCTCCTCCACCGCTGTCGTTAGTGTATGGGTGAGAGAACCCTACAGTCTTCTTTCTATTTTCTGAGACCGTTTACAATAATCGAAATGAGAGAAACCCTATAGTCAACCACTTCCATCGTTAGTTGAACCCCGCTTGCCATTTAACCAACTTACCGTCGGCAGTCTCGACCTTTGGTTTGCTGGAAAAGACACAGTCCCGTCGATAAGGGGTTTTTTTAGCGCGGCTATTTCATTGGGGGGAATGAAAGAAACGAAGGCTACTGAATGATAAAACCAATGCAGCGTTTTAGTTTTTTATGATTGAACCTGGTCACGGCTCTCAGCCGTGACCCACCGGAAGAACCACCAACGAAACCAAAAGACCCATCAAACTACAAATGATCACGGCCCATAGCCGTGACACACGCTAATAAATAGTCACAGCCCCCAGCCGTGACCCCCAATGTGTGTGTTTTGTGCTTCGTCATGCCTATGGTCACGGCCCAAGTCCGTGACCAATCCGCGACCAAGCTTGGAGGGAATTTTGGCGCGATTTTAGAGCTAAGATGGTCACGACCTGGTCACGGTCCAAGTCCGCGACCACTGTGGTCACGGACTTGGTTTGTGGCCACTTCTAGAGCATCGATAATTTAGTGTGATAATAAATATGGTCATGCCAAATATTGAGTGGGTCACGGCCCAAGTCCGCCACCAGTTGGTCGCGGATTTGGGCCGTGACCCATTGGGCGTGACCATTCGCAGGAGTTGGTGTAGTGTGGGGTGGGTGGGTGGGTGGGTGGGTGGAGGGAAGAGGGAGAGAGAGAGAGGGATAAGTTATATAAATATTAAGAGCTAAGAAGCATAGACACTTCTTCGAAGGTGGCGTACCCATTTTGGACACTCCCGACACTCGTACAACACTCCGCGTGCCTTGGCAACCTTATTTGGCATTTAAAATTGGGCGGACGCTACACAAACACGATTCAGACATTTCGTGGACAAGACACAGGGTGCGAAACTTAAATAACACTAAGAAATTATAGTGTCATCTTGTAAAATTAAATCGTGTAAGGGCCTTTGAATAATAAGAAGAAAAGTTAAAAGAATGAAGTTATTATCTTGCTGATAGCGCGTGAGAGTTGTGGTCGCGTAAGGCTACGTTCATTGTTTTCGTCTCGCCGCGACTATACAAACAAACCTAAATTACTACTACACTTGTGAGGCAAGCACAGCGGTAAGTCGGGTATCGAAAATCCGCAGGGACAAGTTGCTAGAATTTAAGTGATTTAATGTTCCGAAATAAAAGTGTAAAAGGTGATTACAAACTAAAAAGTAAAAGATGCATAAAAGGGAAATGTTAATCTAGGCAAGGTATTGAAACTAGATTAAGAAAGCGAGTAAAACTATAGGTTGCGTCGAATATCCCTCACCCGAGTTAATTTGTATAAAATGATTACATGGGTCGACGAGTTATTTAGAATGCATCTCGTTTCGACAGTTAAGTGAACCAGTGGTTGTCACGCCCCTAAATCCGCATAAAAACCTAATATGATTTTGGCGTCAATAAATAACGTGAAAATTGCGCACGAAAGGTCGTAAGCACGGGACATACATGATATGCCCCGTCAAATCTCCTAGGCGCAATAACTAGGACAACGCACCCGAAATAAACCCGTAAACACTATCACCAAGCCAAGCAGCGCGTTAACCCGAGTGAGTTCCATTCAAACACAACCTAATTTAAATTACCTATAAAGCATGATAAAAACGCGATAAATAAAGCGGTAAAGAAACGTGATAAATCTACACTAGAAAACACGGGAAGAAAGTATGTAAACTAATTATAAAAGCATGTAAACCTAATTAACAAAGCAAGAATTATGGGAAAACAACTATATTAATGGAGAGGATGAATGAATAGTCAACTTACATACCAAAAAGGGTGTCAATTCTAAGAGAAATAAATAAGAACTAACCAAACTCACCCAAACCCTAACCTATTCTGAGCTAAAATCGTCCACCTCTGCTTATTACAACAAAATTTCTTTATATGGTAAGTTGGAATTAAATCAGAAAAGCAAAGAGAAAAGAAAAGAAATGCTAAAATATCTCTAGAAAACAGGGGATCGATTGATCGACAAAAAGGGTCGATCGATCGATCAAGGCCAAATTTTGGCATTACAGAAGGATTGATCGATCGACCAAAATCGTCGATCGATCGATCAAGCAAGGGTGAGCCAAGCAGCAGGTTCTGCATTCTTGTATTCCTCTTCTCCTCCTCTTTTGCTTTCCTTATTTTTCCCTTTGCTGAAATCGTCGTAACTCCTTCATACGGACTCGGAATCGTGCACCTTTCGCGCTCACGTGAAGCTAGCGAGGAGGGATGCCCAAGCTGTGAAATGACTAAAATGCCCTTGAACGTGCGATTACTTACGAAACTTCACCGGAATGCGTCCGAACTCCATACTTAGTACCTAAATACCTACAAAACCTCAATTATACATCATATAACATGTTAACAATATAAACCGAGGTTGTCAGGTTAACGGGCTTAGATATAGAGATTAAGGCACCCGAGGGGGCTAAAATGCGTAGGTTCGAGAGATGAAATACGCAATATTTGCGTATTATCACACCCCCTAACTTACACATTGCTAGTCCCTAGAAATGAAATAGGATGCAACAAGAACCACAAGCAAACCAAAAGCAGGAGATAGTACAAAAGTACGGTATAAAAGCAAAAGGCTACGTTCGCGGGCGATTCGATTGGATTTAGCGTATGCAATAAGTCGTTAAACCTTATGTCACCCTAATGGACGAGTGTCGTCTCGTGAGGGTTTTCAGGGATGGTACCCACAAACATCACATGGTTTCCTCAAAATATGCCCAACCCAACATGTGACAAGCCCAACAATAACGAAAAGAATTTCATACGCATTATTAGCACATTGAACGAATTCAAACAAAAGTCCGAATCATTGACATTATAGAATGCACCTCATAGAATTGAAACCTTAAAATGTGGGAGGGGGAGCGAGCACATGCAAAGTGTGATTTGGAAAAAAAACTTATATAAATCGGATACTAAATATCAAAGCATGCATATATTTAATCCTCACGGGCATTACACTCATCAAGCGAATTCACTAGAAACAGGGAGCTAACACACGGAACATGCGGGCACAAGAGTGAATGTAAATGGAAATTAGGCCGCACATATGCCACAAATGAAAAACGCTATATATAAACTGAAAAACTGTAATCTCAATGAAAGGATACCGCACACTAAAAGAGGCGAAATGCATTTTCACAGATTATCAAAACTATTATGGCTTTTGAATTACATGCACCTAAGATCACATAGGACTTGTATATGGTTGTAGTGCAGGCTAGGGTGCAAAATGGAGGAATGTATGTACGGATTCAAAGTGCTTGGGATGAAAACTCGAGATAATGGGAAAATGCGAACAATATCAAAATTGGAAGACAAGTTCCAAACCGGTATTAGATATATCATCGGGGAGAGTAATCAAAGCTTATTGAACTATATACAACATTTACAAACTTCTCTTTCTTTTCCTTTTCTTCTTTTTCTCATTTTATCTTTTGTTTTCTTTTGCATTTTACTTTCTCTTTTCTTCTATTTTTTCACTACTTTCGGGGGCTGTTTCGGGGTTTCACTCACTAATGCCATGTTTTTAAGACTAAATCTAGAAATATGCAAATTATCGTCGTATTCTCAAACCGGGAGTTCCGAGACTGCGCGGACAGTTCCTACGAGTCACATTGGTCCCGTGGGAGGTGTTGGTGCCTCCCACGGGGCCATTTGGGGGCTGTTTCGGGTTTTTCCCCACTAACGCCATGTTTTGCCTAAGTCTTGAAATATTCAAATTACCGTCGTATTCTCAAACTGGGAGCCCTGGGGCTGCACGATCAGTTCCAACGAGTGACATTGGTCCCGTGACAGGTGTTGGTGCCACCCACGGGGCCGTTCGGGGGCTGTTTTGAGTTTTCACCCTCTAAAAAAAATATTTTTAGGGCTAAGTCTAAAAATATGCAAATTATCGTCGTACTCCAAAACTGAGAGTTCCTGGGCTACATGGACAGTTCCTACGAGTTACATTGGTACCATGGGAGGTGTTGGTGCCACCCACGGGGACATTCGGGGGTTGTTTCGAGTTTTTACCCACTAACGCCATGTTTTGCTTAAGTATAGAAATATGCAAATTATCGTCGTATTCTCAAACCGGGAGTATCGCGACTGCGGGGTCAGTTCCTACGAGTTACATTGGTCCCGTGGGAGGTGTTGCTGCCACCCACGAAACCGTTCGGCGCTGCTTTGGGTTTTCACCCTCTAACGCCATGTTTTAATGCCTAAGTCCAGAAATATACAAATTACCGTGGTATTATCTAAACGGGAGTCCCGCGTCTACGTGGTCAGTTCCTACGAGTCACATTGGTCCCGTGGGAGGTGTTGGTGCCACCCACGGAGCCATTCGGGGGCTGTTTCGGATTTGTAGCCTATAACGCCATATTTTTAATCTTAAGTCTAGAAATATGCATATTATCGTCGTATTCTCAAATCGGTAGTCTCGCGACTGCATGGTCAGTTCCTACGAGTCACATTGGTCCCATGGGAGGTGTTGTTACCAGCCACGGGGTCGTTCCGGGGCTGTTTCGGGTTTTCACCCTATAACGCTATATTTTTAAGCTTAAGTCAAGAAATATGCAAATTATCATCGTATTCCCTAAACCGTGAGTTCCGTGACTGCGTGGTCGGTTCCTACGAGTTACATTTGTCCCGTGGGAGGTGTTGGTGCCACCCACGGGGACGTTCGGGGGTTGTTTCGAGTTTTTCCCCACTAACGCCATGTTTTGCCTAAGTCGACAAATATTCAAATTACCGTCGTATTCTCAAATCGGGAGCCTCGGGGCTACGCGGTCAGTTCCAACGAGTCACATTGGTCCCGTGGGAGGTATTAATGCCACTCACGGGGCCGTTCGGGAGCTGTTTTAGGTTTTCACCCTCTAACGCCATGTTTTCAGGCCTAAGTCTAAAAATATGCAAATTATCATCGTATTCTCAAACCGGGAGTCCCGCCGCTGCGCGATCAGTTCCTACGAGTCACATTGGTCCCGTGGGAGGTGTTGGTGCCACCCACAGAGCCGTTCGCGGGCTGTTTCGAGTTTTCACCCAATAACGCCATATTTTTAAGCTTAAGTCTAGAAATATGCAAATTATCATCGTATTCTCAAACCGAGAATCCAGCGGTTGCGTGGTCAGTTCCTACGAGTTACATTGGTCCCGCGGGAGGTGTTGGAGCCACCCCCGGGGCCATTTGGGGGTTGTTTCAGGTTTTTCCCCACTAACGCCATGTTTTACCAAAGTCTAGAAATATTCAAATTATCGTCGTATTAAATCGGGAGTCTCGGAGCTACGCGGTCAGATCCTACGAGTCACATTGGTCCCATGGGAGGTGTGCGTGCCACCCACGGGGCCGTACGGGGGTTGTTTCTGGTTTTCACACACTAATGCCTTGTTTTTAAGCCTAAGTCTAGAAATATTCTAATTATCGTCATATTCTCAAACCGGGATCCCCGGGACTGCACGGTGAGTTCCAACGAGTCACATTGGTCCCGTGGGAGGTGTTGGTGCCACCCACGGGGACGTTCGGGGCCTATTTTGGGTTTTCACCCTCTAACGCCATGTTTTTAAGCCCAAGTCTTGAAATATGCAAATTATTGTCGTATTCTCAAACCGGGAGTCTCGCCGCTGCGCGGTCAGTTCCTACGAGTCCCATTGGTCCCGTGGAAGGTGTTGGTGCCACTCACAGAGCCGTTCGTGGGCTGCTTCGGGTTTCCACCTACTAACGTCATGTTTTTAAGCCTGAGTCTAGAAATATTCAAAATACCGTGGTATTCGGGAACCGGGAGTCTCGGGGATGCGCGGTTAGTTCTTATGACTCACATTGGTCGTGTGGGAGATGTTGTTGCGACCAATGGGGCCGTACGGGGGCTGTTTCGGGTTTTCACCCACTAATGTCATACTTTTAAGCCTAAGTCTAGAAATATTCAAATTACCATTGTATTCTCAAACAGGGAGTTCCAGGGATGCGCGGACAGTTCCTACGAGTCACTTAGGTCCCGTGGGAGTTGTTGGTGCCACCCACGTGGCCGTTCGTGGGTTGTTTTGGGTTTTTACCCTCTAACGCCATGTTTTTAAGCCTAACTTTAAAAAAGGCAAATTATCGTTGTATTGTCAAACCAGGAGTCCCGCGGCTACGTGGTCCGTTGCTACGAGACGCATCGGTCTCGTGGGAGGTGTTGGTGCCAGCCACGGGACCGTTCGGGGGCTGTTTCGAGTTTTCATCCTATAACGCCATATTTTTAAGCTTAAGTCTATAAATATGCAAATTATCATCGTATTCGCAAATTGGGAGATTCGCGGCTACGTGGTCAGTTCCTACGAGTTACATTGATCCCGTGGGAGGTGTTGGTGCCACCCACGGGGCCGTTCCGGGGTTATTTTGGGGTTTTCCCCACTAATGCCATGATTTGCCTAAGTCTACAAATATTCAAATTACCGTCGTATTCTCAAACTGGGAGCCCTGGGACTGCACGCTCAGTTCCAACGGGTCTAATTGGTCCCGTGGGAGGTGTTGGTGCCACCCACGGGGCCGTTCGAGGGCTGTTTTGGGGTTTCACCCTCTAACGCCATGTTTTTAGGGCTAAGTCTAAAAATATGCAAATTATCATCGTATTCCAAAACTGAGAGTTTCGAGGCTGTGCGGACAGTTCCTACGAGTTACAACAGTCCCATGGGAGGTGTTGGTGCCACCAACGGGGACATTCAGGGGTTATTTCGAGTTTTCACCCTCTAACGCCATGTTTTGCTTAAGTCTAAAAATATGCAAATTACCATCGTTTTCTCAAACCGGGAGTGTCGCGGCTGCATGGTCAGTTCCTACTTGTTACATTGGTCCCGTGGGAGGTGTTCTGTCACCCACGGGGCCGTTCGGGGGCTGTTTTGGGTTTTCACCCTCTAACGCCATGTTTTTTTTGCCTAAGTCTATAAATATGCAAATTATCGTCTTATTCTAAAAACGGGAGTCCCGCGGCTGCGTGGTCAGTTCCTACGAGTCACATTGGTCCCGCGAGAGGTGTTGGTGCCACCCACGGAGCCGTTCGGGGGTTGTTTCGGGTTTTCACCCTACAACGCCATATTTTTAAGCTTAAGTCTAGAAATTTGCAAATTATCATCGTATTCTCAAATCGGGACTCCCACGGCTGCGTGGTCAGTTTCTACGAGTTACATTGGTCCCGTGGGAGGTGTTGATACCAGCCACGGGCCCGTTCGAGGGTTGTTTCGAGTTTTTCCCCACTAACGCCATGTTTTCCCTAAGTCTAAAAATATTCAAATTACCGTTGTATTGTCAAACCGGGAGTCCCGGCGCTGCGCGGTCAGTTCCGACCAGTTAAATTGGTCCTGTGGGAGGTGTTGGTGCCACCCACGGGGTCGTACGGGGCTATTTTGGGTTTTCACTCACTAACGCCATGTTTTTAAGCCTAAGTCTAGAAATGCTCAAATTATCCTCGTATTCTCAAACTAGGAGTTCCGGGGCTGCGCGGACAGTTCCTACGAGTCACATTGGTCCCGTGGGAGGTGTTGGTGCCACCCACGGAGCCGTTCGGGGGCTGTTACGGGTTTTCACCCACTAACGCCATGTTTTTAAGCCTATGTGAAGAAATATTCAAATTACCGTCGTATTCTCAAACCGGGAGTCTCGGGGCTGCGCGGTCAGTTCTTGCGATACACATTGGTCCCGTGGGAGGTATTGGTGCCACCCACGGGGCCCTACGTGGGCTGTTTCGGGTTTTCACCCACTAACGCCATGTTTTTAAGCCTAAGTCTAGAAATATTCAAATTGCCATCGTATTCTCAAACTAGGAGTATCGGGGCTGCGCGGACGGTTCTTACGAGTCACATTGGTCCCGTGGGAGGTGTTGGTGCCACCCACGGGGCCGTTCGTGGGTTGTTTTGGGTTTTCACACTCTAACGTCGTGTTTTTAAGCCTAAGTCTAGAAATATGCAAATTATCCTCGTATTCTCAAATCGGGAGTCTCGCGGTCAGTTCCTCTGAGTCACATTGGTCCCGTGGGAGGTGTTGGTGCCACCCACGGGGCCGTACGGGGGGTGTTTCGAGTTTTCACCCACTAACATCATATTTTTAAGCCTAAGTCTAGAAATATTCAAATTACCGTCGTATTCTCAAACTAGGAGTTCTGAGGCTGCGCGGATAGTTCCGACGAGTCACATTGGTCCCGTGGGAGGTGTTGGTGCCACCAGTGGGGCCGTTTGGGGGTTGTTTCGAATTTCTCCCCACTAATGTCATGTTTTTCCAAAGTCTAAAAATATTCAAATTATCGTCGTATTGTCAAACCCGGAGTCCCGGGGATGCGCGGTCAGTTCCTACTAGTCAAATTGGTCCTGTGGGAGGTGTTGGTGCCACCCACGGTGCCATATGGGGGCTCTTTCGCGTTTTCACCCACTAACGCCATGTTTTTAAGCCTAAGTCTAGAAATATTCAAATTATCGTCGTATTCTCAAACTAGGTGTTCCGGGGCTGCGCGGACAGTTACAACGAGTCACATTGGTCCCGTGAGAGGTGTTGGTTCCACCACGGGGCCGTTCGTGGGTTGTTTTGGGTTTTCACCCTCTAACGCCATATTTTTAAGCCTAAGTCAATGAATATGCAAATTATCATAGCATTCTCAAACCGGGAGTCCTGCGACTCTGCGGTCAGTTCCTACGAGTCACGTTGGTCCCATGGGAGGTGTTGGTGCCACCCACGGGGCCTTTCGGGGGCTGTTGTGGGTTTTCAACATCTAAAGCTATGTTTTTAAACCTAAGTCTAAAAATATTCAAATTACTGACATATTCTGAAATCGGGAGTCCCGCGGTTGCGCGGTCAGTTCCTACGAGTTGCATTGGTCCCGTGGGAGGTGTTGGTGCCACCCAAGGGGCCGTTCGGGGGTTGTTTCGACTTTTCACTCTAATGCCATATTTTTATACCTAAGTCTAAAAACATGCAAATTACCATTTTATTCTTAAACCGGGAGTGTCGCGGCTGCGCGGTCAGTTCTTACGAGTTACATTGGTCCCGTGGGAGGTGTTAGTGCCCCCCACGGGGCCGTCCGGGGGATGTTTTGGGTTTTCACACTCTAACGCCATGTTTTTATTCCTAAGTCTAGAAATATGCAAATTACGATCATATTCTCAAATCGGGAGTGACGCGACTGCGCGGTCAGTTCCTACGACTTACATTGGTCCCGAGGGAGGTGTTGGTGCCACCCACGGGGCCGTTCAGGGGCAGTTTTGGGTTTTCAACCTCTAACGCCATTTTTTAAGCCTAAGTCTAGAAATATTAAAATTACCGTCATATTCTATAATCGGGATTCCCGGGGCTGCACGGTCAGTTCCTACGAGTCACATTGGCCCCGTAGGAGGTGTTGGTGCCACCCACGTGGCCGTATGGGGGCTGTTTCAGATTTTTACCAACTAACACCATGTTTTTAAGCCTAAGTCTACAAATATTCAAATTACCATCGTATTCTCCAACTGGGAGTTCCGAGGCTGCGCGGACAGTTCCTACGAGTCACATTGGTCCTGTGGGAGGTGTTGGTGCCACCCACGGGGCCGTTTTGGGGCTGTTTCGAGTTTTCGCCCTCTAACGTCATGTTTTAAAACCTAAGTTTTTATATATGCAAATTATCCTCGTATTGTCATACCGGGAGTCCCGTGATCGTTGTGCCTATTCGTACGAGTTACATTGGTTCCGTGCAAGGTGTCGATGCCTCTAACGGGACCGTTTGGGGGATGTTTCGGGTTTCTCCCCTCTAACGTCTTGCTTTTAAGCTTAAGTCTACCCATTTTCAAATTATCGTCGTATTCTCAAACCGGGAGTCTAAAATATTTTCAACATATTATCTAATAATTACCCCGTACTCCTTCTAATTATCCCATACTCCTTCTAACATACTATCCAACAACAAGCAACAACAAATAATTATCCAACAGTCAAACCAAACAAAATGAATAATTATCCCGTACTCCTTCTATCATCTAAAAGATTTAATAGATAATGCATATCAATTATATAACTACTTTTGTTAAAGCCTGCGACAAAACAATAGCAATAGGGAATGTTCTTCTCCTTGATCCGAAACAACACATTGTCAATGTAGAACTGTGCTGGAGCATACTTGGGAATGTTTTTTACTGTCCGTCTAGCATGCATAACACAAGAGTTTTTAGAAATATAAATTGGAGCTATAACACACTGATACTAAAATGAGTCCCAACAAAATATAGAATATATTCCCCAGAAGCATAGTTAGCTTTATTAAAAAAATCTAACGGAATCCAAAAAAGCCATTCCAGAAAAACTACAATCTTGGTTGAATTAGGAACATAACCATTCCGCAAAGTTCAAATTAGACTCACAACACTAAATCGAATAATTAGAAGAATAATTATATAAAGACATGACATTTCGCGGACGATTATGAATATGCTTAGAGAGAGTACCTAAGGTCCTTTTCGCAGATGGTCCTGCATTTAAACCTGCATTTCCATTGGGATTTTGAAAACAAAAGCATTAAATAAGTAACATTCTTGGAAGAAGAAAAAAACACGAAAGAAAATTATACAAACACCGACTCGTCCTTTAGAACTGGCACCAGTCTGAGGATACTTCAATATAGTCCAATCAAATACATAGTTAAATTGATAACCTATAAAGTGGGACAAAATCAGATATAAAAGATGAGAATATATAACTACCGAAAGCCTAAATACTCATATAGTACATAAAAAATAAAAATAAAACTCATTTACTTGCTTTAAAAAACTTATAGTTATACTTTCTATTTACCTTCACGAATAAATAAATCTCGAACAATACCCGATTAAACCCAAGTCATATCCCACTTTAATAAATCTAAACCGAGCAAATACGCATTTGATATTGCAGGACATGAATTAAAAAAATGCAGAACATTGGATATATGCGTATATGTGCCCACTTTCAAAATGAATTAGTGAAATTTGACTCTACAAAAATACAGAACATGACTCATCTTTGCGAATAGGCACAATGCTTCAATGATAAGAAATATGTAAGTGAGCAATTTTGAAGACCTTCAAACTTTGAGGTATTTACTCAAACACTTGGGCACTAATTGTAATAAATCATAAAAACAAAAGGTATCATTTGTATAAAACTCAAAGTAACCCAACAACACTCAAAACTTTGCCCCCCTACCAAAAATCTTTGATCCTCCACTTGACCTTTAGGCTATCATACTTGAGGTTGCATCCGCACTTTATATGTATATAATCAATCGTAAAAAACTGAGAAAGATTCTTTATTTAGCTGGAGCCCTCCTAATATTAAAGTGTGATAGTGTCCTGTTTTAAAATTATAGTGTTAAACAGTAATATTACCAGTTTATATAACTATTAAATTAAAAAACAAAAGAAACTTATACGTGCTTATTTAGAGAGATGGGGGGTACCCGAGGAGGGTAAATTTATCGCCGAAAAACGATCGAGTGCTCGAGCCATCACCCATGTACATAACGCAATCGAGATCCAAATCAGACTTTCTTCTTGTATGGCTTTCACTGCACACAAAAGAACTCTCTCTCCTCCACCGTTGTCGTTAGTGTATGGGTGAAAGAACCCTACAGTCTTCTTTCAATTTTCTGAGACCGTTTACAACAATCGAAATGAGAGAAACCCTACAGTCAACCACTGCCATCGTTAGTTGAACCCCGCTTGCCATTTAACCAACTTACCGTCGGCAGTCTCGACCTTTGGTTTGCCGAAAAAGACACAGTCCCATCGATAAGGTTTTCTTTTTAGCGCGGCTATTTCATTGGGGGGGAATGAAAGAAACGAAGGCTACTGAATGATAAAACCAATGTAGCGTTTTAGTTTTTTCTGATTGAACCTGGTCACGGCTCTCAGCCGTGACCCACCGGAAGAACCACCAATGAAACCAAAAGACCCATCAAACTACAAATGATCACGGCCCATAGCCGTGACCCACGCTAATAAATTGTCACGGCCCCCATCCGTGACCCCCAATGTGTGTGTTTTGTGCTTCGTCATGCCTATGGTCACGGCCCAAGTCCGTGACCAATCCGCGACCAAGCTTGGAGGGAATTTTGGCGGTAAGATGGTCACGACCTGGTCACGGCCCAAGTCCGCGACCACTGTGGTCACGGACTTGGTTTGTGGCCACTTCTAGAGCATCGATAATTTAGTGTGATAATAAATATGGTCATGCCAAATATTGAGTGGGTCACGGCCCAAGTCCGCCACCAGCTGGTCGCGGATTTGGGTCGTAACCCACTGGGCGTGACCATTCGCAGGATTTGGTGTAGTGTGGGGTGGGTGGGTGGGTGGGTGGAGGGACGAGGGAGAGGGAGAGGGAGAGGGATAAGTTATATAAATATTAAGAGCTAAGAAGCACGGACACTTCTTCGAAGGTGGCGTACCCATGTTGGACACTCCCGACACTCGTACAACACTCCGCGTGCCTTGGCAGCCTTATTTGGCATTTAAAACTGGGCGGACGCTACACAAACACGACCCAGACATTTCGTGGACAAGACACAGGGTGCGAAACTTAAATAACACTAAGAAATTATAGTGTCATCTTGTAAAATTAAATCGTGTAAGGGCCTTTGAATAATAAGAAGAAAAGTTAAAAGAACGAAGTTATAATCTTGCTGATAGCGCGTGAGAGTTGTGGTCGCGTAAGGCCACGTTCATTATTTTCGTCTCGCCGCGTCTATACAAACAAACCTAAATTACTACTACACTTGCGAGGTAAGCACAGCGGTAAGTCGGGTATCGAAAATCCACAGGGACAAGTTGCTAGAATTTAAGTGATTTAATGTTCCGAAATAAAAGTGTAAAAGGTGATTACAAACTAAAAAGTAAAAGATGCATAAAAGGGAAATGTTAATCTAGGCAAGGTATTGAAACTAGATTAAGAAAGCGAGTAAAACTATAGGTTGCGTCGAGTATCCCTCACCCGAGTTAATTTGTATAAAATGATTACATGGGTCGACGTGTTATTTAGAATGCATCTCGTTTCGACAGTTAAGTGAACCAATGGTTGTCACGCCCCTAAATCCGCATAAAAGCCTAATATGATTTTGGCGTCAACAAATAACGTGAAAATTGCGCAAGAAAGGTCGTAAGCACGGGACATACATGATATGCCCCGTCAAATCTCCTAGGCGCAATAACTAGGACAACGCACCCGAAATAAACCCGTAAACACTATCACCAAGCCAAGCAGCGCGTTAACCCGAATGAGTTCCATTCAAACACAACCTAATTTAAATTACCTATAAAGCATGATAAAAACACGATAAATAAAGCGGTAAAGAAACGTGATAAATCTACACTAGAAAACACGGGAAGAAAGTATGTAAACTAATTATAAAAGCATGTAAACCTAATTAACAAAGAAAGAATTAAGGGAAAACAACTATATTAATGGAGAGGATGAATGAATAGTCAACTTACATACCAAAAAGGGTGTCAATCCTAAGAGAAATAAATAAGAACTAACCAAAATCATCCAAACCCTAACCTATTCTGAGCTAAAATCGTCCACCTTTGCTTATTACAACAAAATTTCTTTATATAGTAAGTTGGAATTAAATCAGAAAAGCAAAGAGAAAAGAAAAGAAATGCTAAAATATCTCTAGAAAACAGGGGATCGATTGATCGACAAAAAGGGACGATCGATTGATCAAGGCCAAATTTTGGCATTACAGAAGGATTGATTGATCGACCAAAATCGTCGATCGATCGATCAAGCAAGGGTGAGCCAAGCAGTAGCTTCCCCATTCTTGTATTCCTCTTCTCCTCCTCTTTTGCTTTCCTTATTTTTCCCTCCGCTGAAATCGTCGTAACTCCTTCATACGGACTCGGAATCGCACACCGTTCGCGCCCACGTGAAGCTAGCGAGGAGGGATGCCCAAGTTGTGAAATGACTAAAATGCCCTTGAACGTGCGATTACTTACGAAACTTCACCGGAATGCGTCCGAACTCCACACTTAGTACCTAAATACCTTCAAAAGCTCAATTATACATCATATAACATGTTAACAATATAAACCGAGGTTGTCAGGTTAACGGGCTTAGATATAGAGATTAAGGCACCCGAGGGGGCTAAAATGCGTAGGTTCGAGAGATGAAATACGCAATATTTGCGTATTATCACACCCCTAACTTACACATTGCTAGTCCCTATAAATGAAATAGGATGCAACAAGAACCATAAACAAACCAAAAGCAGGAGATAGTACAAAAGTACGGTATAAAAGTAAAAGTCTACTTTTGCGGGCGATTCGACTGCATTTAGCGTATGAAATAAGTCGTTAAACCCTATGTCACCCTAATGGATGAGTGTCGTCTCGTGAGGGTTTTCAGGGATGGTATCCACAAACATCACATGGTTTCCTCAAAATATGCCCAACCCAACATGCGACAAGCCCAACAATAACGAAAAGAATTTCATACGCATTATTAGCACATTGAACGAATTCAAACAAAAGTCCGAATCATTGACATTATAGAATGCACCTCATAGAATTGAAACCTTAAAATGTGGGAGGGGGAGCGAGCACATGCAAAGTGTGATTTGACAAAAAAACTTATATAAATCGGATACTAAATATCAAAGCATGCATATATTTAATCCTCACGGGCATTACACTCATCAAGCGAATTCACTAGAAACAGGGAGCTAACACACGGAACATGCGGGCACAAGAGTAAATGTAAATGGAAATTAGGCCGCACATATGCCACAAATGAAAAACGCTATATATAAACTAAAAAACTGTAATCTCAATGAAAGGATACCGCACACTAAAAGAGGCGAAATGCATTTTCACAGATTATCAAAACTATTATGACTTTTGAATTACATGCACCTAAGATCACATAGGACTTGTATAGGGTTGTAATGAAGGCTAGGGTACAAAATGGAGGAATGTATGTACGGATTCAAAGTGCTTGGGATGAAAACTCGAGATAATGGGAAAATGCGGACAATATCAAAATTGGAAAACAAGTTCCAAACCGGCATTAGATATATCATCGGGGAGAGTAGTTAAAGTTTATTGAACTATATACAACATTTACAAACTTCTCTTTCTTTTTCTTTTCTTCTTTTTCTCATTTTATCTTTTGTTTTCTTTTGCATTTTACTTTCTCTTTTCTTCTCTTTTTTCACTACTTTCGGGGGCTGTTTCGGGGTTTCACTCACTAATGCCATGTTTTTAAGCCTAAGTCTAGAAATATGCAAATTATCATCGTATTCTCAAACCGAGAGTTCCGAGACTGCGCGGACAGTTCCTACGAGTCACATTGGTCCCGTGGGAGGTGTTGGTGCCTCCCACGGGGCCGTTTGGGGGCTGTTTCGGGTTTTTCCCCACTAACGCCATGTTTTGCCTAAGTCTTGAAATACTCAAATTACCATCGTATTCTCAAATTGGGAGCCTCGGGGCTGTGAGATCAGTTCCAACGAGTGACATTAGTCCCGTGACAGGTGTTGGTGCCACCCACGGGGCCGTTCGGGGGCTGTTTTGGGTTTTCACCCTCTAAGGCCATGTTTTTAGGGCTTAAGTCTAAAAATATGCAAATTATCGCCGTACTCCAAAACTGGGAGTTCCGGGGCTGCGCGGACAGTTCCTACGAGTTACATTGGTACCATGGGAGGTGTTGGTGCCACCCACGGGGACGTTCGGTGGTTGTTTCGAGTTTTCACCCACTAATGCCATGTTTTGCTTAAGTCTAGAAATATGCAAATTATCGTCGTATTCTCAAATCGGGAGTATCGTGGCTGCGTGGTCAGTTCCTATGAGTTACATTGGTCCCGTGGGAGGTGTTGCTGCCACCCACGAAACCGTTCGGGCGCTGCTTTGGGTTTTCACCCTCTAACACCGTGTTTTAATGCCTAAGTCCAGAAATATGCAAATTATCGTGGTATTATCTAAACGGGAGTCCCGCAGCTGCGTGGTCTGTTCCTACGAGTCACATTGGTCCCGTGGGAGGTGTTGGTGCCACCCACGGAGCCATTCGGGGGCTGTTTCGGATTTGTAGCCTATAAGGCCATATTTTTAATCTTAAGTCTAGAAATATGCAAATTATCGTCGTATTCTCAAATCGGGAGTCTCGCGGCTGCATGGTCAGTTCCTACGAGTCACATTGGTACCATGGGAGGTGTTGTTACCAGCCACGGGGCCGTTCCGGGGCTGTTTCGGGTTTACACCCAATAACGCTATATTTTTAAGCCTAAGTCAAGAAATATGCAAATTATCATTGTATTCTCTAAACTTGGAGTTCCGCGGCTGCGTGGTCGGTTCCTACGAGTTACATTTGTCCCGTGGGAGGTATTGGTGCCACCCACAGGGACGTTCGGGGGTTGTTTCGGGTTTTTCTCCACTAACGCCATGTTTTGTCTAAGACGATAAATATTCAAATTACCGTCGTATTCTCAAATCGGGAGCCCCGGGGCTGCGCGGTCAGTTCCAACGAGTCACTTGGGTCCCGTGGGAGGTATTAATGCCACCCACGGGGCCGTTTGGGGGCTGTTTTAGGTTTTCACCCTCTAACGCCATGTTTTCAGGCCTAAGTCTAAAAATATGCAAATTATCATCGTATTTTCAAATCGGGAGTCCCGCCACTGCGCGGTCAGTTCCTACGAGTCACATTGGTCCCGTGGGAGGTGTTGGTGCCACCCACAGAGCCGTTCGCGGGCTGTTTCGAGTTTTCACCCAATAACGCCATATTTTTAAGCTTAAGTCTAGAAATATACAAATTATCATCGTATTCTCAAATCGAGAATCCCGTGGATGCGTGGTCAGTTCCTACGAGTTACATTGGTCCCGTGGGATGTGTTGGAGCCACCCTCGGGGCCATTTGGGGGTTGGTTCAGGTTTTTCCCCACTAACGACATGTTTTGCCAAAGTCTAGAAATATTCAAATTATCGTCGTATTAAATTGGGAGTCTCGGAGCTGCGCGGTCAGATCCTATGAGTCACATTGGTCCCATGGGAGGTGTGCGTGCCACCCACGGGGCCGTACGGGGGCTATTTCTGGTTTTCATACACTAATGCCTTGTTTTTAAGCCTACGTCTAGAAGTATTCTAATTACCGTCATATTCTCAAACCGGGATCCCCAGTACTGCACGGTGAGTTCCAACGAGTCACATTGGTCCCGTGGGAGGTGTTGGTCCCACGGGGACGTTCGGGGGCTGTTTTAGGTTTTCACCCTCTAACGCCATATTTTTATGCCCAAGTCTTGAAATATGCAAATTATCGTCGTATTCTCAAACCGGGAGTCTCGCCGCTGCGCGGTCAGTTCCTACGAGTCCCATTGGTCCCGTCGAAGGTGTTGGTGCCACTCACAGAGCCGTTCGGGGGCTGTTTTGGTTTTTCACCTACTAACGCCATGTTTTTCAGCCTAAGTTTAGAAATATTCAAAATACCATCGTATTCTCAAACCGGGAGTCTCGGGGATGCGCGGTCAGTTCTTACGACTCACATTGGTCATGTGGGCGACGTTGTTGCCACCAACGGGGCCGTACGGGGGCTGTTTCGGGTTTTCACCCACTAATGCCATATTTTTAAGTCTAAGTCTAGAAATATTCAAATTACCATCGTATTCTCAAACTGGGAGTTCCAGGGATGCGCGGACAGTTCCTATGAGTCACATAGGTCCCGTGGGAGTTGTTGGTGCCACCCACGTGGCCGTTCGTGGGTTGTTTTGGATTTTTACCCTCTAACGCCATGTTTTTAAGCCTAAGTTTAAAAAAATGCAAATTATCGTTGTATTGTCAAACCAGGAGTCCCGCGGCTACGCGGTCCGTTGCTACGAGTCGCATCGGTCTCGTGGGAGGTGTTGGTGCCAGCCACGGGACCGTTCGGGTGCTGTTTCGAGTTTTCACTCTATAACGCCATATTTTTTAGCTTAATTCTAGAAATATGCAAATTATCATCGTATTCTCAAACTGGGAGTTTTGCGGCTACGTGGTCAGTTCCTACGAGTTACATTGATCCCGTGGGAGGTGTTGGTGCCACCCACGGGGCCGTTCCGGGGTTATTTCGAGGTTTTCCCCACTAACGCCATGATTTGCCTAAGTCTACAAATACTCAAATTACCGTCGTATTCTCAAACCGGGATCCCCGGGACTGCGCGGTCAGTTCCAACGAGTCACATTGGTCCCGTGGGAGGTGTTGGTGCCACCCACGGGGCCGTTCGCGGGCTGTTTTGGGTTTTCACCCTCTAACGCCATGTTTTTAGGGCTAAGTCTAAAAATATGAAAATTATCGTCGTATTCCAAAACTGGGAGTTTCGAGGCTGTGCGGACAGTTCCTACGAGTTGCAATAGTCCCATGGGAGGTGTTGGTGCCACCAACGGGGACATTCGGGGGTTATTTCGAGTTTTCACCCTCTAACGCCATGTTTTGCTTAAGTCTAAAAATATACAAATTACCTTCGTATTCTCAAATCGGGAGTGTCGCGACTGCATGGTCAGTTCCTACGAGTTACATTGGTCCCGTGGGAGGTGTTCTGCCACCCATGGGGCCGTTCGGGGGCTGTTTTGGGTTTTCACCCTCTAACGCCATGTTTTTTTGCCTAAGTCTAGAAATATGCAAATTATCATCGTATTCTAAAAACGGGAGTCCCGCGACTGCGTGGTTAGTTCCTACGAGTCACATTGGTCCCGCGGGAGGTGTTGGTGCCACCCACGGAGCCGTTTGGGGGCTGTTTCGAGTTTTCACCCTATAACGCCATATTTTTAAGCTTAAGTCAGAAATATGCAAATTATCATCGTATTCTCAAATCGGGACTCCCCCGGCTGCGTGGTCAGTTCCTACGAGTTACATTGGTCCCGTGGGAGGTGTTGATACCAGCCACGGGCCCGTTCGAGGGTTGTTTCAAATTTTTCCCCACTAACGCCATGTTTTGCCTAAGTCTAAAAATATTCAAATTACCGTCGTATTGTCAAACCGGGAGTCCCGGCGCTGCGCGGTCAGTTCCGACCAGTTAAATTGGTCCGGTGGGAGGTGTTCGTGCCACCCACGAGGTCGTACGGGGGCTGTTTCGGGTTTTCACCCACTAACGCCATGTTTTTAAGCCTAAGTTTAGAAATACTCCAATTATCCTCGTATTCTCAAACTAGGAGTTCCGAGGCTGCGCGGACAGTTCCTACGAGTCACATTGGTCCCGTGGGAGGTGTTGGTGCCACCCACGGAGCCGTTCGGGGGCTGTTACGGGTTTCCACCCACTAACGTCATGTTTTTAAGCCTATGTGAAGAAATATTCAAATCACCGTCGTATTCTCAAACTGGGAGTCTCGGGGCTGGGCGGTCAGTTCTTACGATACACATTGGTCCCGTGGGAGGTGTTGGTGCCACCTACGGGGCCCTACGTGGGCTGTTTTGGGTTTTCACCCACTAACGCCATGTTTTTAAGCCCAAGTCTAGAAATATTCAAATTACCATCGTATTCTCAAACTAGGAGTTCCGGGGCTGCGCGGACAGTTCCTATGAGTCACATTGGTCCCGTGGGAGGTGTTGGTGCCACCCACGGGGCCGTTCGTGGGTTGTTTTGGGTTTTCACACTCTAACGCCATATTTTTAAGCCTAAGCCTAGAAATATGCAAATTATCTTCGTATTCTCAAATCGGGAGTTTCGCGGCTGCGCGGTCAGTTCCTATGAGTCACATTGGTCCCGTGGGAGGTGTTGGTGCCACCCACGGGGTCGTACGGGGGTGTTTCGGGTTTTCACCCCCTAACATCATGTTTTTAAGCCTAAGTCTAGAAATATTCAAATTACCGTCGTATTCTCAAACTACGAGTTCTGAGGCTGCGCGGATAGTTCCGACGAGTCACATTGGTCCCGTGGTAGGTGTTGGTGCCACCAGCGGGGTCGTTCGGGGGTTGTTTTGGATTTCTCCCCACTAATGTCATGTTTTTCCAAAGTCTAAAAATATTCAAATTATCGTCGTATTGTCAAACCCGGAGTCCCGGGGATGCGCGGTCAGTTCCTACAAGTCAAATTGGTCCTGTGGGAGGTGTTGGTGCCACCCACGGTGCCATATGGGGGCTCTTTCGGGTTTTCACCCACTAACGCCGTGTTTTTAAGCCTAAGTCTAGAAATACTCAAATTATCCTCGTATTCTCAAACTAGGAGTTCCGGGGCTGCGCGGACAGTTACTACGAGTCACATTGGTCCCGTGAGAGGTGTTGGTTCCACCACGGGGCCGTTCGTGGGTTGTTTTGGGTTTTCACCCTCTAACGCCATGTTTTTAAGCCTAAGTCAATAAATATGCAAATTATCATCGCATTCTCAAACCGGGAGTCTCTCGACTCCGCGGTCAGTTCCTACGAGTCACATTGGTCCCATGGGAGGTACTGGTGCTAACCACGGGGCCGTTCGGGGGCTTTTTCAGATTTTCACCGTCTAACGCTATGTTTTTAACCCTAAGTCTAGAAATATGCAAATTATCATCATATTCTCAAATCGGGAGTCACGCGGCTGCGTGGTCAGTTCCTAGGACTTACATTGGACCCGTGGGAGGTGTTGGTACCACCCATGGGGCCGTTCGGGGGATGTCTTTGGATTTCCCCCAGTAACGCCATGTTTTCCTAAAGTCTAGAAATATTCGTATTACCATCGTATTATCAAATCGGGAGTCCCGGGGCTGCACGGTCAGTTCCTACGAGTCACGTTGGTCCTGTGGGAGGTGTTGGTGCCACCCACGGGGCTGTACGGGGGTTGTATCAGGTTTTCACCCACTAACGCCATATTTTTAGGCCTAAGTTTAGAATTATTCAAATTACCGTCGTATCCTCAAACCGGTACTCCCGGGGTTGCGCGGTGAGTTCCAACGAGTCACATTGGTCCCGTGGGAGGTGTTGGTGCCACCCACGGGGCCGTTCGAGGGCTATTTTGGATTTTCACCCTCTAAAGTCATGTTTTTAAGCCAAAGTCAAGAAATATGCAAATTATCATCGTATTCCCAAACCGGGAGACCCGCGAATCCAGGGTCAGTTCCTACGAGTTACATTTGTCCTATGGGAGGTGATGGTGCCACCCACGGAGCCGTTCAGGGGGTTGTTTCGAGTTTTCACCCTCTAACTCCATGTTTTGCTTAAGTCTAGCAATATGCAAATTATCATCGTATTCTCAAACCGTGAGTTTCGTGGTCGTGTGGTCAGTTCCTACGAGTTACATTGGTCCCGTGGGAGGTATTGGTGCCACCCAAAGGGCCGTTCGGGGGTTGTTTCGAGTTTTCACCCTCTAAGACCATGTTTTTATACCTAAGTCTAGATATATGCAAATTACCGTCGTATTCTTAAACCGAGACTGCCGCGGCTGCGTGGTCAGTTCCTGCGAGTTGCATTGGTCTGGTGGGAGGTGTTGGTGCCACCCACGGGGTCGTCTGGGGGCTGTTTTGGGTTTTCACCCTCCAACGCCAAGTTTTTATCCCTAAGTCTAGAAATATGCAAATTACCATTGTATTCTCAAACCGAGAGTGTCGCGGCTGCGCGGTCAGTTCCTACGAGTTACATTGGTCCCGTGGGAGGTGTTGGTGCCACCCACGCGGCCGTTCGGGGGAAGTTTTTGGTTTTTTACCTCCAACGCCATGTTCTTAAGACTAAGTCTAGAAAGATTAAAATTACAGTTTTATTCTCAAACCGGGAGTCCCGGGGCTGCGCGGTCAGTTACTACGAGTCACATTGGTCCCGTAAAAGGTGTTGGTGCCACCCACGGGGCCGTACGGGGATTGTTTCGGATTTTCACCCACTAACACCATGTTTTTATGCCTAAGTCTAAAAATATTCAAATTACAATCGTATTCTCGTATTGGGAGTTCCGAGGCTGCGCGGACAGCTCCTACGAGTCACATTGGTCCCGTGAGAGGTGTTGGTGACACCCACGGGGCCATTTGGGGGTTGTTTCGGGTTTTTCCCCACTAACGCCATGTTTTGCCTTAGTATAAAAATATTCAAATTACCGTCGTATTCTCAAATCGAGAGCCCCGGGGTTGCGCGATCAGTTCCAACGAGTCACATTGGTCCCGTGGGAGGTGTTGGTCCCACCCACAGGGCCGTTCGGGGGTTGTTTTGGGTTTTCACCCTCTAACCCCATGTTTTTAGGCCTAAGTTTACAAATATGCAAATTATCGTCGTATTCTGAAACCGGGAGTCCCGCCGCTGCGCGGTCAGTTCCTACGAGTCACATTGGTCCCGTGGGAGGTGGTGGTGCCACCCACGGAGCCGTTCGGGGGTTGTTTCGAGCTTTCACCCAATAACGCCATATTTTAAGCTTAAGTATAGAAATATGCAAATTATCGTCGTATTCTCAAATCGGGAGTCCTGCGGCAGCGTGGTCGGTTCCTACGAGTTACATTGGTCCCGTGGGAGGTGTTGGTGCCACCCTCGGGGCCGGTTGGGGGTTGTTTCAGGTTTTTCCCCACTAACGCCATGTTTTGCCAAAGTCTAGAAATATTCAAATTATCGTGTATTATCAAATCGGAGTCTCGGAACTGCGCGGTCAGATCCTATGAGTCACATTGGTCCCGTGAGACGTGTGGGTGCCTCCCACGGGGCCGTACGGGGGTTGTTTCGGGTTTTCACACACTAATGCCATGTTTTTAAGCCTAAGTCTAGAAATATGAAAATTACCGTCGTATTCTTAAACTGGGAGTGTCACGATTGCGCGGTCAGTTCCTACGAGTTACATTTGTCCCGTAGGAGGTGTTGGTGCCACCCACGGGATGGTACGGGGGTTATTTCGAGTTTTCAGCCAATAACACCATAATTTTATGCCTAAATCCAAAAATATTCAAATTACCGTCGTATTCTCAAACTGGGAGTTTCAAGGCTAGGCGAACAGTTCCAACGAGTCACATTGGTCCCGTGGGAGGTGTTGGTGCCACCCACACGGTCGTTCGTGGGTTGTTTTGGTTTTTCACCCTCTAACGCCATGCTTTTAAGCCTAAGTCTAGAAATGTGCAAATTATCATCGTATTCTAAAACCGGGAGTCCCGTGGCTGCGCGGTGAGTTCCTACGAGTCACATTGGTCCTGTGGGAGGTGTTGGTGCCACCCACGGGGCCGTACGGGGGCTGTTTCGGGTTTTCACCCACTAATACCATGTTTTTAATCCTAAGTCTAAAAATATTCAAATTACCATCGTATTCTCAAATCGGGAGTCCCGGGGCTACGCGGACAGTTCCTACGAGTCACATTGGTGCTGTGGGAAGTGTTGGTGCCACTCACGGGGCCGTTCGGGGGTTGTTTCGGATTTTTCCTCACTAACGCCATGTTTTGCCCCAAAGTCTAGAAATATTCAAATTACCGTGGTATTATCAAACCGGGAGTCCCGGGGCTGCGCGGTCAGTTCCTACGAGTCACATTGGTCCTGTGGGAGGTGTTGGTGGCACCCACGGGGCCGTACGGGGGCTGTTTCGGGTTTTCAGCCACTAACGCCATGTTTTTAAGTCTAAGTCTAGAAATATTCAAATTATCGTCATATCCTCAAACCGGTAGTCCCGGGGCTGCGCGGTCAGTCCTACGAGTCACATTGGTCCCATGGGCGGAGTTGGTGCCACCCTCTAAAGCCATGTTTTTAAGCCCAAGTCTAAAAATATTCAAATTACTGTCATATTCTGAGACCGAAAGTCCCGCGGCTGCGCGGTCAGTTTTTACTAGTCACATTGGTCCCATGGGAGGTGTTGCTGCCACCCACGGGGCCGTTCGGGGGCTGTTTCGTGTCTTCACCTACTAACACCATGTTTTTAAGCCTAAGTCTAGAAATATGCACATTATCGTCGTATTCTCAAACCGGGAGTCCCGCGGCTGTGCGGTCAGTTCCTACGAGTCACATTGGTCCCGTGGGAGGTGTTGGTGCCACCCATGGGGCCGTTTGGGAGTTGTTTCGGGTTTTCAACCTCCAAAGCCATATTTTAAACCCAAATCTAAAAATATGAAAATTATCGTCGTATTCTCAGATCGAAAGTCCCGCGGCTGCGCGGTCAATTCATACGAGTTACATTGGTCCTGTGAGAGGTGTTGGTTCACCCACCGGGCCGTTCAGGAGCTGTTTAGGGTTTTCACCTATTAACGCCATGTTTTTAAGCCTAAGTATAGAATTATGCAAACTACCATCGTATTCTCAAACCGGGAGTTACATTGGTCCCGTGGGAGGTGTTGGTGCCACCCACGGGGCCGTTCGGGGGTTGTTTTGGTTTTCACCCTCTAACGCCATATTTTTAAGCCCAAGTCTTAAAATCTGTGAATTATCGTCGTATTCTCAAATCGGGAGTTCTGCCGCTGCGCGGTCAGTTCCTACGAGTCACTTTGGTCCCGAGGGAGGTGTTGGTGCCACCCACGGAGCCGTTCGGGGGCTGTTTTGGGTTTTCACCTACTAACGCCATGTTTTTCAGCCTAAGTCTAGAAATATTCAAAATACCGTCTTATTCTCAAACCGGGAGTCCCGGGGC
Source organism: Sambucus nigra (assembly GCA_949130495.1). NCBI lineage: Eukaryota > Viridiplantae > Streptophyta > Magnoliopsida > Dipsacales > Adoxaceae > Sambucus > Sambucus nigra. The sequence goes on from OX422209.1 coordinate 1,663,789, forward strand.
TGCGCGGACAGTTCTTACGAGTCACATTGGTCACGTGGGACGTATTGTTGCCACACACGGGGCCGTACGGGAGCTGTTTCGGGTTTTCACTCACTAATGCTATGTTTTTAAGTTTAAGTCTTGAAATATTCAAATTACCATCGTGTTCTCAAACTGCGAGTTTCGGGGATGCGCGGACAGTTCCTACGAGTCACATTGGTCCCGTGGGAGGTGTTGGTGCCACCCACGGGGCCGTTCGTGGGTTGTTTTGGGTTTTCACCCTCTAACGCCATGTTTTTAAGCGTAAGTTTAGAAATATGCAAATTATCGTCGTATTCTCAAACCAGGAGTCCCGCGGCTGCGCGGTCAGTTCCTACGAGTCACATTGGTCCCGTGGGAGGTGTTGGTGCTAGCCACGGGGCCATTCGGGGGATGTTTCGAGTTTTCACCCTATAACACCATATTTTTAAGCTTAGGTCTAGAAATATGCAAATTATCGTCATATTCTGAAAACCGGGAGTTCCGCGGCTGCGTGGTCAGTTCCTACGAGTTACATTGGTCCCGTGGGAGGTGTTAGTGCCACCCACGGGGATGTTCGGGGGTTATTTCGAGTTTTTCCCCACTAACGCCATGTTTTGCCTAAGTCTACAAATATTCAAATTACCGTCGTATTCTTAAACTGGGATCCCCGAGACTGCGCGATCAGTTCCAATGAGTCACATTGGTCCCGTGGGAGGTGTTGATGCCACCCGCGGAGCCGTTCGAGGGCTGTTGTGGGTTTTCACCCTCTAACGCCATGTTTTTAAGCCCAAGTCTTGAAACATGCAAATTATCGTCGTATTCTCAAACCGGGAGTGTTGCGGCTGCGCGGTCAGTTCCTACGAGCTATATTGGTCTCGTGGGAGGTGTTGATGCGACCCACGGGGAAGTTCGGGGGATGTTTTGGGTTTCCACCCACTAACGCCATGTTTTTAAGTCTAAGTCCAAAAATATTCAAATTACCAACATATTCTCAAACCGAGAGTCCCGGGACTACGCGGTCAGTTCTTACGAGTCACATTTGTCCCGTGGAAGGTGTCGGTGCCACCCACGGGGCCGTACGGTCGCAGTTTCGGATTTTCACCCACTAACGCAATGTTTTTAAACCTAAGTCTAAAAACATTCAAACTACCGTCGTATTCTCAAATTGGGAGTTCCGGGGCTGCGAGGACAGTTTCTACGAGTCACATTGGTCCCGTGAGAGGTGTTGGTGCCAACCACGAGGCTGTTCGGGGGCTGTTTGGGATTTTCATCGTCTAACGCTTTGCTTTTAACCCTAAGTCTAGAAATATGCAAATTATCATCGTATTCTCAAACCAAGAGTCCCGCGGCTGCATGGTCAATTCCTAGGAGTTACATTGGTCCTGTGGGAGGTGTTGGTACCACTACGGGGCCGTTCGGGGGTTGTTTTGGGATTTCCCCCAGTAAAGCCATGTTTTGCTAAAGTCTTGAAATATTCATATTACCGTCGTACTGTCAAATCGGGAGTCCCGGGGCTGCACGGTCAGTTCCCTCAAGTCACATTGGTCATGTGGGAGGTGTTGGTGCCACCCACTGGGCCGTACGGGGGCTGTTTCGGGTTTTCACCCACTAACGCCATGTTTTTAAGCCTAAGTCTAGCAATATTGAAATTACCGCCGTATCCTCAATCCGGTAGTCCCGGGGCTGCGCGGTCAGTTCCAACGAGTCACATTGGTCCCGTGGGAGGTGTTGGTGCCACCCACGGGGCCGTTAGGGGTCTATTTTCGATTTTCATCTTTTAACACCATGTTTTAAACCTAAGTCTATAAATATGCAAATTATCGTCATATTCTCAAACCGGGACACCCGCGACTGCGGGGTCAGTTCCTACGAGTTACATTGGTCCTGCGGGAGGTGATGGTGCCACCCACGGGGCCGTTCGGGGGTTGTTTCGAGTTTTCACTCCTTAACGCGATGTTTTGCTTAAGTCTAGATATATATGAAAATTACCGTCGTATTCTCAAAGTGTCGCGGTCGTGCGGTCAATTCCTACGACTTACATTGGTCCCGTAGGAGGTGTTGGTGCCACCCAAGGGGCCGTTCGGGGGTTGTTTCGTGTTTTCACCCTCTAACGCCATGTTTCTATACGTAAGTCTAGAAATATGCAAATTACCATCGTATTCTTAAATCGGGAGTGCTGCGATTGCGTGGTCAGTTTCTACGAGTTACATTGGTCTCATGGGAGGTGTTGGTGCCACCCACGGGGCCGTCCGGGGGCTGTTTTGGGTTTTCACCCTCTAACGCCACATTTTTATTCCTAAGTCTACAAATATGCAAATTACCGTCGTATTCTCCAACGGTGAGTGTCGCGGTCGTGCCGTCAGATCCTACGAGTTACATTGGTCCCGTGGGAGGTGTTGGTGCCACCAAAGGGGACGTTCGGGAGTTGTTTCGAGTTTTCACCCTCTAACGCCATGTTTTTATAAGTAAGTCTAGAAATATGCAAATTACCGTTATATTCTTAAACCGGGAGTGCTGCGGCTGCGGGGTTAGTTCCTACGAGTCACTTTGGTCCCGTAGGAGGTGTTGGTGCCACCCACAGAGCCGTTCGGGGGCTGTTTCGGGTTTCCACCTACTAACGTCATGTTTTTAAGCCTAAGTCTAGAAATATTCAAAATATCATCGTATTCTCAAACCGGGAGTCCCGGGGCGGGGCGGTCAGTTCTTACGACTCACATTGGTCACGTGGGAGGTAATGTTGCCATCCACGGGGCTGTACGGGGGCTGTTTTGGATTTTCACCCACTAACGCTATATTTTTAAGCCTAACTCTTAAAATATTCAAATTATCATCGTATTCTCAAACTGGGAGTTCCGGGGATGCGCGGACAGTTCCTACGAGTTACATTGGTCCCGTAGGAGGTGTTGGTGCCACCCATAGGGCCGTTCGTGGGTTGTTTTGGGTTTTCACCCTCTAACGCCATGTTTTTAAGCTTAAGTTTAGAAATATGCAAATTATCGCCGTATTCTCAAACCAGGAGTCCCGCGGCTGCGCGGTCAGTTCCTACGAGTCACAAATGTCCCGAGGGAGGTGTTGGTGCCAACCACGGGGCTGTTCGGGGGCTGTTTCGGGTTTTCACCCTATAACGCCATATTTTTAAGCTTAAGTCTAGAAATATGCAAATTATCGTCGTATTCTCAAATCGGGAGTTCCGCGTCTACGTGGTCAGTTCATACGAGTTACATTGGTCCCGTGAGAGGTGTTAGTGCCACCCCCGGGGCCGTTCGGGGGTTGTTTCGGGTTTTTCTCCACTAACGCCATGTTTTGCCTAAGTCTATAAATATTCAAATTACCGTCGTATTCTCAAATCGGGAGCTCTGGGACTGCGCGCATAGTTCCAATGAGTCACATTGGTCCCGTGGGAGGTGTTGGTGCCACCCACGGGGCCGTTCGAGGGATGTTTTGGGTTTTCACCCTCTAACGCCATGTTTTTTAGCCCAAGTCTGGAAATATGCAAATTATCGTCGTATTCTCAAACCAGGAGTGCCGCGGTTGCGCGGTCAGTTCCTACGAGTTACATTGGTCCCGTGGGAGGTGTTGATGCCACCCACGGGGAAGTTCGGGGGATGTTTTGGGTTTCCACCCACTAACGCCATGTTTTTAAGCCTAAGTCTAGAAATATTCAAATTACCAACGTATTCTCAAACCGAGAATCCCGGGGTTGCGCGGTGAGTTCTTACGAGTCACATTGGTCCCGTGAGAGGTGTTGGTGCCACCCACGGAGCCGTTCGTGGGTTGTTTTGGTTTTTCACCCTCTAACGCCATGTTGTTAATCCTAAGTGTAGAAATATACAAATTATCGTCGTATTCTGAAATCGGGAGTCCCGCGGCTTCGCGGTCAGTTCCTACGAGTCACATTGGTCCTGTGGAAGGTGTTGGTGCCACCCACGAGGCCGTACGGGGGCTGTTTTGGGTTTTCACCCACTAACACCATGTTTTTAAGACTAAGTCTAGAAATATTCAAATTACCGTCGTATTCTCAAACTAGGAGTTTCGGGGCTGCGCGGACGGTTCCTACGAGTGACATTGGTCCCGTGGGAGGTGTTGGTGCCACTCACGGGGCCGTTCAGGGGTTGTTTCGAATTTTCCCCACTAATGCCATGTTTTTCCAATGTCTAAAAATATTCAAATTACCTTAGTATTATCAAACTGGGAGTCTTGGGACTGCGCGGTCAGTTCCTACGAGTCACATTGGTCCTGTGGGAGGTGTTGGTGCCACCCACGGGGCCGTACGGGGGCTGTTTCGAGTTTTCACCTACTAACGCCATGTTTTAAAGTCTAAGTCTAGAAATATTCAAATTATCATCATATCCTCAAACCGGTAGTCCCGGGGCTTAGCGGTCAGTCCTACGAGTCACATTGGTCCCGTAGGAGGTGTTGGTGGCACCCACGGGACCGTTCGTGGGCTGTTGTGGGTTTTCACCCTCTAACGCCATGTTTTTAAGCATAAGTCTAAAAATATTCAAATTACTATCGTATTCTGAAACCAGGAGTCCCGCGGCTGCGCAGTCAATTCCTACGAGTCACATTGGTCCCATGGGAGGTGTTGATGCCACCAATGGGGCCGTTCGGGGGTTGTTTTAAGTTTTCACCCTCTGGCGCCATGTTTTGCTTAAGTCTAGAAATACGCAAATTACCGTCGTATTCTCAAACCGTGAGTGTTGTGGTTACGCGGTCAGTTCCTACGAGTTACATTGGTCCCGTGGGAGGTGTTGGTGCCACCCAAGGGGCCGTTCGGGGGTTGTTTCGAGTTTCACCCTCTAATGCCATATTTTTATACCTAAGTTTATAAATATGCAAATTACCGTCGTATTCTTAAATCGGGAGTGCCGCGACTGCGCGGTCAGTTCCTACGAGTTACATTGGTCCCGTGGGAGGTGTTGGTGCCCCCCACGGGGACGTTCGGGGGCTGTTTTAGTTTTCACAATCTAACGCCATGTTTTTATTCCTAAGTCTAAAAATATGCAAATTACCATCGTATTCTCAAACCGGGAGTACCGCGGCTGCGCGGTCAATTCCTATGAGTTACATTGGTCCCGTGGGATGTGTTGGTGCCACTCACGGTGTCGTTCAGGGACAGTTTCGGGTTTTCAACCTCTAACGCCATTATTTAAGCCTAAGTCTATAAATATTCAAATTACCGTCGTATTCTCAAACCGGGAGTCCTGGGGCTGCACGGTCCGTTCCTACGAGTCACGTTGGTCCCGTAGGAGGTGTTGGTGCCACCCACGGGGCCGTACGGGGGCTATTTCGGATTTTCACCCACTAACACCATGTTTTTAAGCCTAAGTCTAGAAATATTCAAATTACCATCGTATTATCAAACTGGGAGTTCCGAGGCTGTGCGGACAGGTCCTACGAGTCACATTGGTCATGGGAGGTGTTGGTGGCACCCACGGGGCCGTTTGGGGGCTGTTTCGAGTTTTCGCCCTCTAACGTCATGTTTTTAAACCTAATTTCTGATATATGCAAAATTATCCTCGTATTGTCATACCAGGAGTCCCGTGATCATGTGGCCTATTCGTACGAGTTACATTGGTTCCGTGCAAGGTGTTGATACCTCTAACGGGACCGTTTGGGGGATGTTTCGGGTTTCTCCCCTCTAACGGCTTGCTTTTAAGCTTAAGTCTATCCATTTTCAAATTATCGTCGTATTCTCAAACCGGGAGTCTAAAATATTTTCAACATATTATCTAATAATTATCCCGTACTCCTTCTAATTATCCCATACTCCTAACATACTATCCAACAACAAGCAACAACCAATAATTATCCAACAGTCAAACCAAACAAAATGAATAATTATCACGTACTCCTTCTATCATCTAAAAGATTTAATAGATAAAGCTTATCAATTATATAACTACTTTTGTTAAAGTAAAGCATAACTGATCTATCCTGCAACAAAACAATAGCAATAGGGAATGTTCTTCTCCTTGATCCGAAACAACACATTATCAATATAGAATTGTGCTGGAGCATACTTGGTAATGTTTTTTACTGTCCGTCTAGCATGCATAACATAATATTTTTTAGAAATATAAATTGGAGCTATAGCACACTGATACTAAAATGAGTCCCAATAAAATATAGAATATATTCCTCAGAAGCATAGTTAGCTTTATTAAAAAAAATCTAACGGAATCCAAAAAAGCCATTCCAGTAAAACTACAATCTTGGTTGAATTAGGAACATTGTTATTCCGCAAAGTTCAAATTAGACTCACAACACTAAATCGAATAATTAGAAGAATAATTATATAAAGACATGACATTTCGCGGACGAATCTGAATATGCGTAGAGAGAGTACCTAAGGTCCTTTTCGTAGATGGTCCTGCATTTAAACCTGCATTTCCATTGGAATTTTGAAAACAAAAGCATTAAATAAGTAACATTCTTGGAAGAAGAAAAAAACACGAAAGAAAATTATACAAACACCGACTCGTCCTCTAGAACTGACACCAGTCTGAGGATACTTCAATATAGTCCAATCAAATACATAGTCAAATTGATAACCTATAAAGTAGGACAAAATCAGATATAAAAGATGAGAATATATAACTACCGAAAGCCTAAATACTCATATAGTACATAAAAAATAAAAATAAAACTCATTTACTTGCTTTAAAAAACTTATTGTTATACTTTCTATTTACCTTCACGAATAAATAAATCTCGAACAATACCCGATTAAACCCAAGTCATATCAGTAAAGCGAGAGTGGCTAGTCAGTCTCCCACTTTAATAAATCTAAACCGAGCAAATATGCATTTGATATTGCAGGACATAAATTAAAAAAAATGCAGAACATTAGATATATGCGTATATATGCCCACTTTCAAAATGAATTAGTGAAATTTGAATCTACAAAAATACAGAACATCACTCATCTTTGCGAATAGGCACAATGCTTCAATGATAAGAAATATGTAAGTGAGCAATTTTAAAGACCTTCAAACTTTGAGGTATTTACTCAAACCCTTGTTCACTAATTGTAATAAATCATAAAAACAAAAGGTATCATTTGTATAAAACTCGAATTAACCCAACAACACTCAAAACCTTGGCCCCCTACCAAAAATCTTGGATCCTCCCCTTAACCTTTAGGCTATCATACTTAAGGTTGCATCCGCACTTTATACGTATATAATCAATCGTAAAAAACTGAGAAAGATTCTTTATTTAGCAGGAGCCCTCCTAATATTAAAGTGTGATAGTGTCATGTTTTAAAATTATAGTGTTAAACAGTAATATTACCAGTTTATATAACTATTAAATTAAAAAAATAAAAGAAACTGATACGTGCTTGTTTAGAGAGATGGGGGGTACCTGAGGAGGGTAAATTTATCGCAAAGCGATCGAGTGCTCGAGCCATCACCCGTGTACACAATGCAATCGAGATCCAAATCAGACTTTCTTCTTGTATGGCTTTCACTGCACACCAAAGAACTCTCTCTCCTCCACCGTCGTCGTTAGTGTATCGGTGAAAGAACCCTACAATCTTCTTTCTATTTCTGAGACCGTTTACAACAATCGAAATGAAAGAAACCCTACAGTCCACCATCGCCGTCGTTAGTTGAACCCCGCTTTCCATTTAACCAACTTACCGCCGACGGTCTCGACCTTTGGTTTGTCGGAAAAGCCATAGTCCCATAGATAAGGTTTTTTTTTTAGCGCGGCTATTTCATTGGGGGGAAATGAAAGAAACGAAGGCTACTGAATGATAAAACCAATGCAGCGTTTTAGTTTTTTAAGATTGAACCTGGTCACAGCTCTCAGCCGTGACCCACCGGAAGAAACACCAACAAAACCAAAAGACCCATCAAACTGTAAATGGTCACGACCCATAGCCGTGACCCACACCAATAAATTGTCACGACCCCCAGCCGTGGCCCCCAATGTTTGTGCTTTGTGCTTCGTCATGCCTATGGTCATGGCCCAAGTCCGTGACCAGTCCGCGACCAAGCTTGGAGGGAATTTTGGTGCGAGTTTGGCGCTAAGATGGTCACGACCTGGTCACGGCCCAAGTCCGCGACCACTATGGTAAGGACTTGGTCTGTGACCACTTATAGAGCATCGATAATTTAGTGTGATAATAAATATGGTCATGCCAAATATTGAGTGGGTCACGGCCCAAGTCCTCTACCAGCTGGTCGTGGATTTGGGCCGTGACCCATTAAGCGTGACCATTCGCAGGATTTGGTGTAGTGTGGGGTGGGTGGGTGGGTGGGTGGAGGGAAGAGGGAGAGGGATAAGTTATATAAAGATTAAGAGCTAAGAAGCATGGACACTTCTTCGATGGTGGCGTACCCATGTTGGACACTCATGACACTCGTACGACACTCCGCGTGCCTTGGCAGCCTTGTTTGGCATTTAAAAAGTGGCGAAAGCTTCACAAACACGACCCAGACATTTCGTGGACAAGACACAGGGTGCGAAACTTAAAGAACACTAAGAAATTATAGTGTCATCTTGTAAAATTAAATCGTGTAAGGGCCTTTGAATAATAAGAAGAAAAGTTAAAAGAATGAAGTTATTATCTTGCTGATAGCGCGTGAGAGTCGTGGTCGCGTAAGGCCACGGTCGTTGTTTTCGTCTCGCCGCGACTATACAAACAAACCTAAATTACTACTACACTTGCAAGGCAAGCACAGCGGTAAGTCGGGTATCGAAAATCCACAGGGACAAGTTGCTAGAATTTAAGTGATTTAATGTTCCAAAATAAATGTGTAAACGGTGATTACAAACTAAAAAGTAAAAGATCCATAAAAGGGAAATGTTAATCTAGGCAAGGTATTGAAACTAGATTAAGAAAGCGAGTAAAACTATAGGTTGCGTCGAATATCCCTCACCCGAGTTAATTTGTATAAAATGATTACATGGGTCGACGAGTTATTTAGAATGCATCTCTTTTCGACAGTTAAGTGAACCAATGGTTGTCACGCCCCTAAATCCGCATAAAAGCCTAATATGATTTTGGCGTCAACAAATAACGTGAAAATTGCGCACGAAAGGTCGTAAGCACGGGACATACATGATATGCCCCGTCAATTCTCCTAGGCGCAATAACTAGGACAACGCACCCGAAATAAACCCGTAAACACTATCACCAAGCCAAGCAGCGCGTTAACCCGAGTGAGTTCCATTCAAACACAACCTAATTTAAATTACCTATAAAGCATGATAAAAACGCGATAAATAAAGCGGTAAAGAAACGTGATAAATCTACACTAGAAAACACGGGAAGAAAGTATGTAAACTAATTATAAAAGCATGTAAACCTAATTAACAAAGCAAGAATTAAGGGAAAAATACTATATTAATGGAGAGGATGAATGAATAGTCAACTTACATACCAAAAAGGGTGTCAATCCTAAGAGAAATAAACAAGAACTAATCAAAATCACCCAAACCCTAACCTATTCTGAGCTAAAATCGTCCACCTTTGCTTATTACAACAAAATTTCTTTATATAGTAAGTTGGAATTAAATCAGAAAAGCAAAGAGAAAAGAAAAGAAATGCTAAAATATCTCTAGAAAACAGGGGATCGATTGATCGACAAAAAGGGACGATCGATCGATCAAGGCCAAATTTTGGCATTACAGAAGGATTGATCGATCGACAAAAATCGTCGATCGATCGATCAAGCAAGGGTGAGCCAAGCACTAGCTTCTGCATTCTTGTATTCCTCTCTCTCCTCCTCTTTTGCTTTCCTTATTTTTCCCTCCGCTGAAATCATCGTAACTCCTTCATACGGACTCGGAATCGCGCACCGTTCGCGCCCATGTGAAGCTAGCGAGGAGGGATGCCCAAGCTGTGAAATGACTAAAATGCCCTTGAACGTGCGATTACTTACGAAACTTCACCGGAATGCGTTCGAACTCCATACTTAGTACCTAAATACCTACAAAAGCCCAATTATACATCATATAACATGTTAATAATATAAACCAAGGTTATCTTGTTAACGGGCTTAAATATAGAGATTAAGGCACCCGAGGGGGCTAAAATGCGTAGGTTCGAGAGATGAAATACGCAATATTTGCGTATTATCACACCCCCTAACTTACACATTTCTAGTCCCTAGCAATGAAATAGGATGCAACGAGAACCACAAGCAAACCAAAAGCAGGAGATAGTACAAAAGTATGGTGTAAAAGCAAAAGGCCACTTTCGCGGGCGATTCGAGTGCATTTAGCGTATGCAATAAGCCGTTAAACCCTATGTCACCCTAATGGACGAGTGTCATCTCGTGAGGGTTTTCAGGGATGGTATCCACAAACATCACATGGTTTTCTCAAAATATGCCCAACCCAACATGCGACAAGCCCAATAATAACGAAAAGAATTTCATACGCATTATTAGCACATTGAACGAATTCAAACAAAAGTCCGAATCATTGACATTATAGAATGCACCTCGTAGAATTGAAACCTTAAAATGTGGGAGGGGGAGCGAGCACATGCAAAGTGTTATTTGGCAAAAAAAAACTCATATAAATCGGATATTAAATATCAAAGCATGCATATATTCAATCCTCTCGGGCATTACACTCATCAAGTGAATTCACTCGAAACAGGGAGCTAACACACGGAACATGCGGGCACAAGAGTAAATGTAAATGGAAATTAGGCCGCACATATGTCACAAATGAAGAACGCTATATATAAACTGAAAAACTGTAATCTCAATTAAAGGATACCGCACACTAAAAGAGGCGAAATGCATTTTCACAGATTATCAAAACTATTATGACTTTTGAATTACATGCACCTAAGATCACATAGGACTTGTATAGGGTTGTAATGCAGGCTAGGGTGAAAAATGAAGGAATGTATGTACAGATTCAAAGTGGTCGGGATGGAAACTCGAGATAATGGGAAAATGCGGACAATATCAAAATTGGAAAACAAGTTCCAAACCGGCATTAGATATATCATCGGGGAGAGTAATCAAAGCTTATTGAATTATATACAACATTTACAAACTTCTCTTTCTTTTTCTTTTCTTCTTTTTCTCATTTTATCTTTTGCATTTTACTTTCCCTTTTCTTCTCTTTTTCACTACTTTCGGGGGCTGTTTCGGGTTTTTACCCACTAATGCCATGTTTTTAAGCCTAAGTCTAGAAATATGCAAATTATCGTCGTATTCTCAAACCGGGAGTTCCGAGGGTGCGCGAACAGTTCCTACTGATTCGTGCACTGTTCGCGGCCATGCTAAGCTAGCGAGGAGGGATACAACTTCCATGCGATGTAGGGCCAGGTGCCCAAGCTGTGAAATGACTAAAATGCCCTTGAACGTGCAATTGGGTACGAAACTTCACCGGAATGCGTCTGAACTCCATACTTAGTACCTAAATAGCTACAAAAGCCCAATTATACCTCATATAGCATGTTAATAATATAAACCGAGGTTGTCTGGTTAACAGGCTTAAATATAGAGATTAAGGCACCTGAGGGGGCTAAAATGTGTAGGTTCGAGAGATGAAATACGCAATATTTGCATATTATCACATGCCTAATTTAGATGCATGTTTTTGAATTACGATTTGACCGTCGTTATGAAATACTAGACTATATTAATTTAATAAATTAGTTTCACAACTATTTTTTGTTTTTTAAATGCAAATTAGATGAAAGTATATATATATATATATATATATATATATATATATATATATATATATATATATATATATACAAGTATAAAAATATATTTATTTGTCACCGTGTCCTTGCCGTGTCGTGTCCTAGTTTTTTTTATGTCGGCGTGTCCGTGTTGTGTTGGGCACGACACCTGTAACCGTGTCCGTGATTCATAGATAAAGAGATAAATAGGTAAATGGGTTTGTGTGTCTCAAGGATACGTTTGGTTCGGGGTGAAATACTTTTAGCTGCGGTGAAAAGTAAAATGATGAAATATTTTTTCACATCTTTAAAATTAAATTTTTGTTGGTTTGAAATACTGAATTATGCAATTTTAAACAAAAATGGTGAACGAAATTTAACTCTAAATACGTAAAAACATATTTCACCATTTTATTTTTCACCTCGGTGAATTTTTTTTTACCCCGAACCAAACAAACCCTAAATGTCTAAAAAATGTGGGAATGTGAAATAGTGTCTAAATTTTTTTTGTGTGGACTAAACTATAGAAACCCCTATTTTTTGAGTTATTTGAATTTTGGGTTCCTCTAATATCGGTTAGTTTTAGGTGGGGTCCAAGATATTTTATACTGTGACCTCGAGTTCTATTTCACCTTTTGTGACTGTTGATGTAAAAAATTAGATCGCTCTAATTATTCAATCACAGATAAATAAAACGAGACAAAGATTTTTAAAGTGGTTCAGCCTTATATGAATGGCCTACGTCCACTGTTATGTTATTGCTAAGTGTTTGGGAATTCTCGATTTGTGGTTCAATCAAGAAATTTCGGTTCCTTTGAATGAGGGTGATACAAGGTATTTATAGCCCTTAGGCTGTACATGAAAGGGTTGATACATTAAATGATATACATATGAAAGGGTAATACATTTAATGCAGCGTGTGCGTCAAGATGATAAACATTTAATGAATAGTCGAACTGTTGATTATCTGGCAATTAATGCTACGGCCGAGATGCAGCTCGGATAACCTTAGTTGCTCGTTGCTCAAGAGTTCCTCGGAGAGTTGGAGTACCTCGGAGTGCTAAAGTTCCTCGGTGTATCCTCGTTGCTCGGAGAGAACATGAGTTGGTCGGGGAAATGAACTTCCTCGTTGCTATTGTGCCACGTAGATTGACACATGTCTTCGTATTATTAGTCCGCATCAGCATATTAATTTTGGTATCAACAGAAGCCCCCAATGTTTCATATTTCGAACTTTGAGGACTATGGAACATTCTTTCTCGGTATATGGCGATATTAAATGACTTTCCTGGGTTTTAGGAGCCTTTTCTTCATATTTGAATTTCTTTCCAAATTCGCAGAATCCGCCATTTTGCATTTTTATAGGCGCTTCGGTCTTCGTGCCCTTTTTGTCCTTTTAGCCGCCGGAAGTTCGATAGTTTCTTTTTGTAATCATTTCTTTCGCCATTTCCCAAGGCACAGTATTTAAACTTCCAAAGCAATTATATCGTCTTGTACCTTTTCCAATTTTCTTGTTTTCGAATTCTCCATAGTCTTTCTTTCTCTTGTGCGTTCATCCTTGTTTTCGTTCGTTGTCAACAGATCTCCTTTCTTCCTATAAGATCTTCTTCCTTCTTCTTTTATTCAACATGGTTTATATTATTGAATCTATTGAAAAATTCTGTTCTGATTATTCCATTCCGTCTTGGGTTACTCTGGAGAATCTTCCTGAGCCCTTTGATTATTTTCGTTTGGCTGAGGGACATTGGTTCCCCAGCCTCTTTATTGCTGAGTGTGGATTTTCTTTTCCACCCAACTCTTTATGCTTAGAATTCTTCCAACATTTCGATGTTGTTCCTGCAAAAGTAGCCCCCAATACATGGAGAATAGTTAATGGGGTGCATAAATTAAATCAAACTCATGGAACTCGCATAGGAATTCCTAAGATTATGTATTGTTATAGATGGGCTATTTTAGATAACGTTTATTATTTAAAAACCAGATTTTTGAATAGAGCTTTAGTAGTCAACCTCCCTGATGCTAACAGGGATTATTTTGAACATGGGTTAGTTTTCAAAAATTGGCAACATGCTCCTTTAGTCGGAGACGGAGTGTATGAAGGTCCCAAATGCCCCCCATATGGCAATGGGATAGGTTATTTTCATTTTATTTTATTCTCAAAATTGTGACTTCATCATGTTTGAATAAATGCATGATTGACATTTCAAATGGTTTTTGTTTGCAGTTAACAGCAAGAGAAAAACTCCTAAAGAATCAGAAGTTAATATAAGGCAATTGAAACATATCTGGAGCTTGCATCAGAAGATTGCAGACGAGCACATCAGGTCTTCCTCATACTTGTTGCAGTACAGGAGTTATACGTCGTCTTTTACTACTCGCCCTGTGGTCAGCTCCAGTGATCCAGTGCAAATTCCTGAAGACTCTGATCCGGAATCTCATATTCCTTTGAGCCAGAAAATGGGCAAGAGAAGAGTTCCTACTCTCTTCGAGGAGAGTTCCTCTGCTGGCGATGGGAAGAAAACCAAGGTTAATGTCCCAAAGGGGACAAAGAAAATTGATGATGCTCCTTCTGTTGCTGTTCAGAAGGTTGTCGAGAAGCCCCCAGTGGCTCCTGTGCAGAAGGATGCACCTGTTGATGTAATCACTATCTCACCAACCAAAAGTTCTTCTTTGGTTGAGGTTGCTGAAAAAGCATCGAGGAGATTGAGGAAATCCTCCTCGGTTAGTATTTCTGGAGCCATTCCCCAACTCCCAGCTGGTGGAGATGGTGTTCCAATTATTGTTCCTCCGAGCTCTACAATGAGTTTGGCAAAATTTTCACCCATCCCCGAGGTGCAAGGTACTGAAGAAGACCTTACTCGGGATGTGGTTACTGCTCTGGCTGCTCGTCATTTGGCTTCAGTAAGTATCTCTACTCCGAGCTTTTTATATTTTCCTTTGTTGTTTCCCATATTTGTTTCTGATTTCGTTTTCCTCTTTTGATTGCAGTTGACGAGCTATTCCAATTTAATCCTTAAAAAGGATGAAGCAATCAAAGCTTCTTGCTCCTCATCCACTGTGGAGGGAGCACTGGAGAAAGCTATTAAATCTGTGAGTGAGTCCCGTCAGAAGTATGATGAGGATAAAACTGAATGGGAGAAGAAATTGGCTGCGTCTGATGCAGAGAAGTTACAACTGGGTAATAAGGTGAAGGACTTGGAGAAAGAAAATAAAGATTATGCCGAGAAACTTTCAGGCTTTGGGGAGCTTGAGAATAAATTGAAATCGGCTGAAAAAGAGTTGACCCTCCTGCGAGAAGTAAATCGCCAGAAGGAGGAGGTGGAGACCAAATTGAAGGCCACCGAGAATCTTATGTCCGAGAAGCTATCCTCGGAAAAAATGAAGAGAAAAACATCTGTGAAGACGTCCTTTAAAACTGGTTGGGATAAAGGATGGGACAGGGGGGTGGCGGCTATGACGACCCAGGTGAAATATGGAAGTCTGAAATATTTTCATGATGGTTGGGTTGCAGCACTGCAGGAGTTGAAGGTGAGTGAGGATTCCGAGATATTTTAACAACATCTCCCTGGTCCTCCTCCAGTTATTGAAGATGAGTCTTCAGACGAAGCTGCATCTGAAGAATCTTCAATGACAGTGGGTGATCTTGTTCCACCATCCAACCAGACAGCCACCGAGGAGATTTCGTCTTTGCCTGCTCCTCCAGAACAAGTCCCAACTTCTACTAATCCGACCATTGTTCCTACCGAGCAACCAAGCTCCTCGTCCCAGCCTCCCGAGAAAGTCTTGGGAGACAAGGAAAAGGTGTGAAGTTGTTCGGTACTCTTTTTCTGTTCTTCTTTTACTTATCCTCTATATTCCAAACGATGTAACCTTGTTGATGATGTAATAAAATCACATGTTTTTGTTCCTCTTCATTGTTGATGATCTGTCTGTTTTTATTTATTAACTCTTGCCTTCTCTTCTTTGTTAGTTTGTGGCTAGAATGGAACTGATATCTGCACATGATACAAAGCTGATGCAGCAATGCCATGAATATTATAAGGCTGGTCATACAAATTTGAGTGTATCAGAAATTTCTGACATCCTTGGCCATGATGCTTCAGAACAAGCAATTGAGGCTTATCGGTACCTGAAGGATTTACTTGACCGAGCTGTGGGCAACAACGTAGCCTACTATGACTTGATCGAGGAGCTTCATCGTACCTTAGAAGATCTTCAGAATCAGCATAATGAATCAACTGCCTTGTTGCACAAGGAGTATGAGAATAGATATCAACAGCTTTCTTCCGAGACAGGCCACAAAAAGATCATTGCTGGGTACGATGTCAAGGAGAGAACCTTGAAGGGTGAACTTGAAGTGTGTAGACAGATTGCTGAACTACTGGAACAAGAAAATAACAATTTGCAGAAGGAGATGGCACAGTATAAGTCTGCAGCTTCCTCTTCAACAGCAGTGATCCCAGTGACTGATGAGGGATATTCCTTCTTGGAGGTTGAAAATGCCAAATTAAGGCAAGAGTTGGACACTTTAAAAAGGTCTGGTATCTCTACTACTGCTCGGGGATGAGGAAGAGGTTCTCGTGGGCGAGGAAGAGCTGCCCAGGATGTTAACGAGGAGCAAAGTTCTCCACCTGCTCGGAGTCGATCAAGAGTTCTCAGCCATAATATTGAAGAAGCGCGTACTCAGTCAACTTTAGAAACTCAAGCGTTCCAATTGAATGCAAAAGATCGTGCTCTGTTTGAGATGTCCAAGAAAATCCTGACTTTGGAAGATCAACTTACTGCGACGAAGTCTGCTTTACATACCAAGGACCTTTTCACCAAAAACCTTCATGAACAATTGGATAGATTAACCTTCCAATTCCATAAACAGCCCAGGGAATTTTGGAATGCAGGCTATAATGAGGCTCTTTGTCACTTGGATGCTCGTATCAAAAATTCCAATAATGAAGGTTATAAACAAGGCTGGCTGAATGCCTTATGTGTATTAAAGCTCGAGCAAGGACATTTTTTGTGGTATTACTATGAGCCTGGAGTGCTTGACTTGCATGTGCCACCTTTCAAGTTGGACATGGAATGGATACCTGCTCGCGCCATTCCTCGGAGCTTGATTGCGAATTATCTTGGTGATTACAATCTTCATTCCCAAATCGAGGTATCTCGTCCTGAACATCTACTGGACACACCTTCTGTGATGAACGTCAGAATGCTCAGAGATACTAATTTCATTAATTCTCCTCTTTGCTTGGAAGATCCTCCTGCTGGCGAGGAGCCTATTTCAAAAGCTAAGGGAAAGAAACCAATAGAGTAGGGATCTCAATGTAATAGTTAGTACACATGTAATTTGTAATACATTTTGACTTTAATGAAAGAATTTCATTTTTGTTTGCAAATTTGTGTTGCTATTGTTCTGTGCTAAACACTACGTATGTATCTGTTAAAAAGATAACAATTTTGTGCTGTTCATCAACCAACTTAGTAATAAACAGTTACAAGTATGAAAAATATTGTTCGATCACTTAATAATAAAGTAATGAGTATAAAAATGTTTAAAATTTTTCCAACCAACTAAGGTTGTAAAATTGTACTCATCGACCAAGTATAATTAGCGAGAGTTTTCGTAAAATATGTCCGACCAACCAGGTTGATGGACCCTCCTCGTCGATAAATTCTCCTTGTTGACCAACTACAGTTAGTGGGTTTTTATCCCCGACCAACTATACTTGTCTCAGTTTGGAATATTTTGTATTTTCTGGAAAGGTTTTACCTTCCGACCAACTTGTTGGCATATTTTGTTTCTTAACCAGCCAAAATTGGCATTTTTAAGAATGTTGTTCTTGCCCTTTTACCGTCCAAAGTTGGTTGTGGGTTTGAACTATGAGGTTCTTTCGAACTATCTTGTCCACTTGCGTGATCAACTTCGGTTGGTAAAAGAGCTTGTGGACAAGATAGTTCGAAAGAACCTGATAGTTCGAGCGTGATCAACTTCGGTTGGTAAAATAGCGAGAACAAATTATACTCCTTTGGTTAGGAGGCGTACACTTGCGTGATCAACTTCGGTTGGTAAAAGAGCTTGTGGACAAGATAGTTCGAAAGAACCTGATAGTTCGAGCGTGATCAACTTCGGTTGGTAAAATAGCGAGAACAAATTATACTCCTTTGGTTAGGAGGCGTACACTTGCGTGATCAACTTCGGTTGGTAAAAGAGCTTGTGGACAAGATAGTTCGAAAGAACCTGATAGTTCGAGCGTGATCAACTTCGGTTGGTAAAATAGCGAGAACAAATTATACTCCTTTGGTTAGTGTAGTGTATCACACTAGTATTCCCCAAAAAAACTTGTAATAAAAGGAAGAGGATGGTGAAACATCATCGTTTTATTCATCATGAAGGAATTGCTTTACATTTTACATTACTGATAATACTTGCGTAGGTGTTTAGCATTCCATGCATTCTTAAATTCCTCTCCTTCTAGAGTTGCTATTCTGTAAGTTCCTGGTCGGACAACTGCAGTAACTCGGTAAGGTCCGTGCCAGTTTGCTTCCAACTTATTGTGCTTCTGAATGACCTTCTTCAGCACGTAATCTCCTTCTTTCAAGTCGCATTTTTTCACCCTCTTGTTATGGAATAGGGCTGTTCGCTGTTGATAAGCAACATTCCTAATGGCTGCCTCTTCTTTAACCTCCTCGAGCATGTCTAAATCTAATCTTCTCATCAAGTCACTGACTGGGGAATTGAAATTCATCACTCTGTGTGTTGGGAGACCCAACTCAGCAGGTATTACAGCCTCACTTCCAAATGCCAGCATGTATGGTGATTCTCCAGTTGCTGCTCGGGGAGTTGTTCGGTAAGCCCACAATACTGACTGTAGCTCATTAATCCAATTAGCTTTAGCCTCACTTAGCCTCTTCTTCAAACCATTTAGTAGTGTTCTGTTTGTCACCTCAGTCTTCCCATTGCTTCGAGGATGACCTGGTGCTGAATGGGTCTTCAGGATGTTTGATTGTTGACAATAGGCAGCAAACTCCTCGTTGTCGAATTGTGTTCCATGGTCTGTGATGAAGGCATGAGGGAGATCATATCTATAGATGATATTCTTCCAAAAAAACTGGTATACCTTCTCGTACGTCATATCAATAAGTGACTCAGCTTCTACCCACTTAGTAAAATAATCTACTGCGACGACGAGGTACTTAAATCTTCCTCGTGTCATTGGTAGTGGTCCAGCCAAATCAATTCCCCACATGGCAAATGGCCAAGGAGAAGTTATGGGCGTTAACAATGCTTGCGGAGTTCGTCGGATGGAGGAAAAACGTTGGCACTTATCACATTTCTTGGCGTAGGCTATACAATCAGCTCTCATCGTCGGCCAGAAACATCCCTGTGTCATCACCCTTTGTAAAAGTGTCCTACCTGCTATATGGGCTCCACATGACCCTTCATGGATCTCTTCAATTAATTCTTTCACCTCGGAGGGATGTACACATCTCTGCAAACCTACAATAATTCCTCGTCTGTACAAAACACCATTAGTTAGTACATACCGAGCAGCTTTAAACTTCAATTTCTTTGCCGCGAGCTTGTCCTCTGGCAATTCTCCCTCTTCAATATATGCCCTGATGGGATCCATCCAAGATGGTCCTAGATCAAGGGTAATAACATTCATCGTCAGGTCTTCATCTATGCTCCGACTTTCCAGTACTTCAATTGGTATCGTTCTTCGCAGCTCGGTACGAGTAGCTGATGCTAGTCGGGCCAGTGCGTCTGCTTGTGCATTTTCTATTCTGGGTATTCTGATCAACTGAATGGCGTTAAATTCTGCCAGCAATTCCATCACCTTTGCATAATACTTGACCATTAATTCTCCTTTAACCGCATATGTTCCCATCATCTGATTCACAATTAATTGAGAATCACTGAATACCATCACTTGTTATGCTTCCATGATCTTTGCTAAATTAAGACCTGCTATCATGGCCTCATACTCAGCCTCATTATTGGAGGTTTTGAATTGAAATCGCAAGGCATATTCTATGTCAATCTCGTCTGGGGTTTTCAAAACAATCCCTGCTCCACAACCTGCTGTGCAAGATGACCCATCTACATACAATCTCCATGTAGGTAACTCGTCTTCAAATTTCTTATCCACTAGAGTTCCTTGGTGAAATATCTGATGTTCTCTTCCATCCTCCCCTGTTAATTTTCGCTCCTCGTCGACCATTTCTTCTCGCCATTTTAACAACCGGAGTTGGTCTGGGTTTGAATTTGATGATCTTTCTACATCCACAAGCCCTTTTACCAACCGGAGTTGGTCTGAACTTATGTCTGTTGATCCTGTAACATCCACAGGTTGGTCAGCAAGCAACTTTTGTTCCTCGGGGGTATCAGGATATGAAAACTCTGCTATAAAATCTGCTACAGCTTGCCCTTTCAATGATGACCTGGGTTCATACACAATATCATATTCACCGAGCTCTATTGCCCAGTACATCAGTCTCCCTGACTTTTCTGGCTTATGAAGGGCTTGTCTTAATGGCATATCGGTATACACGATGATGGTATGGGTCTGGAAATATGGCCTCATTCTTCTACTTGCCTCAATTAATGCCAATGCCAATTTTTCTAACTTTGGGTACCTGATCTCTGCTCCTCAGAAAGCCTTACTTGTGTACTAAATTGGCTTCTGGACTCCATTCTCCAATCTGATCAATGCCGAGCTGACTGCATGCTCTGATACTGCCAGGTATAATTACAACTTTTCTCCCATTATTGGCCTTGACAACAGTGGAGGTGTTCCCAGATATTTCTTCAAGTCTTGAAAGGCTTTTTCACATTCATCATTCCACTCGAAAGTTTTTCGAAGTGTTTTGAAGAATGGTAAGCATCTATCTGTTGCTCGAGATACAAATCTGTTGAGCGCTGCAACTCGTCCTGTAAGACTCTGCACTTCTTTCTTTGTTGTTGGAGATCGCAACCCTAAATTTTCCTCAATGCCTCGCTGGTTGACAATGTACCCGAGAAACATTCCTTCTCGTACTCCAAATGTGCACTTCATCGGGTTGAGCTTCATCTGGTATTTATCCAGTTGATCAAAAGTCTGACTTAAATCAACTAGATGATCAACAGCTTTCTTGCTTTTTGTCAGCATATCATCGACATAGACTTCCATATTGCAACTGATTTGTTCGGCAAAAACCTTGTTCATCAGCCGCTGGTATATCGCTCCTGCATTTTTTAAACCAAAAGGCATAACATTATAACAATAAGTACCCCTAGGGGTAATAAAAGAAGTACTCTCCCTGTCTTCAGGTTTCATCTTGATCTAGTTGTAGCCTGAATAAGCGTCCATGAAGCTAAGCAGCTCGTGCCCAGAGGTAGCATCTACTAGTTGGTCAATTCTGGGTAATGGGAAGTGATCCGTTGGGCAGGCCTTGTTAAGATCAGTGAAATCAACACACATTCTCCATTTGTTGTTTTTCTTCTTTACCATCACCACATTTGCCAACCAGTCTGGATACTTCACATCTTCAATGAATTGGGCTTTCTGGAGCTTGTCGACCTCCTCTTGAATAGCTTGATTCTTCTCGGAGCTAAATACTCTTCTTCTCTATTTTACAGGCTTGATTTCCTTATTCTCATTGAGTTCATGGCATAAGAAGTTTGGATCTATTCCTGGCATGTCTTCATGACTCCACGCAAAAGTTTTCTTTCTATCTCTCAAGAAAGCTATCAACTCCTGTTTTATTGAAACATCCAACGATGAACCTATCTGGGTTACTCGTTCAGGGTGCTCGTCGTCCAAAATAACATTTTCTGTAGATTCCACCACCTGTCCTTTTACAAGTTGGGATTCATCTCTGGGATCGAGAGTTTCAATCTCTGTATCTTCTGCCACCTGGTAGGTAGTAGTCTTTTTCCATGATTCCTCAAGCTCCTCTTGCCCGGCAGATGAATAATAGCATTCCCGAGCTACTTTTTGGTCACCTTTCACAACTCCTACTCCAAAGTTTGTTGGGAATTTTAAGCATTGATGCACTGTAGATGGAACTGCTTCGAATTTCTTCAAACCAACTCTTCCCATGATGATGTTGTAGGCTGACTGCACATTCTTATCCATCATAAAGAAGCGTATTCTTTCTGTTCGATAAGCAGGCCAAGTTCCAATGAATATATCCAACTTGATCGTCCCAAGTGGAAAAACTTTCTCGCCAGCAAAACCCAGGAGGGGTCTGTGATAAGGTTCCAATTGAGATAATTTCAGATTCAAGCTATCAAAGCATGAATAGTACATGATGTCTGCCGAGCTTCCATTATCTACCAACACCCTTGAAATCACTACTTCCTTCATCCTCATTTTGATCACCAGAGGATCGTCGTGAGGATAAAGAACACCTGCCAGGTCGTTTTTTGAAAAGCCAATGACCAGCTTCTCTTTGTTTACCTTCCTCGGATGATCGTCCTCGGCTAGATTTATTCGCTGAATGTACGAGCAAGCTTGCGCCTCTCCGAGGTAAGCTTTTCTTTCTGCAGTAAGGTCTCCTCCTCCTGCATCTCCTCCTGTAATAACATTACAATCAAATGATCCAAAACGTATGGAAAATACCTCTCGTTCTGGCTGCCTTGGTTTCTTGGGAAGATCGGGGTCATCCTCTGGATCATCTTCATGGTTTCTCTTCTTTTTCTCCTCTGCTCGACGAGGAGATCTAGACCTCTCTCTAGCTCGGTCATTATTTTTTCTTTCACCTCCCCGATCAACATATTTTGTTAGCTTTCCTCTTCGGATGAGTGCTTCAATCTCGTTCTGAAGAGCTATGCAATTTTTGGTCATGTGACCATGATCTTTATGAAACTCGCAATATTTATCCTTACTCCTCGAATCAGGGTCTGACCTCAGTTTCTTTGGCCATTTTACCTCTCGTTGTTCTTGATTTCTTCCAAGACATGATGAATACCCATTTTCAAAGGAGTATAATTGTCGTATTTCTTCAGGACTTCCCATGATGACTTATTATTTCTGGAGCGTTTATCACCGCCATTGCTCTTATGCTCTTTATTCTTAGACTTGTCGACTTCCACCTTGGTGTCTTAATCTATATTCTTCTTTGCAGCCATAGCTTCCTCGGCATTCATGATTTTGGCCGCTTTTGCCATCAATTCTGACATAGTTTTGGGTGGATCTTTCGCCAAAGTGTAATACAATTTATTAGGCAACAACCCACTCATCAAAGCGGTGATTGCTGTCTTCTCTTCGTAATCTATGACCTCCAGCTTCTCGTTATTGAAACGAGTTATGTAATCTCTAGTACTCTCACCAGATTTTTGTCTAACACTTAACAAATGTGCTACTCGTTTTACTGGCTTTGCTCCAAAACAGAAATTGCCGATGAACAACTCAGCCAACTGAAAGAAAGTTGAAATCTTACCCCAAGGAAGATTGTTGTACCAAATTTGAGCAGCTCCAGTAAGAGTTCCTGAGAATGCTCTACATCTCATCTCGTCGGGGATAGCATATATATCGGCGGCAGCTTGATATTGCTCTATGTGTAGAACAGGATCTGTATTTCCATCATATTTGGGGGTCACCACAGGTGCTTTAAACTTTGACGGGGTAGGAAAACCCACAATGGCCTGGACAAAAGGTGTCCCTTGAATAAAAGTTCGTTGTAAGGGATTCTTCGCCTTAGCCATTTCTCCCAATCTATCCTCCAAGCGCTGAATGGAACCCTTCCACGCATCGTTTCCTTCCTCGGGCTTATTAGTTCGAGCAATTGATTGTTCGGATGTAGCTTCCTGAGATCTATCTTGACGAGCAATTGGTCGTGATTGTGTTGATCCTTCTCTTAGATCTGATGGTCGTCGAAAACTCCTCGACATGGTCTTAGGTGGACTCCTATTCCTCCTAGGGCCTAATCGACTGAAAGGAGACACCCTACTCAGTCTTTCTAAGGCACTGGGTCTTTCTGGAGAGAGGGTAATACGTTGATCAGTATCTGTAGCCTTTATTGATGAAGTTTGCCTAGGTTGATAAGAGAAATCATCAGATTCCTCATTACGATATGATTCAGTACGCCTGGATCGTGAAGAAAGTAAATAAGTTTGCCTCTGACCACTTCGATGTCCTGAACGTGCAGGTGCACCGCCATGAAGGGTTTGTATAAGTTGCCTCATTGTTTCTTGCATGGCGGTTTGTCCTCGAGCCAGATTCGTCATAATCCCGGCCAGATCTGGAGGTGCAGAGGGATTTGGAGGATTTCCAGTATTTCCAGCGTTTCGATTGCTAGATTCTGGATTATCCGCCATTGATGATGAATGATTTTTGGTGGAAAAACGATAATAACAATCGTTTCCCACAGACGGCGCCAATCTTTTGATGTAAAAAATTAGATCGCTCTAATTATTCAATCACAGATAAATAAAATGAGACAAAGATTTTTAAAGTGGTTCAGCCTTATATGAATGGCCTATGTCCACTGTTATGTTATTGCTAAGTGTTTGGGAATTCTCGATTTGTGGTTCAACCAAGAAATTCCGGTCCCTTTGAAAGAGGGTGATACAAGGTATTTATAGCCCTTAGGCTGTACATGAAAGGGTTGATACATTAAATGATATACATATGAAAGGGTAATACATTTAATGCAGCGTGTGCGTCAAGATGATAAACATTCAATGAATAGTCGAACTGTTGATTATCTGGCAATTAATGCTACGGCCGAGATGCAGCTCGGACAGCCTTAGTTGCTCGTTGCTCAAGAGTTCCTCGGAGAGTTGGAGTACCTCGGAGTGCTAAAGTTCCTCGGGGTATCCTCGTTGCTCGGAGAGAACATGAGTTGGTCGGGGAAATGAACTTCCTCGTTGTTATTGTGCCACGTAGATTGACACGTGTCTTCGTATTATTAGTCCGCATCAGCATATTAATTTTGGTATCAACAGCGACGTTTGTTGATATATTTTGTGATAGTTTATTTTTATTTTCAATGTAAATATGATAAACCTCGTACCCTATCTAAAGAGTAATATTATATAAGGCCTACTTAGAACCCAAAATACATTGGTTGGCATGTGGGTTTCACTTGGTTTGTTTCTTGGTTCTATGTATACTTAGTATTACTCCAACCTAAAATTACTTGTAACTACCTAAACTAGATATTACGCTGTTCTTTTTATGTTTAAGACATGATAAAAAGGTTTAAAAATAAAATATCGCTTTTTAATGTGATCTTAATGTTGGAATGCAATTGATGCAGGAGCATAGGAAAAGGACGTTCTTTTTATATTTCTTTTGTTTTGTTCTTTTTTTACCCTTTTATATCTTTAGTATAAATAGTCTAAAGGCTCCCATTTTGTATTACTTTTGCCCATTTGATATTGAGAGATTAGAGAGAGAAATACAAGAACTCCCTTTATTTTCATGTTGTTGTTGTTGTTGTGTAGTTAATTTCTTTAATTTTATGCTTTCGCACCCTAATTCTACATCAAATTGGTATCAGAGCCAGGTTTGTTCTTGGATAAATCATGCTTATCAAAGAATGGGACTCAAATTGAGTCCATCCGGATGACTTGAAGCCAAACCCTAACCCTAATTGCAGTCAAGAACAAACCCATTTACTGTCGAAAACTCCCATCATCTTTATCGGGGCCCAAAACCCTACCCAAACAGTACCAAAACCCACCGATTATACCTCACGAAGTTAGACAGCCAAGTCCCAAGGCCGTCCGACCCCTGATGCGTCGAAAAGAAGAGCCCAAGCCTTAGCGCCTCCTTCCGAAGGTTTCGACCTATCCCAAGATTCTGATCTTCACCCGATGACTCCAGAGCAGTCTCAAGAATCATCTGACCCTTGCTGCAATGTTGTCCAATAAAAAAACTGAGCGGTTCAATCCCGAGATGATTTCGACCCATTTGTAACCCAAATTGAACGTGCCAAGACAGAAATTAAACCCAATTATAACCCTAATCAAGTTTCCCAACACAAAGTAAAGCCCACATCATCTTTATTCCTTTCCCATGAAACCCTAACTTTATACCTCCTAAAAACCCTAATTCCTTATACAAAGGGTGTGCTACAATGGGCATCGTACCCATTCCACTCAAGACACCTTTTGCCACCGCACAATCCATTTATCATCAACGCGACTCTTTTTGTCATTCCCAAACAAAATTAGCCAATGCCTCTACCGTTTATACTCACACCGTTAGGGTTACAACCTCGATGGATGTTCAATCACCTACTCCCGGTGATGATTCATGGATTCAAATGAGCATTTTTTTTTATTAGTTGCACCGTGAGGGGAAGGTTATGCACAGTACTCATAGACGGGGGGCCAGTGACAACTTAGTGGCACAAGAGATGGTAGATAAACTCAATCTTCCCACGAAATTATTGACTAAACCATACCGTATTGGGTGGCTAGGAGGTGGACCCACGCTTTTTCCTAACCGACAGTGTCGAGTTAGTTTCTTCATTGGGGATTTTCATGATGAGGTTTTTTGCACCGTAGTTGATATGCGGGTCTGCCACTTGCTTTTAGGGAGACCATGGCAGCTTGACCATGGTAGCATGCATGACGGGCGAGCCAATACTGACTCTTTTACACATGAGGCACATAACTTTCTTCTTCGGCTGATGCGACCATTTTCGATGACTCGACCCTTAGCCTTACTTATTTCCCATGAGAAGTTAGCCACCGAGGCCATAGATATGGGGATGTGTTATGCTCTTCTTTGCCCCATCACCACTCCAGAGGCAGCCATCCCACCGTGTGTCCAGCATTTACTGGATCGCTACAGCGACGTGCGCACTCCCCTAGACGATCTTCCTCCCCTCCAGGACATAGCGATTGATTTCATTATAGGGGCGCAACTCCCCAACCTTCCTCATTATCGCATGTCCCCCGTTGAGCATGCAGAGCTAGAGCGTCAAATCACCGAGTTATGGGAAAAGGGGTATATACGAGAGAGCATGTCTCCCTGCGCACCAACACTTTAAACACCTAAGAAGGATGGGAGATGGTGAATAGCCATGCCATTAATAAAATCACATTGAAGTATCTGTTTCCCATTCTGAGGCTCGACGATATGTTGGACCAACTTCATGGAGCGACGATATTCTCCAAGTTAGATTTGAAGAGTGGGTACCACTAAATCCGTATAAAACAGGGGGATGAATGGAAGACTGCCTTCAAAATGAAGGATGGACTATATGAGTGGATGGTGATGCCTTTTGGCCTTTCTAATGCTCCTTCGACTTTTATACCAGTGATGACACAGATTCTGCACCCTTTTCTGATTAAATTCGTGGTTATTTATTTTGATAATATTTTGATCTACAGTCGGTCGGACGAGGAACATTTAGACCATGTGGCTCAAGTATTAACGATCCTTCGAGCTGAGCGTTTCTTCCTTACGTTTAAGAAATGCACTTTTATGGTACTATCAGTGACTTTTTTGGGATATGTGGTCTCAGGTAACGGCATCAGAGTAGACGATGCCAATGTTCAGGCGGTAGTGGATTGGCCCCCACCCATATTGGTCTCCCAGGTGCGCAGTGTTTATGGTTTAGCGAGTTTTTATAGGCGCTTCATTGCTAGATTCGGTACAATTATGGCTCCCATTATAAATTTGATGAGTACCTCTTCGAGTACCGAGTTCCGATGGACACCAGAGGCAGATGCTGCCTTTAAACGCCTCAAGGAGTTGATGACAACGGCCCCTATCCTAGCCTTACTGAATTTTAATCAGTTATTTGAGTTATCATATGATGCTTGCAAGACAGTGGTGGGTGCTGTTTTGAGTCAGAATGGGAAGCCAATTGCTTTTTTTAGTCAGAAATTGACGGGTGCCGCCCTCCATTATTCGACTTATGACCTTGAGTTCTATGCCGTGGTCAAAGTCGTCAAATTTTAGTCCCCCTATCTCCTTCATAAGGATTTTGTCATAAAGTCAGATCATGAGGCCTTCCGTTTCTTACATAGTCAGCATCATGTTAGTGATTGGCATGCCAAGTGGGTCGCCTACCTCTAGCGCTACACTTTTCACTTGCAGGATAAACGGGGGAGGGAGAATCAAGTGGCAGACGCTCTTAGTAGGAGAGCACATGCATTGGTGACTTTATGGAGTCAAGTAGTTGGATTCAATGAGGTCCGTGATCTTTACTCGACAGATGTAGAGTTTAGACCCATCTTTGTCGCGTGCCAATAGTATCTCCTCCACGGAAGGGAATATTGAGGTATAACCCTATGCATTCCGTCTTCATCCTTATGGGAGAAGATCATTTCTAAGGTCCGTGGGGGCAGTTTAGCTGGTCATTTAGGATAGGTGCATACTCACGCATTTTTGAGGGACCAATTTTACTGGCCGGTAATGAGAAAGGATGCCAACGCTTTCATCAAGAGTTGCTACACTTGCCAAATGGCCAAGGTCCAGCACACTAATGCGGGACTATACACTCCATTGCCGATTCCAGAGTGACCTTGGTAGGATGTGTCGATGGATTTTATAGTAGGGTTAACCCGTACTTCTCTGGGTCATAACTCCATTTTTGTGGTGGTGGATAGGTTCTCCAAAATGTCCCACTTCATCCCTTGTTCTCGTAACACAGATGCGTCTCATGTTGCTACCTTGTATTTACGAGAGATTGTTCATCTTCATGGGGTCCCTCGTAGCATCACTTTAGATAGAGATGCGCGCTTTACATGGCATTTTTGGCGTACAATTTGGTGGCTTTTACAGACGGAGTTATAGTTTTTGTTGACTTTTCATCCCCAAACGGATGGCCAGACTGAGGTGGTCAATCGTAGTGTGAGTGACTTATTATGGTGTTCATCTCTTGAGAATCCTCGTAGGTGGGATATCGTGATCACACAGGTTGAGTTTGCCTTCAATAACGCCGTCAACTGATTCACTAGTCTTTCACCGTTTCAGATTATCTTGGGGCAATCTCCGTCGATGCCCATTGATCTCGCTGAGCTTTCGCCGACAGTGCCTATATGCCCTTCCGTGGAGGAGTTTGCTGCTCGTATGACTTCCATACATGCCAATGTTCGTGTTCGATTCTAGTCATTGTATACCTTTTATAAATAGGTGGTCGATGAGCACCGCCGATATGTCTTCTTCCTTTCGGTTGATCTTGTCATAGTATATCTCCAGAAGGCACGTCGACAGGGCAAGGGTACCAAACTTGTTATTCATTATTTTGGTCCTTTTTCGATAATTAGAGCTCGTGGGACGAATGCCTATAAGGTCGATCTCCCTGAGGGATTCCGTATGCACCACACGTTTAACGTGGCAGACATTTCTCCATTTCGAGGTACTCATGTTCCACCCATTCCCCTCCCTTTGACCACGGGTCACTCAGTTCGTTCTCATGTCGATCGCATTGAGGGGATTCTCGTCTTTGAGTTTATCATTTATGCCTTCTTCTTTGGGTGATTATACTCGATATTTGGTTAGTTGGTTGGGCCGTTCGGAGGCAAAAAATTCTTGGACCACTGAGGCCACCCTACAACACATCGACCCCGATTTATATTCCCAGTATATGACATATATGGAGCCCTCTCAAGGGGAAAGAGTGATGCAGGAGCATAGGATAAGGACGTCTTTTTTTATATTTCTTTTGTCTTGTTATTTTTTTTACCCTTTTATATCTTTAGTATAAATAGTCTAAAGGCTCCCATTTTGTATTACTTTTGCCCATTTTATATTGAGAGACTAGAGAGAGAAATACAAGAACTCCCTTAATTTTCATGTTGTTGTTGTTGTTGTTGTTGTTGTTGTTGTTGTTATTGTTGTGTTGTTAACTTCTTTAATTTTACACTTTCGCACCCTAATCTATATTAGTAATATATGGATATATTGGGGTCAAAATGTAATTTAAAAAATTCGGGGTTAAAATTTAATTTATTGAAAATTCCAAGGTTATAATGTAATTTATGTGAAGTGCATGTGCCAAAATGGAATTTATAGAAAACTCAAAGATGAAAATTTAATTTATAAAATTTCAAGGGCCAAAATGTAATTTACAAAACATTTAGAGGTCAAATTGTGATTTATCAAAAGTACAAGGGTTTAGAATTAGATGTAATTTATAAAAAGTTTAGGGGTCTAAATGTGAAACTCTACCTTTCACTAAAAGGTAAAATTAGGGTGTAGACGTAATTTATAGAAAGTTCAGGGGTCTAAATTGAACAGGTGAACCCTACCATTGATTGAAAGCTAAAGCCCTATTTCTTTCTCTAATTTTCTTGAATGGGGTTTGAAGATTTGGAACCCATATTTGGGAAACAAAAAGCAGAATGGTCAGCTTCAATTTCAACTCCATTACGCCAATTTTTATTTCACCTACATGCCTTGGACTCCTCTGGTTTAAGAATCCATGTTATTGATTTCAATTCTACTACTTGGGAGGTTGTTTGATCAGTTTCACAGCTTGAGGACTTGATTAATTTTCTTTTTTTTTCTCTCCTAATTTTCTTTTACGCTTTTGTTTATTCGTTTGTTGAGAAAATAATAAATTTTGTTTTGATAACTGTTTTTCGTTATGTTTCCTGTTCAATAGTTTGCTAGTAGAGTCGGGTGTTGTCTTAAGAGGAATTTTAAAATTTGGGTTATTTGTGGTTTGCCCCCTCTTATTTTTTTGAAACGGAATTCAACCATTATAGTTTTTATTTCTTGAAGTTTGACCCCCAAAATGACTTTTAGCTATGACAAAGGGTACTAAAATATTTTAGTAACGGGTTGTTTATTTTTGTCTATTGAGTTTGAATTTTAAATCTGAACTGTTCAGATTTTCATATTTAAGACGTACCAAATAATATTTGTTTTTTAAATGATTAAGAGGCTAACGACCAGAGGTAAAATTACATCTCGACTCTATATCAGAATCTGTTCATTTAGACATAAAAATAAACATATTTGTCACGTGTCGTGACATTTGTGTTAGTCGTAAAATTACTTATAACTAATGGACCCAAACTGCAATTTGAGTTAGTCATAAGAAATCGTGTTAGTCGTGTCGTGTTCTATATTAGTCGTGTTCATGTCGGGTAAAAAAAGCCCTTGTGGTGTCGTGTTGTGTTCCTGGTTGAAAAACTCTTGTCGTATCGTGTCGGTCCGAAACCTGACCAAAAAACACGAATTTTCACCCCTAACTACAAATAAACCTACCCTATTGTATTTGGGGTGTGGACATGATGAAAGGTTAACAAATAAAGTGTGGCTTTCCACGTGGCCTCAATGTTGTAATGTAATTTCTAGAAATATTGGGGTCAAGGTGTAAGTTAAAATTTTGGGGTTCAATGTATTTTACAGGCAATTCAGGGGTTATAATGTAATTTATGGGAAGTGCATGAGCCAAATTTATAGATAGCTCTATAGTAAAAATTTAATTTGCAGAAAGTTCAGGGGCCAAAATGTAATTTACGATAGGCATCAAATTGAGAACCACCCAAAGTACTAGGTCTGGATGTAATTTATAAAAAATTCAGGGGTTTAGATGTGAAACTCTACAAAGCTAAAATTAGGGTCTAGATGTCCTTTATATAAAATTCAGGGGGTCTTAATCAAACGGACAAACCCTACCTTTCAGTGAAAGCTAAAATCCTCTCTCACCCTCTGTCTTGAATGGGGTTTGAAGATTTGGAACCAATAATCAGTATGGACCAGCTTCAATTTTCACCCCATTATGCTAATTTTTGTTCTACTTATATTTTTAATGTATTTTTTCTTATTTCTTTTATCTCCTAATTTTGTTTTCCTCTTTGTTTCTAAGTTGAGGAAATAAAATTGAAAACAAACTGAAAATTGTGTTTGAGTTTTTACATTTTCTGTTTACTTTTCAATAGTTTGCTAGAGTTATATTAATATTCGTTTATACATTTTTTTTCTAGTTATTTGCACTTTAAGTTTTGTATTATGTTTCCACTAACACCTTTTCTCTCTTAAAAGTGTGCAAAAAGTAACCCCAAATAAAAATGTGCAAAGCTTTGGACTAGACTAAAATATGCTTAGCTCTTGTACTAAAACACAAACGATCCTATTTCTTAAGTTGGATCTCGGGTTATGAAGGGCCTATTTAATTATATAAAGTAAAATTATTTTCCGTTTATATGTATATATACAGTCCTGCTCTTGTGCGGATGCGGACCGGACATATGTTATTTGACGGTGAGCCAGAAAAAAGATAGGATAATTTCCATATCCATATAATAAGATAAAATAATTTTTAATTTCTAAAAATATCAAAGCTGATTTGCTTGAAAAAACATAAAAGCACATTAGCGATTGGAATTTACTCGAAAAAATAAAGGATTGTGAAGAAATATGAAATTTTCTTTATCCTCCAAATTTTATCTATCCTAGTCAAGATTTCCTCTATTTGCAATCATTCACAGTTCCCAAGGTCATCCACACTCCACCCTTGAAGCTTTGTTTCTCTTTCCACCTTGGTATTGGAAATGGAGCTCCTAAATCCATTCTCCGCTCGGTACTCAAGTGAGAATGTGAAAGTGCCCATTTACATTTACAGATCTTTTAGTCCTCTCAATCTAGGGTTTCGACAACTACTCTTGGTTGTTAAGTCCATGTCGAAAGCCGATTATACGAATGAAAAAGAGATGGAATTTTATGTGTGTGCCTTCTACATCTCCTAATCGCCATCTTCCTACTCCTCACAACGGGTAATATCATAAATAACAACGATGTATTAGTAATTAAGGCATTGCATTTCATGTTTTGTTTCTTGAATCAGGTACCACTTCGATGCAAATTTTTTGAAGGTTGATATTTTAAGGTCTCAATACCAGAACGGAGACACAACTTCACTCCTCTTCTCTCTCTCATTTTTATTTGTTGCTTCTTCTCTCCTCCATTGATATTAAGCAACCAGAACAAAAGGTAAAATCTTGCTCTCTATTTTTTTGTATGTTTTCAAAGTTTGCCATTTTAGGAGATTCGCTTCCTATATTATGTGTTTTGATTAAGATTGTATGATTAATTTTATTTTCTACTCAAATTTTTACACTTGTCCTTCCTTTTTTTTATTTTATTTTATTTATTCCCTGCTCTAGAATTTGTGAGATGTTGGACTTCGTTTGATTATGCTAAAAATTAGCAGAGTTTGATCTCTTCATTGGAATTCAGGCTTGGAGTCTAGAAAATTTATTTATGGATTTATATATTACAGGTTTCATACATGGATTTTGTTTGATTAGGAGTATTAATGTAATTGTTGTATTGCGAGACATGTAATTGTTGCATCTCAACCATTTAGCAACTATTTATTGCAATATGGCATTAGAAAAGAACTCGCTACCAACACTGATTCAGGGGTAGTATTGATGATGTGTTACAATTTTTTTATGAATTCGTGTTACAATTTTTTTATGAACTTGGTATGATTCAGGGGTAGTATTGATGATGTGTTATAACTTTAGTGAACTTTGTACTGAAATGTTTTCCACCTATTCATTTTGTGTTTTTAGAACAATGATATATATATATATATATATATATATATATATATATACACATCTTTTGAAAAACTAAAAACATGTTTAATTTATTTTCCAAAACAAATTGGGAAGTGAATAATATTCTGTCACTTTCCAGTTTTCCAAAAGATTTGGAAAACATAATTACAATGTTCTTTAATACTTGAAAAATATGGTAACATCCCGGCACCTTTATTTTCTTTAGATTTTAGGCTTTAGTCCCATTTTCTGAAGTTTTAGTAGACACCAATTCAATGTTTTTTCAAACTGTATTTATTCTTGTTTTGAGAATGACACGCGTCTCATGATTTGTTACAATAAAAATACTAGGTTTGGCTCCAAATGAAGCTTTACTGTAGGCCCCTTTTTCTTTCGAATGCGTTTTAAGGATGTCAAAAACCAACTTTCTTTTTGAAAAACTCTTTTTCCAAATTTTAATACGCACCAAGTATGTGAACCAATTTTAGTTGAGCTCAATTTTATCGTGTTTAATCCTAAACATGTATCTAGGTGATTAAAGCAAGTAAAATAAATAAGTTCAAAAAAGCGAGGTCGGATGTATGAGGAAACTACTAAGGGAAAAAATATCGGACGGCCCAAGCCAGACAATCTCTATGATGTGGTATTACAAAGTACAAACAATAGATTTATTCAACGACTCGATCCCCCACAAGTCTTCACGCTCCTCTGATCCTTTAATTACTCTTCCACAATGCCCACGCGAAAGTTCTTCTACGATGCTCGTCCACAACACACGCGTCCACGTATGCCTTGGTGTCCACCGATACAGCTTGGCAACGTCTACGATGTTGAACACGAACTCCTTCGTTTCTTCACCGCAAAACCCAACGTTCAAAGTGATGAACAAACTCCAATGGTGCAAACCAAGAATTCTATGGTATAAGATTATGAAAGCTCGGATCTTGAAACTCTAAGGATGTTTTTGGACTTTGAAAACCTTAGAAAACTTGTGCAGAAAACGTACTGTATGTAAACTATTTTCCTGGTTCTGCATCTTTCGAAATTCTGAGAAAAACACACCTTAAATAAAGAA
Source organism: Sambucus nigra (assembly GCA_949130495.1). NCBI lineage: Eukaryota > Viridiplantae > Streptophyta > Magnoliopsida > Dipsacales > Adoxaceae > Sambucus > Sambucus nigra. Next base: position 1,697,995 of record OX422209.1, read on the forward strand.
CTTAAATCGGCGCATCGTTCGAACGAGATGAAGCTGCCGTTTGAACGACAAAGCCATGTCGTTTAAACGACCTCCACATGTTGTTTGAACGACATTGGATGTCGTTTGAACCATTTAAACATAAAGTAAGGTTCTAATACGACTCTCATCAATCTTTATCTTAGAATAAACGAAGTTAAAACATTTTAAAAACATTTTTAATAAAAATAGCATCCTAAAAATATTTTCCGAGTCCCATAAACATTACGCATTCTAACCTGAGATATCGGAATGCAATGAAGACGTGAAACGTGCACCAAATTAATCTCGGCATAATAAATCTTTGAATCTTGGCCGCATGACTGTGTGGGATCGTGACAATAAAAAATCTATCTATGACTCAAAAACAATGTTTTGTTCTGGAAATAAGTCAAATACTTACAATGGACTCAATTGGAAATTTTGTCCTTACATTTACAAAGGGGACTAAATACTTGTGTTCCCAATTTTATTTTCCCTCCTTTTGTTGTTGAGAAAACAATGGATTTCTTTTTTCAAAAACAATGTTTGAACTCTACATTTTTTGTTTCCTATATATATAGTAGTTTACTTGATACTTGTTTTTAAAGTTGTGTGATGGGTAATGAAATGTAATATATATGCCCCGATTAGTTGTAGGAAAACTAATTTTTGTTTCCTATATGCATCTCCATTTCTAATTTCCAACTTTCAATTGAAATTTTAGGGAAAACGCATTCATATTGTAGAAATAAATTGTTGTTTTCAAAATGTAATTTACAGAAAGTTCAGAGGTAAAAATGTAATTTACAAAAAAGTTCGAGATGAAAATCTAATATATCGAAAGGTCAAGACTCTGGAGCAAGTTCAGCGGTCTAAATTTAATTTTTTGTGTTAAAGCTATTTTGAAATTGGTGGAAAACATGTTAAGGTACTTTTCCAAGTTTCTGGAAATTTTGGAAACTGTTTCCAAAATTTCTTTTCTGAAAAATTAAACTCGAATGCATGTTTTAATATTCCATTATATTAAAGCTTTTTTTTTCATTTCTTTTGTTTCCAGCTACATCTTTTAAGTAACAGAACCTCAAGTTAAACTAAACTGGAAGTTCTTTTAGTTCATCCATCTATTTAGTTCTTAATTGAGTATCACTGCATTCTTGAATAATTAAGATGTTGAGGTGTGTTTGATTGTAGTATTTTCTATATAATATAGGAATCTTTTATATTTCTAATTTTTTGTATGTTTGATCGCCTAACTTTTTCATAAAAATTTCTTTCAAGTTTGCCTAAAATATAGAAATTTCTATATTTTCTATGGAAAATATTGCAAATCAAACACATTCTTAGGCCTACCTTATAGGCTTATTTGCCATGTCAAATAAAAAATCTCTCTCATTTACCAGCTTTTGAGCACGTTTTATAGCTTTCACTTGTCTTGGAGAAGTTTCTCAGGCTACACTAAATATTACTACCTAATGCACAATATGATGATTTTCCATGAAAACCAATTCATTGGGAGGTGGGTAGGGATTGTTTTTCATGGAAACCAATGCCTCTGAAATTACTTCCACCCCGTGCAATCAAATAGGCCCCTAGGGTGTGTTTGATTACAAAGTTGGAAAATGGTTGAGAAATAGTTCATTTTTATTAGAGGTAGGAAAATGCGTGGAAAAGATAAAGAGTAGTGTTTTCATAGAATGCATTTGAAATCAGGCACCTCAAAAGTAAAAATGGAGCTAAAATGGGTATTTTTCATGGAAAACAATTCAACGACAATCAAATGGATCCTTAGTTAATTGGATTTCAGATGGGTAATCGCCGACACGTTTCTGAAAAATGTAATAGAAGTGTTGTTGTGTAACCAAGTGCTATTAGATAATCTTTCTTATTTTTGTGTACAGAGGGATAATATTGGAATTGGGGGCTCATGGTCCGAGTTTTTAGATTATGTCATAGCTTCCATAAAATCAGAAGACAGAAAGCTTGGTTTGGAGGGGCAATCAGAATCTGGTGATAATTACAACTTTAGGCTACTTCTCTCTGTATAAATAATCTAAGAATTCTGTTCTGAAGAAAAATTTATTGAGCTTAACTGTTATTTTGTTGACGCCGCGTCTTAAAATAATGCAATATCTCTATATTTCTAAAAATAAGTAAAATTATGAGTTGGAGGAGATAGAAATTATGAGATTATGTTAGTATGTGATACCATGTTAGCAAAATAACCGTTACATTGAATACTTTCTAGTTCTGAAGAGCCAATGTGTTCTGGATAGTTGTAATTTTTTCTGAAAAGAGTTGTGCCTGTTCTTTGTATATTGTTGAGTTACCTATACGATAACATGTATTTAATGTAGACAAATAGTGCATGCCTTCTATTTTTATTTTTACTTGGTGGTCCCCATTGTGTATGTGTGTTTACTTTTTTCCATATAAAACTTAAATAGTTTATATGTTTCTTATTAGAAAAGTGCTGATAAATAGTGTTTCCGATTGAGTTGGAAGTTAATTTCCAGATACCGAATGAAGGTGTAAGGGAGAACTAGATGCTCTATCCTAACTCCTAGAGCATCTCCTGCAAAAGTTGATTCAATGTAACATTAGGTATAACTTTTTAAAAGTCATTGCCACCTCAACTAAGTGTAGAATAGTAATGCAAAATGCACCATAATTATATACCACCACGTTAGAATTATATCTCATGCAAAACGTTAAAATGTTATATCATTTATTTTACATGTCCTATTATTATAAAATTTAAAATTTTAAAAAGCACTCGTCGAGATCTATAAACATTGATCCACTCCTTGTATCCCCACATACTCCGAGCATCCGATCTTTAGTTGTATCCCCACATACTTCATGTCTTTTTCAAACTCCCTTGTGGTGTGCCAAAAAAACTATGTGAAATTCCTTGCGGGAAGATAATGGGCAAGGTAAAAAAGAACAGTTAGTTAAATGGAAGGCTAGAAGTTAGAGAAGGGGGTGTTGCGATCCGGTAATTTACTAGAAATAAATATTTTCTCTTATGATAATGGTTGTGGAGGTTTCACCTTGAAAGGATAAACTTTCGTGAATTCGGAATAAGTATGGTCTAAAGGAAGTGGGTGGGAATCCAAATGTGATGAAGTTGTGTCTGCTAGCTTATGTAAATAAACCTCTCTAGGATTGAACTCTTTTCTTAATGGTTTTGTTTGGAAGGGGATGGAGTTCGGTTTTGGGAAGAGAAGTGGATTGGGAAAGCTCTCCTTTGTGTAATTCTATTCCTGAACTTCATAGGATATCCATCAATCGATTCAATTCTCATAATCCCACATCTCCGGTGGTATCCTGGGAACTCAAAAGTTCCTATTATGAGAATTCTTTAAGAAGAAACCTTAGTAATTGGGAGTTTTGCTACAGAAATAGTTATGAGGATATTAATCAGCTCTTCCTTGCTCATTTTTATAGGTTTTATATGGAAAAAAACTTTCAAAGAGTTGATTTTCTGATTTGTATTTATAGCAGTTTATGTTGCTGCTGTCATTTATCTCTCTTTCCCCCTCCAATATATTATCATTAACTCATGTCTTTGCTGCTTCTCTCTTACTTGTTAAGGATATTCTTTGCTCTTTGAGAACGATGAACCTATTTGGTTGTCTCTTATTCTTTGGGGCTCATTGTGATGCAAACACACGCAACGGAATTAAAAATAAACAGTCACATATACCTAAAAGAGATACTCTCATTGATATTGAATGATCTAAACAGAGAATATTACAACCCTATATATAGCCTTGGGATTATGGAAACCAACAAAAAAGGAAAAGTACAAATAATGACAAATAATGATCATTTTCTTCCAACTAGCCTCTATCAGTATATGGAATAAAAAGGAATAACAATAATGTCCCTTATTTACTACTATTTGTATCACTCTTCCTCTCTTGAAAAGGGATGGCCTTTGAGCTAAGGGGGGAATATTGTCCATCTTCGGCCCGTGGTGGTGGCAGGAGCTTCCTGTCCGGATGAAATCCCAAAGTAAGGATGTCCCTCAGGCCCAACTCATGGATGATGTGCGGTTGTAGGCTGTGAATATACCTCCCAATACGCTGCTCGTCAGTCTCATGCAACGTGGCTTAACTGCATAACAGTAGAAACTGATCTTTATACTTCTTTGTTGTAGCCAAACCTATTGACTCTAGTAAATAGGTCTCTCTAGTATGTTTGCAGTAAGAAAGCATACTTCACATTGTTCTTCATCTTTGGGCAAGACTGAATAGGACGCTTCCCGTCTCCATATGTTCCTGGGTGAACTCATTTACCACACCTTGGCAAATTCTTGCAACTTGGTCACCGCCAACCTAATGCACTTCACCCCAAAATATTCTTGTGCAAGATTTTCTCTATTCAGTCAAAGGCAATTCATGAAATTGTCAGGGTCCATGCGTCCAAATATCGCCACATCTACAAGACTATCCCGGTGCAGGTTTCCAAACCTGGCCTAGATCGTTTTGATTGGTCCCATCCCAACATTACAAACTAGCAACAACAGCTGCACAGGTCTTATAGAACTTTTACCTAGTCGACCCATTTCTCACGTTGTCCTTCACCAAATCCAAGGGTGATGTTAGTGTGATTGTTGTGGTCCCTCATGAAAGCCCTGCTACTGCCCATGCTGAGAGTAGAGGTCTGGTTCCCAACAGCTTCCTGAGATTTACGGCCTAGGTGAGATGGCTTCGAGTTGCGACAACAAGCTTGACCGAGTTGCACCACTAGTAGCTCCATCATGTGATTGAAGCGTTCATCCTCCATTGTTCGCATCTCTGCCTCTCTCATTCTTCAGCATGTCTATCGTGTTCCTCCGCCAATTGTTTATGTTCTTCCGTCTCAGTTTGTTTGCGAGCTTTGGGCATAACTTTGACGTTTCGTGTAACACACATAAGTGACTCGCAAACACATGCCTTGATGGAATGTTTCTCGGATACCAATTTGAAATTAAGAAGCAACACTTATAAATGCCCCCAAAGGATAAAAGTCTCCATGATATTCAATAATCCAAATAAAGGCTATTACACTATATACAGTCTTGAGATTAGAGCAATTACTAAAAAAGGCAGATGTACATAAAAGGACAAATAAATGGGACATCCCCCCAAGTAGCCCCTACTAGAATATGTAAAAATAAGAAATAACATTTAAAGATCTTATTTACTAATATTTGCAACAGTTTGTATTCTTGGATTTGGTATCCCCTTGTGATCTGTTTATCAAGCTGGAATTCCAAGTAGTCTTACGATTTGTTCTTGGAGCCTGGTCCATTTTGGTCTTCTAGTGGCAAGGTCTTCTTACCATCTGCATGTTGATTGGTCCATGTTATATTTCAATGATGTTTTTTTTGTGTTGCAGAGTTTAGCTTTGCATTGGTTAAAGGTGTTTTTTGTTCAGAGTTAGTCATTTTGTGAAAGTTGCTTTTGACTGTGTTATGTGCCATTTTCCTAGTTTGAGTTTTCTTCACGTGTGGATCCATGAGTTGGGTAGCGCAGAGATCTTGAGATAATATTTAACTTCAATTATCCTCTCTCAATTGTCGCCTTTTGCCTTGTTTGACCTTATGGTTTGTTTGGTAGACCGACCATTATCCTTTGATCTTCGTAGCCCTTTTTTTTAATGTCAATAACTGATTGGTTGTCATCTATACCCTTTTTTTTATAGACTGTATGGGGCTGTTTAGTTATGGAAAATAGTTTTCTATTTTCATTTTCCATATTTTGTGTTATAATTTGGCAAAGTATGCCCTCTAAATGGGAATAAGAATGAAAATTCATGGAAAATTGTTTTCCAACTTAAGTTAATCAGAAAATCATATAATACATGTTTCCTAGAATTATTGAAGTTGAAAAACAATTTTCCACTCCGCCTTCCCATCTTATTGGCCCATTGGCAAAGATATAGAGCAAAAAGTGACAATGGAAAATAGTTTTCCACAACTAAACACCCCTAGGTATTTCATCATCCTTTGTTAGGAAATTTCATCTTTGTTGATAGGTGTTGTTTCATCACATCTTCTAGATGGATGTTAGTCATCATTTCTTGAATAGATGTTTATTACCTCTTGTTTATGGGCAAATATTGAATCCTTTGTTGACGGGTGAGGAAATAACCCCTTTTTGTAGGTGTTTAAAGACTGACCTATTGTCTCTGGACCTTTTATAGGTTCCTTTGTTGTTTGTTGTAGTAAAATACACCTCCAATAGGTTCCTTTATTGTTTGTTTTAGTAAAATACATCTCCAGTAGGACACTTTGTGGAACCTTTGTTGATGGATGCTCGAATACCTGTTGTTGATCAATGTGTAAAGGTAAGCATCTTGTCGGTGCCATTTTGTATGTACTTTGTTCACTGTGATCGGTGTTTAAGAGTACACCTCTTGCTCGTGCTATTTTCTATGTCCTTTGTTGATTGATGTGTATGGCTTCCACTTGTGATCAGCTTGGTGGATATGATGCTCCGTTCATTCCTTCGTCATACTACCTTTTAACGTTTTCTTAAAGGAAGCCATATACATCAAGCCCAATATTCTTTGTCTCGGTAATATGAATAAACTTAGAAGATAAATATTATAAAGCCCAATTTCTTAAAGGAAGCCATATACATCAAACCCAAATAATTGGGAAAAGGCTTTGTTGAGTTGAGTTCAAACACTAACCACAGGTAAGGTAATATGAACAAACTTAGAAGATAAATATTGGTAAAGATTGGAAACCTGCTAATCCTTGCCAAATTGAAAAAAATAAACATATTATATTAAATGGAAAGCGAGAAAATTGAAATAATAGGAAACAAAGCTCATAAAGTCACTATCCTAAATTACAACCTAAAACAAAAACTATAGCCCCACGGTTATTATGGGAAAAGAACGAAACATAACAATTTTGAAGAACAATTTTTTGTATTCCATAGTTATATCAGGAAACTAATATAATTATAAAGGAGGGGAATATCATGTAAAACCATGAGAATAGTTTGAACAACAAAAAAAATAATAGCTGGAGTGAACTTAAATATGGTAAAACATCTACTTGGAAAGTCGAGCAGTGTCCAAGATATTTACAGCTTGGAAAAAAAGCGACTTCTTCAAGTAAAATATATTTGTTTCTTCTATTCCACAATCAAAAAGAATAAGCAAACAAAAACAATATATCCCTCAAGCATATTAGAAATAAAAATGGATATACAAAAATTTTAAATTGAAAAGATTAAATGCAAATGGTATATACAAAAATGTATTTATGTTTTGTTGATAGAGGAGATAGATCAGTAGTTGTACATGATTTTCTTTGCACCAAAGCAGCTGATTCAAGAAACTTTAGTCAATTCCCCCTTCACCCAAGCCACTTTAGTTGATTTCCTCAACACCCAAGCAATTGTTGAACTCCCAAGCCCCTCCTTGTTTATTCCTTTAACACCACGGTAAAATAGGCAAAGGTATCTCAAGAATGCCTTTGACGGGTACCCTCTAAAAAGATGTGATAAGAAAACGCATAGCAAACATAAAAATTTAAGATCTACACGCATAGTAAATGAAGTTTATGAGAAAAAATGATATGCCGGTCCCGATGGCATTATTTATTTTGGCCTGTGAATCTCACCCCCCCCCCCCCCCCCTATCCCCAAAACACCTTCGATTATTTTATAGGTTGCAATAGAATAAGGGCATAAAATATTGATTTTCAAACTGCAACATGATTTACATATATAAAAACCCTCCCTCCCATCAATTATGTTTAACCAAACAATACCACGTCCAAATTCTTGGTTACGAATAAAAATAAATATGAATACGTGTGGCTTCCTGTTACACCTTACAATAAAACATAAACCAAATTTAGAATCAGCTCTCACTTAAAAAAAATGTAAAACAGACTTTAACACCATGGAAAACATATAATTCCACTTAAAACTCAATGAAAAATAGAGTACATGTTGAATTATATTAACTCTTCATGCACCCTCCTCAGTTGCTGAAGATGTTATATTGGTTTCAATGTACAAAACATATGTGTATCCCAATGTCCCTTGGATTCCATATGTAGTAACATGTTAAGCTGATGACACACGCATGTTGCATGCACACAATTCAAGCAGCAGTTGGGTTCTTGGTTATTCACTAATGAAAATCAGAAAACAGAGAGTAAACCTCAAAAGTATAGAGGCCCACAGAACTCATACAATTCCAAATCAGAAAATTATCAAAGTTAGAGAGTAAACCTCAAAAGAGCACTCATATTTGGGTAAAACCCCAAAGACCTCAAATTTGAAATCAACAAAAATTAAACAGAAGGGGACAAATATAGATTTTTACCTACCATTGAAAAAGAAAAGAGACGAGTATTAGTACCATATTACATGGCGTGACTGCCAGAAACATTTAAAGAGTTTTTATTAGAAAACTAACAACATTGTAGATATCAACATACCACCAAAATTTTGAATCTTTTTGTTATAGATGAGTCATGTAGCAAAGAAACAAATAAATTTATAAAGTAAATTAGAAAAATATGGGTGATTTTGGGTACTTCACTAATGTCCATATTAGACTTAGGTACTCTGTTCCTCTCTTAATGTAAACATTTCATCGGGATGTGATTATTAAGGTAGACTTTGGTACTTTCATCGTCTTTTAATGTAAACATTTCACCAGGATGTAATTATGGAGGTACTAAAGTCTAATCAAATTAGTAATAGATTACCAAAGTCCCAAAAATATATGGAGCTACAAAAGTCTTTATACGTCTGTTTGCCAAGTACCCAAATTTTTTAAAAAGTCAATGCGGAGTATATATCAACAATGGGACAAAAAATCTTATAGATTGATCAATAATATGAAGTCCCCTTTGCCAGCAATTATGGCTTTCAATGTGTTATGTTTAAAAAATGTTACATTTCACCATGTTATATTTAAGCATTAATTTAAAAAATTCTTAAAACATAATATCAAGAAATAAATCTATAGAGACAGAAAAATATACATCCCCTGTATTCTGCAATTTTTCTTAATATTAAAAGGTCAGGAGAACCATAGTTTAACATAAATATAAAGGTAGTAAATTAATCAAGTAAAAAACTACATGAAGTTGCAAAAGAACAAAAACAAATAATCAACATTTATTAAAGTGTGATTTGTGATTATACAAGGCCTTAGTCCCCCAAAAATATGATCAGTGATTATATATTAAAACACCCATTATAAACATTTCTACAAAGTTTATAGAGTGGGAGAGATGTGGTGTTTGTTTGGGGGTTAAACATTTCGGAAAGGCCCAAGCTCCCTATGAGCAATTACAATACACGAAGTCCAGAAACAGAGCTAAAGGAATATGTAAAAAGGGCAAACCCAGTGCACGAGGCTCCCGTCACGGCGGGGTACTGGGAGGTTTGGATGTACGCAGCCTTACCCCTGTATATGCAGAGAGGCTGTTTCGCGACTCGAACCTGTGACCTCCAGGTCACAATGGAGCAAACTTACCGTTGCTCCATATTGCACTGATACATAAACCTGAAATGGTTTCCAAAACTTTATCTCTAACAATAGCTCATGGTGTGAAGCTAATATAATATTTTAAAAAACAAAACCAAATGGAAGCACATATACCCAAATATCAACAGTTTACTAACCTAAACATAGGTGCTCTTAAAACTAAATACATACATAGAAGGTGGAGAATGATACCTCACTGAAAATTAAAGAATAGCCCAATCACCTGAAAAATTAATTTTTTTTTATCAAGGATAACGACAATGAAACCTTCAAACCTCCACCTAACTCATTGAAACACCGACCGAGATGAGGAGTAGATAAGGGAGGAGCTCTAACATACTGACTATTAACCATAACCACACTCATGAACTCACAGCGTCTCTACGATTCATAGGTCGTGTAAAGCCTTTGTACGAATAGCGGATGGAAGGAGAAGGTGAGGGTTGCAGGTAAATTCCGTTGCTGCAGAGATATAGGGTTGGGTTAGCTGGAGACGGTAAAATTTGGTGAAAGGCCAAAAACCCAAATAAATAAACTGTTAAATCCAAAAACAGACAAAAACAAAAACCCATAATAAGAGATCAGATCAAAGAGACAAAAAATGGTATTCATGTTATAATTGCACTGCAAAGACATCCATACAAAACTGTAGATTTAATAAACAAACTGGGTGAAAATTAAAGCTGGCAAAATGGACCGACCCAAACATTATCGTCCACCCATTTCTACCCGCAATGGTTGAGAACGAGCACCATCATGTTTGTTTCAGACAGGTTGCATACGGGTCACTAAAAACTCACAAGTTATTTGTGGGTTTAGGCGGGTTGAGAGATGACCCGTTGTGCTCTATGAAGCACGGACTCGACACATAATACGGGACACGACTCGATTCGGGATACGGGATACGTGTTTTTTTTCAAAATGTAGGATACGGATACAACAAATATTTATTATTTTATTTTATATATATTAATGATAAACTTGATAAAATGAAACTAAAGCATCCAACACCATTATATCAAAGTGCTCAAATATGATGATTGTTGTCACCAAAAAAACACCATTACAATAAAGCATCATTAACATAAAAGGTTGTTCCAACAAAAACATAAGACAAAAATAAAGATAATATCCTTAGCAGAAAATAAGATAGAGAGAAGCCTCCCGAGAGCATCCAGGCTTCATAGTATCTCAATCATTAAGTAGATCCAATTTCAACGGCATCATCATCTACGTTAACCACATCATCAAGTACCATAAAAAAAGATTCAAACAGTGGGATGTAAAGGTTAAAAATAACTTAGCTAAGAGTGAAAACAGTAAAACAATACAGTTAAAAACAACACAAATAAAAAAAAAATCAAAACATAAAAAAAGTTCAAGAAAAAAATCAAAAAACAATACAACACAAGCAAAGAATGAAAAACAAATAACACTGTTAAAAAAACATAATAAAGGAAGAAAAATAATTAAAGAATGAAAAAAACACAGTTAAAAAAATAAAAAAACGTATCAAAAACATATCCTAACGTATCCCTAGCGTATCCCCGACGTATCCTAGCGTATGCCAGCCATTTAACAAATAAAAAAAATTAGGATACTCTAGGATTCACGTATCCTAATGTATCCCGTATCCTATACGTGTCCAACAAAAATTCGCGACCTCCCGAGAGTATTCGTGCTTTATAGGCTGCGCTTCCTACTCATATAAACTAGGGATCTGTAATTAAAAATTTTGAATGAGAAAACGGGTTGGCTGTTAATCCAACCCAAATACGACCCGCAATAACCATCAACCCGCTATTAGCCCGCCATATTTGACCCTAACCCATTAACGACCCAACCAAATCTTCCCACACCCGCCCATTTACTGGCCCTAGTAAAAATCGAATATACAAACCTGCAAATCAATACACAACAATAAATCAATACATGTAAAAACATCAAGACATAAATACTAAATTAGATACATTAAGTAACAAATAGTGAGAGATCTAAACAATGTTAAATCCCCCAAGTTACATTGAACCTTCAAAATATGAAAGCAAAAAGCATATTTTGTGTCCAAAAATAAAAAACCCCATTAACAAATGGAATTCGAAAAATCAAATTCCGAAATGCCTAAACCAATTTGAAGATGGTGTCGTGAAGAGAGTAGATATATGTAAAAAACACAGATTATACCTGAGATATAAAAGTTTTATGAGGGTACGGTTCGATTCGAGGGTATTATTCATCGAGATGAGAGAGAAAATGGGATGTGTGTGTGTATGTGTGTGAGAGAGAGAGAGAGAGAGAGAGAGGCCAGAAATATCCTGGAGTGAGAGAAAGTGGGTGGTTAACTGAATTAAGGGGGAAATAATAGGGTGAGAATAACAGTTTGAAATTGGAATGAAAAGGTATAGAAAAAATTTTGAGCGGCAAAATGAAATTGGGTAAGTAGATCTCATCATCTCAACCTTTCATTTTTCTTCGGATATGTGGCCAAATCTCGGCCCTTATTGTGCTTTTGGATTTTGGAATTTCAAACACTTCCCTACTTTATTTTATGGGTGTGAGACATGTATGACGATCCCGTACTTGGTTGTCTATCTTCTGTCTCCTCTCTCTCCCAATCCACCATTCTTAAAACACAACTGTTTTTACTTGGTAGAAAATTCCCTGATGAATATAGTGTATGCGCTTTCTCTATTTCAGGTCCTGCATATGCAAAACTGGTCGCAAGGAATGCCACTAATTTCTCTCCCTCTTACTAAACTTCTTGGCACTGCTGCCTGCGATGCCATAACAAATTTTTCGCTGGAGCTCTACAAGGCATTCAATGGCGTGAACAAGTTACTCATCAACGGTTGTATTTCTCATCTTTGCAGACGTTCATGTTCTTATATTTGTCTAGTCGAAGAAAGTCTCTGTGACAACCCGCACTCCGAGGTAAGGGGTGGCCAGCCCGATACTCCGACATATACGGAAATTATGGATGGAAATCATTCTCAGCACCAACTAATATAGTAAGAGTATCCAGGAAAACCACCCATTAATTCAGAAAATGGGTTGTCAAAACAATTTATTTGATTTAAAATTTAAGTTAAGAAAACAATTTAAACAACCCATTCTAGAAAATTAGTGGGATTCAAAGAAACATATATAACATATGACTAAAACGGAAATATACAAGGGGAGGACCGAATATGCTGTCGGTCCACAGCTACACAAAAGGATTTGCAACAGTTATATGTACTTAGTACATTCATTATACAATTACAAAGTTGGGTCACTCGCCCAATTAACAGACCCGATCATAACTAGATATAAAAAATGATGGCGTCTAGCAAAACATCCTGTAATATCCGCAAATTCATACAGCTCCTTAAAAGCAAAAGAGTAGGAATATCAACACGGGTGTCCTTGCGGAGGAGCACCTGGGCGGATACAATAACATGCACAACATAGAAGAAAATGAACGGGTCACGACCCGGTTTTTATATAGTTCCCAGATGAACAAAAAGCATGCTAGATATGAACAGTTAATCATGAGAATGAACATCAAAAATCTAACAACCTAACAAAGAAATATAAATGAGAAAGTTAAAATGACATGCCTAAGATAAAACTATGCAAGAGAATGAAATGATGCGTTAATAAATTAAAAGCCTCTATTCACCAATTTCCACTTTAATCCAGTTTCAATTCCTTAATAGGAATACAATATCATCATATTCTTATTTCTTTCCAATTCTTATTCCTTAGCAGGAATGCAGTTATCATATATAACTCAGTGGAAATATGCAACCCTCAAGTCCCACTTGAGTTTAGAAAAGTTATATTCTTATACATATAACGATTCTAAGACCGCCCCTCCGAGTTTCCCCACTGGGCGCGCCCTTAAATGACTATCATCTTCCAGGGGCCCATCGAACAAGGCAGCCTGGGTACCTAACGCACGTCGGGAAGTGGCCATATGCCTGCGAGTGAGTCATCACCACACCCGAAATTACCTCACTAGCGCAGAAAATACATATAATAAACCCGCATATGGCCGAGGACTATAGTCTCCCTGCATTCACTAGTCAAGGAACATCACCTCATGCGTGAGCTTCCCTTATGATAGCATTTAGGGAGGTGTGTTTAAGTAAATTAGCATTTACTATAAAAACCATACTTTTCATTTTCGTTAACATTTATGTGTTTCATTTGTTTGAAACCATGGTCATACGATATTTCATTTATTTTCATCATAGGTTATGCCTCGAATAAGTCTCCAAGGGATTTTATTCACTTCCCGAACATAAGGTCTTATATACCTCAATTTAAGCCCCTGAAGTCTCCAAGTATGGGCCTACAACTCCCATCCATATTAATAGGATGCACAAAGAAAAGTGATGCCTTAACATCACTTAAGACAACCCCTCCCCCGGACTTAACCCCAAGTGAAACCCATTCAACACTAGGGTGTCAACCAACTCAACTAGGACTCTAAAAGCCAAGGTTTACTTCATTCAAGAAGAGTACTAAGTTCCTAGGGGAAGAAAAGAATTTAAAAACAAAAGTAGAAAATTTGAAGAGAAAACAGGGGACCGGTCGACCGGTCCCAAGACCGCGGTCGACCGCGTCTCAAGTTTTAGCTTTTGAAAGAAAGCAGAAAGTTCATTTCGGACGAGCCAGTCGACCGGTAGGGGGACCGCGGTCGACCGCGCCCTCAATTTCATGCCTTTGAAAGAAAGCAGTGTGCCCTCCTCCGAAGGCCCGGTCGACCGGTCTGAGAGACGCGGTCGACCGGTCATTGCAGACCTAGACCAATCTTCCTATTTCTTTCATACCAACCCAAAACCAACTATCAACCAAACCCAATCAAACCTCATTTAATGATACTAAAAGATCTTAAATGCTCCCATCAACATTTGTCTACTTCTATCCACCATCAATCTCTACCAAAAATATTAATACCTTAATACCCTTAAATCTAACCAAAAACCATAACTACATTACATCAAAACCATCACATAACTAACCATACTAGTTATCCATCTTAAACCAAATAATAGCAAGTAGAAAACTTGCCTTGGGGCTTCAATTTCAGTCTTGGTTGAAGAGGAAAGCAAGATCAAACCACCAATTCTTCAATCTCACCCTTTTTCTCCAATTTCTTCCACTCTCTCTCTCTCTCTTAGGGCTAGAACACTTAGGGCAAATAAGAGGAAATGAAAGGCTTGGTAAAGACTAAAACTGGGCCTTAGATTAAGAGTCTCCAATCTTTAAGTGTCAATACCGCAATAATTAATTTCTAATACGCAATATGCCAAAACCAGTCAAAAGTGCCCAAAATCTCAAAATACAATATGGCACACATTTCGACTGTCTCATACCTCCCGGAACTAACTACACCCTCCAAATTACCATTTGGAAATTTTATAGCCATTTAAAGTTCCGGTTTCTTTTTAATTCAAATTGCCATTTTAATTTTCATGACAAAATAGAGCACCACATGGTAATAACTACTTACACACATGGTAATTATGCAACTCATTAGTAAATATTAACTTATTTCATCAAATTAATACTTACCCACATTCGGCATTTTATATATGCAACTACTCGACACAGTAAATAAATATAAAATGGGCTCCCAAAAGCGAGGGTTGTTACATACTCCCCCCCCTTATGAGGGAATTTTGCCCCCAAAATTCAAGCGTACCTTGGATAAAAAGATGCGGATACTTTTCCCGCATATCGTCCTCACGCTCCCAAGTAGATTCCTCGACGCTGTGATGACTCCATTGTACTCTAACCAAGGGCACCACTCGAGATCTCAATCTACGTTCCCCATGCTCCAATATGGCCACGGGTTGCTCTTCATAAGAAACATCGGATTGTAACTCTATATCCTCAAAAGGAATGTGCCAAAGGGCACCATCACACCTCTTATACTTTTTCAAAGAGGAGATGTGGAAGACATCGTGAATTTGTTGCAAAGGTTCCGGTAGGGCAAGTTGATACGCCACTGGACCCACCGTAGTAATCACGGGAAAAGGTCCAACAAAACGCGGTGCAAGCTTCCCTTTCTTTTCGAAACGCTTAACGCCTTTCATAGGCGACACTCGAACCAACACTTGGTCTCCAACCTCCAACTCCACATGTCTTCTTCCTGTATCGGCATAGCTCTTTTGCCTATCTTGGGCTATCCGAATATGATTTCGAATAAGCTCGATCTTAGAAGAAGTATCCCGAATCATTTCAGGTCCGAGAAACTTGTTATCCCCCACCTCCAACAAACACGTGGGAGACCTACAGGGCCTACCATACAAGGCTTCATAGGGGGCCATCCCAATAGTGAACTGGTATGAGTTATTGTAAGCAAACTCAACCAACGGGAGATATTGTTCCCAACTACCTTTGAAATCGAGCATACACATACGAAGCATATCCTCCAACATTTGGTTAACCCTTTCGGTCTGCCCATTTGTCTGAGGATGATAGGAAGTGCTCAATCTCAAGTCCGTTCCCAGGGACTCTTGGAAGCTTTGCCAAAAGTGGGAAACGAAGATTTTATCTCTGTTAGAAACAATACTCAAAGGCACCCCATGCAATCTAACAATCTCATCAATAAACAACCGAGCGTAACGAGCAGTGTTGTAATCGGTACGGACCGGAAGGAAGTGCGCCGACTTTGTCAAGCGGTCAACGATGACCCATATCGAATCGTGACCCTTTTGTGACGTCGGTAAGCCAGTGATAAAATCCATTGATATGCTCTCCCATTTCCATACGAGAATTTCTAACGGTTGCAACAAACCTGCCGGTAGCTGATTATCAATCTTAACCAACTGACAAGTAGTGCATTGAGATACAAACTCCGAAATATCTCGTTTCATACCCGGCCACCAATATTGACGGCGCATATCCTGATACATTTTATCATTTCTCGGATGCACCGAAAATTTTGAACCGTGAGATTCTGCCATCACTGCCCGTCGCAAATCCCCATCCTCCAGAACGATGAGCCTTCCATGAAAGCGCAATCCACCCTCAGAACTTACCGAGTAGGACTCCTCTCCCCCTTTCAGTAATCGGCGAATGTGGTCTTGGCATTCTTTATCCCTGCCTTGGGCTTCTACAACCCTTGCCACAATCGTGGGAGTAACGGTCATCACGGACATAAATGCCCTAGTAACCGCATCCTCATGACTCAGCTCCTTCCATACATTCGCTAGTTCTCCCTCGGGTTTCCTACTCAAGGCATCCGCCACCACGTTCGCCTTACCCGGATGATAATGAATATCAAATTGGTAATCTTTCACGAACTCCAACCACCGTCGCTGTCGCATATTCAAATCTTTTTGAGAAAATAAATATTGCAACGACTTATGGTCCGTGAAAAGACTAAACTTCTCCCCAAGAAGATAGTGCCTCCAAATCTTCAGGGCAAAGACGACGGTGGCCAATTCTAAGTCATGCACCGGGTAATTTCTTTCATGAGGCTTGAGCCTCCTGGAAGCATAGGCAATAGCTTGTCATTCCTGCTGAAGCACACCTCCCAAACCTTGTAGAGATGCATCGGTGAAGACTAAATATTCCAACCCCGGCTTGTGTAAAGCGAGGACTGGAGCTGAAGTCAATCTATCTTTGAGATCATCAAATGCAGCTTGACAGGAATCATCCCAAACAAATCTAACCCCTTTCCGGGTCAAATTTATCAACGGACTAGCAATCTTAGAAAATCCCTTAATAAATCGGCGGTAATAACCCGCCAAACCCAGAAAACTGCGAATTTCGGTAGTGGTTGTGGGCTGGCCCCACTCCCTCACCGCAACAACTTTACTTGGGTCCACCGATATACCTTGCGAAGTCACGATATGACCCAAAAATTGCACTTCCCGCAACCAAAAACCACATTTCTCAAACTTAGCGTACAATTGGTGATCCCTTAACCTTTGCAGGACCAACCCCAAATGAGTAGCATGATCATCTTCGGTTTGAGAATACACAAGGATGTCATCTATGAATACGATAACAAACTGGTCCAGGAAGTCCCGAAATACCCTATTCATAAGATCCATGAATACGCAGGGGCATTGGTTAGTCCAAAAGGCATAACCAAAAACTCATAAGACCCGTACCTCATCAGAAAGGCAGTCTTGGATACATCTTGCTCCCGTATCCTCAACTGATGATACCCCGTTCTCAAATCTATCTTAGAGAAGTAGGTCGCTCCCCTGAGCTGATCAAACAAGTCATCTATACGAGGCAAAGGGTATTTATTCTGGATGGTGACCTTATTCAACTCTCTATAGTCAACACACGACCGGAGAGAACCATCTCTTTTCTTCACAAACAGCACAGGAGCACCCCAAGGCGACGTACTACGCCTGATAAACCCCTGCTCCAACAACTGCTGAATTTGATCTCTTAGCTCCCTCATTTCCACAGGAGCCATACGATAAGGAGTTCGCGCAATCGGTCGAGTTCCCGGCGCTAAGTCAATCACAAACTCAATCTCTCGGCTAGGAGGCAAACCCGGTATTTCCCAAAAAACGTCCTCAAAATCTCTAACAACAGGGATAGAATCTATGGGAACAACTACATCCCGCGAAATCTCATCCGCAATACAATATAAATAAGTACCAGTATCTCCCTCTAAACGAGGCATAACCACCAGGAACATATCTTGTCCCGGAACGGCGAAGACTATACTCTTCCCGTAACAATTAACTATAGCATGATACTTAACAAGCCAATCCATGCCCAAAATCACATCATACCCGACCATGTCTAGGACGAGTAAATCGGCCTCAAAACACAAATTTCCAAGAGTGATTCCTATGCGTTTGCAAACAAAGAAAATGAGTGAACCGTCACCCATAGAAGACTCAACACTAGTGAAAGTGCTCTCAGCAGATTTTATCAACTCTGTGGACTGAGAAAAACTTCTAGAAATAAAGGAATGTGTCGCACCCGTATCAAACAAAACGCGACCCATATGTCCCTGAATAAGGAACTTACCCTCTATAGCTGGCGGCGCTGGCTGAATAGGAGGAAGCATATCATCCTGAATGTGGTAGACTCTCCCATACTGTAGTTGACCCTGCTGCAAAGGGACAACTGGATTCGGTGCCTGAGGAGGAAACTGAACATAAGGCTGTTGAGGAACTCGAGGAGGTTGTCCCCCAATCATTTGAGGACAATCTTTCTTATAATGTCCCTCTTCCCCACATTGGAAACACTTCCCCACCATATTTTCCTGGCCTCGACCTCTGTTATTTCTGAACTGTCCGAAACCTTGGCCCGGATGGCCTCTACCTCCCTGACCACCCCGACCCGCTTGTTGTGGCGCTGCACCCTGACCTTGCCTGTTTGCATTACCACTAGTATTAAACCCGCCAAAGTGTTGCCTTTTCGACCCGTCCCCTTGCTGGGGGTCCCCGTCTCGCTGCTTATTATCCGTAGGTTGGGACGAAGGAAAGGCTCCTCCATTCCCACTCACCCCGGGCTTCCCTACTTGCCCCATTCCGGTAGCTTTCTTGCTATTCTGTATAAACAACCGATGCTCCTGGCAATGGAGCAATGCCGCATTCATAACCTCACCAAAAGTTTGCAAAGACGGATTACCCAGCAAATGTTGCCGGATTCTCCAGTTTAGACCTCCCATAAATTTTGAGACTTTTCTTTCCTCCGGAGTCACCTCTTCCGGCACAAAACTAGATAACCGGGTAAACTCCTCTTCGTATTCGGCAACAGACCGTTCTCCCTGAACTAGATCCTGCAATCTCCTTCTCATCTCCCTTTGAATCGCGGGAGGAAAATACTTCCGGTCGTACAAGACCCAGAATTCAGTGATCGACATAGTGTCTCTCTGTTCTGGCGTAGTCATCGACTCCCACCAATGTAACGCTGCCCCAACCAACTTAAAAGTAGCAAGGACTTGCTTCTTCTCCTCACTACAATCCACCATTCGTAAATGGCATTGCATATATTTCTTCCATTGATTTTCTCAAACAACATCAGAGCCTCCATCAAACTCGGGGGGATGGTCCTTTAAAAAGGACTCCCTTACTCTTTCCCACGGAGAAGGTCCCGTAGGTGCTTGAGCGTCCTGTGCCCGCTGTTGAGCTTGTGGCATCTGTTGAGCTACTGCGGTCATGGCAGCATTAACTGCATGGGCCACAATGTTGGCTACGTCCGCAGCATTAAAAGTTCCTTGGGGCGGTGGAGGACCAACATCCTCTTCTACAACTCTATTGCGTCTCGCAGGGCGACCTCTCTTAGGCGGCATCTGAGATGAAGGGACAATAGTGTTAGAAAACTATTCACAACAATCTATTTCACGGAAGATCGCAATTATAAGCAACAAAGCAGTCTTATCATTAGGCTCTATATCAAAGAACGCTACGGTAGATCGTGACAAGTCCACATAGATCCTAGTACTCTAGAACCCAGTGCTCTGATACCATCTGTGACAACCCGCACTCCGAGGTAAGGGGTGGCCAGCCCAATACTCCGACATATACGGAAATTATGGATGGAAATCATTCTCAGCACCAACTAATATAGTAAGAGTATCCGGGAAAACCACCCACTAATTCAGAAAACGGGTTGTCAAGACAATTTATTTGATTTAAAATTTAAGTTAAGAAAACAATTTAAACAACCCATTCTAGAAAATTAGTGGGATTCAAAGAAACATATATAACATATGACTAAAACGGAAATATACAAGGGGAGGACCGAATATGTTGTCGGTCCACAGCTACACAAAAGGATTTACAACAGTTATATGTACTTAGTACATTCATTATACAATTACAAAGTTGGGCCACTCGCCCGATTAACAGACCCGATCATAACTAGATATAAAAAATGACGTCGTCTAGCAAAACATCCTGTAATATCCGCAAATTCATACAGCTCCTTAAAAGCAAAAGAGTAAGAATATCAAGACGGGCGTCCTTGCGGAGGAGCACCTGGGCGGATACAATAACATGCACAACATAGAAGAAAATGAACGGGTCAGGACCCGGTTTTTATATAGTTCCCAGATGAACAAAAAGCATGCTAGATATGAACAGTTAATCATGAGAATGAACATCAGAAATCTAACAACCTAACAAAGAAATATAAATGAGAAAGTTAAAATGACATGCCTAAGATAAAACTATGCAAGAGAATGAAATGATGCGTTAATAAATTAAAAACCTCTATTCACCAATTTCCACTTCAATCCAGTTTCAATTCCTTAATAGGAATACAATATCATCATATTCTTATTTCTTTCCAATTCTTATTCCTTAGGAGGAATGCAGTTATCATATATAATTCAGTGGAAATATGCAACCCTAAAGTCGCACTTGAGTTTAGAAAAGTTATATTCTTATACATATAACGATTCTAAGACCGCCCCTCCGAGTTTCCCCACTGGGCGCCCCCCTAAATGACTATCATCTTCTAGGGGCCCATCAAACAAGGCAGCCTGGGTACCTAACGCATGTCGGGAAGTGGCCATATGCCTGCGAGTGAGTCATCACCACACCCGGAATTACCTCACTAGCGCAGAAAATACATATAATAAACCCGCATATGGCCGAGGACTATAGTCTCCCTGCATTCACTAGTCAAGGAACATCACCTCATGCGCGAGCTTCCCTTATGATAGCATTTAGGGAGGTGTGTTTAAGTAAATTAGCATTTACTATAAAAACCATACTTTTCATTTTCGTTAACATTTATGTGTTTCAATTGTTTGAAACCATGGTCATACGATATTTCATTTATTTTCATCATAGGTTATGCCTCCAATAAGTCTCCAAGGGATTTTATTCACTTCCCTAACATAAGGTCTTATATACCTCAATTTAATCCCCTGAAGTCTCCAAGTATGGGCCTACAACTCCCATCCATATTAATAGGATGCACAAAGAAAAGTGATGCCTTAACATCACTTAAGACAACCCCTCCCCCGGACTTAACCCCAAGTGAAACCCATTCCACACTAGGGTGTCAACCAACTCAACTAGGACTCTAAAAGCCAAGGTTTACTTCATTCAAGAAGAGTCCAAAGTTCCTAGCGGAAGAAAAGAATTTAAAAACAAAAGTAGAGAATTTGAAGAGAAAACAGGGGACCGGTCGACCGGTCCCAAGACCGCGGTCGACCGCGTCTCAAGTTTTAGCTTTTGAAAGAAAGCATAAAGTTCATTTCGGACGAGCCGTTCGACCGGTAGGGGGACCGCGGTCGACCGCACCCTCAATTTCATGCCTTTGAAAGAAAGCAGTGGGCCCTCCTCCGAAGGCCCGGTCGACCGGTCTGAGAGACGCGGTCGACCGGTCATTGCAGACCTAAACCAATCTTCCTATTTCTTTCATACCAACCCAAAACCAACTATCAACCAAACCCAATCAAACCTCATTTAATGATACTAAAAGATCATAAATGCTCCCATCAACATTTTTCTACTTCTATCCACCATCAATCTGTACCAAAGATATTAATACCTTAATACCCTTAAATCTAACCAAAAACCATAACTACATTACATCAAAACCATTACATAACTAACCATACTAGTTATCCATCTTAAACCATATAATAGCAAGTAGAAAACTTGCCTTGGGGCTTCAATTTCAGTCTTGGTTGAAGAGGAAAGCAAGATCAAACCACCAATTCTTCAATCTCACCCTTTTTCTCCAATTTCTTCCACACTCTCTCTCTCTCTTAGGGCTAGAACACTTGGGGCAAATAAGAGGAAATGAAAGGCTTGGTAAAGACTAAAACGTGGACTTAGATTAAGAGTCTCCAATCTTTAAGTGTCAATACCGCAATAATTAATTTCTAATACGCAATATGCCAAAACCAGTCAAAAGTGCCCAAAATCTCAAAATACAATATGGCACACATTTCGACTGTCTCATACCTCCCGGAACTAACTACACCCTCCAAATTACAATTTGGAAATTTTATAAGCCATTTAAAGTTCCGGTTTCTTTTTAATTCAAATTGCCATTTTAATTTTCATGACAAAATAGAGCACCACATGGTAATAACTACTTACACACATGGTAATTATGCAACTCATTATTAAATATTAACTTATTTCATCAAATTAATACTTACCTA
This sequence comes from Sambucus nigra, assembly GCA_949130495.1. NCBI lineage: Eukaryota > Viridiplantae > Streptophyta > Magnoliopsida > Dipsacales > Adoxaceae > Sambucus > Sambucus nigra. Next base: position 1,720,613 of record OX422209.1, read on the forward strand.
CATCCGGCATTTTATATATGCAACTACTCGACACAGTAAATAAATATAAAATGGGCTCCCAAAAGCGAGGGTTGTTACAGTCTCTTTTAGGGTGTGTTTGATAAATTGATAGGAGGGGGTGGGGGAAAATTTCAAGGAAAAATTTTCCATGATTTTTTTTCCCGTGAAACATGCCCAAAATATGCATTTTGGGAGTTGCATTTTAGGCAAAAACCTGGAAAAAAAATTCAGGCAAATTTTGTGCAATCAAACGCACCAAGCGATGGGAAATAAATCTTTCAAATTTTCTATGGCAAAAATTCACCTATCAAACAACCATTTTATTTTTTAACGGAATGCCTATCTTTTCTTTTTATATTTACCAGATATTTTATTCAGCTAGTTTGTTGTTGTAGTTTTGTCAGTTCACATTCTTGTAGAATCACATGCCCAATAGAGTTTAATGGTTCTTGTGCAATTGGGTTGCTTCATGAAATTGCATTATAGCAATGAAGGAGCGAAAGGATTCTCTTTGAAGTGTTTTCTACAGTAACAAAAATTTAGAAGCCGCATATATGAGAACACCACCTTACGAAGCAGGGACATGGACACAAGATCGCCTAGACATGCTGACATTACATATCCTAAAAAAGGACACCATACAATAAGGACATGCCAATAAATAGATAGTTTGTGTTTCAAATTTATGTATATTCATCTTCACAAAAATTTCATGACAAATCATTTAGACGACTAGTAAATCTTCTAACATGGCAAACATGTGAAATATCTAAATTAAATTCAATAAACCTCATTGCTACGTAAATGTAAATATAATAAGGATTTTTGTGTGTATTTTGTCGTGGACCTACACAAGGATATTAGTCACACATGTCTATTAGTAATTATATGAAATACTTCTTCACCGGTTACATGTAAATATAGTAGTGTAAACTGGTGGACTGGCATTTGGCTATCCTTTTCTTGGACTGGCATTTGGCTATCCTTTTCTCACGAGCCTTCAGAATTTCTTTTTTTGCTCATATTTTGAAATTAATTTGTTTAATTAGTCTTTTTGCTGTGAGGTTTATTGAAGTTAATTTCTAAATTTGAATAAAACGTGAGATATCTAATTTAAATCAGTTTTGCTAACAGTTTGGGGTTACATCCCCCCCCCCCCCCCCCCCACCCCCCACCCCCACAATGCTTAAAAATTAGACATAACCTCCTAGGATTGAACAGGCTTTTATCTCCATTAGAAAACCCTCAATAACACGTGTTTTGATCTACCCCCTGAATACTTGGGTTCGGTCATAACCTCATCTCCTCCCCCCTTCACCTTCTTCTCCCAAACCCCTAATTTCTCTTTATTATTAACTCTAATACTCCACACAAACCATGCAAAACACACAAATCCACTCTAATACTCCACACAAACCATACAGAACACAAATCCAAACCAAATTAGCATTTGCTAATTTATGTAGATGAAACTGTGAAGATTTTTAATTTGCTTCCTTTTGCTAATAAATTTGAGGATTCTATACATGTGTGTGTGTGTGTAGAACATAGATGGTGCGTAATTTTTGCAGTAAAATTTAAGGATACTTTTGAGTGTTAGGTCCCACACGTTCACATCCTATTGTGTTGTGGTGTATATTATATTATGTGTGTCCTCTCCTTTATGATGTATGTCTTTCAAGTATCATGTTTGCTTAATCTCTTTAATCTATACTATATATTAAGCGTCACCAAGAGCTGGAAGTTACTTTTAAGTCTACTCCTAAAAAGTCCATTATTCCCTTAATTTACATAATTAAAAAGTACCCACTTATTATATATATCTCTAATTACATAAAAGACCTGAACACAGTAATATTGACATATATATATGTATATATATATTTTCTTTTGCCCTTAACTTTTTAATAGTTTTGTAAATAGTGTTTCTTATATGTTATGCCTTTTAGTTGATGACTGTATATCACAATAGCATTATATGGAAATTAACTCTCACTTTATCATTGACTGTTTCTTCAGAGCAAGAGCGCAGTTGTCAGTTGACGAGAGTTATATCAGCTAAACAGGTATGTGTTTGTCTCATTTGCTGAAATTATGCATCCTGTTTATGGTACTTGCACTTGTAGACTAACTGCCATTTAAGAAGAGGAAGGCATAATATTTTTTTCCTTGATATTTATAGACAAATGATGCATGATTGCATTCGAGTTTGAGGTAATCTTTTTGGTGCAGAACATTTTGAAACTTCAGGTCCTTAAAGAGGTGTTTTCTTACAGTTTTTAATGGAACCCCACAAACCGATGCCCCTATTATCATAGTTGTCAAAAGCGCGCCTGGGCTCTAGGCAGGCGCCTCAAGAGGGGTCAGGCGAGGCGAGTTGAGAGAGGCGCAAGCCTATTGGATGAAGGCGCTAGGCGCAATTAAGCTCCGGGCGCTCGCCCAGGCGCGCTTTTCCATTTTTATTTTTTTAACAGGTATCTTGGTATATTTGCTTTGGTAAAAGCCCGGTTCTTTTATTTGTAAAACATAACCGCACTCTTTTTTTTAACAAACCAAACCAAACTCTTATTTCGTAACAAAAAAAAAAGAAAAAAAGAACCCTAGTCTGAGAAAATCCTCCAAACTCTTCTCTCTGTATTCCGGCAGCTAGTCTCTTCTCTCCTTCACCGGGCGGCTCTTATTTCTTCTCCGGCAGCTCTTATTTTTCTCCGACGGCTCTTAACGGGTATCTATTTTTTTTTCTATTTTCTTTTCTTTTTTCCTGCTTTCTTTTATTTTTTCCTGCTTTCTTTTCTTTTCTTTCCTTTTTCCGGCCCATCTCTTTTTTCTTTCTTTTCTTTTTTTCCTTCATTTTATCCTGTTTTCGGCAACTTTTTTTCCCTTTCCTCCCTGTTTTTTCTTCCATTTTCTGACTTGTTTTATTGTTTTCTGTAAAAAAAAATATCAGTTGAAATAAAAAGAAAGAACAAAGACTCACTTTTTTTTATTTTAAAACTGTTTTGCAATTTAATTAACTACTGTTTTTTGTAAAAAGAAAGAAAAAATATCAGTTGAAAAAAAAAGACTGATTTTTCTTTGTTTTGCAATTTAATTAATTACTGTTTTGCAATTTAACCATTTAACTCTTTGTTTTGCAATTTAATTACTATTTTTATAGTAAATTTCATATTGTTTGCCGGATTTAAATTAGTTTTTGTATTGTTCCCTTTTATGTTTATTGGTTAAAGTTTAGCTTTACATGATAATATGTTATATATTTGGAATCTTAATTATGCCATTAAGTTTATCATTGATGTCATGATATTATTATAACATCAATATATTGCTTTAATTTTTTTTTTGATTTAAAAAAAAAAGTGCGCCTAGCTTCAATCAGGTGCCCACCTCGCCTTGCGCCTAGCTCCTAGGCTCCTGAGACACCTTTGCGCCTGGGTGTGCCTTGCGCCTTAAACAACAATGCCTAATATATAGAGTTATAAATTGACCAGATGGTCCAGCTAAATTGCTGACGTAATGCGTTTATGTCGGGTCTCAATCCTATATTAGTATCTCCAAACAGATAAAACTATTGGTGGACCCATGTCCAAATAACATATTCTAATTATATATTTTTAAACTAAAAGGATCCAGCAAGATTGTATTGTGGGTTGGTTCAGGTTGCTAGTTAATTTAGAACCACAGTTCAATTAGGTCAGTTTTCACGTTTCCAGTCCAATTGATTGATTAGGCTAGTTTAAGTTGATACTATATACAATTTTATAAAGTTATGTTTTTCTTTCTTTTATAATTTTTTGGGGTAAATTACACCAAACCCCCTGAACTATCTTTTGACGTAACCTACTTGTCAATGGTCAAAAATAAAAACAAATATGATTTCTAGAGAGAGGAACAAAGAATTTCTTATATTTCAAGAATGGAAGTTGTTTTCAAATGAAGACTACAAAGTTATTTTTAGGCGGGTTATTACTTGCTAATCAAGTAATTACCTAAAATGACCAAAAACGACAAATACTAGTAAAAGCATACTTAATTAGTCCCAAACATGCTTGGAGACCAATTAAAGGGCTAAAAATAAAATAAAAGAACTAAAATAAAAGAAAGACTAATACAAAATATTAAAAATGACAATTAACCCTAATATGACCCATTTCCATCACTCTCCCCATCTTCCAAAAAGTTCGTCCTCAAACTTGAAGGGTAAGCGGTCAACATGCTTAGGCGTCCTTCCAAGAATTCTTCAAATTGATGCGGGAGGCGCCCTCGTACGCGACTTGCGTTCCTACTTTAAAGAAGCCCAATTTTTTTTGGCAAGAAATGTAAGGGTTTAGGCTTTCTTGATTTTTTGGGAATTTTGAGGGTTTAGGAGTGCTCTATTATTCTGGTGAGACCTGGGGTTTCAACGGGGGCGTGATTTACGACGCTGACTATAATAATGGAAGATAGATTATGACATGTAGACTACAAAGTTATTTATAGGTGGGTTATTACTTGCTAGTCAAGTAATTACCTAAAATGGCCAAAAATGACAAATACTAATAAAAGCATACCTAATTAGTTCCAAACATGCTTGGAGACCAACTAAAAGGCTAAAAAGAAAATAAAAGAACTAAAATAAAAGAAAGACTAATACAAAATATTAAAAATGACAATTAACCCTAATATGACCCATTTCCATCAATTTTGGGTTAATGGGTCACCCCCTTGAATTATTTTACCCAACACACTCACCCCCTAAACTATCAACCCGTTACAAATAACCTCCAAAACCAGGTTCCCGCTTTTTTTTTTCCTTGTAAATGGACAAAAATACTCCTCAACCAAAACCCAAAACTAAAACAAGAAAAAAAGAAGAAAAAAAACTCCCTCTCTCTCTCTCTCTCTCTCTCCACACACACCCGTTTCGATCAAAACCCAAAGCCCACCTCCCACCACCACCTCCGACCAACACAAACCAACATACTCACCTCCCCACCTTAGCCACCTAAAAATAATGAATCCTGATTGACCTTTAATTCACGTGTTAGTCCTAATTAGTTTGATTTCACCCAACAATATTGTCGTATAGGACACCGAAAACATGTTCAATTTGATCGTCTAACAAAAATCTAGGCCCTTTTTTTGCAATTGCATCAACATCAAAATGTGATTGTCATGAGGTTTCAAGCCTTACTCACTGTTTACCTAGCCATAATGGGCATAAGCTAGCACATTCTTAGATCTGAAAGGTATTTGGTGAATGGGTTGAGATCTAGAGAGAGTGAGGTACAATTGGGGTTTGGAGATCTAGGGTTTGTTTGTGTGGACGGAAGGGAAATGGGGAATGGCTTATTCGGTACATATGCAACACTATTTTCGGTGGCTGAGGTGGGGAGGCGGTGGTGGGAGGTGGGTGTGTTGGTTTGTGTTGGTGGGGGGGGAGGTGGTGAAACGGGTGTGTAGAGAGATTTTTTTTCCTTTTTAGTTGTGGGTTTTTAAATTTGGCCTGAGGTGCATTTTTGTCCATTTATGCCCTAAAAAAGCGGTAACCCGTTTTTTGGGGCTATTTGTAACGGGTTGATAGTTTAGGGGTGAATTTTTTGGGTAAAATAATTCAGGGGGTGACCCCTAAACATGATATAGTTCCGGGGGGTTTGGTGTACTTTATATTTTCTTCTTACCAATAAAGGTCAAACACTGTTCACTTCACTTTTTATCACGAAGAGGAAACTTTAACAATTTAATTATTACTTAAGAAAAGTAATCATCATGTGCTCTATTATTTTGAATATCTTTTTAGGGATAGTAAAGTTTTTCTAATAAAGCCTTCAAAGGAACTTGTTTGAAGTGAGAAAAAATAAAGCTTTCACTAGTGTACTTCGTTGCCCTTCCTAAAACCTTTAGATTAACCTAACCCAAACTTTATGTTGATTACAAAATAAATTAAACTTCATATCTAATTCGTTTTTCAAACAAAATGTTTTAATTCGTGGGCTTCATGGGTTGCACTGAATAAGTCATGGACAAGATTATAGGATAGATAAAATTATGAATCCTAAAAACTAGTCTTCACTTCTACAAGCTTGACAATCCATCTTTAATTAGTCCCTCAATATTTTTGTGCAATATGTTTCAAATGATTAATGAGTCCTCTAGTAGCCTTTTTTTAAAACCAAGGACTAGCAAACACTAGTAAATAATCAATGCCTTTTTATCACCAAAATTTTGGTTATGAGACGTTTGGGCCATTGATGAGTTTAATGGTTATTTTCAAAGCCTTTTTTTTCCCTTTATATCTCTTGTTCTAATATTATAATCTTAAGTATATGTATATTCTCACTGCAAATCATCAGTACCATTGGTAACGCAGGATTCATGATGATCTGGCAGTTCACACTTTGACAAGCCCCTAGAAAGTAATTTAGGTATTACCCCAAGTTCTCATGCCATCGGGATGCCTTTTAAAGCTAGTCATATCTTACCCACAATACTAGTTATATATTGCCCACAATACTCTCCATATAATAGATCAACAAATATATCGTCTTCTTCTTTTGTAAGCACGACGGACTAAAACTCACACATAATAATTAGAGGAAATTATGTGACGTAACTGATGGGTATTGCTGGGGGTATTTGTGTCACTTTCCTGATGAGCTATTTTGTCCTTTATTCCTTTTTATGGCCATTCTTTTGTTTTTACCAAATTAGAATTAGATTTACTCTTCCTTTACCTTTTAGTATGATGTAAAACCTATTCTATAAAGGGATAAATTCTAGAGTTCTTTTTTGTCCTTTTGTGTCGTGTTCGCTTATTTTAGTATGCTGTCCTAAGCACTCCTCGATGCTATATAAAAACTTGTACTCACCCCATTTGGGGACCATATATATATATATATATATATATATATATATATATATATATATATATATATATATATATATATATATATATATATATATATGGTTTATCCTAATTTGTGCTTACTCTTGTGTGTCAATTGTCGAGTTATGTCAAATTGGAATTAGAGTTATAAGCACCTCCTGATGTTGTTGTTGTAAAACAAAAATCGTAACAACTTCAAATGGCACTCAAGAAATTGTTTCAAATTGAATGGAACGTAGCTCTAGCAGCCCTAGAGTCTAGAGAAGACCATGAACTACTTCATTGCTGAGATGAGACAATCTCTCTACTAGATCACCGCTACAACCCCACTAACGTCGCTTTCATCTCCGACCACTGATCCTCTTGTTCCCTTGTAGCTGTCGTGACCCTTCCTAAGGGATCACAAACCACCCCCGACCTACACGACGTCCTATGGTTTGTTGTGGAGACCTTAACCAAGGAAGACAACCCCCGAGGTTTCATTTAGAGCAGTCGACAAAGGGAAGGGTCCCCTTGACCCTCACGTAAGACCAAATGCTATGGAATAAGCCCGATAGACTATCCGAAGATACCTTGCGACCTGCAATCCATTCGTGATTCCCAATAGAGGGACCAACGTATGCCCTTCATAAGCGCCGAATAGACCATACCTCTAGTTTCGGGTGCCAACATCATTTTAATAAGGGCCGAGCTCCAATTAAGCTACCTAGGGTTCCTCTCGACACTTAATCTACATTTTCAGCACCTTCAAATTGGGAAAGAGAACCCTAGTGTGGGTTCAATAACCATCATCCCTTTAGATTGTGTTTTGTGATTTTGTGAATATCTAGTTTGGTGATGATATCTGACCCAATGTAGATATGGTGCCTTTGACATGCCATTTTACCCAAACCATGAGGATATCGAGTGGATGGAGAGAGAAAAGTGAAGGACGAACCTCTCTTTTTGGAGGACTTGAGTCCTAAAGTACGAACCTGCATTCCTGTTAGAGCAACGTACATATTTATGTGTTATGAGGTTGGTCATAAGATGGATCATTGCTCTTTGCTCGACGTTCGGGACTGGAGGCCTCCCCTTGAAGCCTTGTGTCCCCATTTGAGTGGGAGGAATCCATGTGTTTTGGGACGATGGTTGATGAGGATGAGCTTGGAGAGTTGGGCTAGGATAATTTCGGCCAAGCCTTTGGCTATTGGCCAATGATCCTTCACGGCGGTATTCAAGTAGAGGTGTCAGTGTTTGATGATTGGACGACACCTCCATAGATGACTCGATTCGATCGAGAAGGTCTTTGAGTGCAATGACTCGAGGGGAGTAAATTGTGTGTGACTAGTGACAACGGAATTCCAAGGCTATGCTAAGGTGTGGTGGGATGAGTTAATAAGGAGAAAAAGAGGTTGAGGGTTGCATTCGTGGGAGGTGGTGGGACAATTACTCCAAGAGGCCATTATTCCATGCTCTTATCGTCGAGACCTATTCCTTCTTCGTTATTGATTATGCAGAGAAGTATTAGTTACTTTCCTCCCTCTTGAGTTTTAGTTTAAGCAAGGAGGAGTAGCTACGCCACCTTTAGGGCATATAGCCTTGCATTAGCCGGAATCTTTTGCTTAAAGATACTCCATTTATGGGGAAAGCCTTCAATTACACCCTCCGTTTGGTAGAGTATTTTAAATCAGGCATGCTTCCATATTCTCTCAATGTACCCTAGGGGCATACGAAGGCCACATTCAAATGTTATGAGTATGATCCGACTGAAGAAGAATAGGTTGGTCCTAGAGAGAGTACGAGACAGAGACCTAAAGGGTAGATTATTGAGGCAGTAGTGACTTGCCCGATCAGGATGCCTCCATCCTCTTTGAGCTCGTGGTTGAGCTCTTTTTTAGTGCGTGGGGGCGGAGTGATGTGTCTGATAGGTGTGGGGTATTTGTGTAATTTTCCTTGTGAGCTATTTTGTCCTTTATTCCTTTTGTTCCTTTACTTGTTTTACCATATTAGTATTAGATTTACATTTTGTGTACCTTTTAGTATGATGTCTAGGTTCTAGAGTCTTATGTAGCCCCTTTTGTGTAATTTTCCTTGTGAGCTATTTTTTCTTTTATTCCTTTTGAACCTTCACTTGTTTTACGAGATTAGTATTAGATTTACCTTTTTTGTACCATTTGATAAACCTTGATAAACTTAAAGACATATGAAAGGCAATCTTAAATTAAATCTAATAAATACAAATAGTTATCCTAAGTAATTAATGATAATAATTATACAAAAATTATAAGATAATTTCGCTACCAAATCCTTGGTCTCAACAAACACATCATCTTCAGTTGAATCCTAAAAGGTTCATGTCAAAAGCTTAGGTTAATCAAGTCTAGTTATTAAATTACACATGTTTTTATAGGGCAAACCCAGTGCTCGAGGCTCCTGCTACTGACGGGTACTGGGGGGGTTGGATGTACGCAGTTTTACCCCTACATAAACAGAGATGTTGTTTTCGCGACTCAAACCTGTGACCTCTAGGTCACAATGGGGCAACCTTACCATTGCTTCAGGTTCAATAGATAAAGATGAACAAGATAGATTACGACATGAATACCCTCAACATAACATAACTAAAAGTGGAATGGAAATGCAAACAATAGATAAAGATGAACAAGATAGATTATGACATGAATACCCTCAACATAAATAAAAATGAATGAAAATCAATCACCACCGCTAACTATAATAATGGAAGAATAAGGTCTGATATAATAACCCAAAACAATACCGCCAAAATACATGCCAAAACTGATGTCTCAAAACATCCAACATAAAATATAAACCGAGTACAACATCTAATGAGATAGAATATGAACCTCACATCACTCAAATGCATAAAAATAAAAGATGAAGTTAACACCTACATCTCTGACCAGTGGTGAGTGGGATGATAACTCGGTGCTCACGAGAGAGGAAGCTAAGTCTGATGTGCCACTGGAGCACCTGGAAACAACGCGATGGGTCAGGCCCACTGCAAGATAAAAAGACACGCGACCTAAATAATAGAGGTAACAACCTACTAGTTCCCATTAATTAAGAGATCGCTAGTATATCCAATAACCCATCATAATATCGTCATAAATAAATTAATACTAGCCCCCAACTAACTACGGGGTCACTAGTACACCAAATCATAAGTTGGGTTAGTCCTCAACTAACGGGGTCATAATACACCAAAATAACCAGTGACTAGCCCCAACTAACTAACGGGGCCACTAACCCGTAAGTCTACTGTTTTTATCAGGCACGGACTAAATCAATCGCAAATAGCCCCCACTACCGAGGTCACTAGTGCCGATGTCCGCCGTTTTTATCTGGTACGGATCAAAAATCCAACTCCTCCACCCCCATTCATGATAATATCCAAATAGTCATAAAACCATGACTCCATAGGCAGACATGCTAAACTTTAATTATCCATTCCCGTCCCTCTTTGTCATATTAGCCCAATGAAAACTTTAATTATCCATTCTCGTCCCTCTTTATCATATGAGCCCAATGGAATAATTAATATTTTATGAAGTTTATGTCTTTTATTCCACGTAGTTACATATAAAAGAATTTGTATGGCATTACAATATTTCCAAAGGGGCAATATTGCTTACACCACGTTTGGGAAGTTTAATCCAATACACAATATTCAATTTTAGCATTTAGGGCATTTACTAGTTTATGTAGGAGGTGAACAATATAGGAAAATCAACACCTGTAACTTATCTCAAATATCATACGTGAGCCAATTTCCAAATCCAATTTAATGAAATAGTTCCAGGGTCGATTTACGGGTCAAACCCACGAGTTTGATGGGTTTGGTGAAGAAACTTTGTTTCTAATACTGTTCAACATCCTTGTGATTTGCAGGAACCATGAATGCAACCATTCAATATTGATTATTAATAGTCAGAATTTACCTGTTCTTGCTTCCAATTGTTTCAACGACGGAATCATTTGCACATTATTTTCATGCTCTTATTTTTTGTGAACGAAAACCTCTCATTAATATGGACTTTTGGAATGTCCACTTGGTTAATTTAAGTCCTTGAACTCTAATAATCTATGAATGCATCTTTAGTTCACATCATCTCCTCTGTTTTTGATTAGTATATGATCATTGGGCAAAAGTTACATTGCAGATCTTATGGACACTTAATGGGCACTTCCCTTGCCAAATCTGGCAACTAAAAAAAGAAAAAGTATCTCACTATTGCCGATTAATATGGTCGGGTGTGGTTTATCATCATTCATACAACGTCTTTTATAATGATCACCAATCATCTCTATGCATTTATATTTGTCAGGAAAAGAATGAAAATATCCAGCGGCAACTTGATACAATTATGTGTTCAAAAAGGCAAAATTCACAGATGATGACTGATAAAGCGACATCAGATTTTTCTACTGTCACCAATCCTCCAGGTTTGCGGTGTATTATGTTTTGTGTGTAGTGTTTTCTAATTGGTAAAAATGGGTATTACCTTGCCATGATCTAATTATTGGTCAAGATATAATCGAATTACACTGGGAGAGAAAACTTGCATAATGCTGTTCACAGTTGAAGCTTGATACTCTATTAATCTCAAATTAAGAGGCACATTTTAAGGGTCGTGGATTGAAAACAATGTACTAAATTTTGTGGCACATAAATAACTTTAGATCTTGATCATATATTAATTTGAAATTAATGTTCTATTAAAGAGCTTGTGATGTATGTTGTGCAACATTAATAAATTGCAACCACAACCTAACTTGGATGAAATCCAACAACCCAAGTTTTTGGTAGTTGCCTTTGAAAAGAAACAAAAATCACTTATGTTCATGCTTCCGCGTATTTATGTCAAGCTCTTGGGGCAGTATTAGTGTAGTGTGTGGTATGGATTTGATTGAGGATTACAATTAGGATCTTGTTGAGACAAGGTGGAAACTGTAGATCAGTCACAACCTGCATCCTCGACCCATGTCGCTCCAACTTGATTTGTAATCGTTATTTCATTTTAGTATTTTTATACGCTAGTAGAACAAGGAATATTCCATCCATCATTAGATTGGCTAGTTTGGTATTCTATTCAAACTAGGGTGACTTGGCCACCAAGTTCATTAAGCCTAGTTAATATATTGTATTCTTCCCATTGTATTAAACTTGATATATTGAATGAGATTTTTTAGAGAGGAAAGTCTTGTTTCTTGATTTGTGTGAACGTGCTTCCACATATTTATCTCATAATAAGAAGTGAAAATTAGCAAAACGAATAAAGTATTCAATCCTAATCTTCCTATAAGCTTACCCAAAACAAAAGATAATGCACAAAAAAAAAAAATGCATGTTCCTCTCTCTTCAGTCGATCCATGTAGATTCTCCTTCGTCACCATACACATCCTCCCCCATCCACACCCCACCCATACGAAAGCTTGCCCTCAAGCTCAAAGGTGTAATACTTCAGCTTCAAGTGGAATCAAAACAACTTTGGCCTTGAGAACATCCCAAGTCTATTTTGACCCTGTAGCCTTCTTATGTAGTGGCTTGTTCGTTGTTCCCTCGATTCTGTAAGGTATTTCCGGATGCACAAAGGTGAAAGCGGTCAGTGTATTAGGTCACCGCATCAAGTTGTGCTAAAGAGTTTTCACCCTAGCAAAGAGATCATAGTCAGTTCTTTGGGATGATTGAATGCTAGATATTCTTCGACACATCCAAGTTTGCACTGGTACCTCCCAATTTTCACCCCTTTTGATTACATTCCACCACGCCTTAGCGTAGCCTTGGACTCGGCAATTACTAGTCTCACATTTGATGTGTAGTTGGGAGCGGAAGCCATTTTAATGAAACTATACAACAAAAACAACAACATTTAGAGAGCAATGACCCAATTTACCTTTTCTCATTCATCTCTCAAAATAAAGTAGTCATTACAATAGGAATGGAGCCCCTATTTATGGGGTGGAATAATGGAGAGGCTTCTAGAAGGATGTTGTCACAGTGGTCCTCAAAACAACATCATCATCATTTATAGGCCAAGGGCCTAATTTTCTTTTTCTCATTCATCTCTCAAAATAAAGCAGTCATTACAACAAGTATGAACCGCCTATTTATAGAGTACAATGGAATGATGGAGAGGCTTCTAGAGGATGATGTCACAAGATAGTGGTCCTCATGGGTGACATCATCATTCTAGAAGGTTCTCAAAATATCTAAGGACAGAAGTACAAAAATAGCCCTCAAAGCTCCTGCTCCTGCATCACATTTCACTTCGGTCACGCCCTTGTACTCAAACATCTTTTCCATAGAATCTAGTCTATTAATGAATGTGTCTGTATCCATCTTCCCATTACAGTTCGGGTCATCTGCACGTCTATTGTTGTGCATTCGCTTCTCAAGCAAAAGAAGATTTGTGAGTGGGTTATCTTGATCATCCACCTATAAGAAGGTACAATAATATTAATCTTTCGAGGAATCATCATCAATGTCAACATGGCTTAGAGCAGAAGTCGTCGCGGTCATGGATTGCAATGGGGGGCACACACACGACACCATTCGGACAACCTTTTCAATTATTAATTAGAACGAATTATGGGTTGTTTGTACTTTTTTCATTCCTCTTGTTGGGGCTTCTGAAGATCTATCGTTTGAAAGTTGTGTAATGACGAAGCGAAGGGTTGTGTCACCGACCAAATCTAAAAAAATGACCTGAAACCAATGCGGAGGTGTGGTTTGTTGAACCAACTTACATAGCCCTCATCTAATTGACGGTGTGTTTGTGAACTCAAGTTACATGCTTTGGAATTGGAATATTTCACCCTGATTGGATATAAATGAAAGCTAAGCCTATATTTATAAGAGAGGCAGAGAGATACTTCGATAAGGAACTTACAAGAAAGGAAATAAGAAGATATTTGATGTTAATGAGGGTGCATCATGATCATGCTGTCCATGGCAAATTTATTTAGAGAAAAATTCAAGAACTTTTTTTGAGAAGGAAGAGCTGTGGGAGAAAATCAAATTCATTGCGTCTCATCGGGAATTTATATTTCCAAAGAATTTAAAGGGACTGAAAGATTCAGATATTATAAACAATTGGAGGGTTGTTATCTGTGTTTGAAAATCTTTCGTGGGAGACATGTATACTCCAGGTTTTGTAATCCTTAATCATGTATTTTTTATGTATAAACAATAAGAGTTTGGTTCTTATTAAAAAAAGAAGAAATAAGGTAAGGAAATAAACATAAAAAAGATGGATAAAAATTTATATCGTAACATACTTTGAAGCTCTCCCGAAATAAAGATTATGCTGAAAATGGAAGGAAATGAATAGATAGATAAAAAGAATACATTTTCCTCTCTCGTGTGCCAACCCTGTGGGTCCCCTTACCCTCATATGTGTCTGGTGACTTTCAAATAATGACCGAAAGCATCTCTTGTAGGAGTAGTGAACTTTACAGTAAGTGCATGTATTTTTTTTCTCCAACAACAGTGTAAACAACTCTGCCAAGTGTAAATGACAGTTCCAACTCAACTAAGTGTAAATTAAAGGTTCGAAATGCACCTTGAATATACAAAGCACTATTAACTATTATACATCTTTTCTTTTAGATGTCCGATTAGTTTGAAAGTTTGAACACGTCAAATGTAGACCAATAGATATTCCCACAATGAAGAGTAATTTAGTTAGTATTGATGGTAATGCTAAGGGTAGAGGTATACCTAAATAGGGATATTGTAAAAAATGACATGATATCATGTAGTTTAACCGAGGATATTGCGTTGAACAGCTGAATAGAAAAATAGGAATCATGTAACGCCAAATAATTGGGAAAAGGCTTTATTGAGCTGAGTTTAGATTAGTATGAAAGTAATATTTGTTAGCAAATGAGATCCACTTTTGATAATTTATTCTTGAAAAAAATTGTTTAAGTTTACCCATTTTTGATATGTTGGTATCTTATTGGTCCTTTTCAATTTTGACACCAAAAGTCGAAAGAAAACCATTGGAGTACAAACTAAAGTAGTGTATATTTTTAGTGCAAAACCTACTTTACCCAAGATTTAAAGCAAAATTGTACACTACCACTAAAGATGCTCTTAATTTGACACGAATGGGTATATATGAAGAAATAATTACAATTAGGTCCCTTACAAGCAATTTTATTACTCTAAAAAAATTTAAACACCTAGGTCCCTCAAACACTAATTTACATAATACCCTTTTATTTTTAAAAATCCGCGCTAGAGCTCTGGCGACTATCACTAGAGCTTCGACGAGGCTTCTCGGAGATCCG
Source organism: Sambucus nigra (assembly GCA_949130495.1). Taxonomy (NCBI): domain Eukaryota; kingdom Viridiplantae; phylum Streptophyta; class Magnoliopsida; order Dipsacales; family Adoxaceae; genus Sambucus; species Sambucus nigra. Next base: position 1,735,776 of record OX422209.1, read on the forward strand.
GAAGGAGAGGGGGGGGGGAGGGGGGGGCTAGCGCAGACTTTTGAAAATAAAAGTATATTGGGTAAATGTTGTTTAAGACACCTACGCATTTAAAGAAAAATACTCCGGTTTGAGTAATAAAATTGCTTGCGAGGAACCCAAGGTATATTGGGTAAATGTTGTTTAAGACACCTACGCATTTAAAGAAAAATACTCCGGTTTGAGTAATAAAATTGCTTGCGAGGAACCCAAGTGTAAATGCCCCATATATGAATTGCATAAATCATGTGATGAGTTATATGTTAAACTTGAAAACATTATTAAATTAATACACCTCTCATTCATATTGCTCTAAAAAAATCGTTAGTTGGCTTCCTAACAGACTCTTAAATGTGTATAGTTAAAATAATTTGGCACATTATTATTTGATTTTTCTATATAAAATCGAAGCAAGTATGGGCCTGGGATCCAGTTGGTAGATTCAAGCGTGGTTCAAACTAACTTAGCTTATTAACTCAAAAAATCAAACAGACGAACAAAAAACACAAGTGAGGGTTGCGTTAGAAACACCTGTCTCGTTTCCGAAACTCTCATGTCTAAACTGTTAAACTGTTTTTTAATTTCTCTTAGGTGGCACAACAACAAAAAAAATGTTTTCATGTTTTGCAGCTGCAGACAATCAAGTAGGTCCGAACCCCAAAGCCACTAATCGTGTTGTATCAGCATATCGCAGGTTAGTAAGCTTTTCCAAAATCGTATTAACTAAATCGATTCATTATTTTTCGTTCTCATTTTGACAAAAAAATGATACTTTGGCAGGGCAAAAGTTCGAGGGGTTCTTTTTCAAGAAACGGAAGATGATATCGATAATTAGAAGCATTTGTCGCCACAATATTCCATGGGGGATATACATATCAGTTACAATAGCTCACGGGGTTAGTTATAGCTTATAAATATGTCATAGCAAAAGGGTTGTTTCCAACAAATTATCTCTACACTAGGTACATTGAATTGTTGTGCATAAATGCACCAAAACTGTTACTAATATAACTACAGTATTCACATATTTTAGATGCACGGTCATTTTGATGACAGATATTTGGAGGATAGTTCTAGGATTGTGGCTCAGTTACAATATGGAAGGGTTCTAATTGAATGGGATTGACGAAATATTCGGTTTCACAACGAGATTTCTCCATTTGGGAAAAAGTTCGCAATGGCGAAACTAGCATTTTCTTCAAATCTTTTTAAATATTATTGTTTAAAGGACTTAGTCTTGGATGAAATGTTTTGAATCTTGGATATTCTCCTCTTGAACAGGGGTGGACCTATGTATAGGCCTGTCAATGGGTAGGGTCTAGACCCGAACCCGACACTTTTAATAGGGCCTGAGCATTTTTTTGGGACCCGAGACTCGAATACTCGATCATTAAACGGGTAGGGCCTGGATCCTATACAAGACCCGGACCCGAAGACCCGACCCGAATATATCATTATTATTTATTAAATATATATTTTATACCCCCTTCCCCTTAGTGTTAGTAGACTGTTTATTACCCTTAGATCTTTTCTAATCTAAGGGTCAAAAGTGAGCAGCTGCCCTCATTTCTTTTAACCCTAACCTAACACAACCCACCCTCATTTCTTTTACCCTAGCCGTTTCTCTTATCACACAGCCAAGCTAAATTTCTGTCTCCATTTCTCCATTTCTGCTCTCGTCCATTTCTGTCTCCATTTCTGCTCTCGTCTTCACTGACAACCAAGGTAAATCCCCATTTCTGCTCTCTCTCTCCCCATTTATGCTCTGTCTCGTCGCCATTTCTGCTTTCTATTTTTTTTTTGTTTAAGATATATTTTTTTTGTCGCCATTTCTGCTCTCGTCGCCATTTCTGTCTCGTCCCCATTTATTTTCCTCCATATCTGTAAGTTCACATATATAATTGTTAGGTTAGAGTTATGATCTATTTTTTTTGTTAGGATCTGTAAGATCTGTAAGATTTGTATCCAAGACCTGTAATTTCTTGTTACTAAATGTTAGGGTATAAACTCATTTAAGATCAGTAATTTATTTACAGTTAACATATGTAATTTTTTTCGTTTTTTTTTTAAAACTCATTTACAGTTTAGATCTGTAATTTATCTACACAATTTTTTTATTTATTACAGTTAACATATGTAATTTATTCATTTACAGTTTAGAACTGTAATTTATCTACACAATTTTTTCCGTTATTTTTTGTTACTCATTGCTATTATAAATGTTTAAAACTCATTACACATAAAACTTATTACACATAAATGTTTAAAACTCATTACACATAATTTTGAAACTCATTACACATAAATGTTTAAAACTCATTGCTGTTATAATTTTGAAACTCATTACTCATGCTTTTTTTTTTTTGCAGAATTTCAAATGTCTACGGACCCTCCTATTGGAGGTAGTTCCGGTGGTGGAGATGAGACAAATGAGGAGGCACCGGAAAGTGTGGATGGTCAACTCATCTTTTCCTTTATTTTATTTCAAATTAAATACAATTGTTAATATTTATTTTTGTTTGTTACATTGTAGGTGTTGAAGAAAGCGGGGCAAATAATGCTAAGTGATTGGTGAAAAAGTGGAGCTATTTGGGAGGCAAAAAGATGGTGAAGAAGTTACTGAATTTTACTCAATTTTGCTGCAAAATGTTGTATTTTTTTTTAGTTATTTGGACTCTAAATGTTGTATTTTTATTAGCTTTAAATGTGTTGAGTTTTAGATATTTATTTGGGACATAAATTGCCGAATTTTGGATGTTAAGTGTGGGATATTTGTTGCTAAATTTTGGATATTAAATGTAGGATATCCGTTACTGAATTTTGGATGAATTTTATATGTTAAAAATGTTTGTCCATAAATTTTAAATGTTCAAATTTTACTTCAATCAAATAAAAAATATGAGGAAACACATAAACTGGGATAAAATGTTGTTGTTCATGATGTTAAGTGTGGAATAAAATGATGTTGGCCCTGAATTTTTACACGAAAAAATAAAAATTTAAAAACTGAAATTCAATATTTCGGATCGGGTCTTCGGATCTTTAATGGGCCCGGGTTTGGATCCACCTAAATTGGATCCTTATGGTATTCGGGTAGGACTCGATCCGTTAAAAATCTGAACGGATCGGAGACAATTTCACTAATACCCGACCCGTCTCCGACCTACCTATGTATATGTAGGGCCTTTGGGGGTGGGGTGGGTGGGTTATGTGTGCATCTGTGTTTTTGGTGGTATTTTCTAACAGACAATGCCCGTGTTCTAATTTGTCACAATTTAAATCTGTGATGAAATTTGTTCTTAGAATTCTGCTTGTCACATTTATCACGTTTTTTGACCCGGGACAATTATTGTCCATTGATTTCTAACTGATTCATTCGCGACATTTTTTTATGATTTATCTCTAACGTTAGAAAAATTCATTTTAGTTTTATTGCTCTAAGAAATTCGTTTTGGTTTCTAGTAATGATAAATCTTGTCACGGATATAAAGTACGATAATAGTAAATACAACAATTTTTGTGACAATAATATTAGTCTGTTAGTCCTTAGCAACAATTTTTGTGACAATAATATTAGTCTGTTAGTCCTTTGGCAAGTGCTTTATTTTTCAAAATAGTTTATCATTTACAAGAAGTAACAATTTTTACTGCTGGAAGTTTCTATACATTTAAAGATTTTTCAATTTTTCATAATCGCCAAATTTATAAGATAGTTATATATAGTTGAGATATGAATGTTAAGATTGATTTGTGGTAAAATTCAAAAGGATAAAGTTAGAATTGAATAAATTCGTGAAACGACAAAAGTAGCTACGATAGAAGATAAATTGAGAGAAAATTGACTTAGATGGTTTGGACACGTTAAGTATAGATCGACGGGTGTTCTCGTAAGGAAGAGTGATTTGATTAGTATTGATTGTTACGCATGGGATAGAGGTATGTCTAAATTTACTTGGTGGAATATTGTAAAAAAATGATATGATATCATGTGATTTAATCGAAAATATTGCGTTGAATAGTGCTGAATGGAAAAATAAGATTCATAAATAATTGAGAAAATGTTTTGTCAACTTGAATTGCGTAAATAGTTATATATATAAAAATGAAATATATAAGGCTTGTGATGAACTTACATATTTTTGTATCTTCCATCGTAGTGTCACTTCTTAAACACCGTATAGTGTATTTTAAAGCAAGACGTGGTGATAAAGATAAAAATAAGGGGTACTTTTTAACACAACTCAATCTTTCTCCCCCCTTAAAAAACAAGCCTCTATGTGAGGCATCAAAGACCTCTACGTGAAGAATCAAATATCAAGGACATCTATGCATGGTACCAAATCCTTTGTGAGCTAATAACAACTCACTATTCACTATTCAGCCCCATTTTACCCCCGCATCAAGGTATTTAAACCATCTCCAAGGCATTTGACCATTTTGGTCAAATAAAATGTTTTAATGTTATTTTGTTCCATCAAAAAATTAGTGCAATTCCACAACATTAAGTAAAAAAATGACAAAAGATAATGAAACATATGACAACCCCTATTTCTCACAAATTACATGGTAAATTTTAGACACAAAATATAAGAGTTATCTAACATTATATCATTTATAGCATGCAAGAAAAATTTCGAAGACAATAATGGAAATATGATAAAGGATAATGTAACTATAATTCGAAAATGTCCCAATAGGATATACAAAACCCACAAAACACAAGTGCCCCGAATTTAACTTGAAACCCACCCGATGATCCATAAACAGAAGTCCAAACCTAAGCTTTTGAAAGCGAACCCTGCTAGGATTAACGACCTCGAACCTATTGAGACTATTAAAATTTTGTATAGCTCAAGTGCAAGCTAATCCCAGAAGAGTTGTGCCGATCTTCTTTACCACATATGGCCCCATCCAGTTGGGACGGAACTTGCCTTGGGGATCCCATATGGGTTATAAGAACTCTTTAACACTAGGTATCCTTCTTTGATTCCTTTGTCTTTAACTTTCTTGCTAAATGCCTCGACGATCCATCCGTGGTAGTATTGCATGTGATAATGTGCTAGTAATCTTTGTTCGTCAATCGGCCTCAGAGATTTAGTTTTCCAACAGTACCGTTATTGAGGGAATTTCCATCTCAATTGGGAACATTGTTTCCATTAGGGGTGCACACGGTTCGGTTCAGATCAATTTTGAGACTAATTCTAGAACCGAACCGAGATGGATCGGTTCCAAATTTTTGGAACCGAAACCGAACCAACAGTTATGCAGAACCGAACCAACGGTTCTCAGATCGGATCGGATCGATTTTTGGTTCCAAAGTCATATTTCAAACTTAGTGAAATCTTAAGATTAATGTATTTCATAAATAATTTTTTTAAGATCAAAATTAATTTTGATACTCAATAACATAAGTTAGAAACTAAGGTAATCACAAAAATATAAATTACAAGTGTTAAATATATAAAATAAATATATATGTAATTATAAATCGGTTCGATTTTCGGGTTGGATTGGTTGTTTTTCCTTAGAATCGAGAACCGAAGTATCGGTTTTGTTTTTTTAGAATCGGAACCGAACCATTGAGCAAAAAAATCAATCCAAACCGAACCAATGCAGTCGGTTTGGTTCGATTTATCGAATTTTCAATTTCGTTGTGCACCCCTAGTTTCCATCCCATATATAAGAGAGAACGGCGTGGCTCTGGTAGCTATTCTGATAGTATTTCGATATCCCCATAACACATAGGGATTACGGTTAGCCTAGTCTCGATACCCTTGAAACATCTTGTTCAGTATTACTTTCAAGTTCTTATTTGCCGACTTTACGATGCCATTGGTCTGCGCGCAATATGGAGATAACTTGTGTCTTTGAATTCCGTATTCTTCGACAAGCTCGATAACCTCTGGCTTGAAGTGCACTATGTTATAGGAGATTAGCTTTAAATGGTACACCATATTTCCAAATGATATTCTTTTGTATTAATTGGGCCATTTTCTTGGCATTCAGTACAATGTATCATTCTTCTTCAACCCACTTAGTGAACCAATCTAAGGCTACTAGGATGAAATCGTGGCCATTGGATGCTTTGAGATTTACCTTCTTAATGATATCAATTCCCCAAGTTGAAAATAGCCAAAGTGATGTCATGTTGTACTATTCCCCCGAAGGTAGATGCTGTAAATTTATGAATCCTTGGCATTTCGAATACTTTTGGATGTATTTGTTGCAATCATGCTCAAGGGTGATCCCGTAATACCATTAGTGAATAATCTTTTTGGCTAGCACGTGACCACTCATGTGAGGGACACTCTTATTCGTGGATTTATTCCATCACCTTTTCTGCTTCGCTCTCATCGAGACATCATAAACGGGTGCTAGGATTAACATGCATAAACATATCCTTAGTTTATTTAATATCATTGTTATGCTTTATTAATTCGCATGATTCATGTATTGACACCTTATGCACAATAGGAATTATACTTGCGTAATTGTTAAAAGTTAAATGACACCTTATATACCTACCATGTAAGCTTTGTGTTCTCTTTCCTATGCTGAGTGATGTATACACTTATTCGTTATTGTTTTAAAAAATATTTTAAGTCATTGATAATCTCAATATCTTTGTTTTGACCGACTAAAGAATGCTGATATGATCTTTTACGAAACAAAAATAAAAAATCATGTTTTAACCTAACTTTTGATCAAATGAAATTCATTTCATCATTTCATTTGTTTCACCAACATCTTGAAAATTGATTCGAAAAATAAATGCAATGTGAAATAAGTACGAAAAAAAATAAAAGAAGAGAAGAAAATATAGAAAAAAATGAAAAGAAAAATATAAACAAGGAATTAAAAAGAGCAAATAATTCCAATAAAAAGAAGAGAAAAAAAAGTAACTCTTCAAAGTTCATCATTTCTTTAAAACTACAAAATCATTTTGAGGTGATGACCGTTACCACCTGTTCATACATTTTCCATTCTGAAAAGTCCTTAAAAGATCACGGGGATAACATGATTTTATATATTGAAAAGAAAAAATTTTGACATTATTTTGAAACCACTATCCTTTCACGAGATTACATTTTATCGTTTTATATAAGCGTCTTTCATCACTGACATGTGTAAGGCTTTGTTTTCAAGTACAATTACTCTTTATGCCTACATATCCTACATATCCTGAGTGACTCAAACTAATTTCATAGTGCTTTCATTTTTTAGCATAATGATCGGCGGGAATTGAACTAGTGCGCTTCATTATAAACATCGAGTCATTAAAAACTATCATACAATTTCACTTATCAATTTTTGTGATGCATACCACACACTCGATCAATATTTGAATATCATGAATTGATTTAACATAATTGACATAGTAAATAAACTATTAGAGAAATATCCTATACCTGAGCTAGTGTATATATAAGAGGTATTTGATGAGATTAATCTTCAAAACAACTTTAAAACAACTCCCACTTCCTGCAAAAAATACCTATTACACTTTCCTCCTCAAGCATCTCGACAATAATATAAAAATAAAAATTTTAAGACTATAGTTTAATTTACTGATAAAAAAGGCCTAAATTTTAATGAACTGGTGTGTGTGTGTGTGTGTGTGTGAGAGAGAGAGATTAAATCATTAGATTAATTCCCATGTGTTGGATCGTTTAACAAAAAACACACATAAGTGCTCCTTGTAGGAGACTCTATGCATATTAGGCCGTCAATTTTTAAAAATAGTAAAAAATAAAATTTTGAATGTATTTTTTTGAAGATGCTCTATTTAATGAGGTCATCATCTGCAAAAACAATCCTCAAAAAATTCAATCCAAAGGTGGGTTTACATGTTCATCAAAAGTTTCAATGGTTAAAAATACATATATTCATTTATTTTGCATATCATTTTTCTAAAATAGTAAAAAAATAATTCTTGTAATGAAACATTTTGTAGATGATATCCACTGTGAGATCATTTACAAAAAGTTGTATCAAAAAATCTATTTTTTGTTATTTAAAAAAAATAATTTGAACCAAGGTATGTATATAAGAGGTTATTACAAAAAACTCTTTTATGTGTATGTGTGTGTATATACATACATACATACATATACATACATATATATATATATATATATATATATATATAAGAAAATTATACAACATAGACACAGTTGCGAGGGTTGAAAAACCATTAATATATAACTATACTAATGTGTCTATAGTTGAAAATTAAATGTTTTTTAATTTAAAATTGTGCGTGATAAATGCACTCCTTAAAAAATGTTGACGAAACAACTTTTACACGGTGACTTTATGAGTAGTGAAAAAATTGGTCAGCTAAGGGTCAAATTTCCGTATCGTACGCAACCGCAATTTTGGTCCAAAATTGATTAGGTTTTGCATGTTAAACCGACTGGCCATTTACTCTCCTCCAAATCCCAATCCTTGTGGATCAAGTCACCGCCTCTGGGATCCTTATATATACACAATGGAAATGAAGCCCTAGCCTATTCAAACATCTGTTGAAAAATAAACTTATACGAGACACATAAATGACAATGGCATCGCAATATGTTTACATTCCCCATGTGGTCGTTTCCAACATACTCAAGCGCCTTCCCTGTAAGTCGTTGCTTCGGTTTAAGTCCGTATGCCAGCTGTGGCATTCTACAATCTCCGATTCAGGATTTTGCACTAGAGAATCCGTCCTTGTTTTGGCGGATCCCGGGCGATTTAGGTCCTTTTAATCTATTGATGATTAAGCATCTCTCCAAGATGTTCCCAAACCCTCCACACTAATGGCATCTCATTACAACAAAGTCTTCATTCGTCTGTTTTTTCCAACTCGTGTAATGGTTTGATTCTTGTAGGTTGTGACAACTCTCTCTTTTTGTCTAACCCATCAACTAGATACTTTCAAAAAGTGCTGACACTTGATCTCTTCCTTGATGATGGATACATCGTCTTATCGGGACTTTGTTATGACCCCTCCATTGCTAATCACAAGGCCCTAATATGGCTTTCACATTACGGTGGGGAGTCTCTCATAGTAGCTACTTTGAAGGGAAAACGATGGACTGAGATCAGCTTCCCTTTTGGCTTCGACTTTTTGGTTAACGATCGAGTAGTCAATGGACACCTTCATCGAGATGTTACTAAGGAACATACATATCACTTTTCTATAGATAGAATAAGAATAATTGTATGTTTTGATCCAGTGGATTCAAAGTTTGAGCAGTTTCCAATCCCAAAACCAAAGTATGGGGAAGACAATGCAATTGTTGGTTTGGGAGTTTTAGACGGATGCCTTTGTTTGTCATGCTCCAACAATCAAAGTGATTTTTAATGTAACTTTGAGATACTCGTAATGAAGGAGTATGGTGTGGTGGAATCCTGGACTACTATGTTCGTCGTATCAAATTTGAACCTAAATCCTTATTATGGATTCTTGATTCCATTGATCCTTACAAGGAATGGAGAAATTTTATTTTGTATTAACAATGAGGAAATATTGGCTTATGACCCTTCAAAATTTTCGTGTAGGAATGTTCCATTCTCGAAAAATTTCGACCATCTCTATCTATCTGCAACTTCATTGGTGCAAAGTCTAGTTTCCCCAGTGGGATACTCCTGGAATAGTACGAAACACCGAAAATATGGTGACTTTTAGCAGATGGGGATAAATTTGGTATACATCTAAGCTTTACATTTGACTCTTTTTCATCTGATTTGTATGATAGTGCATTAGTTATATCTGACTTTTACACATTTGAGATACTGCGCAGAGTTTCTTTGTTAATAATTAAAAAGAAAATGGACTTGAAGTTTGAGACTCACGTTTTAGAATTTGATTTCTGTTTGAAATTCTACTTCCAACTGAAAATTATTGCTTTACAAGTTATATTCACTATTATATTTGTGCAGACTATGTCTCTGATTGAAAAGAAACCTCATCACGCTATATGTATTTGTTTTTCTATGAGATAGGGTTCATATTTATGATTGGGTGGAACTAATAAACATTAGACTTTTTCTTGGGTCATTGTGTGACTTCGGTACTTTGTATGGATGTGTCTTTTTGATCAGTTTATTCGAATGATTTTCTAGCATGTGGAAAAGATTTAATTCCAGAAACAACAGGCAGAGCTTAGTTCCAAACGGTGCTACTTTCATATAGTAAAACTTTTAAGAGGACTACCAGTTGTTGTCTTAAAAACTGTGATCAATTTAAACCACGCCTAATGTTTGTAGGTATAAGCATTTCAATCTATATCCTACATTGTTAGAGATAAGTAAAAAATAATACAGAACACATGAAACGTAGAAACACAACTAGGATGTGAAATATTAAACCATTGGTCTCTCTAAATTCTAAGCTCTCGTTCATGAGTTTTTGTGAATCACAGGTGTTTGAATCACAGGTGTCAATTCAATCTATATCCTGCAAGTGTTTGAATCACATGTGTCAATTCTATTCCAAAATTTTAGACTTTTTTTTGTGAATTTAACAATTTGAGATCCTACGAATACACAAAAACTCCAACCAAACAAACAATACTTTGCAAAATTTGTCTGCCAAAACAAAAACTAATTCTCTGTAGATGGATAGGCACCTGGGTCTATGACAACGACGAGATTTTTATAAATGGTCAAACATCTGTTGGGCGTTCTTAATTGTACTAGCAACTGGGAATTAATGAGGGTTTTTTAGGTGGTTTTAATATGTAATCTTAGGGTATAAACATGACATTATGGTTTATTTTGCCCCAACTTCTTTAGATTTTTATTGACATTGAATGAGCATCTTCAGTAAAAGAGGCATTGATGAAAAAGAATTAGAGTTTTCTAACTTTTATTTCACATAAGAGATTGAGTGGACAGGGTGAGAGTGCGCGTAGCTCTTGCGCATTCTAACCACTGTACCTGACATCCTCATGTGTTGGACTATGTTAGGTGTATTTAAGAAAATGTTATTTTACTGAATCACATTAGAGCTCGTGTTCATTTTTTGTGTTTTTGGCTTTTTATGGACTCGTAGTATAAGTTAGGTACACACAATGAAGAGGATAATATACAGAAGCTTCTGAAACCGAGGGAAAGAAACAAAAACTTGATTTTGTTAAGTGTAAGAAGGATCACTACAACTACAATAATTAACTGATAATTCTAGTGGAAAAAATATATGGATCTTATAGATTCTTAATCAAGTCACCTAGATGAAATGGAAAATTGATACAAAGATTGAACAATTGATCTAGAAAAAGAATGGGTTTTCAAAAAAATAGTAAAATTAGACAAACAATGTAAAGATAGAAATCGATCCATACAAACATGGATTTTTAATTAAATAAAACAACTAAATAATGTGCATATAGTTAAGTATATATTTGTTAGTTGTAACTCTCATTATTGTCTTATACGCTCTTACTCTCTCTCTCCATGAAGAATTGTCTCTTCTATCTATCTCCTCATTTTTTTCCAATTTCGATTGAAGAAAGCTTGTTACTTGTTTGCTCACATAAAATCAAAGCCCCAATTGTTATGGCTCGAATTGCTAAGGGTACGAAATCTGCCTCAAATTGTCACCACTGTTGAAGACTTCAATAAGAGGATGATTGTTACTTGTGGGATTACAAATCCAGTGGGAAAGCTGCTTTGAATCAACTTTAAACTTTAGGCATGTATAAAGATTTTGAGGATCCTTCGCCTAATCAATTTTGGCTGCAAATAAAGGCAATTGACATTAAGGGAAGATCGAATTGCAAAAAAGGAAAACAAGACTTAATTTGTGATTGGGAGTATATTAGTATGATATGATACATTTAGTTTCCATGCAGATCCTACTATATACGATCAAGGCCTAATCCATTGACAGACGTACCTCCAAGGTACTCGAGGTTTGATGCTAGATGGAAATTCTACGAGGATGGGTTAAACTACATTTGGGTTAAGCTACAAGAATTTACACTTTTGTCTATAGACAACTCCATTATAAATGATATTAAATTCAAATGAACCAAATCCAGTGCTGACTAAACCCACAAATCAAGGTACCAAAGCCATTACACTTTTCTCTACAGTGTTGATGAAACCCACAAATCAAGGCAATCAAATTTTCCTACTTAAATTTAACTCAGTCAGGTACCAATGATTTGGAATACTTCAATTGACTTGGTAGCAGTTTGATGGTCTAGTCGTTATTCTACAACATCTGGAAAATATAACCCTCTAAGCATATAGACCTAAGTACAAGAATGGTAATAATGTCAACCCCTGTGTATGCGCACACAAGCCTACAAACCATGTCACCTAAAACAAAAACAAAAATATAATTTGACTTAATGTCATGTGATGGTTCGAATTACAAATCGACATTTAAACAAACATCTCTAGTGACCAAATTACCATAAATCCTCAAATTATAACATACATAAAAACACACTGTAGACCATGTATGCTTGTATATTGTTCCATACATGTATGCAACGACAAAAAATGAAAGTACAATAAGTAAAAACTGACTTTTCACCCAAAGCCTCATAAAAGCTTGTCAATGTCGCCACTCAAAAGCATTTGTAAAACAACAACATGACGCGACTCAGAATGTGTCTCAGAAGTATGTACTCTCTAGGCTCAAGTGCAAGTCTGTCACGTTAGTAATAAACCCGGTAAGTCGGGATTGTAACTACAGGGAAATAGGGCAATGGAATTGTGATGACGTTGGAAAGACGAAGAAATCCTAACTCTGACTCTAAAAAGAAAGGAAAAGATGATTTGATTTGTGGAACAACTACACTAGATGCAATTATGAAAGAGTGCAACTATTCTAAATTACGTAAAATACTGATGAAGAATGATTTAAAACTTTAAACTATATGATGAAAAAAACAGGACGGGAATACAATCCCCCAACCCTAATGTATTGATGTCATAAAACTAATTGTAAATTTAAATGATTAATTAGACCCAGAATTTAGTACTCCCAAGCATTACGTATATGAGGTTCAAGCCCGCATCATACTTAATCAGAGGATGAGTAAATCGATATTGCGGTAGTTACACTCGAATTGTATTATAAAGAATCCCGGTCACCCGAAAGAAAACGAGATCTAAAGATCTACAATTGCCGTGGTTATATGCAATACGGTCGTATTCAAACCATTAAATTTGGAGGATTAATTTTATGCACATGCAACTACCACATCAGATTGGGTTTATGCATCCCGGCCTCTAAAAGTCTAGCCTACCATGATGAACTTAATGAAAACAATTTTTGAATTGCAGGAAGTCATGATTAAACTAAGGAAAATTTGAAGAATGATGTAAACAGGAAATTAGACAGAGGAAATTACTCACTAATCTTACCAAAGCACACAAAGCATTAACTACAATTACTGGTAATCACTGAATTCTGAACAATCTTCAATCTTGGAATTAAATTCATAAGCTATCTCTAAACTAGGGTTTTTCTGAAAATAATGGAAAATTAACTTAATTCTTTGTACTAAGAATGATAATAAAACGGGTTTTTATACCCTACAAAACTTCAGGAGTTTTGGTTGTACTAGGACTCTCCATTAGAGGAAGTTCAAAAAATTAAAACTCGGCAGTTGGACCGGTCCGGTCCTCCCGCGGTTCGGTCTGCCTAGAATCTGGATCGGTTCTTTTAATTCTTGGGCGAATCGATTTGGGGAGGATCGATTCTTTTATTTTCTTCCAGCTTCTGTTTGTCTTTGGTCCGGGCTTCCTTTGACTTTTTCCTTAAACTTTGACTGCTCATAACCTTCACACCGGGACTCCGATTGAGGTGCCGTTTCTTCCTACGTGCTCATAAAATTGATATCATCAACTTCTTTTAGGTGCCTCATCCGAATTCCGGGTAAAAATTACAATTTTTCCCTTTGGACTTTCCTTCTTTTCTTTATTTCTTCTTTCGGTTTCTTTCTTTCTTTAATTGACATCAAATACCTGTAAAATTAGTACGAAATACCAGAAACTCGGTGTACTCGTTAGGATAAGGCAGTAGCAAGATTATGAGATAAAGTCAAATTGATTACGTTGTTCGAGGTGCTAAAAGGTACTAAATTAAAGGGATAAATTGGGAAGAATTTATGCCTAATCAAACCCCCCTAACTTAGAACTTTCCGCGTCCCAAGCAATGTAAAAGGATCCTAGCAAGGCTCAACTCTTGAAAATCATTTTATTGGGATATGATACCTTTTTACTAGGCAAGCGTTTACATTTAGCGTATGCAACAAGCCTTTAAACCCCTACGTTACTCTAGTAGGACGAGTTGTGTCTCGTGAGGGTTTGTAGTGAATATACCCACAAAATTCGACTCAAAGAAATTTCAAAATACGCAAAAATTGTATAATTCAAACTTTCCCAGAAAATAATCATCATCAAGTCATGCTCAATAGTCTCAAATCTTAGTGCGTGTGTGCGAAGCCGGAAATTTAACCGCCAATTTCCACCGATTGATCATTACATTACTTACTCGAAAATTCATTTTGATTTCAATTTCTCACGGAATGATCTCTCAAATGAATCTCTCGGATTATGGCTATTCTCTCGGTATGCGTGATAAAAGAGTAAATATAATGGACGCAAAGTCACGCACACGAGTAGAAAGACGAAAATTTTGTAGTGATAGGATCTCATCAAGGGATTACGGCTTTAAAAACGGGAACATTGCCTCTTATTCACGCATTCAATCTCTTTTATTATCTTTTGGTGTATTAGCTCTCCACGCAGTAACCAATTTTGCAATTCGGACTCGGTTAGGAATTTTTTGGGTTTTACGGTATATTGGGTAAAATGAAAATGGTAGGGAAGGTTGGAATTGGAAAAGTCATTTATGATGTCCATTTGTGCTTTTTTCGGGCTATTGCTCAATTTTTTCTTCTTTTTCTCTATATTTTTATGTTTTTCACTTCTTTTCTTTTCTTGCTATTTTTGTTGAGCATATCTATTTTTTTCTTGCCCCTTTTTATGCACTTTTCGGACTTTATTGAATATTCCCTTTTCGCAATTCCAGCCTACTTGGGTTTTTTCTGGTTGTCATACGAAAGGAAAAATTATTCGGCTCAATTTGGGTTACAAAAGGAATAATTTTTCACAACTTTTTATGGCCAATATTTTTGGGTAACAAACGAGGGCCTACTTTATTGTCCGAATTACTTATTAATTTACCATATGCGTCTCGAGATTAATTAAGTTTAGAGATTTGTAGCGCGCTTTTTAAGGCAATATCACACACATTTATCAAAACCGATCAAAATGAAAGGATTGAGATCCTCGACGACTTTTTAGACGCTGAAAAGAACTTTGAGTTAACAATTAACTCGGATTAATATATAATTTTCACAAAGATGAAGGGCTCGAATCTCACCGGGTTTGTTAATCTCCACACTTATTCGTTAAGTCGTTAATTTTCGCACAATTTCCATCTTTGGTCAATTTCGGCTTTGTGTATGCTGAATTTTACAACTTGAGACTTTAATCCGACTTCTAATGATATTTTTGAAAAATTTGAATTCCAATTTTTATTTATTTTGAACAAAAATATTTTTGGGTTTTTCAAAGTTTTATGATTTTTTTGAGATTTTTGGGCATTTTTGAAAATTTGTGAAGTTTTAGAAATACGCACTTGTGACCCCCCCTAACTTAGACTTTTGCATTGTCTTCACGCAAAAAAGACTAAAATCTAAACAAGGAAAAATAAGAAGTGCGATAAATAAAACAAACAAATGGAGAAAATGCAGATTTTTATAAAACAGAACTGTGGCACAAAAGCAGCAAAGAGCATACAGCATGTGGACAAGGGAAACAACTAGAAATTGTCACAAACAACCAAGGCTTCACTGGGGCGGTGGGTGGGAAGAGTCGGGCGCATCGGGGCCATAGGGGTCATAAAAGTAGGATGGCAATGGCTCATTGGGATCCCATTGGCGTCGGTACAAATCTGCCTGGAACCGAAACATCATGCTGGTATCGCGACAGTAGTCGGTCAAAAAGTTGCTGAATCTCGTCTCAAGGGACGACATTCGATTAGTGAGGTCACTACCCGCCCATTCAAAATTCGGGTCGTCTTCCACTTCGGCTAACTCTTCACCGGCACCGACGTCGCATATCTCTACATCAGCACCTGCTTCTTCTTCGTCCTATTCTTCGCTCTCACTCGAGGCAGCATCGTCCTCGTCATCACTTCCCCGCCTTACCCGGAGGATGGCTAGCTATTTGGCGCTCCGCGTGCGGGTTCCCTGGCCAAAAGGACTAGCAAGGCAAGTACGATCAAGCGGTGCCTCAATGCCAGTGTCCTTGAGGATGGATGTAATCAAACGTGCATATGGAAGTGGGGCTGTACTTTTCTCATCCATGGCTGCGACGAGAATGTCGGCGTAAAGGGTGCGAGCCAGGTTAATGGGGGTGTTGGGATCGAAGAGGTGGTAGGTCAATGTGGCCAGACGGGGACGCATCGCTGAATCGTTGGGCGTTTGCAAAATGTTTGCACATACTATTTGGAAGGTGAGGCGCGCTTTCTCATTAAGACGACCAACAACGACAATTTGCCCACTCCATGCAACATCGGGGGCAATGCGCTCCATAATCAGTTCTTTGGCGACTGGGACGACATTCCACGGGTAGGTGAAATCTTGAACATCGGGAACGTCATATTCGACCAACTTAGTCATGATAAGGGCCAACGAAAAGGGGATGACTGTGCCATCAACATATGCTTGAGATTCGAATTGGCCCGTCCGAATAAGGGAGCCATAGAAAGATCGGACCTCGGCTGCCCAAACCCATTTGTACGGTTGATTGAGGAATTAGCACCAACCCTGAGGCATGAAAAAGGCGGTGACGGAATTGGGCAGACCGGCCCATTGGACAATGCGCTCCATGTGGAGTTTGCGATCCGGACCAAAGAACCGATTGCATCACCGCTCCTTTTGGCGGGAACGAAATTCATCATGGCCAGAGGGGAGGATATCGGTGGAGTCGTATTTGACGGGGGCGGGGTGTTGGGCCCTGATAAGGGAGAGAGTTTGATGGAAAATTTAGGGAGAGAGAAGAAAGGAGTGAGGTGGTTGAAGGTGTGAAGAAAAGTGGAGGCTATGGGTGGGTATTTATAGGGGAGGGGTTGGTAGGGTTTGGGAAATGGAGGGAAAAGGTTTGGAGGGAAAGAGGTAGTGTATTTGGGAGGGAAATTGAAGGGTTGGGTATGGGGAAACGCATTCGGAGGGAAGGGAAGGGAAGGGAAGGGAAGGGATTGGGGAGAAGGGGGGTGCACCTAGGGAATAGGGGAAAAAAATTCTGCAGAAAGAGGACCGGTCCGCCTGGGGACCGGACCGGTCCGGTACTTTAATCTTCGAACTTTTCAATAGCTGGATCGATCCGCCTATAAAATAAAGGAACCGGTCCGGGGCGGAGCAGTCTGGCTCAAAATTAAAGGAACCGATCCGGGTTCTTGTATTGAGCTGGATTTTTTGCCTAACTGAATTGCGATCGCTCTTCTCCGAAAGTTTTCAATTCTCATCATTCTCCCTATCAGTTTGGATTCAAAATCCTCTTGATGTCTATGGTCAACACAATTTGACTCGATTTCCCGAAATGTATGAATGCTCTCTCCTGAATGTACCCTAGTTCTATGGACTCTCACTACTCACATGACTCTCATCTACTATACATAAGAGTTCACCCCATACGCATTGGGGGTGCGACGACCTCACTGTAACAGCTCACTCTACCCCGTAAATGGGGTCCGATAACCAAACGGTGTCGACTTCTTCCACACACGCCTCTAGATATGGCTTTAGGCATTGTCCATTTAATTTGAATGTATTTCCCCCTTTCAAATCGTCTAACTCAACAGCTCCGTGAGGGAAAACATTCTTCAAAACGAACGGGCCAGACCATCTTGACCGCAACTTGCCCAGAAAGAGATGAAGCCGAGAGTTATAGAGAAGCACTTTTTGCCCGGAAAGAAACTCTTTGCGTCGAATGATGCTATCGTGAGCGGGTTTCATCCTTTCTTTGGAGATTTTAGCGTTCTCATACGCATCATTGCTTATCTCTTCTAACTCATTTATTTGAAGCTTGCGAGCTTCACCGGAATTATCCATGGCATAGTTTAACTCCTTAATTGCCCAATACGCCTTGTGCTCTAATTCCACGGGAAGATGGCAAGGTTTGCCATACATAAAGAGAAAAGGGGACATGCCGAGCGGATTTTTGTATGCGGTACGATAGGCCCATAGAGAATCGTTCAATCTAAGTGACCAATCTTTTCGGTTAGGATTGACGGTCTTTTCAAGAATGTTCTTGATTTCTCGATTCGCTAGTTCGGCTTGCCCATTCGTTTATGGGTGATAAGTCGTTCCAACATTATGAACGACACCATACTTTCTCATGAGCTTCGCGAATGGCCTATTGGAAAAGTGCGTGCCATTATCACTAATTATTGCTTTCGGAGCACCGAAGCGGGAAAGTATGTGTTCCTGCAGGAACTTAATCACCACTTTGTTGTCATTTGCCTTGGTAGCTATAGCTTCCACCCATTTAGAAACGTAGTCTACCATGACCAGGATGTATAGGAAACCAAAGGATGAGGGGAAAGGGTCCATGAAGTCAATACCCCAACAGTCGAAGATCTCAATAATGAGTATGGGGGTAAGAGGCATCATGTCTCGTCGGGTAATAGCTCCCATCTGTTGGCACCTATTGCAGGATTTACAAGCATCGTTCACATCCCTGAATATTATGGGCCAATAGAGGTTGCATTGTAGAATTTTAGCGGTCGTCTTTTTCGTCAAAAAGTGGCCTCCACAAGCTTCCGAATGACAGAATTGGATGACTCTCGGGATCTCGTCATTCGGTACGCATCGTCAGATGATTTGGTCAGCGCAATATTTAAACAAGAATGGATCGTTATAGAAAAACATGCGTGACCAAGTAATAAACCTCTTCTTATCTTGCCGTGTCCAGTCGGGAGGGACGACTCCCGTGACAAGGTAGTTCACTACAACCGCAAACTAGGGCAAAGAAGAGGTAGCAAAAAGTTACTCATTCGAAAAGTATTCGTCTATGGGTATGGGATCACTAGGTACGTCGGACAAAAGCCATGATAAGTGGTCAGCAACGACGTTTTCTACTCCTTTCTTATCTTTGATGGAGAGATTAAACTCTTGTAGGAGTAGGATCCACCTTATGAGGCGCAACTTTGTGTCTTTCTTTGCAAGTAGGTTTTTCAAAGCCGTGTGGTCGGTGAAGCAAGTAATGGGAGAACCGATAAGGTAAGACCGAAATTTGTCAAGAGCAAAGACTACCGCTAGCAACTCCTTCTCGGTAGTGGAGTAATTGAGTTGTGGTCCGGTAAGAGTCCGACTAGCGTAGTAGATGAAATGAGCCTGTTTGTCTTTTCTTTGGCCCAAAACAGCCCCTATCGCTTAATCTCTAGCATCACACGTAAGTTCGAATGGTAAAGACCAATCCGGAACTTGAATGATGGGAGCGGACACAAGCATGGTTTTCAATTTTTCAAAAGCGCTTTAGCATGCTTCCGTCCACTCAAATGGGTTGTCCTTCACAAGTAGGTTGCTTAAGGGTCTAGCGATGGCGCTAAAGTCCTTAATGAACCTTCGATAAAACCCCGCGTGGCCCAAGAAGGAGCTCACATCCTTGAGCGATTTTGGTGGGGGTAGATCATCTATGACATCAATCTTAGCTCTATCAACTTCTATCCCCTTGGATGAAACTATGTGGCCAATAACTATTCCCTCGGTGACCATGAAGTGGCATTTCTCCCAATTCAGAACTAAGTTCTTTTCCACACACCGGGCAAGTACTTTTTCCAGTTTTTCAAGACAGAGATCGAAAGAGGTGCCAAAAATGCTGAAATCGTCCATGAACACTTCAAGTCCTCTCTCGACCATGTCGCTAAATAGGCTCAACATGCACCTTTAAAAGGTCACGGGTGCATTACACAAGCCGAATGGCATACGTTTGTAGGCAAACGTACCAAAAGGGAAAGTGAAGGTTGTTTTCTCCTGGTCAAGTACGTCTACCTCAATTTGGTTATATCCGAAATAATCATCAAGGAAGCAATAGTAAGGGTGGCCCGCTACTCTCTCAAGCATCTGATCAATAAATGTTAAGGGGAAATGGTCTTTCCTAGTTCCCGCATTGAGTTTCCAGTAATCAATGCAAACGCACCACCCGGTGGTGGTACGTTGGGGAACTAGCTCTCCCTTAGAATTCTCAATCACTGTCCTGCCCAACTTCTTCGGGACAACTTGAATAGGTCTCACCCACTTGCTATCCAAGATTGGGTAGATAATCCTGGCATTCAATAGCTTAATTATTTCGGTCCTCACCACTTCTTTCATATTAGGGTTTACCCTTCTTTGCATTTATCTCGAGGGCTTGATATCCTCTTCGAGATGGATCTTGTGGGTGCAAATCAAAGGACTTATCCCTTTCAAATCAGTAATGCACCAACCAAAAGCACTTTGGTGGTTCCTCAGAATCTTTAGCAATTTAACCTCCTGCTCTTCGTCTAGGCTAGAGGTGATAACAACAGGAAATATCTCATCCTCTCCTAGGTATGCATATTTAATATGGGAGGGGAGTTTCTTCAATTTGAGGGTTAGAAATTTTTCGTTGGAGGGAACCATGCGTGTATCCCTCGGTGGTAATTCCTCGAATCTAGAAACCCAACTTACATCTCTCACATCCTCGTCCGACGCTCTCTCATCAAATAACTCTCTCAACTCCTCCACCTCCCTCTCGAATGCGGTGTATGTCCCCTCACTCTCGTGACTCGACACTAAACAGGACTCTAAGGCGTCTCCACAATAAGTTTCCTCGAAATACTCCTCTACGACCTCGTCTATTAGGCTCACCGCGTCAAGATCATCTTCTTCCCCCGTCTGTTGGGCGATATGGAAGATGTTAGTCTCTAAAGTCATGTTCCCAAAAGTGAGTTGCATTCGCCCATTTCGAGTATTGATGATTTCGTTATCCGTAGCTAATAACGGGTGCCCAATGATGATGGGAACATGGTTGCTCGAGGTGAAGGAGGGCTCCGTGTCCCAAATGACAAAGTCTATCGGGAAGTAGAAAGTGTCAACTTGAATGATCACGTCCTCAACTATGCCTCATGGGATCTTCACAGTTCGATCCGCTAACCTTTGTGGGCTTGAGGTCTCCCAAATCAAGTTTCCTATAGATGGCGTAAGAGAGAATATTGACACTTGCTCCCAAATCAAGTAGGGCTTTCTCAATTTTATTTTCTCCAATGATGCAGGAAATGGTGGGTGCACCGGGATCTTTGAATTTGGGTGGGAGATCATTGAGTAGGATGGAACTCACGTTCTGTGCTAGGAAGACATTTTTCTTTACCTTCATACTCCTCTTTACCGTAACAAGTCTTTGATGACTTTTGCATAAGCTGTAATTTTCTTAATGGCATCGAGGAAAGGTAAATTCAGCTTTACTTGCTTTAGCACGTCTAGCACTTCATCACGGGGATTTCCTCTATGGGAAGGAATTAACCTTTGAGGAAATGGTACCGCGGTGGGCGGTTTCACTACTACTTCGGGATCACTAGTGTCCTCTTTTCACTCTCATTCAAGGGGACATCTTCCGCCTCTTTCGTGCCGGGCGAAATCTCCTTGCCTTTGGTTGCGTCGTGTGGGGGAGGTGATAAATCAACGACTCTCCTACTATGAAGAGTGGTCACAACTTGACATTGCTCCTGATGTTTTGTCGAGGTGGAGCTAACACTAGTTTGACCTTGGGGCGGTCTTTGGCCCTGGGCAGGAAACTTGCCCTTCTCTTGGATACTCAACGATAATTGCAACTATGATATGTTCTCATTCATGTCATTCATCATGCGCTCATGCCTAGAATTAGTTGCAGTTTAGGTATTGATAAAATGGTTGATTGTATCCTCGAGACTTCTCCACGGTGGAGGGGTGTATGCTCCTTGAGGTGGTGGTGCTTGCACATGTCCTTGCATGTGTGGAGCTTGTTGAAAATGCGGTGGTGAGGGAGGGGCAACATGTGAATTAGGATTCATCGCAGCATGTGGTTGCCCATAGCTAAAACCAGGGTGGTTTTTCCATGAAGGATTGTAAGAATTCCCGTGCGGCGCACCGAAATTACCCTTAAAACCTCCTATGCCATTGACTTGCTCTTGAAGCATCAATATGTAGGCGGGTATAGTTGGACATTACTCAGTTGAATGACCCGCCTCACAAATCGCACACACCTTCTCGATGGGGTTTGGGATGGATCCAGTTGGTCCTCTTACACATTCCTCACGTAGGTCTCGCAGTCCTTTCTCAAGCATATCAAGTCGACTGTCCGCCATAGAATTCCTTTCTATATGAAATAGTCCGGATGCCGATGGAGTGGTGGTCACTTGACGATTTCAATTTTGAGCATTAGGGTCAGATGTATCCCAGGATTGGGTAGTCTTAGTGACATACCTCAGGTGAAGCTCAGCATCGTGGGCGTCTAAGTCGACAAATGGACCACTACCCATGGTTTCAACAAGTTGCTTGGAGTTAATGTTCAACCCATTATGGATAAAGGAAATGATTTGCATTTTATCAAAACCATGATGGGGACAAGAGGCAATTAGCTCAGTGAAACGCTCATAGCATCGTTCAAATGACTCATTTTCTAATTGTCGAAAGGTTTGAATTTGAGCCTTGATGGAATTCGTTCGATGTGGAGGAAAGAACTTCTTGAGAAATTTGGATTGTAATTCGTTCCATGATGAAATAAAATTTGGAGGTAAGGACCATAGCCATGATTTAGCCTTATCCTTTAGCGATAATGGAAAGAGTTTGAGGCGGAGCACATCTTTTGTGCAAGTTTGATCGCTAAGAGTCTCGCACGCCTCCTCAAACTCCATGATGTAGTCATATGGCTTTTCGGAATCCATTCCATGGTAAGTGGAAAGTATCTGGATCATCCCATTCCTAAAGAGAAACTGTCCCGCATTGTACGGGAGTAAAATGCATCCCGGAGTAATAATGCGCTCGGGATATAAGACGTCTCTCAAAGGGAGGTACGGGGCCGCTCCCTCGTCGGATGCTGCACTACCGTGTTGTGACATGTCTCTCTCTCTCTCTAAAAAATTCGGTATCCTCACTTGGTATACTTGGAGTGCTCTCTGAAGTGTGTCCTAAGAAGGAAAAGGAAGTGTTATTTGAGATTGAGTGTGACGGTGTAGGAGGTGGAACCCAGAACTGCAGAGCGTTAGGAGTGTGAGGGCTATCAGGATCATACTCAATAATTAGATTTTCGTGAATGTGGGTTGGAGTATTACGGGGAGTTGGAGTGAGTTCAGAGTTTTGCATTAACAACTTATGAGAGATGATGATGAATCTTTTTGTGCTTTTTGAATTTTTATATGTTTTTTGATTTTTGGAAATTTTTGGTCAAAGTTTTTGATTGACTCGATCTAATCCTAAGTCTACCTAAGTCCCCGACAACGGCACCAAAAACTTAGCGCGACTCCGAATATGTCTCAGAAGTGCGTACTCTTTAGGCTTAAGTGCAAGCCTGTCATGTTAGTAATAAACTCAGTAAGTTGGGATCGTATCCACAGGGAAATAGGACAATGGAATTGTGACGATGTTGGATATACGAAGAAATCCTAACTCTGACTCTAAAAAGAAAGGAAAAGATGATTTGATTTGTGGAACAAATACACTAGATGCAATTATGAAATTATGAAAGAGTGCAACTATTCTAAATTACCTAAAATACTGATGAAGAATGATTTACAACTTTAAACTATATGATGAAGAAAACAGGACGGGAATACAATCCCCCAACCCTAATGTATTGATGTCATAAAACTAATAGTAAATTTAAATGATTAATTAGACCCAGAATTTAGTACTCCCAAGTATTACGTATATGAGGTTCAATCCCACATCATACTTAATCAGAGGATGAGTAAATCGGTATTGCGGTCGTTACACTAGAATTGTATTCTAAAGCATCCCGGTCACCCGGAAGCAAATGAGATCTAAAGATCTACAATTGTCATGGTTCTATTCAATATGATCGTAATCAACCCATTAAATTTAGAGGATTAATTTTATGCACATGAAACTACCACATCAGGTTGGGCTCATACATCCCGACCTTTAAAAGTCCAGCCTATCATGATGAACATAATGATAACGATTTTTGAATTGCAGGAAGTCATGATTAAACTAAGAAAAATTTAAAGAATGATGTAAACAGGAAATCAGACAGAGGAAATTATTCACTAATCTTACCAAAGCACACAAAGCATTAACTACAATTACTGGTAATCACTGAATTCTGAACAATCTTCAATCTTGGAATTAAATTCATAAGATATCTCTAAACTAGGGTTTTTCTGAAAAGAATGGAAAATTAGCTAAATTCTTCGTACTAAGAATGATAATAAAATTGGTTTTTATACCCTACAAAACTTTAGGAGTTTTGGCTGCACTAGGACTCTCCATTAGAGGAAGTTCAAAAAATTAAAACTCGACAGTCGGACCGGTCCGGTCCTCCCGTGGTTCGGTCTGCCTGGAATCCGGATCGGTTCTTTTAATTCTTGGGCGGATCAATCCGGGGCGGATCAATTATTTTATTTTCTTCTAGCTTCGGTTCGTCTTCGGTCCGGGGTTCTCTGGAAATTGGCAATGCGGACCGGTCCGACCGGATCAGTCCGGGCTTCCTTTGACTTTTTCCTCAAACTTTGACTGCTCATAACTTTCACACCAGGACTCCGATTGAGGTGTCGTTTCTTCCTATGTGCTCATGAACTTGATATCTTCAACTTCTCTTTAGGTGGCTCATCAGAATTCTGGGTAAAAATTATAATTTTGCCCTTTGGACTTTCCTTCTTTTCTTTCTTTCTTCTTCTGGTTTCTTTCTTTCTTTAATTGACATCAAATACTTGTAAAATTAGTACAAAATACCAGAAACTCGGTGTACTCGTTAGGATAAGTCAGTAGCAAGATTATGAGATAAAGTCAAATTGATTACGTTGTTCGAGGTGCTAAAAGTAACTAAATTAAAGGGATAAATTGGGAAGAATTTATGCCTAATCACAACGTTATAGATTATCACATGTCAGACTAAAATAAAATAGTAGATAAAAAGTGGAAGTGATAGAACTGTGAGTTATGAAAAGATTGGTATAATACCATATGCTACCTTTGAATCCCAATAGTCTCAAATGTTCAACGGATTTGTGTTATCTGAATCTTAATTGCTTGATTACTTAATAAATCGACCAAAAACTGTCATCGTAACCCTACGAAGAACCTTCTGCAATTGAGGCCTTGAAAAACAAAAAGTAATTTCATACCACATGTCAATAAACAAAATTGACATATCAAAAATTTGTATTAAGAAGTAATTACTTTCGATTGTCGATAAAGTCATCAAAAGAAAGAGTATTTCTGTTCCAAATCATTTTCATCATCCTACAACCAAACAAATACAAAAATTACAAACCATGTAAATTTTTACCAGTGAGACAATACTTATATTAAAGAAATCACAATACAAATAAAAAGGAAGTTTTAACTACCTAAATATTCTTCATAATAAAACTAAAATTAATATCTAGAGTCAACGGCATCTGATACTATAGAATTAAATACCAAGTTGACCGCCGACGAGCCCATAGAGATGTAGAAAAAATTAATTAACGAGGGTTTCGGGTGTGATGAGGATTTTGGGTCGCCGCCGATCGAGAGAGAAAGCTTGCAGTTATGGAGCCAGAAAATCTAGAGAGAGGTATAGAGCTTGCGGCAATGGAGCCAGCAAATCGAGAGAGTGAAGGAGTTTGCGGGTATGGAGGAAGAGGTGGAGAAAGAAAATGGGTAATCATGATTTTGAGGGGGAAATTAATTTGGGGATGGGAGGGAACTTTCTAAATGAATTAGAAAGGAAAAAAGAAATAGTCCCTTTAAAGTTTAAAGGACCAACTTTTAAGGGACGGAAAAACAACCGTTCCTTATAATCCCTTTTTAGGTGACATTTGGGACGAGTGAACCAAACCGTCCCTAATAATACACTTATATAGAACGGATGATTTGGCCATTCCAAATAATTACTTTTAAGGACGGCTACTCAAAACCGTCCCTAATATACCAGTTCCAATAGAGCATTTTTTTTGTAGTGAATTCAATATTGCAAGAAATATCCCATGTTAATAATGAATATTACATATGACAATTGAATATCCTAATGTCAATTAGAATTACAAATATTTCAATATTCTTGCGAATATTCCATCTAGATGAGCACTATCCAATCTCTCAAAGATATATCCTAATCTGATAACAATATCCCATATAACAAAGACATATCCGATATCGTGAAGGATCTCATTTTGATGTAAATATACCAATGAAGAGGAATATCGTAAAAAACATAAAGTATCCCTTCGTCCAAAGAAATATCTAATTCATTATACAAATATTCCTTCTTTGAAATATACCACTATAGAAAGAAATATCTTATACTTTAAATATATATCCCATGTGAAAATAAATATCCCGAATTGAAACAAATATCACATTGCTAAATGCCTAAGATAAGTTCCAAAGTGACATATAAATAATCATCTATAATATACTTGTAATACGATAGTATTGGCGAACTTAATAAGTATTTTATAAACAAAAGTAAATCTAGACAAAGATAAAAAAATGTTCAAACAAATTTTTTAATTACACTTCCAAAAGTAAATTAAAAAGATGCAATTATGTCGTTTACAAAAAGAATATAATCGTGTTTAACGTTGGTCTTTATTCGATACATTCGAATTCAAATTAGAATATTTGAAATATTTTAAAATATTCTAAATTCAATTCCAATTTACGAAATTGGACTAACACCATACACAACTTCAGTTAACTCCAAGTTTCATATTGGAATCCAAATAAAAAATTGGCTTCTTACAAGGAGATGGTGATAATACCTCCAAATACTCTTTCTCATCAGACATTGGTGCAATATCCACGATCGCAATTTCTCCAGAAAAAAAATCATATTAACATAATAGGTATTAAAAAATCTCTATTGGTTTCCTTTGTAAATAACTAATATAGTAGACTAAGGTCAGACAACTTGAAAAATACTTCTCACACTTAGAGAGATAATTGAATCAATGAATGATATAATTAATCAACAAACTATAATGGTATCACGGTTGCTTTGTGTCGGGTGCATTTTTTATAGAGGTGGTAAGTAGGTTATGAATGATGGGTGTCTACTTCTGTATGGAACGCAACAAACGGGAGAATAGGCATAAGGTTTTTTAAAATAGTCCAAACAACAATATAATCATTAATTTAAAAATGAAGAAAAAGAAGTTAATGAAGTAAAAGAAGAGGCTTGTGCATTTAATTGAGAAACTAAATTGGTATGATACAAGTATGAACATCTTTATTTTCTAAATACATATTTGTCTGTTTCATCCTCTAAATTTATTTTATAATTTTTTTACAACAATGACGAGTTATTTAGATTTTTTATTACATTGCATTAGAAATTAGTATAATACTCATCAAATTTTATTTTTATTTATTATTTAACAATTTGGTATAATGCCAGTATAATTTTTTTAATATTATACTAGTACTAAGATATATATGTGGCCGCAAGTGAAAATTATAATACTAAGTAAATGTAATGATAGTTACAATTTAATATAGGACATCCGAATATATGCAGTATCTAGGTAAATATATGTTATTTGTATAGTTTTGATGTGTTAATTATAATTTATTTGTTCTTTGGTTATATTAGAAATTCATATAATACTCATCAAAATTTATTTTTATTTGTATATTTAAGAATTTTGATAAAATACTCATAGTTTTATATATTTTTATTTTTTAAATAATGTTTTAAATTTTAAATGGGGTGAGGTGGAGTGGGTTGGGCTCAAAACGTAGGGGTGGAGATTGTTTTTCTTTTTTATATTTATGCATTATTCTTTAAATTTTATTTGGTGTGGGGTTGGGTGGGTTGGACAACATTTATTTATATTTTATTATTGAAATGGATCAAGTTGTATTTTTAAAAGGATCAAATATCCAAAAGTCCCTCAAACATTTTTAATACATATTTAGTCCAAGCCTTTTATTTTGTACCAAAATGTCCTCAAACACCCATTTAACTAATATTCTCTTGTTTTTAAAGGGTCACGCCAGCGACATGGTAAAGGACTTTTTGGAGCAAAATAAAAAAGGCTTGGATAGAACGTGTATTAAAAAATGCTCGAGGAACTATTTGGTATATGCCCCTGTGGTGACAATTATTATTCAACACAAAGAGATAAGAGAAGCACAATCACCAAGCATAATAAGGAATACAAAATGCCAATCACACAACAAGAGATGTACGTGGTTCAGCAAGAATGCCTACGTCCACGGTGGTGCAGTCAGTATTATTTCTATATACTCCGGAGAGAGATTACAGAGAATACAGTGCGTGTCGTATGCCCCAGACCTAGGGTTTATTATATACATGTCTATTTTCAGGGAGTGGGGGTGTTGGACTCCCCCACGTTTTCCATCTTCTCCTAGAACACCTCGTAACGAGAACATGGGAGAAGACTAAGTCATAACCGATTTTAATTGTTAAGAAATGAGGGGTTTGGACTTTGGGCCGCTTTAACTGGGCTACTCGTCCAGACCCGTCATTCTAATTTCGGGTACCCACAATTGCCCCTAAGTTTGTTGGGCCACAATTTGGGCTCAATAAATTTAAATTATTTGTCATAATGACTCATTTGTACATCGTGAAACTCTTCCCAAAGTTTGAGTACTGATTTAGGCGGCACTTGCTTCGTATTCTGTGCACTATGATTAGTAACATTAAAAAGTTATCCCAAGCAGTCGTTTCACAATCACCGTTTCAAGCTCCTCAGTACTCTTCTACTTTCTGCGAGTTCTAGCGATTCACGTTCTCTTCTCCCGATCTTCATTCTTTTTGCTCTCGATCTTCCTCGTCATTTGGGCCTATGATTGTTCATCGTTCAAGTCAAACTTTCATCTTGTAAGTCTCCTGTGCCTTCTCTTTGTGTTTTCTCTTTGAATTTAGGTTTTTCAAATGGAAAAGATTGGTAATAGATCAGTGTCTGAGTTTAGGAAGTTTTACAATATCCCAGAGTGGGTAGAGATTGAGTACGCCTCTCCCCCTAGAAATGTTAGAGAGATAGAGGGTGCCCATTGGATTCATGTCTTGTTGATTTCCCAAGGGGGCTTACTTTTCCTCCAAACAATCTATTCTTGCACTTCTTTGGTTATTTCAACATTGTTCCTGCACAGTGTTCGCCGAATGTGTGGAACATAATCAATGGTGTCCATAAAATAAACGAGCTCTATGGCACCAAATTAGGGCTCGCCGAAGTCTGCTTTTGCTATTCTTTTTCTCGAACTAGTTTTGGTGTTCTCTATCTCAAAGCCAGGAGTCCTGAAAGGGTGTTTGTAGTAAACCTACCTGATTCCCACAAGGACTATTGACAAGATGGCTTTCTTGCTAGAAATTAGAAGTTCTCCCCCCAGGCTGAGGGGTCGAGGTCCGATAGGTTTACTGTTCCCTTTTATGGGGAAGAGTATATAGGTAGTCTCTGCTCAGTTCTTTTAATTTCTTTATTAATGTGTGATCTTCCTGACTTTTCCCTATTGTTTCTTCAGAACTTGGAACCTGCTCTCAGCGAGGTTTGTCTTTCTGAGTTGGTCAAAGCGTGGAATATCAGGGAGCCCCTAGCTGACGGTGAGCATCCCCGGTCTGTCGCTTTCTTGCTTGAGTATAAAAATGTTGGTTCTAGTTTTATAGCAAAGCCGGTAGATAGCATTCCCGAGTTTGATACCTCTGAAGAGACTGCTGCTGATCCTATTCAGTTGGACGAGGAGGAGAGCAGTTATGAGAGTGATATCGTAGGCGGTGCTGAAGGCAATTTTAGTGAGGGGATCTCCAGTGGTGATAGTTCTTCTGACTCGGAAGAGGTTTCTGAAGCCCGAGAATCTTCGAGCACGTCCAGAAGCTCAAGCGAGGAGATGGTTCCTCCAAGGAAAAATTTAATTCGAGACGACGATGATGATGATCATGTGCTCCTCGCTCAGAGGTCAAAGAAGCAGAAGTCCAGCACTGGGGCTGTTGCTACTGGCTCTCGCTCTACTGCTCAGGAGCAGGAGAGGAAGAGGAAAGAAGAAGAACAGATGAGAGAGAGAGAGAGAAAAAAGGAAGAGGAAAGAAAGAAGATAGAAGAGAAGAAGAGGATGGAGGAGAAGAGGAGAATGGAGAAAGAGAAAGAGGAAGAGAGGAGAAAGATGGAATCGAGGACGAAGGCTGGGCAGGCCTTAGTCCCGGTGTCCGCATTGCCCGAGGGGGCCTCAGTTGTCGTTTCTCCTCAATTGGTCCCTGCACTACTCGAGAGGGCAGTTCTTCCTGTAGATCACCAAAGGGCACTGAGGTCTAATCAATTGGCCCTGCAAGCTAGCCAGAGGCTAGCCTTGGTAAGACCTTTTCCTTTCTCTAATGCCTTAATAAATTTTAGTTGTTTCCTTTTCCTGATATCTTCTTTTATTTGCAGTTTGTGACTGACTTCGTCGTGCTCTATCGTTCTCGCGATGAGCTGGTGAAGAAAAATGTCGAGCTGGAGCAGCAGAATGCTGCCTTGAAGTTGAAGGGTACGGAGCTCGAGCTGGTTTGAAGGTTCCTGATGCTGCTCAGGCTTCTTCCAACCTGGCTCTTGTCGAGGCCAATCGAGAGAGGGAGGCGACATTTAAAGATCTGAGTGAGCTGAGGCGAGCCTATGACCTGGTCTGCTCGAGCAAATTGGCCGTTGTAGAGGAGAACAAGGTGATGATTGAGCAGCTGGAGGAGAAAGAGTTCCAGGTAGCCACCATTAAGGAGGACTCATATAACTCCGGGTGGGCTATTGCATACGAAGATGCCGAGGTTCAGATAGGCTACATCAGCCGTCTGAACTTCAAAAAAGGCTGTAACAAGGCCCTCATAGCTATCGGTGTCGATGTTACCTCTCATTTGTTTGACGAGCACGACCCACGTCCAAAGTCAATCATGGATGAAGTCCTTACCTCAATTACTGAAGGAGTTGATCCTGCCTCCCAAACAGTTCTTTCTGATGCTTCTCCTGCTCAGGCGATAGAGGTTATCCCTGCTGAGGGAGGTGCTTCTACTACGGCTGACAAAGGGAAGCAACCAACATCTTCTGAGCAGCCAGAGGTTACTAGCTAATTTTACCCTTAAGGTTGCTCTTGTATTTGCTTTGTTTGTAATTTTCCTTTTGACCCTTCAATGTATTCTGATCCTCTTCGTATTAATGAAATGAGAAGGTTTTTCATTCCCTTAGTGTACTGAATGATTTTGTCTTTCATTGCTCTTTTATTGCCTGTAGTCGATTGATGTTGATGATTATATATCGGCCACTTCTCAATTGGGAAGAATGCTTGGACCTGATGTAAGCTCTGAAGTTAGTCATACCTTTGTGAGGATTTGCAAATCACTGCGATTGAGGAATAAGCGCTTCATAGAGCAGACTGAGCTTATCGTTAAATTGAAAGACAGGCTCCAAGAGATGGAGGATGTTGGTGCCTTAGTCCAAGAAGAGGTGAATACACTAAGAGCAAAGCTTATAGATGCTTCTGAGATCAACCAGGTTGGGGAAATTCTTCAGCAAGAGAACGAGGCTTTGAGGAGAGAGGTCTCGCGACTTAGGGAGCATGCGCCGAGCGTCGCTCCTGTAGTATTGCGAGGTTCTTCCTCTTCACGAGCTAGAACTGGCCCGAGCGACGTTCCTCCGGTGCTGCGAGGCTCTACCCCACTAACCGTTTCGCGAGCTGGCAGGAACACCAGGAGTTTAGCTAGGGAATGGAAGAGCTTCGTGGTGATGTCCAGCGAGCGTATGTGATTGCTGTTGGGCTTCAAAGGGACGTCACCCGGCTGAGGCGTTTGTTTAGGAGAGGTCCTCGGTAAGTATGGGCCGACGATTATAACCAAGGTTGGCTGGATGCTCCGACGAGGCTAACAGAGTTTGAAGAGCTCGCCTTTATTAAGGGATGGTTGAGTGCCCTGAAGGAGCTGCAAGTCCCAAGGAACTCGATGCTTTGGTACCGTCATGAGATTTCTCCTTCTACTCTACTGCCTAATCCCTTTCGAAGAGATGATCAGTGGATCCCTATTGATGCCATCCCTCGGCAGCTATTGGAGTCGGATACGAATGAAGTCGAGGAGGAGTTAGTTCCTCATCCTGATGACGGTCGAAGAGCTCAAGTGGATGATTATCTCGTTCAGAGGCCTCACTCTCACTAAGATTTTGCTAGTAGTAACTCTGTGTATTTTGTAATGAAGTGATGTAATGTAATGTTGATGTTTTGGGCTAGTCTCGCCGACTAAACATGTATTGTATTTGCTGTAAATGTGATGAATTAATATAAAATTTATGTTTTGGGCGAATTTGTTGACTAAACAAGTGTCTTATATTTTCCACATCTTTGCTCAATAATCTTGAGCCTCTCTTGGCTGACTAGATTAGTATGTTCGCAATATCAAGTAAGTGTCCCTCCAGTCCAGTATGCCAATGAGATACCATTCTGCCCCACTTTACCATTTAGGTTGTGTCGTCACACTCCCTTAGGCCTAAGTGTGGCGATTGGCGAGGACACACCTGGTGTTGGATGCTCTATCCGATCAGGGTTTTATTCAACCAAACATTGTTTGGTGACCAATTTAAACTTGGCCATATTGCCTAAGGATCTCCTGTAGGGCTTCATATATTGCCAGAGGCAATGCTAAGAGGTTTTTCATGTTTCAAAATGAAAACCTGAGGAGGGTTATTTCCCTGCTAGAGTGTGAAGATCAGTGTGCCTGTTACTTGGAAAATGTGTGTGGGTTATAAAATTTATACATTAGTTACTTGACACCTTGTACAATGCGAATTAGTTAACTAATACTTCATAGAATGCAACTACCAAACAACTTTTATTAATGGTAAGTAAATGAACTTCCAGTTTCATAATCAAAGATCAAAAGAAGAATCTAGAAATAGAATTTCTTAAGATTGGCTGCATTCCATGCTCGGGGTATCTCTTTGCCTTCCAGCGTTTCCAAGTAATAGGCTCCCCGCAGATCATCTCTAGTTATCTTGAATGGTCCTTTCCAGTTTGGTCCTAGCTTGCCGTCTGATGGTTTTACTGCGCTGCCCAGGACTTTTTTTAGGACATAGTCCCCAACTTGGAATGCCCTTGGATTAACCTTCTTGTTATAGTGTCTTGCGAGCTGTTGCTGATAGTTCGCTAGTTTTACTAGGGCCAGCTCGCGACATTCATCGGATAGGTCGAGCTCGGTGAGCAATGCTACATCATTACTGCCCTGATCGACAAGTCTGGACCTCATTGTTGGCAAGCCTACTTCCAAGGGGATGACTGCTTCCATTCTATACGTCAATGAGAATGGGGTTTCCCCTGTCGCTCGTCGTGGAGTAGTACGGTAGGCCCATAGAATATGTGGTAGATCATTTGCCCATGCGCCTTTGGCTCGCTCTAATAGTTTATTTAATCCGTCGATCACTGTTTTGTTGGAAGCCTCGACTTGGCCATTGCTCTGAGGATAGGCCACCGAGCTGAAATGATGTCTGATTCCATGCTCGTCACAGAAACTCTGAAAGGAGCCGCTCTCGAACTGCGTTCCATTGTCAGTGATGATGGTTCTGGGGATGCCAAAACAGGTGATTATATTTCTCCATATGAATCTTATCATATCTGCATCTCGGATGTTCGCTAAGGGTTCCGCCTCGATCCAATTGGTGAAGTAGTCAGTTGCGACCAACAGATACTTGCGATTGCCGGTGGTGGTAGGAAGTGGTCCTACGATGTTCATTCCCCATTGGGCGAATGGGCATGGGCTGGAAAGTGATTTTAGGTCGCTAGCAGGTTAGTGGACCATAAGAGTGTGAAGTTGGCATTTCAGGCACTTGCGAACATACACCGCAGAGTCCCTTTGCATATATGGCCACCAATAGCCTTCCTTCATTGCTCGGAAAGTGAGAGACCTTCCTCCAATATGGCTTCCATAGATTCCCTCATGAAGCTTATGTAGAACTTGCTCGGCATCCCTTGGGTGAACGCATTGAAGGTAGGGACCGAAAAAGGATCTCTTATATAGCTTGCCCTCAGGAGATAGGTGAAAATAATTTATTTAGAAAACATTTTTTTATTTATCCAATACTGTTTTATTAACAATTATATTTTTTAAATTTCAATTTTTTTTATTAAAAAGATATTATTTAGAAAACATTTTATATTTATCTAATACAGTTTTTTTAATAATTATATTTTTTAACTTGCTCGACATCCCTTGGGTGAACGCATTGAAGGTAGGGACCGAAAAAGGATCTCTTATATAGCTTGCCCTCAGGAGATAAGTGAAAAGAATTTATTTAGAAAACATTTTTTTATTTATCCAATACTGTTTTATTAACAATTATATTTTTTAAATTTCAATTTTTTTATTAAAAAGATATTATTTAGAAAACATTTTATATTTATCTAATACAGTTTTTTTAATAATTATATTTTTTAAATTTTAAAACAGTTTAAAAAGTTTTTTATACATTTATACATCAATTATCTTTTTAAATAAGAGTTATGGCAGCTCTTTATTTTTTTTAAAAGAGTTGAAAGAGAAAATAATTATATGAGATGTAATTTTATTTTGGTAATTTTGTAGTTGTCTTTGATGTTCTGGTTTGCTCGAGTATGTTTATTTTGCTCTTCTGTTTTTCGTTCAGATTAGATATTAATGAATGTTTGTTTATTTGCATAAATTTGTCGTTATCCACATACACTTCATTGTCTAACTACTTCAAGTCCCCTAATCAATCAGTGTAGAAACACTCTTTGGGGTCACACCTAGGCTCAAAAGAAAAAAACTAAAGAAAAAACTAAAGACACGTAAAAAACCCAAAGATATTGTAAAATGAGATCTCATATGGAAACAAATAAGAAAAGAACTCACTTGCTTCCATATAAACTTTTAAAAGAAGACAATGAAGAGAGATAAATTAAAGAACAAATCGAATACAATATTTAATGTACACAACCAAACAATGAATTGCAATCACGCAAGCATTAAACTTCAATTCACCATTGTCAGACTCTTAAACCGAATGAATGCTCAATCCAAAAAACATATTCGTTCATTACTTGTAACCCTAAATTGCAACAAATCAATTCAGTACACAAATAAAGACTTCAAACAAGGTTCACAAATAAATTTTAATATTTTTCAAAACACGGCAGTAATCAAAGGGAAAAGGGTTTGCAAAACTGAAAGTGTGAAAATTCCACAAAAATCATTGAGCATAACCTATTGTACATTACAAACTTTTGAGTGAAATAGTGAAAATACATTATAACAGAAATAGTGAAATAAAAGACAATCTCCTTACACAAAATAACTATTGAAAGATTATTTTAGAGATTGATTAATCCATGTCGTAACATAATATTATTGCATTACAAACAACACATATTCTTACAATATTTAAGTACTTCAAATAATATCCGATTGCATGCTTGTTATATCATGATATAAACAAGCAAGCCAAGTAATAGTTAACAAAGACCCTGATAATTAATTGGAGAAATGATGTCCAGAGCAAATTCATGAGCATGTGAACTAACGTAATCAAAGTAATTGAAGGACAATATAAGCGTTCAACATAAAATATCACCAACAATAAAATGTAATAATCAACAAGTATAATAGTGTATTAGAATTAAAAAAAACATTCTATGCAAAAAAAATATGGGAGATTTGTGATATTTCAACTTTTGGCATGTTTTAGAGTGTTTTGATTGCAAATACTTTTATGAATATATGAATGCATTTTATAATTTTTTTTTTCGAGTGTTTAGTGCCTAAAATTTCCTTCGATTTTTTTTAAAATTTGTCTCAAATAAAACCTATTAATTGCAGTTTTAAACATTTTCAGTGTAAATTTATTTGGGAAAGGGGGTAAGGAAAACTTTCCACATAATTGTTTTCCACCCAATCGGGGGTTTGTTCTTTTCCCTAAAATTTTATTTCAATTTTTTTAGGTTAGCCTAAAGTTCCACTCGTTAATGCACATATTCAACAATATTCTTGAAAAAATTAATGGCAGGAGGAGGTAAATTTTTCTTTAGAAAGTTTCCCACCCACACCATTTTCTCAAGAAAACAAATTCTTTAATTTTTTTAAAACGTTTTTTTCCAACCATATCAATCATAATTAAGTTTTTAGGTAATTTATGCTCATTAAACACAAACTTTATAAAAAATACATAGACACAGTACAAAAATGTGTGTTTAAGGTAAGAAAACTAGAATGAGATAAAATTGTAAGTAGTTTAATAAAATAAATCTGACCTGTATAAATCTTGCTGACACCACCCATTCCGTTCCCATTAAAAAAACATTTTTCAGCCATGCCACATCCTAGTGTTTGCAAAATTTGGCTACAAAAAACCGAATAGTTTTCTTCTAAGAAAAAAGTAGTAGTTATGAGAGAGAGAGAGAGATGACATTATGGTAGTATTTAAAGGGTAGTAAAGTTTGCAACTCCATTGAGAGTGTGCTTAGAGAATCCACAATGAGATTGTAATAACCCTCGCTTTTGAGATTCTATATTATATTTAATCTGCTTATTATAGTGATTAATTAAAGATGTTGATTTGTGGGGTAGGTATTAATTTAAGAGAGATAAGTTGATATCTACTATGATGTTGCATATTTACCGTATGTAGAGGTGAATTTTGCTATGTTATGTTTTATTATGTCATGAGAATTTAAAATGACATTTGGGCTTAAAATGGAACCGGAACGTAAACTGAAATATTAAATCACCAAATGATAATTTGGAGGGTGCCATTAGTTCCGGGAGGTTTGAGATAGTCAAATTTTGTGCCATATTGTATTTCTAGTTTCCGGGCACTTTTGACTGGTTGTAGTTTATATGAGTAAATGCGTATTATTTTACCGCACATTAATCACTTATGTTGGAATTTTAAGCATAAGCCACGGTTTATGTCTTCCCCTAAGTTACTATTCCCCTAATTACATTAGTAAACCTAGAAAAAGAAAGAGAAGAAGAAATCTTAGGAGAAAGTGAGAGATTGAAGCTTGGGTAATTGATCTTGCATACAATCTTCACCAAAATCTGAAGTTACAACCTTGAGGAAAGTTTTCTACTTGCTAGTGTATGATTTAAGTAGAGTAATTTGCATTGATAGTTATGGTTATATATGGTTTATGAATATTAGGGCCTTCTAGTGGATTTAAGGGTTTTAACTCTTAGGAGGTCGCTTTGAATTGTTATTGGTATAGATTTTGGGTGTTGGAAGCATTTAAAACCTTTTGGTAGTCAAATATGGTGTGGAAACTTGTTGTTGAATAAGAAGGGGTTTTTGGGTCTGCTATGACCGGTCGACCGCGTATCCAGGACCGGTCGACCGGGCCTTCGGGGAAGGGCACACTGCTTTCTCACTAAGGCCTGATTTTGGCGTGCGGTCGACCGCGGTTCGTGATCGGTCGACCGGCCCTCTCTTCCTGGACTTTCTGCTTTCCTACGAAGGCAAAAGATTTGAGACGCGGTCGACCGCGGCCTTCGGACCGGTCGACCGGTCCCCTGTTTTTCACTCTTAAACTTTATTTTCTTTATTTCCTAGGTTTTCCTTTTCATAGGGAATAGGGGCCTTCTTGCATGAAGTAAACTTAGAGTTTTAGTCGAGTTTGGTCGTTACCCTATTGTTGAATGGGAACACTTGGGGTTAATTCAGGGGTATTTAAAGTGATGCTTAGGTATCACTCTACTTTTAGGATATTAGTTAAAGTTAGAGTTCTAAGCCCATATGTGGAGATGTTAGAAACCCTTTTTGGGGTGTATGAAACCTCGGGATTTGTTAGACTTTGGGGGACTGTTTGGAGGATACTTTGGGACATAATGATACGATACAATTGAATAAGAAATATTCAAAGATAAATGTTTCAAGTAAATGAAATACATGAGATTCACGATAATGAAAGTGGGATAAATTGGTAATTGATAAATTACTTAAACACACCTCTCTAAATGCTATCATAAGGGAAGTTAGCGCATGAGGTGATGTCCCCTGGCTATTGAATGCAGGCTGACTATAGTCCTCGGACATATGAGGGTTTTATGTATGTTTTCCTGCGCTAGTGAGGTAATTCCGGGTGTGGTTATGACTCACTCGCAGGCATATGGCCAGTTCCCGACGTGCGTTAGGTGCCCAGGTTGTCTTGTATAGATAGGCCCTGGAAGATGATAGTCATTTAGGGGCGCGCCCAGTGGGGAAACTCGGAGGGGCGGTCTTAGAAACGTTATATGTATATGAATATAACCTTTCTAACTCAAGTGGGACTTGAGGTATGTAAATTGCCATAAGATATGTGCTGGTAATTATATTCCTGTTAAGGAATGGATAATGATAAGATATGAAAGAAATGAGAATTTATTTAATCTATTGCCAAATTTCATAATTGCATGAATACATTTATGGTTAGGTTGTTAGATTTTCATTCACATTATTATTGATTTATTGTCCATATCTATCATGTTTCTTACTCTTCTGGAAAGCATATATATAAATCGGGCCCTGACCCGTTCATCTTTTGATGTTGTGCATATTGTGATATCCGCTCAGGTGCTCCTCCGCAAGGGCGCCCGTTATGATTTTCCATCCTTATGATTGTGACGAGCTGTATGACCTTGCGGATGATTATAGGATGTTGTTAGACGCCCTCATTTTTGGAATCTAGTTATGATCGGGTCGGACATTCGGGCTAGTGGCCCATAAATTGTAATTGTTAATGGATGTAGTATGTATCATATATAACATTGTGATGTAACTGTGGACCGACAGATTATTCGGTTCTTTTACCGTATATTGTTTTGGTTAACTATTTATGTGTTCTATGGAAATCCCACTTTTGTCACATTTGGGTTGTTTAATTTATTTCTTAAATCCTTCTTTTAAATCAAAATGTTGACAACCTGCTTTCTGATTATGGAGTGGCTTGCCCATATACCTAATTATTTTTATGATGCTGAGGATGATATCCATTCATGATTCCATTATGTCGAGGTATCGGGCTGGCCACCCCTTATTTCGGAGAGCGGGTTGTCACAGATGGTATCAGAGCCTCAGGTTCTAGAGTCTTTTGGATCTTGTGGACTTGTCACGTTCTACCGTAGCGTTCTTTGACATAGAGCCTAATGTTAGGACTACTTGTTGTTTATGCTTATGACCTTCTGCAACTATAGATTATTTTGAGTGAAATTCTAACTCTATTGTTATCTCTCTCAGATGCCACCTAAAAGAGGTAGCCCGGTGAGATGCAATAGGATTTTAGATGAGGATGTTGGTCCTCCTCCGCCGCCGTAAGGGAGGTTTAATGCCGCGGATGTGGCAAATATAGTGGCTCAAGCCGTTAATGCGGCCATGATTGCAGTGGCC
Organism: Sambucus nigra; assembly: GCA_949130495.1. NCBI lineage: Eukaryota > Viridiplantae > Streptophyta > Magnoliopsida > Dipsacales > Adoxaceae > Sambucus > Sambucus nigra. The sequence goes on from OX422209.1 coordinate 1,775,365, forward strand.
CAACAAGCACCACAGGCTCAGCAGAGAGCGACAGATGCCCAAGTTCCTACTGGACCTTCGCCGTGGGAGAGAGCTAGGGAATCTTTTCTGAAGGGTCAGCCCCCGGAGTTTGATGGGATCTCGGATGTTATTAAGGCGAATTAATGGAAGAAGGATATTCAATGCCATCTACGTATGGTGGAGTGTGGTGAGGATAGGAAACAAGTCCTTGCTACTTTTAGATTGGTTGGTGCCGCATTACACTGGTGGGAGTCTGTGACTATGCCAGAACAAAGGGATACAATGTCCATCTCTGAATTCTGGGTTTTATTTGATCGTAAGTATTTTCCTCCCGCAATTCGAGGGGAGATGGTAAGGAGATTGCAGGACCTTGTTCAAGGGGAGAGGTCGGTAGCCGAATATGAGGAGGAATTCACCCTGTTAGCAAGCTTTGTACCAGATGAAGTGACTCCCGAAGAAAAGAAAGTTTCAAAGTTTTTGAGAGGGTTGAACTGGAGGATCCGGCAACATTTGCTGGGTAATCCTTCTTTACAGACTTTTGGAGAAGTGATGAATGCAGCTCTATTGCATTGTGAAGAGCATAGACTCTTTTTGAAAAGTGGTAAGAAGACCTCCGTAGTGGGGCAAGATGGAAGGCCGGGAGGTGGTGGGATTGGAGGAGGAGTCTTTCCCTCGTCCCAACCTTCGGGCAGTAAACCGAAAGAAAAGGATCCCCGACAGGGGGACGGGTCTAAGAGGCAGCGTTCTGGGGGGTTTTATGGGGGGAACCAAAATAATAGGCAAGGTCAGGGTGCCCCACAACAGCAAGCTGGACGAGGTGGCCAGGGAGGCAGAGGCCAGAAGGGCCAGGGTGTAAATCAGTTTAGAAACAATCGTGGTAGAAATGCCGAGAATATGATAGGCCGATGTTTCCAATGCGGGGAAGCGGGTCACTATAAGAGGGAATGTCCTCAGTTGGTCGGGGGACAGTTTCCTCGAGCTCCACAGCAGCTGTACGTTCAATTCCCTCCACAGGGACCTAACCCAGTTGCTCCTCCACAACAGGGTCAGTTACAGTATGGTAGGGTCTACCATATTCAGGATGCTATGCTTCCTCCAGCTCCACCTGCACTGCCAGACATTGAGGGTAAGTTCCTTATTCAGGGACATATGGGCCGTGTTTTATTTGATACCGGTGCAACAGATTCGTTTATTTCTAGGAGCTTTGCTCAGACCACGGAGTTGATTAAATCTTCCGGAAGAAATTTTACTAGTGTGGAGTCCTCTATGGGTGATGGCTCACTCATTTTCTTTGTTTGTAAAAATATAGAAATATCTCTCGGTAACTTATGTTTTGAAGCCTATTTACTCGTCCTGGATATGGTCGGGTATGACGTGATTTTGGGTATGGATTAGCTGATGAAGTATCATGCTATTGTAAACTGCTACGGGAAGAGTATAGTCTTCGCCGTGCCGGGACAAGAAATGTTCCTGGTGGTTTTACCTCGTCTAGAGGGGAGTACTTGTACTTATTTGTATTGTATTACCGAGGAGACTTCTAGGGATGTAGTCGTTCCTTTGAATTCCATTCCAGTTGTGAAAGACTTTGAGGATGTTTTCCGAGAGATACTGGGTTTACCTCCCAGCCGAGAGATCGAATTTATGATTGCTTTAGCGCCAGGAACGAGGCCTATTGTGAGGGCTCCATACCGAATGGCTCCTATTGAAATGAGGGAGCTAAAGGATCAAATTCAAAAGTTATTGGAGCAGGGATTTATACGGCGTAGTACATCGCCATGGGGTGCTCCAGTGTTGTTTGTTAAGAAAAGAGATGGTTCTCTCCGGTTATGCGTGGACTATAGAGAATTGAATAAGGTCACCATCCGGAATAAATACCCTTTACCTCGTATCGATGACTTGTTTGATCAACTTCGAGGAGCGATGTACTTCTCTAAGATCGATTTGAGAACGGGGTATCATCAATTGAGGATAGGAGAGGAGGATGTGTCCAAGACTGCTTTTCTTACGAGGTACGGATCCTATGAATTTTTGGTTATGCCCTTTGGACTAACCAATGCCCCTGCTGTATTTATGGATCTCATGAATAGGGTCTTTCGGGATTTCTTGGACCAATTTGTTATTGTATTCATCGATGACATTTTAGTCTATTCTCGAACGGAATCTGATCATGCGATGCATTTGAGGTTGGTCCTACAGAGACTATGAGACCATCAATTGTATGCCAAGTTCGAGAAGTGTGGCTTTTGGTTGCAGGAAGTACAGTTTTTGGGTCATGTGGTGACGTCCCAGGATGTATCAGTGGATCCAGGCAAGGTAGCTGCGGTGAGGGAGTGGGGTCAACCCACGACACCTACCGAAGTTCGTAGTTTTCTGGGATTGGCGGATTATTACCGTCGGTTCATCAAGGGTTTCTCTAAGATTGCTAGACCTTTGACCAACTTGACCCGAAAAGGGGTGAGCCTTATTTGGGATGATTCTTGCCAAGCTGCATTTGATGAACTTAAAGATAGATTGACTTCGGCTCCGGTTCTTGCTTTGCCAAAACTAGGATTGGAATATTTAGTCTTCACCGACGCATCTCTTCAGGGATTAGGAGGTGTACTTCAGCAAGAGAGACGGGCTATCGCTTATGCTTCCCGTAAGTTGAAGCCCCACGAAAGGAACTATCCAGTGCATGACTTAGAACTAGCCGCAGTTGTTTTTGCTTTGAAAATATGGAGGCATTATCTCATGGGAGAGAAGTTTAGTCTTTTCACGGACCACAAATCGCTGCAATATTTGTTTTCATAGAAGGATTTGAATATGAGATAGCATCGATGGTTAGAGTTCGTGAAAGATTATCAATTTGATATTCATTATCATCCGGGTAAGGCCAACGTGGTAGCGGATGCCTTGAGTAGGAAGCCTAATGGAGAATTAGCTGAGGTTTGGAAAGCTAAATGGAAGGAAATCAGTCAGGAGGATGCGATGGTGAGAGAATTCATGTCGGTAATGACTGTTACTCCTACCATTTTGTCTAGGGTGGTATAAGCTCAAGGAAGGGACAAGGAGTGTCAAGACCTTATTCGTCGATTGCTGTTCGAGGGAGCAGAATCCTACTCGATTGGTTCCGAGGGTGCATTACGCTTCCATGGAAGACTCATCATTCCGGAGGAAGGAGATTTGAGGCGGGCAGTGATGGCCGAGTCTCATGGGTCTAGGTTTACGGTTCATCCTGGTGGGGACAAAATGTATCAGGATATGCGCCGTCAATATTGGTGGTCGGGTATGAAGAGGGATATTTCAGAATTTGTGTCCCAATGCACTACTTGCCAAATGGTCAAGATCGATCATCAGAAGCCGACAGGTTTGTTGCAACCATTAGAGATCCCAGCGTGGAAATGGGAAAGTATATCGATGGATTTTATCACGGGCTTGCCGAGATCACAAAGCGGGTGTGATTCTATTTGGGTAATTGTCGACCGATTGACGAAGTTGGCACACTTCCTACCTGTGCGAACAAATTATGACACCGCTCGGTATGCTCACTTATTCATCGAGGAGGTGGTGAGACTCCATGGGGTGCCTTTGAATATAGTCTCCGACAGAGATAAAATTTTCGTTTCCCACTTTTGGAGGAGTTTCCAAGAAGAAATGGGGACCGAATTGAGGTTAAGCACTTCATACCATCCTCAAACAGACGACCAAACTGAAAGGGTAAATCAAATGTTGGAGGATATGCTTCGCATGTGTATGCTTGACTTCAAAGGTGGTTGGGAACGATATCTCCCATTGGTTGAGTTTGCTTATAATAACTCTTACCAATTCACAATTGGAATGGCACCTTATGAGGCTTTATATGGAAGGCCGTGTAGATCACGCGCTTGTTGGTTGGAGGTGGGTGATAATAAATTTCTTGGGCCTGAAATGATCCAAGATACTTCCTCGAAGATTGAGTTGATTCAGAATCGCATGCGGATAGCCCAAGATCGTCAAAAGAGCTATGCCGATGCGGGTCGTCAACACATGGAACTGGAAGTTGGGGACCAAGTTTTGGTTAGAGTGTCGCCCATGAAAGGGATTAAGCATTTCGGTAAAAAGGGGAAACTTGCGCCGCGTTTTGTTGGACCATTTCCAGTTATTGCAAAGGTGGGTCCCGTGGCATATCAACTCGCTTTACCGGAACCATTGCAACAAATTCATGATGTGTTCCATGTTTCCTCCCTAAAGAAGTATAGGAGGTGTGAAAGTGTACTATGGCACATTCCTTTCGAGGATATTGAATTGCAACCCGATGTTTTATATGAAGAACAACCGGTTGCGATATTAGAGCATGGGGAGCGTAGATTGAGATCTCGTGTCTTGCCCTTGGTGCGGGTTCAATGGAGTCACCATAATGCTAAGGCATCTACGTGGGAGTGCGAGAAGGAGATGCGGGAGAAATATCCGCATCTCTTTATACGAGGTACGCTTGAATTTTGGGGACAAAATTATCATAAGGTTGGAAGTATGTAATAACCCTCGCTTTTGAGATTCTATTTTATATTTAATCTGCTTATTATAGTGATTAATTAAAGATGTTGATTTGTGGGGTAGGTATTAATTTAAGAGAGATAAGTTAATATCTACTATGATGTTGCATATTTACCGTATGTAGAGGTGAATTTTGCTATGTAATGTTTTATTATGTCATGAGAATTTAAAATGACATTTGGGTTTAAAATGGAACCGGAACGTAAACTGAAATATTAAATCTCCAAATGATAATTTGGAGGGTGCCATTAGTCCCGGGAGGTTTGAGATAGTCAAATTTTGTGCCATATTGTATTTCTAGTTTCCGGGCACTTTTGACTGGTTGTAGTTTATATGAGTAGATGCGTATTATTTTACCGCACATTAATCACTTAAGTTGGAATTTTAAGCATAAGCCACGGTTTATGTCTTCCCCTAAGTTACTATTCCCCTAATTACATTAGTAAACCTAGAAAAAGTAAGAGAAGAAGAAATCTTGGGAGAAAGTGAGAGATTGAAGCTTGGGTAATTGATCTTGCATACAATCTTCACCAAAATCTGAAGTTACAACCTTGAGGCAAGTTTTCTACTTGCTAGTGTATGATTTAAGTAGAGTAATTTGCATTGATAGTTATGGTTATATATGGTTTATGAATATTAGGGCCTTCTAGTGGATTTAAGGGTTTTAACTCTTAGGAGGTTGCTTTGAATTGTTATTGGTATAGATTTTGGGTGTTGGAAGCATTTAAAACCTTTTGGTAGTCAAATATGGTGTGGAGACTTGTTGTTGAAGAAGAAGGGGTTTTTGGGTCTGCTATGACCGGTCGACCGCGTATCCAGGACCGGTCGACCGGGCCTTCGGGGGAGGGCACCTTGCTTTCTCACTAAGGCCTGATTTTGGCGTGCGATCGACCGCGGTTCGTGACCGGTCGACCGGCCCCGTCTTCCTGGACTTTCTACTTTCCTACGAAGGTAAAAGATTTGAGACGCGGTCGACCGCGGCCTTCGGACCGGTCGACCGGTCCCATGTTTTTCACTCTTAAACTTTATTTTCTTTATTTCCTAGGTTTTCCTTTTCATAGGGAATAGGGGCCTTCTTGCATGAAGTAAACTTAGAGTTTTAGTCGAGTTTGGTCGTTACCATATTGTTGAATGGGAACACTTGGGGTTAATTCAGGGGTATTTAAAGTGATGCTTAGGTATCACTCTACTTTTAGGATATTAGTTAAAGTTAGAGTTCTAAGCCCATATGTGGAGATGTTAGAAACCTTTTTTGGGGTGTATGAAACCTCGGGATTTGTTAGACTTTGGGGGACTGTTTGGAGGATACTTTGGGACATAATGATACGATACAATTGAATAAGAAATATTCAAAGATAAATGTTTCAAGTAAATGAAATACATGAGATTCATGATAATGAAAGTGGGATAAATTGGTAATTGATAAATTACTTAAACACACCTCTCTAAATGCTATCATAAGGGAAGTTAGCGCATGAGGTGATGTCCCCTGGCTATTGAATGCAGGCTGACTATAGTCCTCGGCCATATGCGGGTTTTGTGTATGTTTTCCTGCGCTAGTGAGGTAATTCCGGGTGTGGCTATAACTCACTCGCAGGCATATGGCCAGTTCCCGACGTGCGTTAGGTGCCCATGTTGTCTTGTATAGATAGGCCCTGGAAGATGATAGTCATTTAGGGGCACGCCCAGTGGGGAAACTCGGAGGGGCGGTCTTAGAAACGTTATATGTATATGAATATAACCTTTCTAACTCAAGTGGGACTTGAGGTATGTAAATTGCCATAAGATATGTGCTGGTAATTATATTCCTGTTAAGGAATGGAAAATGATAAGATATGGGAAGAAATGAGAATTGATTTAATCTATTGCCAAATTTCATAATTGCATGAATACATTTATGGTTAGGTTGTTAGATTTTCATTCACATTATTATTGATTTATTGTCCATATCTATCATGTTTCTTACTCTTCTGGAAAGAATATATATAAATCGGGCCCCGACCCGTTCATCTTTCGATGTTGTGCATATTGTGATATCCGCTCAGGTGCTCCTCCTCAAGGGCGCCCGTTATGATTTTCCATCCTTATGCTTGTGACGAGCTGTATGACCTTGCGGATGATTACAGGATGTTGTTAGACGCCCTCATTTTTGGAATCTAGTTATGATCGGGTCGTACATTCGGGCTAGTGGCCTATAAATTCTAATTGTTAATGGATGTAGTATGTATCATATATAACATTGTGATGTAACTGTGGACCGACAGATTATTCGGTTCTTTTACCGTATATTGTTTTGGTTAACTATTTATGTGTTCTATGGAAATCCCACTTTTGTCACATTTGGGTTGTTTAATTTATTTCTTAAATCTTTCTTTTAAATCAAAATGTTGACAACCTGCTTTCTGATTATGGAGTGGCTTGCCCATATACCTAATTATTTTTATGATGCTGAGGATGATATCCATTCATGATTCCGTTATGTTGAGGTATCGGGCTTGCCACCCCTTATTTCGGAGAGTGGGTTGTCACAGAGATGCATAATGATAACGAAATTTATAGTTTTACAAAACCCTTAGTCTGCAATTGCGGCATTTTATAGCAAAATCTGAGTGATTATGTAGTCATTCTCTAAAGTTACGAATTGGATACAGAATTTGCAAACACTTCATAAGAACTTCTGAAGTTCGTAAAAATTCCAACGAAGAAAAGAAGTTCGTAGAAAGTATTAATACCTAATATTTATTATATAATTGAGTTCCTACGAACTTCTATTGGTATTAATAATTCCTACGAACTTCTGTTATTCGTAAGAAATATTATTTTATTTCTTACGAACAACAGTTGTTCGTAGGAATATAATTACAAATGATCTCATATCACCATTGTGAGGACATAAGCAACCTGATAGGCGAAACGATTTTTCAATTTGTAAAGTTACCTTTCATTGGCTTCCCCCATTACTGATGCTCTTAGAAAAAGGAAAAGAATAAAGCAATGATACACTTATTCCAATATTTTTTTGAAAATTATCGAAAATATGGTTTATGGGTTTGTATTTTGACAGAACCCACACCAGAGTACAAATTCTTAAAACACATTTTTAATAATTTTGGAATAAGTTAACATTTTTCAAAAGAATAATATTAGGGAGGCTTTTCCTTTTTTTTTTGATTATGTTGATATGTCAAATATTAATTATGTGATATTCTAAATGAATTCACGTTGATTATAAACACTACTCAATGCATGTTTGATGTATAAGTATGATAACAAAAAAAATTATCACGAATAAAGTTATACTTAATATATTTCACAGAAAAAAAGCGATCTAGTTTGGAGTTTAATTTGCCAGTGTTTTTACAAAAAAGAAGAAAGGGGGTCAAGTTTGGAGTTCACTTTGTCTGATTGCAATTCACATATCTATACTAAAATGGAACTAAAAAAGTGTTTATGCGGTTTGGACACTAATAATTTTCAAATTCACAAAATAGCCTTTGTTGTGGTCAAACAATGGATAGTATTTGGACATAACAGTTTGTGAATATGCATTTGTATTGTCTTCATTTGATTCCACTGTCACACACAAAATTCGACTAAATAACATCTTATGTTTGTATTGAATCATTTTTAGGTTCGCATTAGGAGTGACAGTTTTAGACACGAAACGATAACACGGCACGATATGACACGAATTTGATTCGAAATTAACACGGTTTGTCGTGTTCGTGTTTGTGTTAGTGTAAAATTTAAAAAATCGTGTTATTCGTATCGTGTTCAATTTGGATCTTGTTCGTGTCAAATAAAAAAAACGAATTCGTGTGCGAAAAATCTTTATCGTGTCATGTCGTATTGTGTAGACCCGAAACACGATCTAAAAACACGAATTGCCACCCCGACATAAGATCTACTGAGTAAAAACACTAAAATAGAACACACAAAAGAAAAGTATACAGTTACCAGAACATAAAAAATTCAAGTGATACCCATCCCAACCACAACCAAAAAAGTAAATTAAAAAGTTTCCAAATACTACACAAATAAATTAAAAATAGTGTCAATGTACTTAATACAATTGCACCAACTAAATTGAACTTTCACATTCCTCTCATTGATGTCATTCAAAAATAGGTAATACAAATCCGAACTAATACTTAATCTATTACTAAAATTTGACAAAAAAATAATTATACAAAAATGATAGAAAATAATTACTGCATAAATACATTAGGAGTAAACTTGAAAGCATTTTGAAATGAGAAATTGATTTTGTGAAGCCTCAAATTGACTAGATGTCACATTTAAAGCATTTTGTTGACAGTAAATTTGAGTAGTACTTTCTTTCTCCTATATTTATAATATATCAAATATCATTACGTATTAACAAAAAGATCTTTAGAAAAAAAATTAAAATTTAATGAAATCGAACTTATTTAGTTAATAGAATACTTGTCAAATTAAACGGTAAATATATACGGATGCACTATTTGAACAAAGTTTGATATACATTGATGCATATGCATTAATTAATTTTTTTGGTTAAACTACTTATCTTTTAAATTAGAATAATGATACATACACCTATTCTTAGTATCAATTGAGTACTGAATGTGCTTTAAATAATTATACCAAAGTGTGGTCCTCATATAATAAAACGTGAGTCTTATTATGATACAATGCATTTAAAGCACAATCCAATCGATACTAAATTGATACTAAGAATTGTTGTTTCTAGCATTTCCCTTCAAATTAACAATCAATTCAGGCATAACATCACTTTGTCTAAATCAAATATCGATCTAAAATTATTCTAAATTAAATATTTGTATTGCGTGTACCGGAAGTTTTGCTTGGCCCAATGAATTTTTTGCAGAATAACTTTTGAATCTTCATTTCAAGATGTCATGAATAGAAGAAATTGTCTCTCTTTCCTTTTGATGTAACCATGACAAGACAATTTGCCCACTCATGTGAGATGCGTTTCAATTCACTAAAAGACAATAGAAAAAATTGTTGAAAATTGTAAAACAAATATAATAAAATACATTTTTAAAACAATTAATTTTTTTTATTAAAACCCCTTTTAAAAAAAAATAGTTTTTATTTCCTATAAATAGTTTCTTCTAAAAACATATTTTTATTCAAAAAACAATTTTCTCGTGTGGACTCACATTTATTAAATAATATGGATCTGCGTCAACGATATTAATATTCTTTTTTGTAAATTTTTAAAACTTTTTTTTAAGTAGCATGGATTATTTTATAAAAAAAAATTGTCTAATAAAAATAAAGTAGATTTTTTTTATAATAAAAAACATTTTTTTTAATATAAAAGCAATTTTCTAGTTTGGACTCACATTAAATTATATGGATCCGCATCAGCGGCATAAATATTTTTTTTCATAAATTTTTAAAGCTGTTTTTTTAAGTAGCACGAATTTCTTGATAAAAAAAATAGTCTAATAACGTAGAGTTTTTTTGTAATAAAAAACATTTTTGTTATATAAAAGCAAATTTTTGACATGAACTCAGATTTATTAAATGATATGGCTCCGCTCCAGTAGCATAAATATTCCTTTTCTTAAATTTTTTTTATAAAAATACTTTTAAAAAAATATATTTATATAAAAAGTTTTTTTTTATCATAAACAACTCTAAAATATATTTTTTTAAATGTTTTTATATAAAAGTTATTTGTTATTACAAACAACTGTAAATTATTAAATTGTTTTAAAACAATATTTTGTTCTTTTTATCATTTTTATTTTTTATTAGACAAAATATAGGGTTAATAGCAATTAAAGAGCTTCTACACGGGCACACAATTTTTTTTGCCTAATTCGTCCCTAATATTTCCCAAATTTTTTTTGCCTAATTGATCCCTAATATGTCCTAAAATTGTTATTAACCCTACATTTTGTCTAACACAATAATAAAAAGCATCCACATCGTTGTGTCTAATTTGTGTGTTAAAATTGTGTGTCCGTGTAGAAGATCTTTAATTTTGAATATATACACTTAGAAAATATTGTGTATTGAATAATATATTAAAAAGATGATATAGCTGAGAAAAAATTTAAAAAAATTTAATATAAAACCCTATAATACGTACTACCCCTTAGCCTCACCAGATTTTAAACCTTTGGTCACCAGCTAAAGTGGACCAAAAACTCTATTAGGTCTTAACCAGACATTATAAAGGGACTAAAATATGTGGCATCACTATCAGACAACAAAATGGAAAAAGGCTTAAAGGTAGGGTTGTTAATTATTTTCGAACTTTCGATTTTTCCGATTTATAATCCGTAATTTTCCCATTCTGGCATCATTTTTAAATTTCCGTTTTTCGAATTTTCCAATTTCTGAATCTTCCAAAATAAATTTGAATGGAATTGGAAATCATATTTAATTTTCCGAATTTCCAAATTTTCGATCCGAAAATTTTGATAACATGCTGATCCGAATTGTCCAAAATATATTCTGAAATCGTAATATTAATATTTATTTTAATAATTTTTTAGTTATCATTTTTACTAACATTTTTACAATAAAAATTTATTTGTTTGTAGTGTAATCAGGACCCTTCATTTAAAACAACCTAAACCCTTCATTTATATATCATATATATACTACACCCTATTCCTAACAAACACAACACACTACTAACCTAAAAAGAAACTCTGAGCCGCTCCTCTCCTCTCTAACTCCAACTCTCAGTCGCTCCTCTCTAAAACCTAAGCTCTCAGTCATCGCTCGCTCGCACGGTAATAATCCCCTGAAACTCTCTCGCTCCTATCTAATTCAGGTCGAATCTTACTCCTCTTCTCTTGCTGCTCCTCTCGGTCCCAACATGTAAGGATTTACCACTTTTTAAAATTTATTTTCAAAAAATATTATTGGGGTTGTTGGATTTATTCTATGTTATATTTTAAAAATGGATTCACCCAAATCGTTTAAGGGAATCTTTATCAATTTGAACTTGGTCCAAACATGAGTGCTCATAGGTAAATCCAATCAAAACTAAGTATATAACACACCCTTAATAAAAACTAAGTATGATGAATGAATAACTTATTAATTGAAGCATTTAACTTTCTCAACGAATGCACTTATGCATAAGGAATCAAACCAGTCATGAAACTGGAGCTCCTACGTGAATGAACAATCAAACCAGTCATGTTAGTGGTAATTTTTTGTGTAACCAATTCATTTGTTGTGTACCTATTTTTTGGAGGTCTTTCGTTGGATTATATAACGAGATGAATTGTATCAGTATGAATTCGAAAGATGTTGCAAAGTCTGAGTCATATAAACACCCTGTGTTTTTCTGACACTGTGTATAAACCTAGTTATAGAGATATGTTTCAAAAATGATAGTTCCGATATTTTCCGAAATAGATAAAACTGTTAATTCCAACTTTTTCGAGATTTTTTTGAATAATGAAAATTCCGAAGATTCCGAATATTCCGAATCAGCCAACTTGGAAAAAAATTGATGTTCCAAAATTTATATTTCCGATTTTGGAAAGGACTTTAAAATTCTGAAAAATTTGGAAATTTTTTCGAACACCACTATTCGGATCCGATCCGATCGAAACACACCCCTAGTTAAAGGTCTTAACAGGAGCATAATATAGGAGCCAAAAAATACTTTCTAAACCATCACATTAATCTCAATAATTGGAAAGAAATAGGAAATTAAGGACTAGTTACATTATCTTCAACAAGAAAGTTTTATTTTATCTATTCAATTTACATATTTGAATAAATAGTAACTTTTAAGATTTTTATAAGATTTAATAGTTAATGTTCTAAATACTTTTTCTATTGAAAATAAGTTTTGATATTTTTTATATATGTTCTTAATATTTTATTTATTTATTCTGACCCCTAAGTTTTCAATGATATATTTGTATAAGTTAAAACTTTTTTTTATATTGAAACAATTTTTTAAGAATATTTCCTATAAAGAAAAAAGTTAAAAACTATTTTTTACATAAAAATGATTTTTTATATAGAAATTAAAATATTAATATAACAACCATTTGAAAACTACACAGATTTTTCTATAAAGCCGTGTTTTTTAACCTCATAGGAACACGATCAAATTGAAACACGCCCGCTCCTATCAGAAAAATGAACTGAATAAAACACAACTCAACATGAAATCATATTTCTTTTACCGCACCTATGATAAAAAATATTTATTTTACCTAACAAAAAGGCAAACCAATTTAAATATGATGCAAACTCATTTTTTAACTAACAAGGAACATTGTCCAAATTAAATTCGAATTGACATGAAATCGTATTATTTTACCGAACAGAAGAGTGATTCAAATAAAAAAAGACACAACATAAAATCGCATAGTTTTACTTAACATGAACATGACACATTTAAAAAAAAGTTTTTTATTTATTTATTAGGTCGATTTCGTGTTAAGTAAAATAAAATGATTTCATATCGTGTAACGTTTTAATTGGGTCGTATTCGTGTTAGATAAAAAAAATCGTTTTGTTTTTTAATTGGGTCTTTTTTTGTGTAGTAAAAGATATATGAATTCATTTCGAATCGTGTTTTATTCAGTTTTTGTTAGGTTTATGAGAAATTGTTTCATGTCGTGATATGTTTTACTTTGGTCGTGTTGGTTTACAAATATGTTTTCATGTGAGGTCGCATATTATTTGGGTTGTTCTTGCGTCATTATAAGGGCGAGAAAATAAAAAATATATAGTTAGAGACTTAACTGGTTGCATTAATATAGTTTAAGAGTGTCTGAGTCGTATTTTATAGTATTTTTTTTGCATCAACTCGATCATTAATAATTTTTATTGGCTCTAGTCTAGTTGTTAACCCGTCAATAACAGCCTCGTCAAAGGCTCACTATTTGCGAAACTACCTCAGTCCAAGTTTGAATTCAAATCCCAAAGTTTGGAATTTAAATTACTGACGGAGAGAAATGGGTTATATGACCCTGACTTTTAAGATGGAATGAGAGAAATGGGTCACGTTTTTAAAATAGAAAAATATAAAATATAAAAAAAGGTTTCTGGTTTTGTGGAAAATTAAAAAGAAGATAATTAATTTTCAATTTAAAAAAATACCTTATTAAAACACATTTTCTATTTTCCTATCTCCAAAGAAAATGTTTTCGAGAAAAGATCCTATTTTTTATAACTGAACATCCCTTTAGTTGTTCAAGTGGAATTAAGACAAATTACAACTATGTTTGTATACCCACTGCACGAAACTCACAACAACTATACTTGAAATTGAAAGATGTAGGAGTTAAACAAGTTTATAACACAAAAGGACTAGTAGCTCCCTCATACATCTCAAGTACAACCTTCAAGCATGTTATGCTCAACTTTATTTTATTCCTATGAGAATATACAAGAATTTTAAATTTTAGATATGAGCTAGCATTTTTTAACTTTGAATTTTCTTTGATTTAGCAGTGACAATCATCTATTTACAAAGGAAAATGATAGGTTGACTTTTGATTGAGACTCAAAATTGGGATTCTTGCTGACATGACGTGCCATCATTGATTGATTCCTTATGAACGTGAGTCCGCGCCAGTGGCACTAACGAATCACGACACGCCATGTCAGCGAGTCCTAATTTTGAGTCCCAATTTTGAATCACTGTAGAAGGATCCATTTACAAAATAGTATATATTCGGACATTATACACTTGCAGCAGTGACAACGATATATTTATAAAATAATACATTTTCGGACATTATATATTTTGGACATTCCAAATATCCCGTAGACATATAAACCTTATTAATTTTAAATTTAACATCAAGAAAATATTATTGCATAATTGTCACCGTTGTTAGCAATTATAGTCTTGAATGTGTACTACTCATAGCAGTGAGGAATGTTAAGTTTGTCACTGCTCGTGACGTGCAGGCAGTGATAACATTAAAAGAGCAAATTTGACACTACAACAAGTTAATGAACAATGCATGTTAAACATATTTGGGAACATCTTACTACTATATAAAGATACAGAGCTACTGAATAGTGATTATGTCTGAAGTCAGGTGAAATGATGAGACTACCCTCACAGTGCACTGGCTACAGTTCTCCCACTACAGTACTACTACAATACACTAGTTTTTTTAATTTTACACACTCTCGTTACAATTTTTTTATGTGAGGAACATGATGTCCAACAACGAAATCCTAATCGGATTCACATCAAAGATGTCATGCGCGTCCCGCAGCACACGCTAATATCTACATAAGTGTACCTATGTTTATACAAGTGTACCAAAATACACATTAAGTGTACGTTTATGAACATTAGTGTACATAAGTATCCCTAAATGTATATAAGTATCCCATACAAACCCTACAACTTCATATAACTGTTGTCTACAAGTGCACCTATATTTATAAAAGACTTTTATAAATATTGTGAGCCTAAAAATAAGGAACAAACCTTATCATTCTAAAATTATAAGAAACGTGGATGTATAACTTTTCCTCAACGGTTTCCCATATTTTTTTATCTATTATAATTTTTTCTTTTCATTCTTCTTTACCCACATAGAAGAGACGATCTACCCATAAAAAAAATCCTTAGCCTTGCCTCCTCCGGTCAGCATCGCCTCAAAAACCTACAATCTGTAAGTTTTTCCCCTTTCTTTCACATAGGTTACTTTAAATAATTAATGTTTTCTATTTTTTTAATAGTTATATGTAAAATTAAAAAAATTAATAATGGTATCCGTTGAATTAATCTATTAATTGAATTGAATGATATGAACTATAAATTTAATTCTGACTACCTAATTACGAGTTTAATTTCATACCTACTTGTATAATTTACTCAATTGCTAATTAATTGTTAATTTAATACAAATATTGATTGCTAATTAATTGTAACTGTTGATTTTATTTATAATTTACTTAATTTTTCAATTATATTGATTGATTATTGTTTAACTATTTATAGTAACATGTTTAATTATATTGTCAAAATAAATTAATTCAAAAAATATAATAATTTTTATTTGAATTTTTTTAAATTATTATTTAATTTGTTTCTAATTTTATGTTATAGAACCATATGAGAAAGTCATGTACGATCGACTCATTTTTTAAGAGGAAGCGTTTCGAAAGTGAGGAGGCCAATAAGTCACTTCCTTCTGAACCTAATGTTCAAACTTCGGTACCCGAAGTTGTTGAACAACGTACAACAAAATCACAAAGAATTGAAGCTATGGAGTTTGACATTAATAATTTGGAACGTGATCCTGGAAAACGTCCTGAAATATGGAGATATCATCCTAATGTACAAAATGAGGCACGACTAGCTTACATTAATTACGGTCCTTATCAGTGCATTCTTCCAGAGTATCCTTTGTCTGGACCTCAAAAACATCCTCGTCGATTTCAAGCATCCTGGTTTACCATATTTCCATCTTGGTTAGAGTATTCTCCTTCAAAAGATGTTGCGTTCTGTCTACCTTGTTATCTTTTCAATAATGAAGGTGGGCAACATTCACAAAGTGCTTTTTACAAGGATCGATTTACAACGTGGAAGAAAGTAAGGGATGGTAAGAATTGTGCATTTTTAAATCATGTGGGAAAAGATCCGAATTCATCACATAGGATTGCTGAAAAATCATGTGAGGATCTAATGAATCAATCACAACATATTGAGAATGTTTTTGAAAGACAAACTTCTGAACAAATTGCAAGCAATCGGTTATGTCTCAAAGCCTCAATTGATTCAGTTCGGTATCTCACACTGCAGGGTGTGGCTTTACGAGGTCGTGATGAAAGAAAAGAATCTAGTAATAGTGGTAATTTTCTTGAAATGCTAAACGTTTTGGGAGATTATAATAAAGATGTTGCAAATGTTGTGTTGGGTAAGGCTCCTCAGAATGCCCAATATATATCATCCCAAGTCCAAAAAGATATTTTACTTGTTTACGGAATGAAAATTAGAAAGCTGATTCGAGAGGAAATTGGTGATGCCAAATTTTGTAACCTTGTTGATGAAGCTCGAGATCAGTCAAAAAAGGAGCAATTGGCTATGGTTTTAAGATTTGTTGATAAAGATTGTTTCATTCGAGAGCATTTTTTCAGTATTGCACATGTTCCAGACACGAGGGCATTAACTTTAATGAATGAGATTTTTCCCACCCTTTCTCGTTACGATCTTGACATTCAGAATATTCGAGGTCAAGGATATGATGGAGCAAGTAATATGCGGGGCGAATGGAATGGGTTACAAGCCTTAAATTATAATGAATGTCCGTATGCTTATTATATTCATTGTTTTGCTCATCGCTTGCAGTTAGCCCTACTAGTTACAACATCTAGAAGAGTTATCCCCGTTCATCAGTTTTTTTCTAAATTGAGTTTTATCATAAATATTGTGAGCTCTTCTTGTAAACGTAATGATGAACTGAAAAGTGCTCATGCCTCTGATATTGCTTATTTGGTTTATATTGAAGAACTTGAGACTGGTACAGGAATGATTCAAATTGGTACTTTACAAAAAGCGGGAGATACACGATGGAGTTCTCACCTAAGATCTATATCTAGCTTGATAAAGATGTTTAGTGCAACTTGTCAAGTTTTATTAAATCTCATCGAGGATGGTAATTGGGAGCAACGTGGAGATGCGGATACAACTTATAATTATATGATTTCTTTTGAGTTTGTATTTATCTTGCATCTTATGAAAGAAATTTTGGAAATCACTGATATGCTTTCTCAAGCTTTGCAACGGAAGTCTCAAGACATTTTGAACACTATGCATTTGGTGAAGACCACAAAAAAACTTGCCCAAAAATTAAGGGGTGATGGATTTGACACTTTTATTATGAAGGTGAAATCTTTTTGTGAAAGGCATACAGTTTATGTCCCAGATGTAAATGTTTTGTATGTGGAAAACCGAGGCCAGGCACAACAACAAGAAGATCAGTTTACAATTATTGACCACTATCGTATCAATATTTTTATTGCTACTATAGACTCTCAGTTGTAGGAGCTAAATATCAGATTTAGTGCCAATGCGGTGGAGCTCTTTCTTCTTAGTTCTGCATTGGATCCTCAAAATAGGAATACATCTTTTAGTGCTGATGATATATGCAAGCTTACTGATGTATTTTACCCAACAGACTTCACGGAACATGAGAGAGACGATTTGAGGGTACAATTGCAAGAATTATCCACTATTTCAGATTTATGTAAGTGGTTGGTGAAAACAAGAAAGTCGAAAATATATCCATTAATCGATAGGTTGATCAACTTGTTATAACTCTTCCAGCTTCTACTGCAACTACAGAACGTGCATTTTCTGCTATGAATCACATCAAATCTGAACTTCAAAACAAAATGGAGAATGAATATCTTTCAAATTCTCTTTTGGTCTACATTGAGAGGGAAATCTCAAGAAATTTTAGTACGGATGAAATTATAGATGGATTTCGTGATTTGAAAACACGTCGAATGCAATTTTGATGTAGTTTTGATATTCTTTTAATAAAGATTTGATTTATTTTTCACAAAGTGTATACCTTTTGTTGGTGTATATATATATATATATATATTGTTTAGATCTTTATTTAGCCCCCCAAAAAATTAAATCCTGGCTTCGTCCCTGATAAAAGTGTCCCCTACCAACCCTGTCACCAATATGCATGTTCGGGTTGTCTGTGATATAATGAGCATATAAACTCTTGAGCAATTTGACTTGATGTATAAAAAACTAGTTCAAATTATTTAAAAAAAATATTTCAAACAACAAGAAAGGAAAACTAGTTCAAATTAAAAAAAGAAGAAGTTGAAGTCCTCCCTTAGAAGTAAGCCAAACTTGTGTTCTAGCCATCCTTTTTATAGACTATGAGGTATTGCAAGGAAAGTAAGCAAAAAATCAGATTTAGTGGAGTCCATCATCGCCTGGAAGGTAAATATGGTAAGCAATATCTCCCGAGTACTGCACGACATTCAATCTCTGAAAACATTGGTGATGAGCGGTACATGGAGTTGCTCAACTACTCATGCCTTAGCTACTGAAGTATGCGTGCAATCATAACTCCGCATGGATGATCGAAAGTGGTTGGATCTTCCATTTACATTCCTTGTATGTTCAGTGATGTATTTCAAATCTTTTAAACACTTTGAGTTGATGTTTTTCTATACAAAATGACACAAGCCATCGTAGTCAGAGAAGAGGCATAAGAGAATTAAAAATAAGGCATACGAGAATTAAAAATAAAAAGAGCTAATGTAAATATGACACAAGCCATCATATTTTTCTATGCTTTTTTTTAATCTTTTTGCATACAAGCCTTTTTTAATTCAAAGAGGTATTTTTTTCTCTATTGAAAATGATATTTAATGGATTGTCATATATGTAATGAATAATAATAATTATAATGTATGGTACTACTATGTCTCCAATTTACAAAAGAAGAAAAATCTCAAGATACAAAAGATACACCATACATCACTCCAACATAAACTAACTATACTCAATCTTCTTGAAGCTTAAATCACCTTTAGCACTATAAGAAAAACCTTTATATATCTCATATAACATAAATAATCGTTTAAATCGGATTTAAAAGTCACCTACATTCTGAAATCAAATGGAAAAAATCCCCCATAGCGCATCCCTTGTATTCAGTAAACTAGGGGATGCAGGCATTTTTGGTGCACGGAAAAACATCACCCGCAGGCATTCCTGTTAATCAACTTGCTCATATTACGATAAGTATAGATATATGAAAAACATAATTAATTTGTTACAGATGCATACATAGCCTCATGCATAATAGCATAATAAATGTAAAGATGAGAAAGTATTTGTAACCTATGAATAATATATATGGTTAATGGCACGAGTGGATACTCAAATTTTAAAACCGTAGAAAAGTGGAAGAATTATGTAAATTTTGTGACAACCAAACCTAATTTTAGAGGCTACCGGTGATTATAACGTGATGGCGGCTTACTAATTTCAAAGACTACCATAATAAGGATAGTTATGATGTTATTATAACGTGATGGTCATTTATGTAAATATTTTTCTCTTTGTTCACTGTCAAATGCACTAAATAAGAGGTCAACCCTCGTTGATGGCTGTCATTGTGGATGACGACTTGAGGGGAAGGTGTAAGGAAGACTAAATTAATTCTAAGTCAAACATACCCCAACCTTGCTTAGCGCCCTCTTCATGGAGGTGACTTTATTTTTTAAACGTAAAATCAGATTTAAGACAATTCTAATTCATTTTATTAAATTTAAGGTTTGAGGGCATATTCTAACTGTGGAGGCTGCTGTTATGAAGATGCTTTTATGGAACACAGATAGTTAGGAACATTTGGAAATTGGAGTTGTGTTGAATGATTTTATTTACTATTTTTTATCTTCTCATTTAGACATTTGAAGTTGGACTGCATAATTTTTAATACTACTTCTTTGTAATGGATGAATTTTAGCACTACTTTATATTTAAAATTATTTTTCATTTTAATTTAGTTTCTAGCTTTTAATTATGAGTTAGGTTTTAATTGATATTGTGATTTATGTTGGGGGTTTTATTCAGATATGATCGAATTGCTTTGGAAGAGGCCTTGCTAGTTAAATAATTCTTGTTTTAAATTTGTATTAATATTTGTAATGGTTTTAAACAATAATAAAGTGTCAAACAATAACGGTTATAAATACTAATAAAGTAAGTTCAAAATAACTATTGCGCGATTTATTTTTGAGAAGTGTGATTCAAATTCAAATATTACATAATATTGTTTGATAAATCCATGTAACATAATATTATTGCATTATAAACAACACAAATTCTTACCATATTTAAGTACTTAAAAAACATATTCGATTGAATGTTTGTCGTATCATGATAAAAAAAAAGCAAGCCAAGTAATAGTCAACAAAGAGCATGGTAATTTAGTGGAAAAATTATGTCCAGAGCAAATTCATGAGCATATGAACTAATGTAATAAAAGTAATTGAAGGACAAAATATAAGCGTTCAACATAAAATATCACCGATAATAAAAACGTAATAATCAAAAAAATATAATAGTGTCTTAGAATAAAAAACATTATACGCAAAAAAATATGGAAGATTTGTGATATTTTAACTTTTGGCATGTTTTAGAGTGTTTTGATTGCAAATATTTTCATGAAAATATGAATATATTTTAACTTTTGCACATTGCTGCCAACTCCAGAAATGGCTTACGGCTCAACGCATCAACTACGACATTCACCTTCCCCGGGTGGTACTGAATGTCGAACTGATAATCTTTCAAAAACTCTAACCACCTCCTCTATCGCATGTTCAGCTCCCGCATTGTGAACAAATACTGCAGGCTTTTGTGGTCTGTGAAAAGCTGAAATTTATCCCCTAGGAGATAGTGTCTCCACACTCGCAAGGCAAAAACCGCGGCTACTAACTCCAAGTTGTGGGTGGGATAATGTCAGAGTGAGGCTTAAGCTTTTGGTTATCCCAAACGGCATCACCAAAAACTTGTACGATCCATATCGAGTAAGAAATGTTGTCTTTGAGATGTCATGCTCCCAGTCTCTCAACTGGTGGTTCCCTCACCATAAATCAATCTTCAAAAAATACGTCGTACCCCTTAGTTGGTCAAACAAATCATTTATAGGCAAAAATGGGTATGTATTTCAAATATTGACTTTGTTCAACTCCCTGTAATCGACACAAAGCTGTAAAGATCCGTCCCTCTTCTTGACAAATAACATTGGAGCAACCCAGGGTGAAGTACTCCTCGTGATAAACCCCTGCCCTAACAATTGCTCAATTTGCTCTCATAGTTCCCTCATCTCCAACGGAGCCATTCGATATGGAGTACAAGAAATAGATCTCGTGCCCCAAATCAAGTCGATCTCCTAACTAGGTGGTAACCCCAGAATCTCTCCAGAAACATCAAAAAAACCTCCCACCATCGGGATGGAATCTAGTGTCACCAAAACCTCCGAATAAGTTTCCTCCTCGATGTAATACAAATGAGTGCTCAACCCACCCCCAAGGTGCAGCATCGCAACTGGGCATATCTCTTTCCCCGGAATGGCGAAGACGATGGACCTCCCATAGCAATCAACACATGCCCTATAAGTGGCTAGCCAGTTTATCCCCAAAATAACTCCGTACTCGTGCATGTCAAGTACTAGTAAATATGCAATGAAGGTAAGTCCACCTATCTTGATACCGATACCCCGACAAATTGACCGTATGGGTGCCCTTCTACCCACTGGTGAGTCTATGTGTAAAACAATATCTGAAGCAAAATCTACCATACCCGTATCCCGTGCAAACCCCGTCCTAACAAAAGAATGCAATGCACACGTATAAAATATAATGCGCCAACATGACCAAAGATGGGAAACATATCCTTGACTACCTGTGGAGGTGCTGACCCATCTGTTGTTGTGACGTGTGTAATACCCCGTACTTTTGACTATATTTATTTTTGGGATTAATTAATTAAATTGTGTATTAATTGATAATTAATCCGGGTTATAAATACTAATGAGATGTGAATTGGTATTTGATTATATGCATATATGATTATATATGTATTTGGTATTATAAAATTTGTCGTGAGATTTATATACGGCATTTTAGAAATTTTGTTGAGACGCGTGGGACCGCCGCGTCACGGTATAATATTTTGATAATAAAAGTGAATTTAAAATCTATAATCCGTATGGTCGTTTTTAGTGCGCCAACGCGTCCGGAAGGGTCGAGATAGTCAGAAAACACTAGTCGGGGGTATAGTTTGGGTCCCGGGGTATTTTTAGGCCATACCGGTAACTTAAAGGGTATTTTGGTAATTTTACATTTTGAGGAATTAAAAGTGACGAAAATTGGAGATGTAAATCTGATGTGGAATTTGGCCCACTAAGCCCATAACCAACCCATATTAACCTAGAAAGCTACGTAGGTTATCATTTAGGTTTTCTAAGTTTCCCCAAATCAAAACCCTAGCCACCTTAAGCCACCATTGGAGGAGAGCTTGGAGAAAGGAAAAATCTGCAGAAATTCTTCATCTAATCTACACCAAACTCAGAGACAACCAAGGCAAGTGACTTTATTCCATTTAATTTCTGAGAATGTTTCCTCCATGTTAGAAAATTCGGATTTATGGTTTGTTCTTGAAGAAAATATGAAAACCCATGTAGTTTAGATCATAGAATTTGAGAAATTGTGAAGAGAATTGCATGTAGTATGATAGGTAGATGATTTCCCTTATAATAATTGTGATTTGAAGGAATTAAAATGAAATAATTTCTGGGATTTGATGATGATATAAACCTAGGGTTCATGTTCTAGAGAAATTGGGAAAAGTGTAGAGATTTGTAAATTTTGGTTGATGTTATGATGATTAAATCCTTGAAAACATGTTAGGAGATGATGTAAATATGTTTAGGATGAATTAGAGACCCTAAAACGTTGTTAGGATGAACTTTGGAAGAGATTAGAATTGAGAAAAATGGTGAAAAACGATTTTGGGAAAAATCTGGGCCGAAACTGGTAGCTCGTTAGAAGCAGCCCCAGGTCGTTCGAACGAACTCGTTCGAACGAGCTTCTAACGAGTTGACCAGTCGTTACTAACGAGTAGGGATTTCGTTCGATATCTCGTTCGAACGAGATATCGTTAGAAGGGACAGTTCGTTCGAACGAACTGGGATCTCGTTCGAACAGCCTCGTTCGAACGAGACTTCTAACGACCTGACAGTCCAAACTCGTTCGAAGCCTCGTTCGAACGAGACTTCTAACGAGCTGGCAGTTTGGTACTTTTTGGACTGTTTTGACTTTTGGAGTTCCATAAACTTGTTCGAGGATATAGTTAACCTTCCAATGATGATGTAGTGATAGGTTTGGGACATTTGGGTATTTATGAGAAGGAATTTACATACGAGAGTGTGTTACATGGACGGTTTGGGTTGAGACGTGAGTGTCTACTACGACGTGAGATAATTATGACGCGTATAATTACAAACCGGAATAGTATGAATCATGATAAGTATAAACTAGTACGAGTATGCGATATGTACTACGATTAAAATACGGTATTACTAAGACGTGTGTTTACTTAGTATTGGTATATGTATTGTGTGTATGACATACCTACCATACTTGCTATCACGGGAGGTTGCGTTCGCTTAGGACCCTCTATTCCTTGTGTGCCTACGGGGGGGATATAGACTGGTACCTCGATGAACATAGGTCATAGAAGGACTTATTGTGATATTAATAAGTCTGCATGATCATGGGAGCGTAGGTATGTGCGTGACCCATGTGATGGTGACTGTGTTCGCCTCCACTATTTGTGATTTGTGTTATCTGAACTATTCCTGAGAGATTCGGAATGTGTGATCCTTATGTACGTGATGTACCGGGATGGATAGCAGAGTATGTGTGCACTACAGCTTAGTTACGGGGTGCTTGTACTGTATATTGATGATATGAATAATATACATTCAATTAATGGGAATCCTCATGTTAATGTTGTAATTATATTACGGTATTGTTTCGAGAAGTATAACGAGATAACTGATAGTTATATATATTGCATATTGAGTATCTGAGTTGACGTTAAACCCCTATTTAATTACGAGCGTTATTATGTAAATGGAACCAAGTATTATGGGCAGGACCTTTGGCAGTCTAGCTAGATATGTTGTCACTTAGCTAGTAGTATGGGTAGTTATAGATGGGTATTTGCGTTAGGAGTGCACAGTTAGACGAGAGGTGAGAATATAATGTGAGTGCACGTCCTAACATGTACTTTGCATTTAATGTTTTAAATGTTTTTAAAGCACTTGCAGGTTTTTAAAATATAACTCCACATTCGGGCTCTGACCCGTTTGCTTTTCAAATCTTTTTCTTGTAAAACATTTTTAGGTGCCCAGCCACAAGGACACCAAGCATAGATTATCCATTCAGGTGACGAGCTGTAGCTGTTTGTGGAAGCTACGGGGATTTGCTTGTAGACGCTTCTCTCTTTTGGATTCCAGAGTCACTATCCATCAGTTGTAGGGCATGTTGCCCCTTTCTATTTAGAGACATCTTTTATATTTCAGTTTTCAGACTTTAGCATTTATG